>KV751316.1:12746454-12763785 GCA_001698575.1 Mola mola
GATTCAGACAGCAGAGATTAAAATAAAAACAAACTTGGAGAAGTATTAAAACTGATCTCCAGTATAGCTATAGATTATATTAATGCAATAGTCTTTCCAGACAGAGTATGTGTTGTTCATCTACAAGAGATAACCATTCTGGGGATGGGCATTTCAGTAATTCTAATATCCAATTACTCGTAATCCTTATGAATTAGTGCATGAGTATTCGCAAAGTATATATGTTTTTATTACTGTAAAAGACACAAGAACCTGATGTGGAATTCATGTTACGGAACGAATGTTTTGCATTTACTGTTTACTAAATAACCTGCTATAGCCTGCTAAATAGTGGCTATGTGGCCGTCAGAGAACATTTCACTATCACACTGTAAATAAATAGACAACAATGAAAAACAGGTGCAGTTTCAAACGCACGCAGGCACATACCTTTGTCAACATGGTCCACTTGTGAGCAGCGTAACAGCCACCTTGTCGACACGTTGCTAATCAGCCTTCATTTTAGCCGCGCGGTCCTCATACATTTTTCCACAGTCTTGGCTTGTACTCCACCCAACCATCAGCTTTGTTGAAGCTTTCTCCTTCCGGAAATAATGTAAGCATATCCCCACGACACATTTTCATTATTAGCACTGGCAGGCTAATCATCATCATGACAGCGTGTGCTAACAGCAGAGTGAGCAGATGATGTGATGCAAAACAATCTGTTGTACGTCTCAGCTGATTACTCCACCTGCTTTATGTACATGTGGTTAAACACCAAATAAGTTCAACTGTTGTAGCCAAAAACAACACTGCACAGGTATACGAACAGTGAACACTACTCAAATAATAATGTCAGAAATTGAGAAATAATCAAATCTGTCATCGTACATAATTTTGTCAATGCCTTTTAGGGAAGGGTAATGATTTTCGAATATTCGACTATTCTAAAAATTACACAAATTCTAAAAGTTCATCTGATCATTGGTTAGTCTGAATATTTATATCTACCCTTTGTTTTTTCTGGCGCCTGTAAATAATGCAATATCTGGTGATGTCGCACTACTTTCGGCAAAACTAGCTTAGCATGGTTTTTCCCACGTTTTGCAGAGTTCTGAATGCTGCAACATCCAACAGTAGCTGTACAAACAGCAGAAACATGCAAAGACTACTACAGCCATCAAAAAGTTCTGTGTGGAACACTTTCAACAAAATAAAGAAAATGAGGTGCAGTGCAAACTCTGATAGGGAAAGCTAGCATATCACAAATCAACAACACCTATGCTCTCTGTAAATTGAGAGTGAAGCTCCTGGCAGAAAGTGGGCTGTCACCAACAAGTCCACCATCCACGATAACCCGTATCACCAGAAAAAGTAAGTTTATTGACCGACATGCTTTTGGCAAGGGTGAAGGTTTTCGGAGTTTGATAGTATTTATCCAGGCAGAGAATAGGATCCCATCAAAAGAGAAAATTAGTGCACAACTGGAAAAACTATATAGTTATAGCGGTAAATTGCCATCTACCGTGGTTACCTTGTTAACAGTGCAATTACTGATTTTTCAAATTATCACAACTTTAACTGTAGACACCTGCTGTCACCACAAGCCTGACCACTCAGAGATTGATTCAGACATAAGACATGCCACACAGGCCATGTTGACTAACCATATCATGACTTTTTAGGTAGCGAAATTACTGTTTCAAGATTTGTAAGTGTGAGTAGTGCAGTTAAATGCTATCAAAATAAATTATGTATGACAACAGGTAGACTTCTGGACAGTCTATATGTCTAAAACAGTACCTCACATCAAAACACATCTACTAAGCATCTAAAAAATATATTATGCAATATTCAAAATGAATTAAAGAAGTTAAACTTTAATATATTCTATATTCATTGCACTTCAAGTGAACTATACCAGCCTTTTCATTTTAATTTTGATGACTATGGCTTATAAATTTACAGTATAATAAATGTTGAGATGTTTTTTTTTCTATTTATTGAGCTGTAGGCCATAATTATCAAAATTACAATAGTAAAGTGCCTGAAACATTTCAGTTCATATGTACCTAGTCTAGAATATAATCAATTTTCATATTCGAATTTGTTGAGATGCACTAGTAGACAGATAAATAGATAAATAGCCTCTGGTAAGAGGAAGAATATATATTTTTTCATTTTGGAGTGAACTGTCTTTTAAAACATTATCTCGTCTCATGATTGTTGTTAAACAAGAGACAACTGGCATTATCCCATAATCCTTCAATACATCAACTGTATCTTTTGTTCTCAACAGACCCTAAGCAGCAGCCAATTACATGCACATTTTGGTATATCCACTTTATTCCTATAGCTACCATGATACCTTGTATGAATTATGGCTATAACTTCTGGCTGGTCCTTGCACTGAACCAGAACTGGTGTTTTCCATGATAATATTACACAAATCCTCTTTCTTAAATGTAAATTGCAAAATTTCTTACATTTCTGCTGATGCAGTAGAACAGTGAAAGATTCGTATGCCTATCAGTAAGGTTACTTCCACTGTAATAATGTTGGTCAACTTCCTCTACCGTAAAGCAGACATAGTGCCTTAAACGTCCCGAATCACTGCACGGTGGTTTAGTCTCTATAAAACACATGAACCACAACAAACATATGGTGAAGAGCCTATCTCAGCCTCACCGGGCCAAGGCGGGGTCACCCTGGACAATTCGCCAGTTCATCGCAGGGCTCACATATAGAGACAAGCAACCATCCACACTCACATTCACACCTACGGGCAATTTAGAGAACCAGTTAACCCCCAGTTTTGCATATTTTTGGACTGTGGGAGGAAGCCGGAGTACCCATAGGGAGAACATGCAAACTCCGCACAGAAAGGCCCTGACCTGTGAATCTAACCCAGGACCTTCTCGCTGTCAGACAACAGTGCTAACCACCGCTGTGCGGCCCCTGTATTTTCGGTGTATCTTCAAAATACTGCTGTCGAAGCAGTCTGGAAGGAAAACTGCAAACACGCAACAAGGAAAATAGCTCCTTAAAGATAGTTGATATAAAATGAATGTTAATTTAGTTAAATATCTGTTAATTATTTTGCTAAATTGAATGCCAATTAAAAAGGGCAGCTGTTCTTGTATATACTGATTCATTAATCACTAATCTAGTAGACAAAATCTCAGCCTTTCTTAAATTCTTGGTGTAAAGGAAAATGTGCTTCAACGGAGGAATAGACTTCAACAATGGAGCACTCTTCATGAAGCGATGTCTTTTCATGTGTTGGTTCTACAATGACTGTCACACTACCTTTGTGTCAAAAATCAAGCCTCAGCAAAAGCTCCAACCCAATGGCAGCATAAATAACATAGCAAAATCGAATAAAACCAATGTAACCTGACCTCAAGAAGTAGCCTCAATGGAGAGACCCCTGTCTTGTCGCCTCTAGTCACGTACCTCGGGTCAAACTGGAACAAACTGCAGTCAGCAGATTGCCAACCAGTATGTACAGTATGTTCTGCTTTTGTGAGAGTGATACCAACACTGCAGATCAGAAGGGGAAAGTAGGCTGTACACATCAGTCAGTTTGGGAAACAAGAAAATGTATCTGCAGAGAAAAAAAACAAAACAGAATTTTATTATTCGCTTGATGTGGCTGATGAGAAGGTGAAAATAGCACTAGTCAGCCCTTTGCCTGTTGGTTGTGGAAGATGAAAGGAAGAGGCAGAGAAGATGAAAAAGAAACAGCAGTATTTGGGTGAAATCATGGGTTGTACAGCGACCAGCTCCCGCAGCTTTGCCTTTTCATTACTTCCGTCTCTATTACTGTGCATTCATTTGCGAAAATGCACAGCAATTTAAGGTGAAAGACAATGTAGACCATAAGTGTAAACGTCAGGCCCCCAGGTCAAATCTGGCCTGCGGTGTAATTATATTAGGCCCGTGAGATGATATCAAATGTCTATCAGAGCTGGCCCGCCGGTATATAGCGCATGAACCCCTAAAACTAACCTCAATCTCATATTACCGGTCACTGCGAGAAAATTTAAGCCACCTCTTCCCAGAATGGCCAAACGAAAGATGGACAACAGGAACTTCAAGACAGGTGGGAGGGAGAATATTTGTTCACAAATGTAAATGACAGACCTGTGTGCCATGTGTTTGGAGCCAACGTGAATGTAAAGAAAGAGTATAACTTAAAAAGACACTATGAAACAACCATTGTCTTTCTTTATGCACTTTTTTCCTGCTGCTCCAACACAGGTTATTAATTAAGTGGTGTGATTTTCATTGAAGGAAATTTTTTGTTCATGGCCTGTGACAAAGTTTTCCGTTAAAAATTAACTTGAGAAAGTTACAGATAGAGAGACATAATAATTCTATACATTTATTCACTTAAGTAAAATTAAGAAACAAATGCCACTGATATATATTTTATTTGAAATCTGATTTCTCGTGTTCATAATATTAAGCTTTGCTTCTTCCAGATTCAATGTTTAAGCAAAACTTAAGTTTGTTTCCATATGTTCATTTTATATATACAGTATATATACTGTATATACACAGTATGTAGACAGTGCGGGACATTCGAAATAGCTGATCGTTGGCTAGCTGTGTCCTGGCCTTTATTGTCCTATTTTTCGTTAGTCCTTACTCTGTGCAATATTGACTTAGTTCAGAATGATGATAAGTTAAAGAAAAGTTGTCTATTGAAAGTTAGAGGAAAAGACAAAGGAAAACCAAAATAATACTCCCTAATAAATACCTAGAATAGAAAGTTTCTACCATTATGAAACAATCCATTTTTTGACGTTTAAACCAATGGTGGTCACCAGGATACGTTTCGAGTAAACATATGCAAGTGAAGCACAATTAGGGGAGGTATGTTTTAGGTCACATGCTGAGTCCCAATAAGCATTACTCACCTCATTATTCAACATTTCTCCGTCAATTTCCCACTGTGTCAGTCTCTCCAAAGAATAAGCATACAAACCATTCTGTTAGGAGTGAAATGAAGGATTGTTGTTTACAGTATTTTTCTTGAAAAATGTTTGATGTATCTAAAGTGAACACACTCTTAAGTTTGTATGGTTCCCGTAAAGGGACACCTTTAAATTTCTTTGGACTGATTTGTTCTTTTGATGGAAACGATCATTAAGGAAATAAAGGCTCGTTCTCTTGCTATTTCTGCTTACAGACAAAAAGTGTGCTGCATTCTTTTCATAGCTGTTATTGAGAAAGTGGGGTTATTATGTGTGTGTATGCATGATAACAAGGAAAAAGAGAGTGAGGAGAACATTCCTTTCTCACTCCCACTCTCCACCACCACACCCCCATTGCTACTCACTGCCACCCCACCCCCAGTTTCCTTCCTGTGCTTTTTTTAGTCTATTGGATGTTTTTCCCACATCCGGCAACAAAGCCCGCTTTTTTATGCCATAGCCTAACAGCATGGTGTTAGATTCTGATACACACAGGCATGGCCAAATGTGGTACATTAATTGAAACTGTCTCCTAACATCACGTCGGCCTTAATTTCCCTTAACAGATTGCTTTGGTGTTTTTGCTGGGTGAAGTCACTACTTGAAAACCAAAGGTAGTTATTATGTATGTGTTGACTTTTAACAATTAAAGTTACTTGTTAATACTTACATATTGGATGTCCATGTCTTTTATGTCTGCTATAGTTTTAACAGAAATTTAACAAAATCAGGTATTGTCTTGAAATATTAAATTCGTTCTTTCAAAAATCAGAATATAAACTACTGAAAGGTGCGGTGAGAGAGCTGCGGTGGTCGTTGGGGTCTGGATATTATAAGTCAATCTAATTTTTATGAGACTTTAACTACCTTGTGGAACTGCTTTGAAACTCCCAAATTCACTCACTTGCCTTTAAAATGTCTTCTCAAGAGAGTTTTTGGGGGAAACTGAGCAGAGAAACAGTGTAGTCCAAGCGCAAGCATAATAATGCTTTTCTTGGCTTGGTGAAATATTAAATCTTCATGGTTCAAAAAGGTTCAATGTGTAAGATTTGCAGAGTGGAGGGACATAATGGATGGAAGATTTTGATGATGTCAAAGGTTTACAAGTTAAACCTCTGTAGTGTGTAGGAGAACGCTTTAGGGAGTTGTCAACTGCAATAAAAGAAGTGGCAAGGTTTTTTCCATATCAAGATTTTACATTGATAAATTCACCGCAGGTAAGAATCTGCCATGTTTCTACAGAGGACAAGAACTGAAAAACCTCACACCTGTTTTAGATGTGAACTTAACAGTTATTTGCGTTTTTGATGGCCAAGGTAATGGAGGGTGAGATGATGAGTGGTCAGTTGGTTGTGCTGTAGCAAATTACAACAATTTCCTAAGCACTGGCCCTTAAAAATACATTTTCACAACTGATCTTTTACATACTTGATCTTTTTCATAATTAACTTTTTAGTTAATGCCGGGGAAATTATTTCCAGGTCTAAGGGGACTTTTTGTTTTTGGCACCACCAACTGGAAAATTGACACCAATGATTATTTAATGTAGCTCTCAATATATTTCTCTCTCTCTCTCTCTCTCTCTCTCTCTAGTTTGACTTAAAATATAGTGGTAGATCTGCAGTTCTGCACCTAATCTTTTGGCCCTGCCATCGAAAGATATTTGTTTACAATAGATTATTTAAAAAAAAAAAATTAAACAAGTTCCTAAAAAACAAGTTCCTAGCTCTTGAATGAACCACATATCAAAAAAAGTAGGATTTAAAAGTATATTTTAGCCTTGTTCTCTTTTTAATAGTTAAACTAGAACATCTTTTCAAAGCACTGATTAAAATTCTGGCACTTTTTATCAGCAGTTGTCCTCATTGTCATTGTCACTGAACTTATTTCATTGGTAAAAGTTAATTTTCCCTCTGTTATGCTGCCTAATCACTAAGTTCATCTGTTTTCCCCAAAGTAATGAAAGAGAAGGAAAAAAACAGCTGTCTAGTCAGTAAAGGGATGCCTTGCCATTTGAGCTGTGAAATCCACACAAGCAAGTACGTTAATCCCTCTCATGCTGGCCAAATATCCAGAGATGGAAATGCAGATAGTTCCATGTACACAACCTAACATGGTGTAATTTTAATGGCACTAAAGATGTACCTTTTAGTTTTTCTTTTCATTCCAATGATATTTCTACATACAGCATGAAAGAGGTGATGCTCCATTTAGCATCTGCAAGTTTCTTGATAAGTACTGTATGTTTCTTTGTTAGCAACATTACACAAAGATGAAAGGATGGATCTGCATGAAAATGTTATCAGAGGTAGGTTTTGACCCAATGTCGATCCATTTAGATTTTGGGAGTTATCTGTATCAGGATCTGGTCTAATAATAGTTATTCGATTACAAGTCCTACTGGAGTTAACCCTTAAACGTTAAGTTTAAGGGTTTATTCCTGTCTTCATGCAACTTGGAAGTTGGTGAAATTGGCTCTGAAATGTAACGTTAGGTTACTGTAACCCTGGTTCTATAAGCACAGGTGATGCCTTCTCATTTCTTTTATCCAACTACAGTCACATATTCACCCTGGTTGGAATATGTAGCTAGTCAACCAGGATAAGCTCCACGTCGTCAGCGAATGAGGAGTGGCAGGGTTCAATGGTAACCTCAAATATGCTCATAAATCAGTGGTGATGATCACATTACATGTTCTCCAATGCAGGCTGCCCTATCTACTGGAATCTATGGATGGCCAACATATTTACTTACAAATGTGCAAAATGCTCAGATTGGCTGCATCTCTGGGTAAATTATTGTTGTTCCATAGCCCCTCCAGACAGACTGTAGAGAGAAAGCATGGCCAGGTGCTGTGCTTCCTTCACTTAGTAGATGCTGGGACGATAGCCAAATGGCTGTGAGTCCCTCATCCCGACTGTTTTCTTTGCTGAATGTTAAGTGTTCACTGTCCATTTATTTGTGTAACACCAAGAACACAGCTGCTATTTAAACATTTATTACCAGTTAACTTAATTTAACTTAGTAAAACTTAGTTAAAATAGCAACAGCAAAATTGTACTTTTTGCTAAGTAGATGAAGAGTAGATTATTTATTTTAAGTTTATTTTAGTTTAGATAAGTCTGTGTCTAAATTGCTTGGTACCAGCAGGATTGTGATCAAACCACTGACAAAATCTTCATCAGGAACAGGTTGTCTGTTTTCAAGCAACAGACTGAATGTTTATTTGACCACATAGCTCTATAGATACAGACGACTTGCCTGTGACTGCTACAGGCTATATTTATAAGAACTTTTATTTAAATTTGAATGAATGTCAGTGATCACATCATGGGAAAGTTGTTTTTTTCCACTTGGAAAAAAATACCTGATTAACTGCGAGCATACTGCACATCTCTTACTAGCTGCAACATGTAAAAAGACCTGGTTCTCAAGGCCCATTAGAAACACCTGAGAGCTGCCTGCATGCAGAAACTTGCTCAGTGACAGGATCTGGTTCGCACCAGAGCTCGAACTCTCCGTGCTACTCTGAGGGCCAACACTGCAATTTACGCCATCCATAAGATGTTGTTTTATTTTACATATACAGGACAATTCATATTTTCCTTTTCACATTAAAGCCTACAATTAAAATTGTGGAGAGTGTTCTTGCCCTTAAATAAAATGCTACCATGTTAAAATATTTTGTCTTTAGTGCACAGGCAAATCAAATCAAATAATAAATAGTACAAATGTGTTAGTAGACATCCAAATAAATCATTAGTATTGATTTGCTTCTGTGATTTGATTTCCTCGTACCACTGTTTTCACTTCCTCGTAAAAATATGTACCTCTTTAGATGTGACACTTCACCAGCTCATCTCCAACATTGTTTGTCTGATGTTTGGTGCATCGAGCTACAATGGGTTTATTAGCACTTGTTTGTTTTAACTCCCTGCTGCTGGATGCAGGGTTGATGAGAAAGATGAGACAGAATTAAACTGTACATGTGCTCTAGCAAAGATATATGAAAGAGACTAAAAAGTTCTGTAAAAGCTGCAGAGAGAGTTGATAATTGCCTTTGGATTTGTCACTGAGCGCAAGCCACCAGCATGCTGAGTAATCTAATGCAGCTGTTATTTTACTCTTCTACCTGATGATTTCCAAGTGTTTCAGTTTTTACAGGCAGTAAAACTCAATCCAAAGACTTTTCACCAGCCTAAGCAGTGTTGAAAAACAATTGACCAATTAGGTCAAGCCATTTTTTATTAGGGCAGTATGAGCAGTATTGTTTGTTTTTCATGTTTTCTGGTATCTAACTAATATCGAAGATGTATCAGTATCATGTGATGTTTTGTTTTTGTCCTTCTGGGAAATGTCAAGCTGATGATAAATTTTTAGAGGTCACATATTTTCTGCACCATGATCCCCCAATGCTCCCCCCGCTGTACACACTTTTTCCTTGGTTGGAGACTGTGAGAGCTCTGCACTGTTTTCTGTGTCCTCTGCCAGCGTTTGGTCTACACAGACCTTATTTGGAATGTCAGAACTGATGGGAGTAGGAGTCAAACAAAGCTTCCCACTCATTTATTTTTTCTTCTTACTTTCTAACCGCAGCAGTCTCTTTTCAAACAGAACTAACAGAGGATAGTTTCTGTGCATGAGGGCAGATTAGTGTGCCTGCCTGTCTTCATGCATGTGTGTGTAATTCATGTGAAAGAGGGGCGAGATGGCAAAACTCAACAAGTATACCCTTTTCAACTAGTGGATATTTCTCCATTGAAGCGGTTTAAAACACTAAATGTGTTTCCCCTCTCTAAAAGCATGAGGCTTATCAAGCCTTGGCTGAGTGAAGCAGCATTAGCACGACATTAACCACTCAACCCAGTTTTCCCACGGGATATAAAATGGATCCTTGTTTCACTGGGAAATCACCACAGCAGTGTTGCTAAAGAGCACTTTGCTGCAATCACATCACAAATTGACGAATACTGTTTCCTGAAATGGAACATCAGTCAGTGAGTTTGAACGAGAGCATTTAGGAGTTCATAATCCAAATAGCTGTGAGAGAACATAAACAGCTCAAAAGTACTCAATATTCTACGATTTAAAGATCATCTCATTAATAGTTACTGCGGATCCTGAATATTGCACACTGGTCTGATGTTTTGCATTAGCTAGTGAAGCTACAGCAAATGCTACTTTTCTGTTTAGTGGTCAGAGATGTGGCTGGAATGGCTCAAAACCATGTTGCTCAGCTCAGCAGTGGCACTGTTGGCTCTCGCCATGCTGCAGCTGCATGCTGACGAACAGCCAGATGTTTCAGATGGTGAAATGAGCCCAGTGAGCAGGAAACAGCCCCACATGCCATAGGAATCGTCTTTGAAAACAGGAAGGGAACTTGTTCCCTGCTTATGGGTCTTTTCCTGTGGCATAACCAGAGGCAGGCCTTGTGTTTGACGTTTGCTTGGGAAAAAGGTGCTTGTGTCAGTATGGCAAAAGCCTTCTGAGGGCACAAACATTCAATGAGAGCTTCACACCCATTTCCAAAAATAATTTCAGAGATCTTAAAATAATGAAGCTGTTTACTATCTTTTGTGTAGACAATCATATTAGTTTCACCCCATCACTTGTTACATTTTTAAGTACTTTGGAAACCATATCATGGTTTCTTACAGATTAAAGACAGGTTTCAGTTTTATCCTGGTGCACCTTATCTTATATCATATATGTAAGTAGTCAATATTAACTAAAGGGTGTTTTATTTTTTTAATGCTCACAGTGACCTCTGGTGTCTGCGTTCGCTGATAATTTCTTATATTTAAGCCTTTGCTGGTAAGAATTCTTAAATGTTGTGAGTTGTGTAAACCTGCCCCACACCATTACACATTTTCCCAGCCTGAACCTCCTGCCTCTACCAACATGTCATCATACTGGATAAATCATGTCTTTGATTGCTGGTGCTTACCATGCAGAGCTTAAGATGTGGATTGGAACAGCAAGAGCTAATAGAGAGTGTTTTCAGCGCATAGAGTGTTGGACCAATGAGAATTAAAGTCTGTACTACCACTTAATTAAATCCTTTGCGCTACAGTAGCAGCTTAGCCTACTGATAAGCAGTTGGCAGGCAAGAGCTATATGATGTGTGACTAGCTCTGGGCTTGTAAATGGTGAGATGTCTTGTGGACCATCTCTCATATAGTTAATAAGACAAAGGTTGCATTTGTCTTCAAAATTATGCTCAGTATGTAAAATTTAAATTGGAAATATTTTTTTCACTGCACTCAATTTGTCCAGTTAATTTCAACGTATATATACTGTATACAACACATACATCCTATAGTCTTGTTTAAATAATTTATTGAATGGATCCTTTTTACCTTTTGAGCTACAGCTGATGCATGTTTCATGGGATAGCTCCTTCCTCCTCTAAAGAGCCCCCAGTCCTCCTCAGTAAATGTCTCTCTGGTTAAGAATGACATGTAGATGAGAGGTGACAGCGGTGTCAGGAGCTCTGTGAGCCACATGGCCAAGGGTGATGAGATGTGACGGCTTGTCACTGCGATGTTGTTGACCTATAGTATGTCTGCAGTGATGTGGCCTAGCTGGTGTTGCAATGATGCCTTGACAGGGTCTGCATTTCCCCCAGCATACACATACTCACGCACTCAATATTTGTTCCCAGGAATGCTTCACTGCTATCCCTCAATTATGGGACTCTGACGACCAGGATCAACAGCTTTTGAAAATTCTGTCATTCTACCTGATAAGAGAATATACTCAATAAATAATGTGCATAATATGCTATTTTAGCGTTCAATAATTAAAATGAATGCAAAACATTTTTTTTGAAAATCCTTTTGATTTACGGCCACACAAGGGCAACTTTACTTGTTTATCTTGCTGCCTTACCCTCAGTTTGTAACTCCTTTATTATGGGTGTGCAGTGACTGGTAAGTGCAGAGAAATAGCATTGCTTGTCATTTCTTAAGCCCCCCCATTTTGTCTTCTGGGATCTTTGCATATTTTTGGAGCTGCTTCCTCTTGCATCCTTTAGCATCTGCAATATCACATTAAACTCATAAAGTGGATTCTGAACAAAAGGACATGCAAAGCAACTGATTGTGGACTGCTGGCGTTTAATCTGTGCATTTAGATAATGGAGAGATGATATTTGAATGAGAAGTGTCTCAAGCAGGATTTTTTGGGTGTAAGCTGCCTGGTATTAAAATAGCAAGTTTCTCTATGGACGGTTGGAGCTGAGCTAACTGTTGAAAAAAAAATCTGCCCTCAGTAAACATAATGGATGATTTCTCTTCAAAGAGGCTCTTATCGTCTCTTCCCATTTCCCAGAGGCTGGGAAGGCACAAAGCTGCCTTCCTTTCTTTTTTTTTTCTTTTTTTTCTGCTGCTGCTGCTCATCTTTCTCTTATGCCTGCTCTCTGGAGGGCAGCCTCAATCTAATACAACTGTGTCAGGAAGTGTGGGGATGCAAAGTGCTGATGAGCCGAAAGTAGCCCACCTCTGCAGTGTGCTGCTTTGTCCCAACACGCTCCAGCCTGATAAAGGAAGCGCACCATGAACCTATGCTCCTATCCCTCTGCAACCTTATGGCACATGCCCTGTAAAAGCAGATTAAATATGTTTCTTTTGTTGAATTTTGAGTGCTCCATTTTGAGAATTAAAAATCTTATTTACTATAAAAAGGGATCAACACATTGATGTTATCATTTTGTCAGCTGCCTATCAATGCTACCAATGAATTATCACTTATAGTTATCCTAAAATACTTGTCTTCTTTCATTGTGTGCACACCATGCTGTTAGTTGAAATATGCTGAAAACAATGATAGTAGTAATAAAGAAAACACAAAAAGAAAAAAGCAGAATCTGACCGTCCACCTGATATGGTTTAATTGAATCTATAAACTGCCTTGTCAATGTACCCTCCTATAATTTAAAAAAAGCTATTAATTTTCTTTGAATGTATTATCATGCCTTACAGCTGTAGACAGTAGAAAGTATAGCAGAAACCCTATAATTAAACAGAGCTCTCTACATCTTATTATTCTACAAGCTGAATTTTGTATGGCAGCGGATCATTGGCACTGGTCCTAGGGCTCTTGTTTCCTATCTGGCAATAAACAAGCCAAAATCCTCTTCTGCAACAGTATGCAACCTGCATAACCGCATAAATATTATGTCTCCCTAGGAACGCGAAATTCATATTTATTCATTTATTTTGGAAGTTTTTCCATGTCAAACGCAGAGAAGTTGTTTTTTTTATTTTTAACTCTCACAGGAACGGATTGCAACACATTACTGGGCTCTGATGAACAGATAAAAAGCTGGTGAACTTGAACTTTTCTTGATTAATACACTCAAACACAAACCAAAAAAACTTAGACCTATATCCTTTAAGCATGATTCTGAGAACTGTGCCACTAGAGTAACAGATGGTACCAGGAAGCCAGGTGTTGCATTCCTGTGCTGGTTCTGACACATGAACAACCCGTCCAACATCTGCCAGGAACATGTCCAAGGTCAGGTTTCTCACCACCAAGTTCAAGGGACATCTATACACAATACTGAAAAGCTTTGTTTAAAAACAAAATGTATTATCACTCATTCGATTAATAAAATTAATTTCTGGGAACATGTGTCCATAGTTGCCACAAAAAGTTGGATCTTGTTAACGGAATGTATGCTTTCATCTCAAAGAGGATCAGTATACGTATAATGCATATGTTTGAGTCTCAGGCAGCAGGAGTCACTTTCCAAGCAATTCTGAGCTTCTAAGCTCATTAAATCTTAATCAAAAAATCTATTTTCAGATCACTTGGAGATCCGTCAGGAGGATTTCAGGCCAGCTAGGAGGCCACTGCCTCTGAGTACTGAGTGAACTAATTGTCAGAAATATAAGAAAAAATGTGACTGAGCTTGAATATTAGTTTTGTTTTTACCTAAATTGAGGTAGTATGAGGAAAGAAAAATGACAGTGCTGTAACCTTGACAAAATCTTCACTGCACATGCCTTGAAAAGCCTCAGCTTTGAATTTTTGAACTAAGAGCCGGTCTTGACTAGAGTCAATTTTTAAATAGCGAGAGTGAGGCAGTCCTGTCTCACAATGGCTTTTTGCAACACATTCACTTTTGTTTCCATTATTCATGCTGTCGTATCCCAGACAGTGCCTTGAACCATGAGGACTACTCCTGCCTGTCTTCCTCAGACACAGCCCTGTGGAATGAAAGAAAGTGTGTATGAGCAGCACACACTAGAAGTCCTGTTTTCATCTGCATTTTGAGAAAAACAGATGTCAAGTACTCTGTGGACGGGGCACAGTGTTTAATGGTATGCATCTTAGTGAAGATGGCAAGAGGGAGGTCTTGAATTACGCATGCTATAAATGAACTCAAGCAACATTTCCTAGATAGAATACTTGGTGTCTCTGCCAGTCTGTGTTCTTGTTATCATGGTGTTAGGCTGTAAGGCTACATTATATGGCATAGAACACTAACATTTTTTTTTTTTGAAGAATTTTTTTTTTTTTTTTTTTTTTTTTTTTTTTTTTAAAAAAAAAATTCTGCTGCTTTCAGGAGCCATTATACAACGACTGTTATGGCAGAACAATCCACTGAATTTTGTCCTCAAGTGCTTCCAAGCCCAGAGAGCGTCAGAGAGGAAGGAAGAGGGAAAAGTTTTTAATTCTTTGAAAAATTTTTTTTTTTTTTTTTTTTTAGTTTTTCTTTTAAAATTGAATTGTTGCCAAGTTACAGTGTGGTACAGTTGCAAAGAAGCAAATGGCATTTGAGTTACCTGTCAGTCAAGTACATTAGGACACAAGAAAATGACTAAATTCACAAAAAAACATTTCACAGCATAAGTAGAAAATCAATAATAATGACATGATTATTGTTGTCTATGCTGTTGGATTTTTTTCCTCCTAACGATAGAGTTTTTTTCTTGGATATCAGGGCATCTGTAAATACACCATCAACAACATTTTAAAATGAGGTTCTGCTTCTGGCTGCAGTGTGCCAGTCATAACATTCTGTTGGTATTGGAAAAAAACGTGAAGGCAACTTTGTGAGGGACCACATTGTGAGGGAATCAGACAACCACTTACAAGTTGAAAACTATACCAGCCGTGCTGTTGAGGCTGGTACCAAAATGGTCTCTCTTGCTTGACTTTGACATTACTCACATTCCCCCCAGCTTTGTTGTCTTTTGCTGAGTGCAGCATTTTTTTCCTCTGCTCAATGGTCATTTTACTAATCGATTTTCATCCTCTGATGAAATGAACCAACATTGTTTGGAGTTCAATCTATTGCAATCATACTTTTGAAAGTGGTCTCCCCTTATGATAGGTACATCAGTTTCTACTTACAAGGCAAAGGTCACTAGTATGATCTTTTGACCTTTCCGTACAACATCACCACCATTGACATAATCATCCATCCACATGCATTTATTTGTTCAGATATGCATGCACGTATCAGCTTTAATCAAAGACATTTAGTGAGTGAGCGATAGTTGGGCGTTGATTACAATGTGAGATGTATCTCTGAGCAATTGTTAGGAGCATTAGCAGAAATAATACGAGTAGAGAGTAGAATTGTAGTGAATTGCAGGATTCACGCCAAACCCCCAAGCTATGAATCATCCTAATGTGTTTTGTGCCAGCAGGTGGAAATGACTCAAATTTGTTCCAACAGTGACAAATACAACACACTGATACTCCTCTCCCATGCTCAGGTTTTTGTACAATCTGAGCCATTTTGTTATCATGCAGGCAAAATATTAAAAGATGGTCACATAATCACTCATTTTTATCTGTATACAACAATGTGCAGTGAGATGGTGCAATAGATAAGCAATTTCTGTCTCAACAGGCTGCTGTTAAATAGTCATAGTCTCACATGTAGGAAGAGACTTCATTTTTTTGACGTAAGCTTATCAGTTCCCACATATATACAGTAAATAAACTACTGTATTAAACTACTAGTAAATAAAAAACAGCATTTTGTTAGTTGTGTTGTTTGTTGGTTGGGATGTTATTGAGTGGTTTTGAGGTATGTCTAGGTGGATATTAATGGGACAAAAGGAAGTCAGACATATGCACCGGCATGCTAAGCAGAGTCTCTGCCACAAAGGAGAAACTCTAACGAAGCAAAATGAAAGGAAATATAATGTATGCAAAAGCGGGAACAAAGACCCTATTCTTCTCCCGGCCGTCTGTCAACTGCATCAGATTTCTAGCCAGCTTCTCAGCCCATCCACTGTGCACAAAATTACATTATATCAAAACATTTTTTTTTAATAAATGTTGCAGCAGGTTTGTCTCATTGCAGCACTGCACTGTTAAAAGAAGATCAAAAGCTTTATATATGTTATCTGAATAGAATCAGAATCAGAATCAGAATCCTTCTAGCTTGATATATAGTCATTAGCTGGTCAAATAGCTCCTTGATCTCACAAAAGATGTTATATAGGTAAAAATTTGCAGCATCACCTTAATTGTAGAATGAGGTGTCCCTCTAAATGAAAACTTGATCTATTAATATAATAAATCTTCCTAAATTTCATGAGTTGGTCAAATGAAGTATGTCGACAGCCCTTGGAGCAAAATATGAAAATGGATTAATTACATGGTGATACTATGAGCTGGATGTAGGATGTAATACACACCCTTACGAATATCACAGTGATTTGAACTGGCTCATAAAAGGGCATTTGAACCAAGGGAATAATTAAAATTTCCTTTAGAAGATTTTTTTTTTTTCTTTGGGGTGAATCTTCTAAAGAAATTCAATTCCATTACTGTGGTGGGCTTTAATGAAAAACAATTCTCTGGGAATAATAATAATTATAAAGGTACCAAATCATGCTGGATGTTTTCTTTATATTTATGTGTTTTTAAAATGTCATTCCATTGTGCTTTTTTACAGCTCCAAGGTTCTTTACGAAGGAAGATCGAAGGACATGCACCAGGACAAGCACCAAAGCAGAATGGGCTCTCCTGCGGTTTCTCTGGATCAGAGTTTAAGCGGGTCTGCATGGATACTGGTGGTCTGGGACATGGGCCCTGCAACCATAACCTAACTCAGTCTCATTCTCTGCAAAGGTCCTCAACCATTGACATGCAGCGGAAGAATTACATGATGCCCCATGGTGTGGGATCAGACAGATTTAATATGACACTGAAAGAAATGAAGAAAGAGCCCACTGAAGTCCAGTCTTGTGGCCAGTCAAACGCAGAGATGATTTTTGACTATAAAGATGAAGGTGGTAGTCAAATTGACCCAGAGCTGCAGGATCTTTTTGATGAGCTGACAAAGACAGTGCCAACGCTGAATGACCTTGAGTTTGAGAAGATGCTAAAGCAGGAT
>KV751316.1:12763826-12783575 GCA_001698575.1 Mola mola
CACTGGAAAGGCCGATAAAGATGGAACAATCTCCAGATTTTGGCCAGGTTCATAGTGGTTCGCCACAGCTTCGGCCAGCCTCAGCAGGACCCTCTTTCACGTTGACTAGCACACCTTCTACCAACACAGCACAGAAAGCAAATACTCAGGCAGGGCAGCCCAGAGCCATGCCTTGTTGGCCGGAAATATCGCACGCAGAGCAGCTGAAGCAAATGGCAGCAAACCAGCAGCAACCAAGCTCTTTGCTCCATCATCATCATCAAGCACCACCTTCAGGATTGACTAGCTGGACTCCTGCCCTGAGCACCCACTCCTCGACCAGCGCCTTCCCCCAGGACAAAGTTTCCAGTCCTGCCCCGCCTAGCCAGCAAAGGGTTGGCTCCCAGAGCAAAGGGCTCAACAACTGCCTCTTCAAGTCGAATGTCCACAATGGCTCACATCATGTGGACATGAAAGTTCTCAGCACCAAGCCCACATTGCATTTCAGCCCCAAAGCACCTAATTCTGGCAGCCAGCCGATGCCTATCATGGCAAGCTCAGTGAACAAGACTTCAGCCCAGCAGCAGCAGCAGCAGCAGCAGCAGCAGCAGCAGCCACCATCAACTGGCCAGAACCAACCACGCTCTTTCCATTTCCAGAATCAACAAATCTCCGGCTCTGGAGCTCTCTGTCTTCCACCTAAGTCGGTACCCACAGGGCTGCCGTTCAAACTGTCACAACCAAGACAGGTAAGCTCCTTCGCATATGGATTGCTCTTATATGATCTTAAATTTCCAAATATTTCAGGAGTTAGAGTAGTGCCTCATATTTAGCTTGATAAACTGAGCAGTTTTATCAATAACCAAATGCTCTTGAAAGGCTTTATACTACAAGGTCAGTATGTATACTGTTAACACTGCAAGGGCTAAATTATAGAAATCATGAATCATAGAATCATGAAACTTAAAGTACTATATTTTGCTGATCTATTTTAGGATTTTACTTATTCTTTTTTTCAGTAGGTGCTAAATCTCTATTTTTATACTCCAAAAGCAAAGGAAAAGATAACATTTTTCTGCTGGAGGTAACATATTACACAGCATTCAAACTCTCTTTAGTTTTCCTCATCAATCGCTTTGCTTGCAGCAAACAACCTGCTGTCTGGAAGAGCAACAATGCAGTGCTGTTGGTTTTGGGAGTGTATTGTTCGAGCTGCTGTTTATGCCTCTGCCGTTATGACTCTCCTGAATATGCATTTCCCCTGGAAGTGTTTTGACGATGACACAGATTGCCAGTGCATGGTAGATTAACATGCAGGACTTTTAATTTCTCTACTTGTCATGGTGGTTCCCCGTCAGGGCACAGATATGCACAGCGGGATTTGCTAATTGGAGGTTGTTAGCTACAAGGGACAAGTGGTGGAAAATGACAGTAATCTGCTTAGCCTGGTGCCGGAGGTTGAATCACTGATTTGTTATGATTGTGGAGATTTAGACCATCCCCTCTTTCATTTTTGTATCTGTATCTGTCTTTGTGTGAAATGATAATGTGAGCCACACAAGAGAGCGCTCATAACCTCTAACAGATCAAGGAAGGTGCTTGCATGGGTGAGGGCGGGAGAGGAGAGAGGGAGGGAGTGATGCAGACATGAAAGTAAACAAGGCAGCGTGACAAACATCATCACGCATGCGGAACAGAACTAGGTTTACCACTAGTTACGTACACTTTAAACAGATTATGTAGCAGTGCATGTACACCTAAAAATTTGTCCTTTTTAATATTTTCATTACAGACGCTTTGTATAAAATGTGAGTCAAAAAAACCATTAAAATTCTTAAATTATCAAAATAAGCACATTTTTCAGGACTTGAAATGATTGCACAGTGTGCCAGTTATTGTTTTATGTATATGCACAATGTATTCATTAAAAAATGTTCCTGTTGTGTATCATTAGTAGGCCAGAAATGTACAATGTAGTGAAAATCAATAATACTATTCATATAGCCTGTTAAATACACAAATTGTAAGTAAAAATGGTATATAGTTAAAAATCACAGTTGTGAGAAGGACAAGACATAGAAGAGCTGGATATCAAGTAATGAAAAAAGCCTTAAATGAAACTGGATGAATTATTGAAAAGAAGAAAACTTCTAAAGCCCAGAGCTACTACAAGTAAAAGCTCAGTCAACTCTGATCTTTAAAATGCTGAGGACATGTGGCCGTGCCCGAGTTTGTCAGGGGTAGAGGTTTTGGTAGGAAAACTTTCCCAAGGACATTTATCTTTTTTTTTTTTCTTTTAATGTACAGTTTGTTTAAACAAATTTTTAAAAAACGCAAAAATGAAGCTAGAGACGAGTGCAGCAAATGTGAGCGAGAGTCACCTTATGTGAGTCAAAAGGGTTTATACTGGTGTTGGTCTCTGGCAGTCAGCATGTACAGGGTTAAAAGTCTGCCTAATGAGGAGGGGACGGCTCACAGAGAGGAGAAAAAGGTCCAGAACTGAATTAGTAATGCCAGAGAAATAAAGGTCCTAAAAGAGTGCCCTGATCTCCTGTGTAACATTAGCATCTGGCAGTGGACTTCCTCCCACTCAGTCAAGCAGAACCTTTATAAAACATATGTGAGCTTTGGAGCATTTTTTAAGCTTCTTACAGTTTAATAATCACTTTCTGACTCAAACATTTGAGAAATCAAATCAACCACTTTGCAAGGTCTCTAGCTCTGATGTCGCTCATGTAAAATAAGAAGCTTGCTTTCAGTATGAAGACACCGTTTGGTTGAATACAGTAGAGGGCACTACTGCAGTATAAAACTTCAATTGAAGTTACTGCCCAATGAGCAATGCTATTTCCCCACACAAAACATAGACAAATAAACAAAGACAATCCTGGTGTATCAAAATTATTATAGATCTTTGTTTTTAATGAAATCTTAAACGATGTTATGGAAAGCATCCTCACAATTTTAAAAATAACTTGCATGAAATTTTCTGCTATACAAAGTCACATGGCAATCCATGTATGAGCAGAAAAGACCATTTTATAGCAAAAGCTATTTTGCTATTTACTTACCTCTCTTATTTTTATTTTAATGATACAAATTAGACCTGCTATTATTTGACTATCTTGTGTTTATTCGAAACTTTTAAATGTGGTTTTCCATTTCCAAATGCATAACAAGAATTAGTTTTACATCTGCTCAACATGGGACAACGCTTATTTCAAGTGAAAATAGACATTTGGCAGCAATTTAATCCCCACGGTGATTAATTTCAGCTACAGATGTCCATTGAAATACTACATGGTAGCTCGCATCCTGCTTCCGGCATAATAGTGTACTCTTCTCAGTGAAAATACAAAAACCCAAACTACAGCTACAACTGAAGATTTGCATGCAGTAAATCCGATTGCAGACTCAACTTGTTGATGATCTTGTGGCACCACATCCCTCAGTTAGGATAAGAGCGGGGCCACGGGGGTTGAGCCTACCAGGTCACTCCAGCAGTACTAAGAAGGGAGTGCTTGTTTCCTGGGAAAGGGAACTGCAGCCAAGTCCAGATGCCGAGGCCCTCCCAAGGGACAGCGTCATGAGTCCAGACTGGAGGAAGTGCACTGTGAGAGCCGGCAAGGCTGGGCCTGGATCACTGTCAGCTGCCTGCACTGCCGTAGGATGGGAGCCTAAATCACTCTGCCCCTCTCTGAGGCCTGAGCCACATGTGGTATTCATTTACAACAAGCTTGTGAAGAATGAGAGCAGGGAAAAAACATGGAAAACAGCTTCATGACACATCAGGGTGACAGAAAGTATTACTCAGTTGTACATGCTGAAACAGCCCTCATTGGGTTTTTGTACAACAAAGCTGGAAGAAATGCTCTCCAGTGTACCTCTGCAGGGAAAATGTCTTTGATGGTCACAGTTTCTCACAGCCTCAACAACTATATTCAGTGATCAAAGCTAGTGACTCTGCTTCTTTGAGTAACAGGAGAAACCACTGTTTCTGTCCCTGTGTAGTCTCACTGCCGTGCTCGGTTGCTGCGTGGGTTGAACTCAGGCAGAGAGGTTGTACATTAGCTCATGAAACGGCTTGTTACTCCTGTTGAGTTCCTACTTGCCTCATTCTCTGATCGTGCCTCATAAATGTTTTGCTCCGTTTAATATCGTTCACACACACAAGCACGTACTGTACTTCAACTGCTTTTTCTCTGGGGAAAAACAAAGTCAGCACCTTTCAGAGAGTCATCCTCTAAGTAATAGCTTCTGCAAAACGCAACACTGGATTTCTAATCCATTTCACTCTGGGAAACATTTTTAGCCAACGCTGTGACTGACACTGTACACACAACACATGTTGACTTGGATTTGGTGCACATTAACCTCTTTCATGACAACCGCTTTCCTTTAGTTGAAGCTTGAACACAGTGACCCTGTGTCCAAAAGAGAGACAAGTTATACTTGCTTGGATGGTCTGTACAGCTGCCCAAAAAAGCGTGAAAAATTATACATTACAAGGACATATTGCAAGTCTAACATTCGTGATGGTGAAAGCTTATCTGCAACAGCATACATCCAGAACAAGGCTTCAAACAAAAAAGCTTGTCTGAATACCTCAATTTCATCTGAGTGTGCCAGCTACAATGTTTTAATCAGTGTTATCGTGTCAGGAGCCAAATGGGTTTCTAGTGGATGAAATACCTCCTTGCCAAACACAACACAGTGATAAGTAAAGGAGAGCTTATTTAATGGAGGTAGTCATGGTGCTGGCGCTTAACTCCCCACTGGCACACATTTTCTTGCTGTCTCAGGGATTCTTTCCACTCTCTTTGGACAAAATTATCAAGCGAGAAGCAGGCCTTGGGGAGGGCTCACACTCCCCCTTCCAAAAAAAGCCTCTCTCCAAGTCTCCCTTTTTCATCTGCAGAGTTGAATAGCCTCGACCACATTCTGGAGGTTGAATAGCAGCTTTTCAACACATCTGGGAAATCTTGTAGACTCTTGCCCTCTAGTGGTCAGAAGGTATCATTACACTGTTTTTGTTTTGTGGTCTTCTACAACAAATCTCATCATGTGTTTCTTCTCCAAAAGGGTGTCCCTTCCGGTCCAAGGCTGCCCACAGGTGGAAGCTTAGGAGTCATGTCACGGCCGCCAGCACCCAATAACCAACAGAAGGGCTCCACTAAAAGCCAGGCCATGCAGAGACAGCTGAACCAACAACAGCATGCCATCAGCAATTCAGTAAGCTACATCCTCCACCGTGCAGCCTTCAACAGTCAACTCTTTTTTCATATTCATTATACACAAATCTTTTTGTCTTTCCCTTTTAGGACAAAGACAACACTCATGATCAGTTCAGCCGTCATCTCACTAGACCGCCGCCTGATTATAAGCAGTCGAGAAATATGGTGGGAGTTCCACAAGGAAACCTCTTTACAGGTACTTTATATTTTTGTTTAAGACAGAAATAATTTACATTCAGAGGCAAGATTGTAATTGTAACCCTTTTTCTGGGTTTGTCTTTAGGTCAAAACTCACAGTCCTCCAGCAATGGCCCCGAGAATGACCTGCAGTCCATGTCATGCAGGTCTGCTTCAAGGATGAGTCCTTCACCATCAGAACACAGGTTTGGCATCAGAACTGACTGTCATCCAAGTTCTTGTATTGGCCAGTTCCAGCAGCACAACAACCAGAATCGAATTGGACTTCAGAATCAAAATAAAGCCAGGTTCCTGGTTCCAAACCCGCAAGGGAATTCTTTTGGGATGAACAATGTGGCAGGTGCACAGCACCCGAGAACCGCTGCTGACATGCATTCCTCTGGGGTACCAGGACAGGGTCTCGGAGGCCTGATGAGAAACGCCAACATGGGCTGGAGCTCGGCCAGCAAACAAGTGACAACTGGACTCAATGTTAGGCGGTTACCCAATCCACTACAAGCTCAGGGGGCGCAGCTGGACGTGCCAAACCATCTGTACCAGAGACACATTGGCCCTCCGAACCAGGTAGCACCGGACACCGGGATGCTCCCTCATTCCATCAGAGACCCGGGTCCAAGACCAAGCCAGCCAGTGATGGGATCTCCATCTGCACTGGGAAACCTGAACCAGGCCTCTCCTGAACAGAGAGTGCCAGCTGGCAACTTTCCAGAGCCAAGTCCGAGCGCTGGCAGCTACCACAACAACCGGGCCAACCACCTGACCTTTGACTTCCTCCCGGAGGGGGACAACACAGTTCCAGGGATCAACACAGACTCAGACTTCATAGACTCTCTGCTCAAGTCTGGCTCTGGGAATGACGACTGGATGAAAGATATCAATTTGGATGAGATTCTGGGCAGTCACTCATGAATTTGGGTCACAGGTTGCTAAAAGTTTGCCTGCACCTCAAATGATTATTGATGGAGGATTTAATGGGGAACATTTTTGAAATAATGGGATTTTATAAACTCATATTATTTGCTATCCAAGTATAGGGCCTACTGTACTGTTTTGTATTGTATATTTACTGTGAAAGGAATTTGTGTTTTGTCCTTAGTCTTGGCATATTTTATTCCTGATATATTAGCCAAGAAACTGCTTCATTTTGCTGTCACTGTTTTCGTGGTCTCTGTCATTATTCATACTGGAGTGCTGTCACATAGGGTAAAATACCAAATTCACACTGTGAACGGAAAACACTGCTGTGTTGCTTTTAAGTTCATCTTGGTTTTCGAAGGCAAAAGCCTACATCCACTATTTAGCATGACATGGTTCAAGCTTATCCATCTGTGGTAGTTTCTGATGCAATTTAAATAATGTAACCATTCGTTTTTTATGTGATATTTAAATCTAATAATTATTGGGATAAAATTATATACGTTATAATACATGTAATGACTAAAATAGATTTGAATAAATGCTGAAAATAAAAAAATAAAAGATTTGTCTCTTTCTTTAATAGATGTTCTGTTACTTTCAAGCAAATGAAGTTCTCATTTATTTAAAAAAGTCACTCCGTGGCTCATACTAGATGATTAAAATATGTTCATATTTGTTAGGACAATGTCTGCTTTCTCACATCTTCAAAGGGTTGCAAGTCCAATATGATCAGCTATTCATATATATGTTATTGATATATTGTTTGAATGTTAATATGACAAAGACGTGTGACATCGTGTTGGAGTTGGGTCAAACAAGCACTCATTTATCAATAAAAAAAACAAAGGCAGGGTGATGGCATGGGATTAAATAGCGTAAACACCACAAAAGGAAAAGGATATTAATTATCTTTTCTTCAGATTTTCTGGCCAATGTTTTGTTTTAATTTCCCCTGCAAATAATTGTCTGTGCTCCGTGAAGTGTGTTTTCCGGTCCAGCTGTGCTGGGAGTGTTGGCAGCACACACGTTGTCAAACTGATGAAGATGTTTGCTTATTTTGCAGGTATTCTGTTAATCGTCGTGTGTTTTCTTAAGAGGCGGTGCGTTGATCTCTCTTGGCCACCGTTTCTTCCAACTGAAGTGATAAAACACTGCCAGGAGCGGGCGGCTGGTCTCAAGGATGGCAGAGACATCCCACTCATGCCTTCGCCAACCTGGGAAAAATGTTCGCCGTGGGATGACGCATCAGATGGGACTTACAAGCAAATACATGCGATGCCCATTAAACAAGTTGGGTCTACGCCATATAGGCCGCTCTGACTCCACTACCTTTTAGTTTCAGTAAAATCACACACAACTGTATTACAAAAAAACAGTAACGTTAATCAGCTAACTTTAAGTGATTTAAGCCAAAGAGAGACAAGTTGTTTCAATGTGAAACTCACGTTAATTTCACTAAAGGCTTAAGAAGAAACGTTGAACATCCTGCTGCGTTCGTTTAATGATAGCTTTACCGAAATATTTCCTGGAAGTAAATGCAGGAATACCATGCTATTACCCCTACGCATAATAATAAAACAAACAAAAAAAGGTTGATTTAGCCTGGTCACTGTATTTTGAAAGTATTTAGCGGAAATGGTAATATGCTCTAAGGTAATCATTCAGGGTTACTTCATCAATTACACATTGCCGTTAATATCTGTGACCACTAGAGGGCAGTGGACGATCGCGAAAATGAATGAATGAATGAATGAATATTTAATTAAATTTGCTGTTCACGTTTTCCTCCAGATCCACTTTCACGGTCGTTTTGCTTTGAACCTTGAAAATTTCACGATTCTACGTCACATCCTCTGAACTGTCACCTGGCGTAGAGGCGGACTCGAAAGTGAGGGACCAAGTACGATCAAAGATCCTTTATAAAACGAAGATGTCATAGTCTGCCCATTATATGAAGTGGTACACACTTGCGGTCTTCTACCTAATTGGGTTTAGTTTCCTTCACTAGCACATCGCTGAGAGAGCTATTGATTGTCAGTGTTAAAACAATGTAACTCTAGAAGAGGACGTACATTTAATGTATGCGCGTTATTTTTAAAATCTATCTTAAAATGGTACCGTTGAGGAGCTACAGGAATAGGACGACCACAATTTGTCGGAAGGTTGAGATGCCGATGAGTGTCATAGCTCACGAGGAGGCCTATTGCTGCATTTCAAATGATAAATGTATAATTTCGGAGGTAATTACCACATAACTGTGAATAAGTCTAATTTAAGTAGCCACCGGAGATTAATAAATCATGTTTTGATTTAAATTTCTGCTTTTCTTATTTTGGTAGTCGCAGTACCTCTATATGGCCTCTAGAGGGACATGCTTATTCTTTGGGATAAACAATACAGCGCTGCGCGTCTAACGTGTATTTTGAAAGCTAATACCGGAAGTGCTATTGCAATGTCACGCCCACATTGATGCTAACTTGATGAATCCTTCCCTGAAATTCCAGTCATTACCACAAGAGGGGAGCAAAACCTCGCCATTATAAACACAGGGCAGTCATCAGCGTTATCGAGGCTGCTGCAGCGATCTCCTAGTATAAGACAAAACTGCTCGTCCGGCACAAATCAGCTCCTACAGAATCTCGTACACAGTCTGTTGTTTTCACTGGTATTCCAGGTATGCGCATAGCATTGTAATACGTGCGTGTCCTGAACATAATCGTTTTATAACGTAAAAACGTGGGTCACTTCCGATTAGTACTTTCAAAATAAAACGTGAAATTGATCATTATTTTCATGACTTTTTCTGTTCGTGATGGTTACGCCTAAATATACCATTATATTTTCATATAAAATTGAGAAAGTAGTGTTAATATAGAAGTTGTTTTATTATTAAGGTTTATTATGATAAAGCTAGACCATAAATTTCATGGAAATACAAGATCAATGTAAGCACAATAACAGTATTGAAAGTATATGAATGTACTGTATACTGGTGCAATTAAGTGAACATTCAAAATAAACCATTTTAAACATTTTACGGTTTTGAATTTGATATTTTTATTGTTAATATTCTTGTACTATGTAATGAATATTGTACAGATGAAAGTGCAACTTTTTTAATTAAATCGTAAATAATTCTGTATTTATTATTTTTTCAGGGGGTACACACTAGAATATTACTCAGTATTAATCGCATATGTACCTTTTTTCCATTGTTTTTGTAATGGCATGAATTCATTTAAACGTAACTGGTATATAAACATTGTATGATGTTGGTCATTGTTATAAACATTGTTTGGTTTAGATCAATTTACTACATCCTTAGCATACATTTAGCTTTGTTGTCCTTGTTATTTGTTGTAGGCCTTCCATGTAAACACATTCTTGGCCAATACTGCTTCCGGTACAGCACAGATGAGACAAATCCATTTTACATTACCACACAAGGCAGATATTACCACAAAGTATATACTTTATTTCAGGCCAATTTGAAAGTATCATAAAGCAAGATATAATGTAACAGAATTTACTGTTCTAAAACACATGCACATATCTATCAAAAAAATGAACAGATCATTGCTGAATATAAATTCATTTCATGTGCATTTAGAAAAATCTAAATACAAAACTCTTTAACTTGTGTGATTAGTTCTACTGCTACAATGACAGTCAACAGCTAATATACTCTGACAATTACACACTAAGTAAGCATAAAAATCAGGTTTATGTGACAAAATGTGTCATTGCATCTAAGTGAAAACTCTGCAGCCGTGCAATACAAGCACTGTAGTGTACCACTCATTTTAGTTGCACTGTTTTTACCAACACTGTTTATCCATCTTAAATCCATCATGATTTGATATTGATCAATAAAATCAGATATAGAGGTTTCTCACACAGAATAAAAAAAAAAAAAAAAAAAATGTTCATGTTCTCTAATCTAAAAAACAAACAAAAAAAGCAATATTGCTCCATCAAGTTATTAATGTATTGGCTGGCAATGACTCAAACTTAATATTTCAACTGTTACTGCAGTAATGCAAAGATGTGCTGTAAACATGGGAATAATGTGATTATGAGAAAAGTGTCAGTGTGTTTGTTGTCTCCACTGTGGCTGTTTCTTTCTCAGCGAGAATGTAAACATGTGAGCGCTTCTGCAAGAACCACTTGCTTCTCTGTTCTGAAATCTCATCCTCAAATCTCAGGGTTAGTCACTCAAAACAACCTTCTTGTCTAAAAAAAAAAAAAAAAAAAAAAAAAAAAAAATTTAAAAAAAAAAGATTCTCTCAGCTAGACCTATTCAGATGTGTCCATTAACATTTAAAACCTACATCACACTTTCTCATTAGCTTATACAGTGTGTACATACAGAGGCTGTTTTACATATCATACCGTTTCTGGACTCAAATGTTAGCGTTATTACAAAAAGCGTCTTTGGAATCCGCCGCAACAATTTCTCACTGATTGTTTCTTGATATTGTCACCAAAAAAAAAAAAACAAACCAAAAAAAAGGGAATCAACAATCCACATAACTCACAGCAGTCAGTCAAACCCTGGCCTTCTTCGCTACGTGACTCTTAAACCTGCTTTAACTTGTCCAAGCTGAAGTCTATAAACCCCTGATTTCAACACACAGCACAGCATCAAGCAGAGGGGCTTCGGCTCCCTCAGGAGACACTTTTCAAACATTGTAACGCATGTGTGTGTTGTAGAGCGTCACAAGGTTTAACTGATCAAAGAACTATAGTTTGTTTCACCGACAGCTCTGCCTTTTTTTTTTTTGGTTAATGTTTAGGGAAGACAGGAAAAGCTGCATGTGATCCAAAAAAACCCCAAAACAAACAATAACACTAATATGTATATAGTAAATCAGAGACAATAAATTCTGCTAAATAGTTTAAAATAAAAGAAGCCAAAACTGAATCAATCGGCGTCTTGGCAGACTCAGTGAAGTCTCTGATAACAGGCGACCCTGCTAAAAATGTATTAATTCATCTATCATTAAAGAAGTTAAAAACAAGCAAAATGCCATTTGATCTAAGCTATCATACATAAGTAGTAACTTAAAAAGAAAAGAATACTAGAAAGAAAAAAAACAAAGGATGAATCATGAATACCACATGGATAAGACTGAGATACAAAGAAGTTAAGGGTTAAAAAAACCAAAAAAAACCAAAAAAAAAACAACCCATGAATCCCTAAATCCCCTTATAATGTGTTTATAAAACAATAATTTGATTATTGAACATTGGCGAGAGGAAAGTGTGAACGCAGCCTAACGTCTCTTGCTGCATTTCAGGAACTTGGTATTTGTTCAGGTTGCTCGCGTCTCAAAAAAGAAAAAAACACAACTGAAGGCACTTGATCTATCAAAGGTTTAACTTAGACTTGCTGGCACAGCCAAGCAGCAACGCAGTCAGTCCCCAGGCTCCGAGCATCGGCTCCGGCCCCCCCCCCCCAGCTAAGCCGAACATGTCTGAACTGGGCCTTACGTTACCTTTACTCCAAATCAGTATTGTTCTTTATGCTTCTAATACATCATTTTTGGTTTCTCAGGCTCGTTGACAACAAACAAAAAGGAAAGTATAAAACTTGCAAAGCCAAATATAAAGCTACTTAAACTAGACGCAATAGTCCCAGACGCAGTTAAGCGGTGCGGCTTCACACTACGTTGCACAAAAAGGAGGCGCCGGAGGCTCCAGGCGACGGTCGGCGTTGCGGGAGCGAGCGTGCACGTAGCCACCACGGAGGGGAAACCCAGGGGAAGGAGCGACTCCCTGCTCCAGGAGAAGGTTCGCTGACAGAGCTGTGAATTTTTTTTTTTCCATTTTAATTTTTTTTTCCGGGACCCTTGCGTAATTGTCTGTTCATGGGCCAGCCTTGAAGACACAGACAAAATAAGGAGATAACACACCAGTGAAAAGAACAGCACAATACTGCCTCAAAAGAGGTTGGCCTTGCGCGGCGAAGCAGAGACACAAGTCCAGAGACGCTTGCTGAAATGTCTTGTAAAAGCATCTATGAATCCTTCCCAGATCAGAGCCGTCAGCAGTTCAGAGCGTAGGGAGAGGAGGAGTGAGGAGCGCCCTGCCCCGGGCCTCTATAACCATGTGAGGAAGCTCTCCTTGTCGATCTTGGTAGCTGCCAGCACAGACTCCATGTCGTTGAGGATGTCGGAGCTCAGGGCCTCCTGCAGACTGGGCATCAGCTCCTCGCCCTCCACCGCCATGCTCTCACCCTCCAGGGTGCCCAGGTCCACGTCTGTGCCCGGGATGGCGTCCAAGTAGTCGGGGAAACGGCTGGGCTGGGTTGCCATGGAGGGTTGAAGAGGGTCCCCTAACGTAAGAAGGAGAAAAAAAGGAGAATTTCTGCGTTTTAGTGCTGAGCCAAGTGAGAAAGCAGTCACATCAGGCTCAGAGTTGTAGATTTCACTCACACGGCGGACAGAAAAAGAGCCACTTCAACTGATTCAGCTAATCAAAAACGAGCTGCGACTAGCGATTATTGTAATCGATGATTAATCTGCTGATCGTTTTTCTAAGAATCGTTCACTCTATAAATTGTCAAAAAAAGTGAAAGGCTCATCACGTGTTTCAAAGGCCAAAGTAATGACTTCAGATTGACTCTTTACTTCAATCAATGGTTAAAAACCCAAAGACTCTTCATTTACAGCCAGAAATGAGAAAAACAATCGGCAAATCCTAACATTTAAGAAGCTGAAACCAACAATTATTCAATTTTAAAAATAGTCGTTGATTAATTTTCCGTTAAACCACTAATCAGTTAATTGGTTAACTAATAGATGGTCGCAGCTCAAAAAGTGTGAAAGGATCTGGTCGGACTAAGGCGACTACAGGGACGGATGCAGGTAACCATCCCATGTTGTTACCGCCTTCATCAACCACAAACATGGACGCAATGTGAAGTTAAACTAGTTTCCAGTGGGGCTGTGCAAAAGTTTGATTTTCACAGTTCATTTGCAGGTATTCTCTGACTTTGTCTTGCACTGTAAATGCCACAGGAGCTTCTGCCCCTCCCTGACGGCTCAAGCTCATTCTTGGCCTGTTCCATCAGCAAGGCATGTTGTGTGTGTGGGGTTCGAAAGATCACAGTTAAAATGGCCAGAAACAGCGGCTGGTCAGCAAGAAGGGCAAAGCAAATCCCGTCGTGTGCCCTTGAAAAGGTGTTTCCAAAGTCAGCGACTGCTGGATATTTACGATTTCAACATTGACCACAATAAAAGGGATTTGCGAGTTTTCGGCCTCAGCCTCACCTGTGTCCATCTCGTCCACGCTGTTGAGGAAGTCATCTGGAGTGCGAGGGACGCTGTAGCTGCTCATACTCAAGCCGCTGTCGGTGCTCTCATCCCTGGAGTGGTAGGTCCCGCTGAAAAAGCACCAAAGGGAAAAGATCTGGGTTATAAGACTCTGCACAACGTCGTGATTTCCATCGAACTTTAACTCCACTTTGAAACTAAACTACGTCAATCTAATTAAGCGATCCCATACAGCAAACGCGCTCAGTTATTAGAAGTGACAGTGTGGCCCTAATTCCCTTTGGGGACTTTCTGCATACGTCCAGGGTCCAACAGCATTTCAGTGTTTCTATTTTAGCGACTGTGGTGACTAATCCACAGCGAGCGCGGATGAAACCAAACTTCACTGATTTGCTCTCCATTGCGGAACATAAGAGAAAAGAGCAACGATGAATGGGGCATCAGAGAGACAAAGAGGCAGAGAGAGGACATTTGACAAGCCTATACTAATTAGCAGAGGAAAAATATGTAGGCAGAGTATGGCAGAGGCAGGATGAATGAGGCCATTGTACGAACAGGGGAGTGGAGGCCACAGGGGGAGGAGGGGAGATTAGGTCGGCCTGTCTACTGACTAGACCACATGTTCTCATGGCCCGCTTGCTATTCAGCCCTTTCCTCATTTAGTCCGCTCACACAAGAACCAGAGCTGGAACTACTAGGAAAGGGTTTCCCGGCATTCTAATCGTTTTTCGGATTCAGTCTATCATGTTATGAGTCCTTACAACTTCACTGAGTGTGGCTTTAAGCCTGTTTTTCACAGGTTACATCACCATTTGGGTCGACTCTGCCCTTTGGTGCGGCAGCTGTACACCAGAGGTCATCATTGTGCAGCTGACGCCGGCACCGACCTGCTGGCCTCAATGAGTCACTACCATGTGAAGAGGGTTAAGCCTGGAAACAGCCCCTGTTTTAACTGCTTGTGTTACTCAGGGGAGCTCTCAGCAGCACACAGCACACAGATCAAACCGGATGGGAGTGCCGCACCATGTCTGTATGAAACCAACCTGTTGAGGAATGGGTCCGAGCTGTTAGCAGTCATGGTCCGGGCATCTTGGGCCATAGGGGAGGACACCGGGTTCGTGCTGCCATCTTGATCCATACTGGTAGGCAGCTGATTCCTTAGAGCGAGCTCCTGAGGACAACAAAGCACATAAAAAAAAAAAACAACCCCAATGAGCAACGCAATCAAAACCCCGCCCGTAACCTCAGGAGCTAATTATACACGGCTACAGCTTCACGAAAACATGTCAAGACCGTCTTGACAACTGCTGCTCCGCTATCACTGCATGCAGTGATGAACTAAGCAGATATACTGCCAACACCACCGTGATCTCCATTTTTCTCCTCATGCTCGGTGTCAGATTACACGCGAGCCAGACCACCACAGTTGGAGACAATTGTTTTCGACACATGCTGTATCAGATAAGACTGAGGATATGAGGTCACGCTGATCTTTTTTTCTTCCTCTCCTGCTTTTGTCACTTCCTTCCCTTAAAGTCCTTGAATTGGAATGTGAAATGACTCAATGGTGTCACTGTTTCGAGCCCCAGTTTTTAAAAAGTCACTGAGAACAACAGCAAAGTAGCCAATGAGATCCTTGGGAATTTTATTTTTAAGTAAATATGTAAAGTTGCTGCTAGCTGCTTTTACTAATTTTATTGCCTGTGGTCGGGGGATAAGTGGACACAATGTTAAAATATGAAAGTGCTCTTTATGAAGTGAAACACTTTTTTCTCCAGCTTTTTGCTTTTGTTTCAAAGGTTTTGGCAGCAGAACTCGAAGGCATTTCCTTCTCGAACAACAACATTTATCCCAGAAACCCATGCACACATGTAAAAATCTGGCTTCCATTAAGACAAGCTGTGAGGGCTGTGTACTGTAAACAACCTTTATGGTTTTTATTTGGCTCTCTTTAAGCATAACTGGGCAGCGTCAGTACTTGACTGCCACCAGCAAGTCGAGTGCATGGCCACTCGTTCTCGCCATGTGGAACCCATTTGGTGTGGCCAGTACTGCCCCAAAGTTGAACTTCATACATAACAGCATAGCCTGCCTGATTGCACAATTTCCTACTATAATCACTCTCAACTAGTACTATATTTTCAAACAGAGCATGACCTCTATATTCCAAACATCTCGTATCTGAGTTGGAGGAATTTGGGGATTACTCTCAGATGTATACAGGCTGGTCTAGAAATGTGGTCTCAATGTTTTATTTCCTTCTAACTATGCACAGAAAACAGTCAGGAAGACTCCAAAATTTGGTTTGCATGCATTAAGACAAGTCAGACACCAGTTGAAATATGGCTAATAAATCTGAATTCTCCAGCTAACTGTGGTAAACCAACCAGGTTTGTCTTAATCCTTCAACCCATAATGGAGCCAAGCTTCTCCCTCACATGATGTTTCAGAAGTTTAAAACCAGGCTACTTCTGCATAAGCTTGTCAGTAACAACAATCCAAAATCTCATCTTTCTACTCCTATAGCCCAGTGCACACACACACTCTAAGGTCACTTCCTACACTGTGAACTTTAAACAATCCATGTGAATGGCATGGTAAACAAAGTCTCCGGCACCCTCATTCATAACCATAAGGCTTGGTTTCTGGTGTTATGACACAGCCTTGAGTAAACTCCTGGACTTGGCTGCAACGCCCTGTGTGGGCAGCACGCTGACACTTCACAGTTAGGAAGTGATAAAGTTACCGCACATGAGTCATGACGCTTGATTGCATGGTGGTGTGACAGTAAAGAGCCTTCAAAGACACTTCAGATCCACCGATGTACAGTACAAACAATGACTCACATTTTAAATGCTGCATTTTACACTAAAACAAACACTTTGACTGCAACCCCTTTCAACTTGTGAGCACACATGGGTCCAGTATCATGCCGACACACTAAGTAATAAACTGGTGGCCTTTCTGGAAATTTTTCAACGTTTGCTTCCTGACCTGCGGCCTCTGCCGAAGCAGCTCCTGTTGCTTCAGTCTCAGTCGTTCCTTCTCAATCTGCTGGAGTCTCATCTGGTTGTTGCCTCCCATGCTGTGGCTGCTGGGAGCCAGTTGCCCTCCTTGCTTCACTGGGGCACTCTGGGTGATCCTCTGCGGGTTCAGTGCTTTAAGAGACAAGAGAGTCCAAATTAGCTAATTTTTACACTTTGCATACAGAGAGTATCAATAGCAAATTGACTTTTGTCTTTAGCAACCTCTATTCTGTTGTAACACGATGAATGCATTCTTGTATCGTACCACAAAAGAACCACAAGCAATACCTTTTCACAAGGTGTATGGATATGAGCACGTGTTTGATGGACGGTGAACATTAAAGGAACATTGAGAAAGAGTGACACCTGGTCTGTTCTTACTGGACACCCTTTATGTGACCTGGAATTATTTAACAACCCGTCAAGGCTTAACAGTGTTGTGAAACCGCTCTGCCCCAGTTTTCTTAACATGTTTGATAACATATGATTTTCAGCCGACTATAAATACACTGCTTGTGCAACTACACACTTTAACGCTTGGCTGCATTTAAAACGCTGCACAACAAGACTGACAACTTGAACATATTTTTCCGTACAAGCTTAACATGTTAAAGAGTACGGCCAGCGCAGCAGGTTGTGTAGGACAAGGTAAGTCCCAACACAGGTTTTCCACCTAGAGTGTGAAACTACCACCATTCCTGTAAGACCTGATCCCCTCCCAGTCAATGACTAAGACAGGCTTTGTGCGTTGTACATTGCATCAGTTGTGACTTATCCGTTCACATTGTGAGTTTTGTTTCCTCCCAAACAAATCACAGATTCGCCTTCACACTGGCCTGAAGGATTCACTTTGGCTGATTTAATGAATGCATTATGAGCACAAAATTAAAATAGTCCTACATCAAGTTGTGGAAACACCGTACCACTTTTGCTTCCAATGTTGATTGCTGATATAACAGCATAAATAACTGACTTACTTCATACTTACAGTAAAACAATTACCCACAAAAATGAAGCATAGAAAGCATGTTTTTACATGTTGTAGTACCTACACTTAATTTAGTGATACACGTATCTCCAGACCAAACAAGTTGAAATTCATCCTACCTGTCTGTTTAATGATGGAAGAATCAGACTCTTGCAGCATAGCGCAATTATTCCCTGACCTTAGAGTTTATTTAAACTGCTACCTGCAGCTGGAAAATCTTCTGGGTAAAATCTAAGTATACAAAGTTTTAGAATTGCACAGGTTGTTGTCACTGACAGTCTGTGAAGCAGGTTGTAATTTATTTATTGATTCTGTCATCATTCCCTTTTTCTTCTGACTGATCTTCAGACACAACAATTTGGGATGTGAGTGGACATTTTATAGTGTTTTTCCGAATAATTTCCCTTTATCCAAACATATACCCACTGTCAACTTTTGTTTCAAACTTTCTGAACCTGACAAATGTATCATCAGTGTACGTGAACAACCTAACTCCATGTCAACACAATCAGAACATGTGTATTGAAAATACAGCTACTCCCAAGTGAAATCTTTGTTATTCTTTACTCTAATGAGGGTGGGTACCACAGCACAGGGATCTATGCATGCAAAGTAGGTCGCACGTTTTATCACTGTTGCAAACAATGAGAAGCAAATGTGCTTGACCACAAGGGGTGTAGCGGTAATGGGACCAATGAGGAGAGCTGTTTGCTTATGCGCTTGAAGCACCAACCAAAACAAAGCCTTGACGGGGGCACAATTTTCATGCGGGGCTACCTCTCTCTGTGCTAGCCTGCCCACCCTGGCCGGCACCTTTCTTGTCACCATTCAATCACTGTCTGTTTACACTATCTCACAAGCTGAATGAACCATGGCTCAGGGCTCTCCCTGGGAAGCTCTAGAAGCCCCGCCCTGCCTGGCCTTCCGTCTCCCCCCCTCCCTCTGTGCTCCATACTGCCTCCCCCAACCGACCCCACCCCAACACATAGTGCACTTGCACACAAACACATACAGAGCTGTCACCTGCTCCTCAAAAGAACACATATTCAATGTAAAATGGTATCTGAAAAAAATGTTTCCCTATTTTCATAGTTTTGGCAGTCATTTGTACTCATCTGTGTCAACTCTGTAAATAGGAAGCTTGACAGGACAAGAAATGAGGACCAGAGGGCAAAACCTATTTGGAAAACAAGTGAACCCATTCACTGATCCAACTTGGACTTAGCAAACTTTACGCGTTTGGTAATAAATTGTTTGCTTGTTTACACTCATCTAATTCTCTGCCTGTCCAATCTAGTGTAGCATTAATAAATGATGGACAAAACTGCCGAAGAACCATTCAGGTTCTTTAAAGGTGTGAGTTTTAAAGAAGATCAAGCATTTCAAATGAATGTTGCAGATGGAAGGAGATCTCTGTGTTGTGCTCTTGACTGAATTTCTCCTGTGCAGTCAAGCCAAGGACTCCCTCACAGACCAAACAGCTAGCAGTAACCAGTGTTACTGAGGGAACTATGCACAAACAATGAACATATCAAAGCGGTGAATTACATCTGCGGTTGAGACTGGAGCACAGGACAGGTTCAGTTCACGGCCAGAGTGATAGCACAGAAGGAGGCTAGAAGACAAGAGTGTGTTTTTGACGGGGTGGTTGAGGGCAGCAGCACATATGGGCGGTGTAGCCGGTGGGCGGGGGAGATAAGGGACGAGTTAATGCGGTCTGCCTTTTGTCTTCTTCACGCACCTCTGCAACACTACGAGCCAGCAACACAGGCCCTTATCAGATGACCATACTGGCAGGCATATTACACCACAAGATCACCTGGGGCAGGTAGGGTTGAGGGTATGCAAGCAGAGGGAAGTTCTCTATGTGACAAGGGAATGGAACTTTTGAAGGCCTTGTAATACTTGTTGATTTAACAAGTGAAAATAAAAAAAAGGCTCCTTGGGAAGGATTTTTTTTTTCTAGCATTGCGAGAAGCAAACTAGAGAAACACAACTCATGCAGCAGTAAGGACAAAGTACTGCCAGCCAACTTAAACTAAATCTAATTTAAATATAGCAAAGCAATTAAGATTGTCAGCACAACTTCAGAGGAAAACTATTTATAAGTAGTTATTAATAAATCATGA
>KV751316.1:12783607-12797833 GCA_001698575.1 Mola mola
TGAGTTTTCAGCCACAAATGTGTCCATGACTGTGGTGAGCATTGAATTAGCTTTTGAAAGACTGCAATAGGAACTATCAATTACAATGTGTAACAAATTAATTGCCATGCTATTTCTTTTTAAAATTAGCTACAGTTCTGTCTCTCTGAACCTCCTTGTTCTCAGCAGGAGCAGCGACACAGTCTGATTTATCTGGATTTGTTTGTCTTGCTCTAATCTCCTCTACTTGAATATACCGTCATTTGAGCTGGCATTATATAAAGACAAATCACAAGACAGGAGCCATCATTACGAAACCTGCTTAAATATGGAGGGTTTTTTTTAGGATTGCATCTATGAACGGAATGTAAGCAAATTGTTGGAAATGAGTTTAACAACCCCTCATTTTATAAATGGTGTTCCATGTAAGGAGAAAAGCAGTTGTTTTTTTTCCACAAGTAGTTATTCCTAACCCTAAATATGTCAGGATGTTGAAATTTCAACAAATTAATAAATTAGCATGCTGATACCTATACTATCCACATAGATATCTAGGGGCAAGTATTAAAACATGGGCTGCTGCTGTCTCATCACACATTGGTTATCTCATGGCTGTGATAAACTCAATAAGATGCAAACCTTTCTGAGTCTGACAGCATAAGCAGAGAAACATCACATGACAGATAATGTGGCAAGGAGCTTGGTAAACAGCTTCACAGTACGGCTTCAAAGCAAAGCATTAATCTCACAGAGGAAATCGGTCTTTCTGTGTACTCAACCATCTCGCCATTACGTTTCCCTGCATGGTCAACCATAGTCATAGGCACAGAAAACAACATATCCACATAGGCCAGCCCACTTCTGAACTCAGTCACAGAGCATTCACGGTTTGTTCGTTGTTCACCACTTCCCTGGATCTTAAAGAGGATGTATGCTTATCCCGTCGGCATTTTCCCTCTGTTCCTCCATTTCTCTTTCTCTTTTCGCCTTGCCTCTCCCTGCCCCCCACCTCCCCTCTCACATTGGATTTCTTTGACTAAAAAGGTCTGGAACAGATTAAGAGTTGGACTACAGAATAAAGAGGCCTGGCAGAGATTCAAGTCTGTCTGGAGCGTGAGCAGAATGGGGCTATGCCTGCGCTGGGCCTCACGCAGGGGAGAGACAGCCAGCAACAACCCTCAGTTAAAGGCGCTCTGCTGCTTTTCTTCTCAGAGCTCAAATTAGCCTTCATTATCAAAGCAGCTGGCTTAGGGTTGGAGACCCACATAGCAGCACTATAGATGTTTCTGAAGCAGCTGAGTTCCTATAAATGCATATAAATGCGATAAAATAATTAAAAACTGAGAATAGATAAATAAATGTCGGTTTTCAACTATTGAACCTCACTGAGGAAACAGTTTATGGTGGATTGCACTTGCAAATGTTTAGAGTATATGAAGGTGGAAAGTTACGGTTGAAATGCAACATTAGAAGTATAAATATGAGTCTTGAGAATTAATAAGGACAGAACAGGTCTATCTGATCATGTTTGATCGCACACCATGAGTTAACATATGTTTGTTTCTGCCTCTTACTTTCAGGGGCCCAGAATCCTTGTGTGTTCCAAGACTTATAAATTTTCAAAGCAGTTGACCAATCGGCACTGCCATCCCTTCCCAGCTGCCCAACACACCTTAGCTTTTAACTTTTCTGTCTGCCCTCAGAGTAGAACACACAATTGCTTATCGGAAAAAAAAACACATCCCTTTGCTTGATAAAAAATTAACACTACCATCTGACGGGATATCAGCGGTCATGCTCATTTGCAAATGTTGCCTTTGTGAGCCAAGGGGAACACTACAGTAATGAAAGAAGGGCGCCTGAAGTGTAAATGAGTCACAGTGACATAAGCAGGAACCTTCATCTCTGGACGTCTTCCTTGCGCAGCAGGATTATCTCATTCCGGGCAGGCAGAGAGAATTCTCACACAAGTACCTGGTCCTGTCACTAATTCACCAACACTGGCCAGTGTATGCTGAAAGTTAACTGTCAAACTTTAGCTTAGCCTGGGTGGATTAATGGCCAACTCAGCTGTTGCTCCAGTACTAAAATGGCTGACGAAAGGTAAGGTGCAGGTTTTGAGAGTGGGGGTTTGAAGACATATGTTTACAACAACCAATTATATAACTGGTCACTACAAAAAAATGTTGTGCAGTGATATAAAAAATTAATTACACATAAGTTAATTCAGTATCACAATAGTGAAGATACATATTTTTTGGATTAGCCAGAGGTTTCTAATTGAGAATGTGAAACTTGGTCATAAAAAAAACACTTTAAAGAAACACTTTTGGGCCAAGGAAGTTCTTGGTATGACACCTGTGTTTAGATTTTAATCAAAAAATACTAATAGAACTAATGTGTTAAAAAAAAACAACCAAAAAACATACATGACAGTATTCTACGCTCATCGAGGTTGACTATCACAAACTCACCATAGCGTGGGTCAAGTCGTGGGTCAAGCCATGATGTAGTCTTGTTTTTGTGGTTAATGTAGTAAATTTCTCCCTCTGATGTAAAAGCTTGTTCCCAGCCATCAGGGAGAGGACCTGAGGGATTATACACAATAATAATATTGGAGAGATGCCAGTGGTTCTCTCAAATTGTCTTTGCTGACATTAACTGCACAACATATGGTAACATTACCAACATAGAATACATAGATGACTTCCTAACATAAATTTACAAGAAAAATGAACAGGTTACATTGATAGAAAAACAAATAGCAGCACGTTTATGTTTATCTTTGAAATGCTAATTAATATTTCCTGTTAATGAAAACAAACAAGTCAACCTTCATTCATTTGTTTATTTTAACTTGTAAGTTGCAGACGGAATAGTGACAATTTGAAAACACAGAGAGTTCACCTGCAACTCTGTAATCTGTGAGTCACACAGAGCTCCCAAACATGTCAGACAGGACCTGTCACGTTCTACTTCAGTCTTACCTCACCTAAGGCAAATTCCAACTGCATGGACAGAGCTGAGATACACAAAGTCTTGGCAACATGTAAGAACTAGACTGCACTGCCTTGCACTTAGACTCAGCTCTGTATGAATAAACAAAAATGTCCAGATATAACCTCAAGGAAATGTAATCTCAACATGCTGAAGAATATCTGTAATACAGAACGCTGCTGCCATAGTAAAGCTAACGTAACAAAGTCATCTACACACCACTGGCAGGGTTCATAAGGTTTTGCTGCTGGACTGGCACAGAATTGGCAGGGGCTGCCTGATTCATCTGGAGCAGAGCCTTGCGAGGGTCTTGCCAGGTGGTGGTTTGATCAATGTGGCTGTAAGGAGACAAGATAGACAAGATGTTAAATTTAGAAAAAAAAAAAAAAAAAAAAAAAAAAATCACCATCAATGTGTTTTTAGCAGTAAATAGGATGAAGTTCAAATCAGGGGCAATAGTTATGCAAAACAGCAGGTCACATTCAGGAAGTGATGACTGAGTAGTTTTAACAAGCTGTTTGATGAAAACTCTGAATCTAACTCCTGCTTTCTGTAAACGATGACTGTTAATGGGAGTGTAATCAACTGTGTCTCTCCGGATGTACAATTCAATATAGAGTCACACAAGGACTTCTTTCTCAGTTTGGGCTAGTCCGAAATATATGTCACTTGTATGTCCTGAGTCAGAATAGAGAAACTGTACCTCCTTGTTTTCAACTATCATAAAGCTTTGAGACAATCTGGAGAGAAGACAACAACAACAGAAGCAACAACAGTCAAACATCTGCTATCTGTCACAAGCTGAACACTTTGTCACGAATATGTGCAAGAGGCCATGATCTGTTTCAAAACAACTACTTTAACGTCAAACAATGATGCGCCGTCTATTTTATAGCCGGTCTTTGCTGGGATAGAATGGGGGAGTGGGGGAAGGGGGGCATTGTGTTGCATTCTGTGAAGGCATTGATAATTAGTGCTTTGTTGGTACTTGTTGCTTGATTAAGATGGAAAGCTAATACAGGAAGCCCTCCTCTCCTGAGCAGGACCCTCTCTATTCAGGGAAGGTCAGTCCCAGGGCTCAACGCAGGGGGTCCTTTTTCCTGGAAGTGGCTCGGACACTGTGGAGTGTCAGGGGCTTTAACAATCTGGCGCCACATTTACAAAGCTTTCACCTGCTTGACAAAGGCACAGACTGAGCTACGACCTAAAACACCACTATTCACTTGTTCTTTTTTGGGGTTTTTTTAAACATCCCATGTAGAAGACCCTCTCACCTCTAATAAATAGGCTCTATTCCTGTAACTTGTTTATGCCATGCCATAACAGACAAATTATTTTGGATATTGTGGAATTAGCAGTTGCTCCCATCAATAATCATGCTGTTGGTGTGTTCATCCACCCACTGTAATTCCTTACAACTTGTTGTAAATTTGATACCAAAGTGCCATTAGCCCTGATTTTTGAACAGCTGGGAGAAGTGAGAAATTCAAAGTTTCTCTTGGCCTCTGTGGTGATCCCAGCCTGCCTGTCTGCTCTCTGTCCCAGGCCAGAGAGGGAGAGAGCCTGACTCAGCACTCCTCCCCCCTGCACAATGCAACCCATTTTGAAGCCCCCTCTTGTTTATGCTTTACTGATCAAAGGAGCTGCCAAATCCCCTACCAAACCCTCCCCCAGCCCTCACACACATACACCCACACACACACACAAACACCACACACCAAGCAAAATAGCTGGAACTGCTCAGATTGGAGGGGCCCCTTGAGAAAGACGGGTCATAGGGAATGGGGTGAGACAACTACAGAAGGAAAAAAAAAAAAAAGAGTGAAAGGGGGGAAAAACATCTACAGAATCAATCTCTCTGAATTCCATTGGCTCACAAGCTGCTGTGGTCCTGTTACACGCCAAGTGCCCGCCCTGCCCCCTCCACTGCCTCCTTCCCACTCTGGAAACTATGACAGTTATTATAGAGGGAGAACAGGGGAGGAGACTGGGATAAGGGAAGGGAGGGCGTATCGTAAATGAGAGGCCTGCACATCCTGGTACACCAATTGTGAACAGAACTACAACTGAAAAACACTGCTGAAAATGTACAGCCGTAAACCCTCTTCCCCAACTTGTGCTTCTCTTAACACACCTGGAACTACAAATAATGGATTTCTTAAAAATCAAACCCTAAAAATTTGTGGCTGCAATCATTTAAAACAGATGTAAACAAATCCATATGCGCAAAACAGTAGAGATCATAATTAAATGCCAGCTATAAAATGATTCAATGAAAGCTTCCATGTGAGCACTACACTGTATTCATGGAGCTTGTTTTATGTGGGAATTCAGAGAACTGGTAAATGAGTTACCCAGAACCAGCAATTCATCACCAAGTTTTAAAACTGCAAGATAATCCATTCACTCAGACTCAACTTGCCCCAAGCCCTGTATGGCCTGGGCTTTACACTTCCTGTTGGCAAAATATAAAACAAAACAATGTCATGGCAACTGTTCGGGCGGCTGGAGGCCACCAGTTGCTGTTAGGAATTGCTGATGATCTGCAACCTCCACAGTCACAACTGCTCAGTGTTGTCTTTACATGTCTCTGACACCGCAGCAAGCTCAGCAGGACAGGCCCTGCACCCTCCCCCAACCTTCATCCCCAGGGCAGGGCAGTGGACCAAGAGCAAGCGGGATGTTGTTTGGGCCTTGTTCACAATAATACAATTACATTTGGAAAAAAAAATAAACAGGGCTGCTGTCCAAACTGACATGCCAAAATGGGAAGATGACTATTATCAAATCAATTTTTGGGTGAAGGACTTCGGCTCAAGTGGGTAAAAAAACAGAACTGGGTTATTGGACGGGTAATGTTAGTCCTTCCATTAAAATAACATCATTACAACTTAAAATGGCCAACAACATTGTGAAGGAGGAAACTACAAACTCTTCAGAAGACAGTAGATTTATTACATTTCCTGTTTGTTTGCCATTTCCAGAGAGTCATAAATTCTGTCCTTCATTTTTTTCAAGCTTAGTTTTTCAAGTTTTAGCTTTTTCAAATGAAAGCCAATGTGGATAACAGGCCAAAACAGTGACAAAAAAACCAAACATAATATATGCATTATTGTGAGGATGGTTCTTCAGAGGAAACTATAAATGGCAAGGTGCTGAAGGAAAGCAGAGCAATGTGGTTAAGACATGACCCATTATCATGTCAGTTGCCTGCCTTGCTTATTTTTGTTCAAACTGTCATCATGCTCAACTGTGGTTAGAAGAGCACAGAGTAGAACTCTTAAGCCAGCCAGGCACTTTACATATCCTTGACTGATGGCCCAATTATCAAGGTGGCATTTATCTGGCCAGCATTATTTATAATGTTTCTTGGTACATAGGAGGGAGAGTGGCTTTTTGCAAAAAGGTTAAACTCGAAGTAGCTTCAGTGATTCTCCATTCAACTTTACTGCTCGGGGCTACTCACATGGAGGCTGGTCTGCATTAATGTGTATCGTTATTTTATACACACAGATCACTCAAGACAATGATTCTCTACCTATCCGTAGCTAAATACATATAACTAAAAGCTTCAAACTGAAATAAACATTAAAACACGAAGAGCAACTTAGTAGAGATTCAACATAAGAAATCTGCCCTTGTGGTTTAAGAGACGTTTTGTGATCACAAGAGTTTGATAAACTTGTTATATACAAATTTAGTGTTTATACTCATGAAAAGTGTTTTCATCCGCGCCTGGCTTTAGGAAGAATATTCCACCTGGAAAAAGATCTGCACTGTGGTTTAAATGTCTATGAGGACTCTCTGCTGCTACCTGTCAAAAACAGCTGATCAAAGCCAGATTTGAGGCCATATTGACTGTTTATTCCACTGAAATTGACTCTTGAAGCCATACATCTAAAACTGTGTCTCACTGGTGTAAAAAGAGAAAAAAGCTTTGGGGAGTCCAGCAATCATGAAACACGGGCCACAGCCAAGTTGTCAAATGCTAAAAATGGGATCCTCAGGCCACAGTGGCTCCACCCTGGGAGTATATGCTTGGAAGGCGGTTGAAGCAATGACTAAAGACTAAAGAGCACACTGAGGGAGGCCAGATGTAATCAGGATTCTAAGACGAGGATGACCACCTCCACTCTGGTTGACTGGAGATGCCTGACTGCCTCTCTATCAGCAGGACATCATCAAGAGAGATTATTGGGGCAACCTTTGTGACCCTATTGTGGCTTTAAGTTTCCCTTTGAAGGACGGTTTGGATCATTCAACTTATTAATGAAGGAACTAATTCACAATATACCAGAACATTTGTTTTTTCTACATTTAAACTAACGTAAAAGTGTTGTTTTAAATAGGTATGTATATGAGTAAGGCAACTGGCATACATGTTCTGTTTCCATTAACTGGTATGGCTGGAGTTGGTTTGGAACCCCTTAAGCTCCATCCGTGAAGGTCCACTTCTCAGATATTACATCTCTGTGAAGATGGCCTCGGTGACAGTGGAGGCATTGATGTCTGGAACAGAGGTGTTACATCAAGACTTCAGTAAACATTGGGCCTGACTTTCTCACAGTCCCATTTGTGTACTGAGCTGACAGACCCCAGTTTAACAGGAAGGACCTTGTCTGTGTGTGGTCAATAAACCAAAAGTTTGTCAAACACAAAGTTGCTCCAAATGAGGTCTTCATGCAAGCACACATCCAAGTCTTCCCAGCACCATTTGGGACTGAACGAGTTGCCTCCATTCATTACAGCTTGGTTATGATTTCATATACTTTAACCTTTAGTTAAAAATAAAGAAAAAAAATGTTTACAACATGAAGTGCAAAATTAAATAACAGGCTTGATAACTGACATAGACTAACATAGGGTGGCTTGGGCAGTATTAATCTTATTTTTACAACCCCAGCATTTTTGTGTGTCTCAAGACTAGATTGTAAATAATGCAACTTTCAAATAGTATTTGGGCTAATGTTATAATTATTTCAGTTATTCTTTCATACCAATATAGATACATAACCACATGGATGTCGATGAGCATATCTAGTCTGGCAATTTTTACAGGGACTTAAAATAAAAGCCTGCAATGTTTTTTTTAATTACTTAATCATAAAATATTTGGGATTTTCAAATATTGAAGCATCTCTGTTTTACATTAAGTAATTGCTATTGAGGTGAAATTGTGTTCTGAGAATCCCCCAACATCACATACAATAGAGCACATGGTTAAAGTACACACTATAGCTTTAATGGGGATCTCTGTCAATTGTATTTTATGCAACAGATGTTCAGGAAACCCTAGATAATGTGCACTGAAGCTTGACTAGTTATCACTCTGTTTAACTTGCGTTGTGCGGCCTTACAGTGGATCATGTAATATCCTATACAGTGTGAAAGGTAACTAATTTGGTCACACAGAGAAAAAAAATAGGATTTACAATAACAGTTAAGTGTAGCTATAAAAAGACAAGACAGCCATTCTGGTTGTGGGAAAACAGGCTCATCAAAACAGTTTAAAGTCCAATTGAGATACAACAAAAGTGTCCGTCCACACACAGCTCTACCTGCCCCTGAGGGCAGACAATAGCTACTCCCCGAGAGCTTTTTGTCTGCTTAAGGCTGATTTCCCACGGACTAAAAGCTCATTCAAAGCTGCATTTAATAAGCGCCCGGAAACAGTGATTACCCCTCCTAGTTTACCGGTGTGTCTAAATTAGAAACCTTCATTAGTTTATGACTGGCCCTGCCCCCCCTCCCAGCACCAAGCAAGGTGACCCAACCTCCCTGCCCCTGCTGTCATAAATCAAAGGCCACAGCAAACTTCTGGAAGAAAGGGGAGGAAAGGTCAACAGACTTTGTTGACATTCTCCCAGTCCTCTCTCAGCTCAAGATTTTCATTTTTTCATTTACTAGCAGAAACAACATAGATTGTTTCGCTTACACCTGATACTAATGTATTATTACAATTTTCACAGTTTGAACAATTTGAAATCTGATTAATACAATAATAGAAAAACCGTAGACCAAAGGATGAAATCTTCACAATTAGGCAAGTGTAAACAAGTTTATATTTTTCCTTAAAAGATATGAATAATAAATTGATTTACTATTTTTTCAGCACTAAATCAGTATTCAAGAACGAAATATCAGGCCAAGTCTTGCACTGGATCAATCACTTAATAGCGCAAATTACAATTGATGCCAAACTCCTACCCTGACAAGAGCTTGACATTTCAGACATGAAAAACATTGTGTGACTCTTAAGAAAGCTGCAATCTTTAAACCTCATGTCAACCATTTGTCTATTTTAGGAAGGCTCACATGAGACTCAACGGGCCCAGGGTTTGAATAAAGATCACTGTTTCACTGCTGGACAAAAGGAGGGCCGGAGTTTCTCTGGCCCCTCTTCTAGTCATCTCCACATGGCTGCCATTTAACTCCACTGACACAAAAGAGGCACCATCACAGCGCCACATCTCCATTCATTCCAAAACGGAGCACAACTTTTAAAGGGGGTGGGACTTTGGCATCCGTGCGACTGCTGTGATTCACAGAGCCAAATCATTCCCGACTACATGATCCTGGTGTACTATACAACAGAGCGCGAAGGAGAGGCAAGTTATGAAAAAAAATAAAACTTTCACACTGAGTTGAAATATCTTTAAAGACAACAGTGGTCAACTGAGTGTAATGTGAGCCCCCACTCTCAACTCTGTTAGCTGGTGACGGGCTCTCCACCCCCCACAGTCCACCCACACAAACTCTCTCGCTCTGCTTCACTCTTTCGGCAGTGCATCTCGCTCAGACAACCCCTGTGTTATAAATAGGGGAGTGTCTTTTCCAGCAGCTCTGCCGAAGCTGCCTGTATTCCAGATCAAATATCTGCACTTTGATGTGCCGTGCATGGAAGATGTCTCCTGGAGCTTTCCTTGCTTGCACAAAAACACTTACTCCTGATGAAAAACATGCCCGATGAAACATAGTTCCATCCTAAGTTAACATCATTTCTACTAATAAGTACAATAGTAAGTACTAAGTACAATGTAAAATACTCCAGATTTAGAATGATTATAGGAGAAGAGGCACACTATGACTTAATTTTTTATCTTTATTAAAATTTTGCCATTTATATTTATAGTCTATTTATAGTTAAATAGTCTACAGTTAAATAATTCTTAAACCAGCATTGAGTTGCTTTTTGTATCGTGAAATATGGTATTTAAGGTATGGTACAAACCTAAATTGTGAACATGAACACACTGATTTATTTAATGTTTCAATTGCACCTTTATCAAGGGTTTTACATTATATACTTTAACATTATATTCTTCTCTAGCTTTTGTCCTGAGCTAAATGAGTATAAAAAGACTTTACTAAAGGTTTGTTAGTTAAGAATTGCTGTTGTTTTGTATTAAGTGCTGTAATTCTATACATTTTCTCCTGTCAGTTATTAATTTCCATTTCCCTACTTGTTTTCAGTATGTTAGCACTCAAAAAGAACAACTTAAAACTTTGACAATTATGCAATTGTTATGTAACAAACAAAAAAAATATGTACTTTCTGAGAAAGTACTTACTGAGAGGAACATTGGGGTTGAACGAAAAGTTATACAAGATTAGATTTGCTTTGGAAAACTGCATTTATTCAAAAATTGCTTCATCATGTAAAGGGGCATTAGCTTAGTCTGTTTCTCAACAACTGCAGGGATCCTGGGAGAAGCTATGAGCTTAGCGTTCTCTCTATCCTACTACCACCCCACCCCCCAAGTCCTTTTGTACAATTTTAGAAGAGCGTACTCAAAACGGGCCAGATGTTCTCCAGATGTGAGACCTTTAAACATCTGGTACCAAGAGCTCTTTTTTGATCCAGCTAAATTTGAAGCCGTCATGTTTGTTCAGACCCTGCATCAGAAAGTAATATATACTGGAACTGCCGACATTCGCATTTAATAAGAGCAAAAGTAGCGGCTTTCTGTGTCAAATCATCTCGAACATGAGCTGCTGAGCATGTCGTAACTGAAACATTTTACAAAGGACAGATTATATTAACATAAATTGTTGACAAAGACTTAATTTGAATAAATAATTCAATCCATTTTTTTTGCAGAATTACATAATACAGCAGAAGGAAAAACCTGAAATAAATCATAAAGTAACTGTAATAAAAAGGAAACCCTCACAGTCCAAAAATGTACTCATCCACTTTGTGACAGGCCTGAAGGGCTCTGGGGTACCTGCTACATATTATTTAAACTGTTTACTGCAGAATATTAATGTGGAAGAGATTTGCTGGACTGCAGATGAGTTTTGCAGAGCTGCCTGTCCTTTGCTGTCTGGGGCAGCTACAACGCTCCATTGTCTCTACTGAAACCTGAGACCAAGAAAAGAAACACTACATACTGCAGCATTCCCACAAAAGACCTCTCTTATTTGCAGAGGCCACCAAATTTAATAACCTGCAATTTAACCGATGCAATTGTCTCTTTTTTGACTACTGGCCACTGCTCTTCGTTATGCAGATTTGCAAATTATTGTCAGAATATGTACACTGGACAGAACTGCAGCGTGAGTCGGATCACAAGACCACATTTCTGGTGAACTGGACTTATCTTGGCCATTCCTGGAAGCTAAAATTTGTCCTTCTCAAAATCTTAAAAAAAAAACAAAAAAAACAATCAAAAGTCTTCAACCTGTGCTTGTAATGATTCAAGATAAACAATAGTTATATCATAAATAGAAACTCAAATGTATTTCTGAGATACCTTCTTTGTTATATACACTGCATATTAGTCACCATTTTCTTTTTATCCTTATGTCTTTAACTATTTGAACATGATTAAATGTGTAGAGATGGCCACCCGTTCCTTTTCCAAAATACATTTTATTAAACTGTAACCTGTCGAGGCTCTGAGGACAGTATAACGCAAGAAACTGTGCAGACACTTGTGGCCGGCATACTTACTTAAGGAAGTATCTCTGACCAGAGGTTGTCTTGGCCATCTCCCACCCGGGGGGCAGGGGCACATCATCAGGAATCTCATAAGATGACTGACGCAAATGTTGAGGGGAGGCACTTGCTGGGGCCATGCCAGACAGGGAGCCACCGGAAACAGCTCCCATCTGCAGCGAGGCTGGGGATGAATGTGCACGGACATGGTGGGGTGTGAGTGCTCCGCCACTCCCAGCATCAGTGCTGGCCTGTTTTGGAGTTGAAGGAGAAGTAGAACAATTAAGAAATGAAATAGCTAAATATTTTGAAATAATAAAATTTCGATCATGAAGATATTTAATTTTAAATAGAAAATACAGTAGTGTATTAGAGGCCAGTTTTGAGATAACTATGGCCTCAAAGTACATCATAAAGGATCAGTGACTGTTGTGGATACGACACCACAATAACATAATTTAAAATCCCATTCACTTCTCATACGTTACATTTACTCCACATTATGCCTTTTCATGGTCATGTGTACATGATACGCTGACATTGAGATCCGAGGCTTGTGTGGGACAGCGGAACGCAGTGACTGCTGCGCAAAGACGCATGCGCACTGATGACAAAACTCCACAGGGACCACAAGCAACAGTTGTTGGGGGCGACAGGGGAAAGGAAGGTAAATAGGGTGAATCCAACAATCCCAATTTTTTTCTATTGCAAATCATCATTACCGTACATTCTGTGTTCGACATTCCCTTTCATTCCTACGCAGTTCCAACAAACTTTGTTACACTGCCATGAATCTAACCAAAACATCTACACGTCATATATGCAATTAAGTTGTCTAGAACAGGCTAGTGCAGATTTAATTTCTTCACTAATAAGGCCCAAAACACTAGCTTTGAGAACATTTGGGTAACTCTTTGACGTATGCGCATAGAACCCACGGGCATTTTCAGCTGCAATTTTACCCTAAAATTAAGTTGTTGCTATTTATCGATCAAATACTGTTAAAAAAAAAACCAAAAAAAACAAGTGTGAATAAACCTGTAAAAGATAACGTGTCCAACATCTTAGGATGTGACTAGGATACGCTCGAAACACACAGTGGCGTTATCCTCGAGAATATTTGGGGTGACAATGTAGGCTGAAGAAAGTTTAAACTGCTCGTACAGGTCACGCAGTGTAGGCCTGAGCCCCCCACAGGATGGGCCCTGCTCTGAGCCGTGATTTCTGGGAAGGGGCAGAGCAGAGACAGGGCGGGCTTACTTGTCTGGAATGGGACTTTGGTTCAGGAGGTTTGAAGAAGGAGTCTGGTAGTTTCCTCATCCTCATGGGCACGGAAGGGGGAACGATAGTGTTTTTCGGGTTCATCACGGCGTTGAAAAGCGCCTCCAGGTCCGTCTCAGAGTCGCCCCGTACATGGACGATTTGGTGTCCAGCAGGAGGGTTATGCTGGCTTGGATCCATTGTCCGAAAACACTCTGCAAACTTTTAGCGTCCAAAAATGTCTCAGTCAGAAACTCACACAAAAAAAAGTCAGAGCCAATCCCAAACTTTTTTTTCCAAACCGAAGGAAAGCAGGAAATATCGACGGCACTCAGTGAAAGGTATCCCGGGTCATTCTAAAGTTTAACAGCCGAGCACTTTGTTGTCTTCCAAAGTGTGTTAGCTGTCGAAATAAGCAGTTACAGGCAGCGTTTTGCTATTGTTTCTTGCTGGCATACTTGTGAGTTTAACAAAGCGCATATCTACTTCGCGTTGGAATCTAACGTTATATTGTCGTCCCGGCCCCAACTTTTCCAAATGAAAAAAAAAAGAAAAAAAGAAAAACGCAGACGCAGTCAAAAAAAAAAGACGAAAAAAAAACCCACAACAAACGCTCGGCTCGACTCGCACCCCTTCCGCTCTTTGGCCAGCCTCAAAATGTTAGCAAATATTCTTACAAAAGAGATTCATAGTTGGTGGAACAAATCTCCGCAGCTCACTTTCTAGAAAAAAAACTTTTGCTCCAGACGGGCCTAAACTTTGGGCAGGACATCAAACTTTATGACTCATGGGACGTCTGCTCCAGAGGCGGAGCTTGGCTTTAATTGGGACAGGAGCGTTTAAAGGTACAGTGAGTTTAGTCCAGGGGCCCGACAGGCACCTCCGAACTTGTGTGATTATCGCATTTTTACACGTTTACATGAATACATGAACTTTCAAACGAAACGAATCAAAGCCAAAGCCAACTAGGTTTAATGTGAAATTGACATTGACCCAAACTTCCATTTGAGAGTCTACATGGCATGTAAACTTTTGTTATTATTTCATAA
>KV751316.1:12797946-12837238 GCA_001698575.1 Mola mola
ATCAGGTATTGCTTTATATTTCTTTGGCACTTCCTTCAATACTACAAGGACCCCTGCTCATCCCTGATTTCCCAGTTGGAGCCCACTTGGGTAAACAAATGAACTGTGGCTCACTTGACACCCAAAATGTTGAGTTACCAAAGTGTTGAAAGTGAAAATACTAAAGTACAATAAGCATGCATGTTTCATTATATATTCAGCTATACCAACTTTTCATCCTCAAAACACATGCGCAGTTGAAAAATCTGTGTGGAAGTATCAACATTTTAACTGAATACAATGTTGTATAAATTGTACAAATAGTTTGGGTATTGCTATGAGGCTACAAACAATTTTACTGCATTTTTTGGAGCAGACCTGCAACATTTGTTTAACACCATCCTGAGGCTGTTGCAGTGTTTAAGCGTAAAATGTCGATTGTGGTTATAGAGGTTGATGCAACATATCACAAATACTTATTTGAACCCACACTTTCATCACTCTGTGTGATGGTACTATCTCTCTCTTTCTGTTTTTTTGTTTTACTGTTCTCATGAAAAGTAGATCTATGCTGTTCCCACAATTGTTATGCTAATGAGGCCCCTCTTCCATTGAGAAATCATTTTGTCAAGATCCACTCTCTTGGGATACAGAGGCTCTGTTTCAACTCTCTTTTTCCCATACAGTACATCTACTGAATGAATAATTATGAAGCCCGATTAAATGCTCACAGACACTGTAAATCCCCAATAAATAGATGCCTGTCACTTGAAGGTCTCAAGTTAGTTTGTTCTTTAACTAAATTTTTCTCACTCTAATTTAATTTCATAGCAACTTTGAAATTTGAGATGAGCAAAATAAAACTGCACACAGCGCACAAATCAAATATTACGACTTCCTGTTACGATTCCTTGTGCACTTTCATCACACGTTGTATTTATTTTCTGTTTTGGAGTTCTGTGTAATTCACAGTACAGCTGTTGGAGAACTTATATCTGTACAACATGCTGAATGTACTCCACTGACATACATTGTGATTTATGAATGACGCACTCTTGTGTAGATATGCTGCCAGACAAGCGCTGTCCGTTGTTATGATGTAGTGGTCATCCTCACGTCATTGAAACGCACTCCGACACATTAAAGAGGACTGCGGTGGCCCCGGGGGGACCACCCACATGGCGGAGTTTGGTTACTTGTGGTCAATATCTTCTCATCCAGCGTAGGTGACCTGGTCTCACCGAGGCTGTGTGGGAAGCTTAATATCGGGAGGATCGCGTCCTGATTTCATCGAGTCTGAGGCCATGATGGGGCGGCTATAACTTCGGCCTTGTGTTATTGTTAGTGACGCACGGTGTTGCTACGGCCAAACGGGCAGATATAAGTTTGTGCGCCCCCTATAGTCGTAAAATAGGCCCACGTACCGATAGATAATAACAAACAAAACAACACACACTCATACTGTCACACACGCCTTCCTTCCAAAATCATTTTAACCAGTAGGCTAAAATATACAATTAGGATATTTTGGGTCTGCTTTGACAGAGTTTGATCGTATATAATTTTACAATTTTAAGGAAAATATCTTAATTTTCATTTATTTTGTTGTAACCTCTTTTTGTTTGGCTGCAGTTTGTAAATATGTGAATTTTTGTAGAAGTTTACTGATATTTTTAATCTTGCTTAATGAGTGCAAGAAGTGAAGAAACCAGTTTTAAAAAGTTAATATTATTGTTTGCACTGTCATCTTATGGAATATCTTTGAACATATAGCCTACATTCCAGATGGGTCTGTTCTGTTTTACAGGAGAAACCGAGCCAGACAAGACAGTCCTTCACTACACGTTAAATGGACTGTAACTAAACATGACAAAATACTTGTAAGATTAAGCTCCACAATGGACCAAAGCACAAGCTTCAACTTGCATTGGTGGAAAATATCTCTCCTTATTTTCTGCACTCTTGCCCATTCTTGTTGAGTTTCTGGGTGTTGCGCTTATGAAGGATTACATTTAATAAGCTTGTGTAGTGGCTGAACATAAACAGTATAGTAAACCAAAGGGAACAGTAAACCAAAGGGAACAGATTTCGGTTAGCCACTGCAGCATCTGCACATAGGCATTCAGATTTACTCATCCACAGATGCAAGTGAAAGATGGAATTAATAAAGAGAATGTTTTTTCAATTAATAGTAAATTGTCCTTAAATGTAGTTTATGACAAAATACAGACCAGGCCTGGCTGTTTCTGTTGGACAATTGTTGTTGTTTTGAGTTTTTTTAATGTTTTTTTTTACAGTATCTTTTCGAACACAACTCATCAAAGGGCTCAGTTTTGGTGTAGGAAAAAAATCTAGAAATCAGGCACCACAGTTATATCATTGTTGAGAGCTCATTGTCAAACACTCAAAAACATGTCCATGCAAAAAACACTGTAAACCTGCAGTTAAACCAAAAAAATAAAGTTCCATCAAAGATGGGATCCTGATTTTTAAAATCCACTTGGGCTTCCTCTACCTTTTAAAGCAAGTTTCAACAGGCAGACTGAAGGACAAACCCCGACACGCTTTTGAAGGAGGGGCAACTGAAGACACATCAATAATCCTTGCAGCCTTTTCGCCTTATGCACCCATTTTTTGGAAAGGGAGATTTGATGAATAAGCATTCGATTTCTAACTTCTGTGACTACAGTCAAATAAATTAAGGCTTTAGTGTGCTGCTATTACTCTGATTTAATGATATTGTAGAATGGCATGGGACCACAAACAAGACTAAAATCCAGGGTAGATGCAATTGCAACAAAAGCCTCTAAGCCTTCTGGCAGAGGTTCACCTTGTTCAGCCAGTAGGTCGAGCTTAGTGCAGGAGACATAATCATCCTTTCTACAGCCATCAAAGAGACATACACACCTTCAACGTTGAAACACCTCTTTCTAGAAACCATTTCCGGCCCTCAGTACATTCAGTACTATGACTGCCAAACACACTGCACCCAGTCAGTTTATTAATACTTATATAATCATCAGTTCAAACTACTTTATAAAATAAAGATGGAGTAAGACATGTTTGAAAATAAAAAAATAATCTTGTACAAATCTATTGTGTTTTACATTCATTAATGATCATGTCAATTGTAATAACAGCCTCTCTTCATTACAGAAATAACAAACTGAAGCCAGTATAATTTTCAAAGGTATTGGGAATTTGACTGCTCAATAGAGTTTATCTCTCCATGAGTTATAAAATGTTGTTTTCCAAACATATAGCAAAAAACAAAACATGCTGTTTGGTCTAATTTTGCTACACACATCTCTGTTGTTGATTTTTTTAGTGGTTGGTTATTCCAGTATAATGCAGGATGGGGATAAAGCACTGAAGGAAGAAACCACCGTCAAACTGTACTCTGGTATGGACAGTGATTGTTAGCTGAGGAAGCACAGTACTCTTTGGTGTTTGTGGCTTTCAATTCTGATGTCTGAAAATAGAGGAAAAAGCTAAGGATTAAAACATATTCAAAAGTCACCTAATAAGGGAAGGCAAGCAATAAGTCATGTAGAGGTTCATACTTACAGAGGGTCTATCAATATGTATGAGACCACGGGTGCCGGTTATCCCCCAAACATTTTCTCACACCTATAAACAGTTACACACGTTATTTTGCACTGAAAGTACAACATGTTAATATGTGCAGATCACAACAATTTAGTTCATTAGTTCGGCTCCAGTGCAATCAAAGCACAGGCTCCTCTTTGTACCTTAGTTTTATGGTTGTTCTTTATGCATTTATGTGTAAACCACAACTCTACTGTTGCTTATAAATGCGAAGTTCTCTTTTGTACAGTTACAATGATTGGGAATGGTACATTTTCATATCATTTTTATCCAAATTATTTCTAAGAATTTTGGCAGAGGTTGGAGTATTTAACTACAGTATATGTACTCCTATTACTGTAGTTACTGTTTTTTGTACTTTTGAAGATTCTGTTCAATCAGAAATGGAACTTCATAAAGGTGAATACATTAATGAGTAAGAACAAATAAAATTAAGGGTGTCATCAATCGAGGATAATGTTAGAATACATCTTCATCAATCAGTCCCCGATACCACTCAATGTTATGTATTTAACAGGTGTACTGATTTGGCAAAATGCTAAAAGCTAAAATCCTCATCCTGGATCCTCATTTCTTGATAGTACTGATGTTCTTTGGAATAAACACATGTTTTTAACTCTTATAACAACACAGACACATAGACAAAGCAGTAATTTAATCTTGAAAGGTCATGTGATAAGCACTAGATGGCAGTCTTACTTGCTCTGTGGTGTGTTCCGTTGGCTACAGAGCAAAACAAACTCATTACAAGTTTTTTCAAGTAATATAATTAACTTAAATGATATTTATGTAGCGTACAATGCAAAATGTTAGGTGACAAGGATTAGTAACATAATTAAATATGCATAGTAAAATTGCATAATAAATGCATAATAAAATTGTTTCGATCTTCAGCCTGCACCGTCTGAAATCAAAACAAATAATAATATGGTTGTCAATAAGGACAGCATGTATACAGCATTTTTCTAAAGTTTTAAATAATAAAGAGGACGAAAGATACATATAAAAAGATGGCTCCAACATTTCAGTGAATTTGAGAAAGCTGACCTGTAAGCTAAAAAAAACCCAACCTGGATTTGTTTATAATACACACGATATGAATTAAAACGTACAATGTCTGGACATTGTGCTATAATTGTGGTTCTTTGATTTGTTGGGGGTTTCTGTTTGTCTTATTCGAATTGATACTTCAATACTGAATACTTTGTCAACATTGTGCTACTCAACCTGGATCTGTTAAGCTTTACTGTTCTTAAAAGTAATGATACAATGTACAATGCTCAAATTAAAGCCATACGACAAAATGTCGTCAAACCTTCATTATATTTGATGACACTATGAAAAAATTAAGTTATGATCAAATATTTGATTTAATGTATAAATTGGGAGAGAGGCCACTCACTCCTGTGCTGACATGTGCTGACACCACCCTTGATGAATAAAGTGTTGGGGACACATTGCCAGAAGGGGTTGATCTCATCATCTGTGGGACTGCAATCCCAAACAGAGACTATTTAATCACAAAGCACGTCGCCTTTATTGCAGCCCTGACTGTCTTGAAGACTTGATCTGGGTGGGATCATCATGTTATACTCCGAGAAGGCCCACGTATACTAGGGTGGCAGCGGTGTGCACAGAACATTTTGATCAGTTCTGATTACATGATGTGTGTAAGGTGAGCCTTCTGAGTTGTTCCTGTGCAAAGTCTCTTCTCCAGGCAGAGCTTGTTTACAGCTGACACTTGAATGAGCCATGCCATATGGAGTTTTAGTGATGGATGTCATCTTTTTTTCTACCATCCCTTGAGTATTGGCAATCTGACTCATCTTGGTGGCAGAAACAGGTCATATGACAGTTCCCTTTCTAGTCGGTGAGGAAGAGCGCTCTCTCCAAGGGACACTGGGGCCAACGGACTTGATGCTGCTTCATGGCACCTTGACCTCCTCTGCTTGTTCGTGGGGCAAGTTGATTTGAACCCCAACATCTGCCCATGCCTGCTTTGTAAAATGATACACGGTGGAGTCTGGAGGGGTCAGGATGGAACGAGGCCTGGAACCCCCTGAGACTGCAGTCAGACTACGTTGGTGGTCCTCTGACTTGGTACTTGTCTGAAAAGAACTGGAAGTCTTCAGCTATATTATGATGTCAATTTTGCATCCTGTTTTTCCACTTGCTCGTCATCAAATCACCAAAGCCATAGTTTTAACTGTATTTTTGCCCCCCCGATACTTAATTTTCCCCTTGGTCAATTCAACACTGTCTCTGATGACTAAAGCTACTTTTTTAGCTATTTTCCAAAAATCCAATGTTCTGATCCTTCTTCACATGTGGCATCTGACATGTGCTTAGACTGCCTACTATGGATTCGTTCATGTGCTGGATGAGATCCTCTCATTGAAACAGGCAGTTTTGCGCTTTTTCATAGACATCATTTTGCCTGCTTAGGCCTGGATTGGGTCTCTCTGAGTCCAGTGGGAATGATAAATGGGAACACTGTGTTTTTTTGATACTGTGGCTGAGGTCCTCATTTTCCAAACTGTCCTTACTTGAAAAGCTTTGAGAATCACACCAATCAGGACTGCCCTAAAATACGGGAGCAAAAGAGAAGTGGCAAATAGAAAAGAATAAAAAAGATTTACAATTTTTATACCTCTAATGGTGAAACACAGATATAAAACTATCTTTTTTGCAGAAAGATTCAGAGATTAAAAAAAGAGAAATTAAGGGCTAATTGATATACCAATATCAAAACTTAACGTTGTTGGTTTAAAGTTTAAATCCGCACAACAGTGACAACAGAGATGCTTCAATATAAATTGTTTTAAATGGCTTCTTGTTTTCCATGTTGAACAGGGAATGTAAAAATCTCCACTTTAACTCCCAGTCAGAAACTAACACTAAAAAGCCACTTTTCACTACTGCTCAGCACCAAACAGCAGACATACACTGTTAGAAAGTAGCTAGTGAAAAAAGTGGAACATTCAGGAGCTAAAGAACCAACTATTTCGCTCTAACACAACTTCAAATTTATAGAAATTTTCTGTAACTGTTCTGCAACACCTGTGCAAAGAAGTAACTGTTAGCTGCTTTTGATCAACTGATTGGAGCAAAATAAGTATATTAAGACAGAATTCTCTATAAAAAAAGCAAACAAGCATAAGTCACAACAACAAGGAGAGTAAGTTATAAAAAATACTTAATGCTCACTATTTGTAGAACTCTGAAATTTAATCCATCTGGAAAGTCTTGAGAAGAATAAATCTTTTTGTCAGTTTTATCAACTCCGACGATAGCAAGAGAGGGACTACAGAACTGATTCAACACGTTCAAACATACATCCATTTACTGATCCTCAGTAATAATTCTCATTCTTCCTCCCCACAGGGCAACTGCATTCATGTACCTGAGAGAGGTGTGGAAACCTTTTGTTTTCTGAATTAGGAGCCTGTCTGCTTTGTTCCAAAGAGGGTTTCCTCACAACTCTCCCACTCTCTGTGGTCTCTCTTCTATGTCTGGTTGTTGCTGAAAAAAAACAAACAAACATATAACTATATTAATGTAACTGATGACATGCTATGAGTCCAGGCCCCTGCGGCCCCACAAAGGGGATGCACATCAAAATCACTTCCGCTGTCAGCCTGCAACTACTGAAAATCAGGACAGCATGTGTACAGCATTTTTTGAACAGTTTTATAAAATAAATGGATCAACAAAATTATATAAAAATGGCTCTAACATTTCATCTTTCACTGAAAGCCAAGGAAACAACCTGGATGAATGTGTCACTTCACATGCGATATGCATTAAAAGTCATCAAGCTAAGACATTGGGCTGTAACTGTTGTTCTCTTTTGTTTGGGGTTTCTATTTGTCCTACTAGAAGCGATACAGCAACGAAATTTGAACATTTAGTCAACAGTGTATGCTCAAACTAAGCCCATACAACAAAATGTCTTTCATTTTTTTTCATGGTATTGGGGGGGCTTTGAAAATTTTGATCCAACATTTGATTTGATGTGTAGAAGGGAAAAAAAAAGAAAAAAGCCCCCCACTCCTGTGCTGGCACTGACCTGGATGATAAGACTGTGATTGTTGATGTCATCACAGTACAGACTGGCACAAACTTGAATGGCAGACAGTAAGCCATTGTGAGGCAGAAAAGTTTTAGGGTCAACTACTGTAGGTCCTCATTCCCACATGTTACCATATTCCTTGTTCTCAAGATAAGCAATCAAGTCTTTAAGCAGACTTTAAAAAGGAGACGACTGTTGTCAAAAGATGAGATGGCACAAAAGTCAGTTATTATATGGGTCAATTTGTGAATTCTAGTAATAAACAATCAATATAGGATCTTCTACACTCTTATTTAGAAACTAAAATTAGAACTTTGATAGTTCATGCTTAGAAACATTTCCACTGTAGAGAAACTCCATGAACTGATTAGGATCCGTCTGGAGTCCCTGTGCTTTTTACTCTTGCAGGCTTCTGTAAAACGCTCTTCTGTCCGTGGCCTGCTGGCTGGTGGAGAGGTGATCATGTGGCTCTAAACTGTAAATCATGATCACTTAGCACTGTTTTCTAGGGAGGACAGGCGATTGTGTGACTTGGATCCTAGTCTGGATGGCCCAGCACCCACTGGATCCATGGACTACACTTACTTTTCGACTAAAAAGCCATATTTCCACTCTGCAGTATGGTTCAATTCTTTTGGTTCGGTACGCAATTTTTTGCGTTTCCATTGTCAAAAGTTGTGAACGGTACCCTTAAATAGCGAACCGTACGGTCCCAGTTTTGTCACCCTTTGCTTGGGGTAAAAACCAGAGCTAAACTCTACCCTGAAGGGGGAGACTAGACCCACTGCAGTCCGCTGATTGAGTGACACAATTGTCCCTTTCATGCGACGGTTAGGCAGTCTTTCTCCTTGTGGCATGCAGCCTTTTCTCAAACAGAGCCTGTCTATTTGGTGTGATAAACAGCCATATGCCAACAAGAAACAACACAATGTGCTGAGTGTCCTCCATTCTTTCTTTTGTTTGTTGTTATGGTTTCTTCAACACATTTATTAGAGGGATACACTTTGTCACAATCGCCACACTACTTACATAGCTGGCGCGGTCAGGCTACCTCCGCCGTCAGGTAATGGTATGGTCACCAGTGGAAAGGCACACCTGTAAGGAGCTTACTGTTCCCAAGTGTACCATACCGAACCAAACTGAACCATACTGCTTGATGGAAACGTGGCTATATACCACACCTGTTCCTGCTTAAGTAATCTACACATACCCCTGGATTCGTGAATTTTGCATATATCAGCAACATTGTTAACACATTGTCATTGTCGTGTTGTTCTGTTCAGTACACATGATATTTATTGCATGACTGTCCATTCTAGGGAGAAGGATCTCTGCTCTGTGGTTCCTCCTGAGGTTTCTTTTTAACTGGATTAAGTTTTTGACTCCCCCAGTTCGAGGGTCTAAGGACAGAGGTTGTTGCATCTGTACAGTTTGTAAAAGCCCTCCGAGACAAATCGTAATTTGTGATTTTGGGCTATAAAAATAAAATTTGATTCATTGATTGATTGAACTAAAACAACAAAATGTCTAAGGGGCTGCAAATCAAAATATACATTACCTTCCTTGGTGTTTAAAGCACTGCGGATACCTTGCCAGAGGTGGAAGATTTCCTCATCTGTGGGACTGGAATCTAAGCAGAGACACTTTTCATCACAAATCATCCCTCTTCTTCTACTGCAGCCCTGAGTTTCCTGAGGTCCTGAACTGGGCCTGCCCTTTATGTTGCCCCCTGAGATGGGGCATGTATAAGAGGGTGGCAGCGGTGTGTCTAAATCATGTTGATCAGTTCTGATTACATGATGTGAGTAAGGTGAGAGGAGACCTTTTGAGTTGTTCTTCGGAGTCTGCTCACCAGTTAGAACTGGTTTACAGCTGATACTTGGATGATTCATGCCATATGAAGTCTCAGTAATGGATGTCATCTTTTCTCCGACCAGTTCTTTCCTAGGAGGTGGGCGGGGCATGATAATCCTTCTGTTGGTAATTGAAATTGGACTCATATTGGTGGTACACTGAGGTCGTGTGACGTTTCCATTTCTAGTCCGTGAGGAAGACTGCTCTCTCCAAAGTACCTGGGAGCTATCAGTCCTGGTGCTACCCCATGGCAGGTTGGTGTCTTCTGCAACTTCGTGGAGCAAGCTGACTTTAACCCCAACATCAATCGGATCTGGATGGCGCTTCTTTGAGTCAATTGGGAATGATAAATAGGAATACTGTGACTTTTTAATACTGTGGCACAGATCCTCATTTTCTAAACTGTCCTTACTTGAAAAGCTTTCAGAATCACACCAATCAGTCAGGTCCTAAGATATTGGAGAAAGGGATGGTGTTGATGATTAGAAAACAATAAAAGGATTTACAATTTTCATATACCTTTACTGTTGGAACACAAATATAAAATAAGGAATGTATTTCATAGAAAGTTAACATAGAATAAAAAGAAAAATTAAGGGCAATAGTCGTCAAAATTTCCCTTTCTTCGATCATTTTAAATTAGCACAGCAGTGAGAGAAGAGATGTTTCATTTTAAAAATTTTCAAGTGACTTTGCCATGGTGAACAGGGAATGTAAAAATCTCTGCTGTAAGTAACAGTCCACAATGGAAACCAACTATGCACTACAGTCAGCACCAAACGGCAGACACACACAGTTAGCAACTTGCTAACGAACATTCAGGAGCTAAAGAGCCAAATAGTTTGCTCTAACACAACTGCAATTGTAGGGCGGCACAGTGGTGCAGTGGTTAGCCTCACAGCAAGAAGTTCCTGGTTTCGATTCCCGGATCAGAGCGTTTCTGTGCGGAGTTTGCATGTTCTCCCTGTTTCTGCGTGGGTTCTCTCCGGGTACTCTGGCTTCCTCCCACAGTCCAAAAACATGCAAACTGGGGGTTAGGTCAATTGGTCACTCTAAATTGTCCGTAGGTGTGAATGTGGATGTGTATATTTGGATGGTTGTTTGTCTCTATATGTTGGCCCTGCGATGAACTGGCAACTTGTCCAGGGTGTACCCCGCCTTCGCCCGAAGATGAGATAGGCTCCAGCGCCCCCCTGCACCTTCTTGTCAGTTTTATCAACTTCAAGGATTGCAGGAAAGGGAGTACAGAACTGATTCGACAAGTTCAAACATACATCTATTTACAGATCATCAGTAATTATTCTCACTCTTCCTTCCCACAGGGCAACTGCATGCGTGTACCTGAGAGAGCTGTGGAAACCTTCTGTTCCTCGGGTCAGGGGCATGTCTGCTCTGTTCCACGGAAGGTTTGCTCACAATTTCCCCACTTTCCTTGCTGTGTCTTCTATGCTTAGTTGTTGCTGAAAAAATAAAAAGTAGCATAACTACATTGATGTAACTGATGATATGTTTGGAGTCCAATCGAGAAAGCCGACCTGAAAACCAATAAAACAACCTGGATTAGTTTGTGACCTGACATACAATAAGCACTAGAAGACACCAAGTTGGCTACTGAGCTGTAATTGTTGTTCTCTGTTTTGTTTGGTGTTTCTGTTTGTCCAACCAGAGACGAAACTGCAAACAAAACTAATTATTTTGTCTGCATTGTGCAGCTCAACCAGACCAACCAACAAAGCAGGCCTGTCCTTGTGAGAGCTGGCTCGACAAACCCTGAGGCTCTAGTTAGAGATTTTGAATATCATGAATGTAGTTATTAACTTTCTTTGTTCACTCAGGCGTTCTGGTTTGGGCGCTGTGCACGTTCCCTTAAAAGGGTGTTTTGTGTGTCATGTGACTCTTCTGCGCAAAATGAATCAATCAGGGGCAACTTTTTTTCATCTGTCATGAACAAGTTGTTATAATGGAGAGCTATGAATATTCAAAAAATGAATTACTGCAAAAAGCAGCCTTGTTAATGCATGTAAAACACGAAGGAATGGTGTCAGAAAGTTGCTGATTGCGAAAATTCATACCGTTTATACTTCACCCCTACTCTCATGTCTGTGAGTGAATTTTTAGCGTGACAATTGCATGTTGTAGCTCTTAAAATTTATTTGTATTTGATGATACTACAAAAGGAAGTTATGATCCAACATTTGATTTCATGTGTAGAAGGGGTGAAAAAGAGGCCACTCTTCTGCAACATGAAACTGGATGATGAGACTGTAATTGTTGATGTCAACATGGAACAGATTGGCACAGGCTAGAGCCAGGGCAGACAGCCATTGTGAGGCAGAAAGGTTTTAGGGTCAACTACTGTAGGCTCGTCATTCCCAGATTTTACTGTTTAACTTGTTTTCAGGTAATCAAGAGTTTTGATAAGGAGCCAATGGCCATTGATATCAAAAATTGCAGAGAAAGAATCTGTTAGAATTCTTATACAACCTGATTATTAACCAAAGATTAGATCTTTGATAGTTAATGCTTGGAGACAAATAGGCTAGAGAGAAACCCTATGAACTAAAACGTCTCTGAACACACAGAGATCTAATGGGCTATAAAATAGAAAATACATTACCTTCCTTAGTCAATAAAACATCACGGACACGTTGCCAGAGGGGGGTGATCCCCTCATCACTTTGACTGCAATCTAAACGGAGACCTGATTCATCGTAAAACATCCCTCTTCTTCTACTGCAGCCTGGAGTTTCCTGAAGCCCTGAGCTGGGTGTACCCTTCATGTTGCCATCTGAGATGGGGCATGTATACGAGGGTCGCAGCGGAGTATACAGAACATTTTGATTAGTTCTGATTACTTGATGTGTGTAAGGTGAGAAAAGGCCTTCTGAATTGTTCCTCCATTCCATCCTCGGAGGTGGGCAGGGTATGATAATCTTTGCATGGGTATTGGCAATTGGACTCATGTCAGTGGCAGACTGAGGTTGAATGACAGTTTCCTTTCTAGTGCGTGAGGAAGAGCACTCCCTCCAAGGGACCTTGGGGTTACCAGTCCTGGTGCTGCTCCATCGTACCTTAATCTCCTCTGCTTCTTTGTGGGGAATGTTGACTTGAATCCCAACATCTGCCGAGCCTGGGTGGGGCTTCTCAGAGTCATGATGGAATGATAAATGGGAACACTCTAGCTTTTTAATGTTGTGGCAGGGGTGCTCATTTTGTAAACTGTCCTTACTTGAAAAGCTTTCAGAATCCCACCAATCAAGAATGCCCTAAAATATGGGAACAAAAGAAAACAATAGAAGGATTTACACTTTTCATATACCTCTACTGGTGTAACACAGCTTTAACATAAAGAATGCCTTTTATAGAAAGTTAGAAAGTAAAAAAAGAAGAAATTAAGAGCTATAGTCTTGATAGACGTTCAAAACGATATGTTTCTTGGATTATTTGAAATCATCACAGCAGTGACAAGACAGGGGCTTTAATGTAAAATTTTTCAAGTGGCTTCTTGTTTTTTCACATTGAAAAGGAAATGTAAAAAAAACTCTGCTTGAACCCACAATGCACAATTATAAATACGCACATCCATTAAATTGGACATACAATATTTGTGAAAAAGGTTTGGTGTAAATTTGCACAGGCCAGTCATAAGAAGGGCATCACAGTAAAAAAAAGAAGAGAGACTAATAAGCATCAGAAATCCCACAGTACAAAAAGCATCTCCATTGGGCTGTCATTAATGGAGCTAATGTAAATTATCTGATTAAAAATAATGCTGTTTTTAAAACACCTATTCATATTTACTTTTTTTGCCAGAGGTCACTGAGGTTTGCAGCAGTCTGAGACATTCCCAGTGCTGGAAATGTCACATTGCTGCCCCCTAGAGTCTTGTTTGTGTAGAAAGCAAACTGCAACTGTTGTTGGCATACAGTATTAATGGGGATTATGTGCAGTGTGTGAGGGACAAAAGTGCATCTTACATCATAAAGCAACCCTACACAGAAATGGCAAAGGAAAATGACAAATTATGTTTTCCCTATGAAAAAACATGTTTTTAATGGACATTCAAGTGGTCCACACACCTGTGGACCACAGTCTTGTGGCTTCTGTTGGGTCATTCTGTTGTCAGTTGTCAGCTGACTGTTCCTGAAGCAGGTCATGCTCTGCTCCTGGAGCAGTTTAGAGTGGGCCTCCACGGCAGAAAGAGCATGGCAGTGGCAGGATTGAGGAACTGCTTGGGGCTTGGGAGAGGGAGTGCAGCTTCTTTATGGGAAATATAAAGAAATAATGACTTCTCCCGCCCATAAAGGCTACACATGAAATATACTCCAAATATAAACTATAAATATGAATATCACATATTAGTAACTGGATGATATTTTAGTCCCTCAGCTCTGACAAGGCAATTTTTTAGTATATAGGAAAGATTGATATATCTAATCTGTTTTGTTGTTGTTGTTTTTTACCTGCTAAGGTTGGAGTTGCTTGATAAAAACGAAGACTTCTGGCTGGAGGAACTCAAATGACCTTGAATTTGTTGGAGTGCATCCTCAATATTAGGAACATTTATTCTAAAACCTGAAACACCATAAAAGAAAACAATCAAATAAGATAAAAAGTTTAAAGGTGTCATGTCCGTTCAGCATTATTTTACTGCGGTATTTGTGAGAAACATCACTAACTTCGTCTGCATCTCTGAGAAGACAACAGATGGGCTCTTTGGAAGCGTTCAGTTGCATCTTGAAATCGTTGTCTGCGTTGCTCTAATGCTTGTTGTTTCAGCTGTTGCTCCTGCATGTCCCACTGCTTCCGTCTTTCCTCCAAAGCCCTGTGCCATGAAACAGGGCACAACATGAACATAAGGTACATTTTAAGTGATTGAAAGTAGAGAGGCCATGTTTTAGAAACTTGTTCTTGTACAGTGAGTTTAACTGTTAACCAAAGAGGACAATGTGGGCTGCAGTGTAAAAACAAACAACACAACTAGTTAGTGCTGAAATAACAACAAAGATGCTTAATAATTCAAACTAACTTCCTGCGTCGGTTGGTTTCCCGGGAGAGCTTGCGAGCTCGGGCTCTGCATGACTTCTGCTCCTCAACCAAAAGTTGTCTCTTTTCTTCGAGGCATCCACCAGCTCCCAACCTCATATTTCTAGGAGTGAGCAACTAAGGAGAGCTGTCTTACTTCACCTGAATGCAACCTTAGACTTAAGCTAAGAAAAATCTATGACCATTATTGGATTTGTGACATATATAAGGCCATATGGGTTCGCATATGGGTTTTTAGCACAAGCATAATTTTCGTTGGTTGCAGAGGGCCTCATGAATGAGTCCGGTAAGGCCACTTAGATTAAGGCCGTTTTCATTTCCTGATTGAGATGATTATGTATATATATACATATATATATATTCTGGCATTATGTGTTACGCTTATGGTCCTGTCTGTGAAACTAACAACCTGTTTCAGCCTATCCAGCCTGGTGCACTGCAGAACCCACTTTTCAGAAGCTCATTGGGAAGCTCATTGGGAAGTACATATCCAAGGAGTACCACAGGACAGGAAAGACACGGTGGCCTGCCAATACGGTTAATAGAGAGGGCCTGACAAGTGTTGCCAGTGAATTAGCTGAGCACAGAGGAGGACCTTTTAATTGGTGGATAGAACTTTTTCATCTTTGTTATGCGTCTGGGGATATAAACCAGTGGGGATTGAATGATTATCTCTCAGATGTTATAAAATGCTCACCTACTGTAATCTATGACTGTGATAAGATTTGGCCTGTGCCACTGATGAGAAATGATGAATTCTATAAATGCATGTGGTTGGGGGATCAGGTGCTGTGTCTTCATCCGTTCATAATGTACTGCACACATACTGCTTAGTTTGTGTTGTTTTATTACTGTAGGCTGAATTTAAAGTTGTTGTGGATTAGCCTCATAGTGCAGGGCAGCTGTCAGATTAAATGTGATACTTGTGTCAGCCTTTGTGTGATTATCACCAACAGCACCGCTCTCCATGGTGTCCATGTGTCCATAGTATGTACGGGCATATACAAACAGGGGCATGCACAAGAGCAAGCACTTTCAATGGAGGGGAAGGGCCAAGAAAAAAAATTTGCAATGGGCCCCATCATGGTTATGTTATGCTACAGGCTTTTAGTAATTATAGAAATTTGTCATGAACTAATTAACCAGTTTCTCTACCTATGCTTTAACAAAGTCTATATTTCTAATCTATAACTCTAAAGGATAGATAACATTTATAGGATACGAGTAGAAGAAGCTGTCTTGAAGAACTGGCAACCTCCGAGGCTGATTTTTCCCTCTTGTCCATGCAGAACTTATTTCTCCTAAATGCCTGTGGTCGAAGAAAATACAGTTACCCTTAATGGAATTCAATGTGAATAATTTTCTGTGTGATTTAAATGTTTACCCGTAATTCACTGTGTTTACCTGGGAACGTCTAAGGGACATTCATGAAGACAATCAAGCTGGTCCCTGCCACAACGTTCCAGTGAACCAGGCCTGGTTCGGTGCTGGTGTCGTCCCTCGGATAACGTCCTCATGTTACAATGACATGTTCCGAACCTCTGTAGGGAATGTCCTGGGGACCTTTTATTTGCTGGGTTTCTTGATTAAGTTTTCTTCTGCTACGCGTATTCGGTGCACCAATGTACCAGGACGAATTCTTCATAAGGTATAAACTTCACTTGGCAATAAACGCAATTCTGATTTTTCCTGTATCTTTTGTTCTTCGCTGTAAAACGTACCTGGGTCGTCTTTGGGTTATTAACTGTTTAAACACAGGGAAGTATGTAATTTTAATGAAAGAAGCGTTAGTGTTGCGTTTCTTGTGGTCGCCTTTTTAAAAAAACAAAAAACCCACAAGGGAGCGACTGAGAGAGAACGTCTGCGAACATTACTAAATGTATCCGACATAAAACTTGAAATAAAACTCCATGAGCGTTCCTCTCTAAGGACATTATCCAACTAATGCGCCAGACTTCAAGAAATTAAAGAAATTCACACGTCGAAGCAGCGCCACAGAAGACAAAAATCAAAGGATAAAAGGAAGAGAATGACATCAACAGTGAATCGCTCACTTATTCGACCAAATCTACAAAGGACATGTTTGAATTTAAGTCACGGCGTCTGCTGTAGATGACGTGCCCTCTCGTCGTTTTTAAAGTAGATCTAATCTGTCACGTACTTGCAGTTTGGCCTGAGTTTGTACACACAACAGTCAAGGACGATCTCTCCTGACAAATGGAAGTGGCGATTCTACCCACCATGGCCAGCAGAGGGCGCGGTAGGCATAAAGACTCAAGATATACTCTTCTTGTAACGTATCATCGATATTAGTATTACAAACTGCGAATTTTGCCTTGTGTGAATCCCTGGTGTAGTTGTTTGAAGCAGTGTGCTGCCAGCAGAAAATAAACAAACGCAGTGTACAGTAGTAAAAAAGTAATACCATGGGTGGTGTTGCCGAAACCGATGCTTTTTTCAGAAGCTCAATATGTTAAGAACAGGGAAATAAAAAAAAAACAACGGGTATTTCAAATGATCGCTATGTCACTAAAACACAGACTTCTCTTTGTTATTCTTTATTTTGAATTCTCAGCGTTAACAAAAAAACCTGAAAAGTATATCAATAAACAGTGCACTGTCTCTGAAGAAAATCTCCGAAGAAATATAGAAGTTCTTTATTAATTCGGACTCGTCATCTTATTCGGAGGAATTTTACTTTCTTTTCTTGATGGTGTGAAACAGCATGTGTCCCAAATTGACTTGGGATTTAAAACAAAATGTGATTCTGACAGGGCCTGTGCTTTTCTCAAACAAGAGCAGGCTCACCCTGAGCACATGTGGCGGACGTGAAAGGGTCTTGAGAAGCCATGGCTGTAACATTGTTTAGCATGACCAGTGTGGTGATGGTACAGTGATGGTTTAGGAAGGTATATCCATGGAAGGACGCACATACATCTACAGGCTAGACAATGGCACCCTGATTGCCATTAGGTATCAGGATGAAATCCTTGGACCCATTGTCTGACCCTCCGCTGGTGCACTGGGTCATGGGTTCCTCCTGGTTCATGACAATGCCCAACCTCATGTGGCGAGAGTATGCAGGCAGTTCCCAGAAGGTGAAGGAAATGATACCATTGACTGGCCCTGACACTCGCCTGACCTAAATCCAATAGAAAACCTCTGGGACATTATGTTTTGGTTTTGGTCCATCCAGCCAGCTTTCACGTCAGACTGTCCAGCAGCTCAGTGATACCCTGGTCCAGATTTGGGAGGAGATACCCGAGGACACCATCCGTCGTCTCATTAGGAGCATGGCCCGACCTTGTCAGGCATGCATACAAGCACGTGGGGGCCATACAAACTACTGAGTACCATTTTGAGCTGATGCAGTGAAATTTCAGCAAAATGGGCTAGCCTGCCACATCATTTTTTTCACTTTGATCTTTGGAGTGTCTTTGAAATCAGCCCTCTCTAGGTTGATAATTTTTCATTTCCATCAACCGATGGACACATTCCAAACACATGACCTAGTTCATATCAGTATAGATATCCAGCATGTTATTTTTTTCCCATTTAGATCTGATGGGTTTCAAAGTGTTCCTTTTTTATTTTTGAGCAGCGTATATACATTTTGTATACCCAGGTATATTTTTGTAGTTGTCTTTATCGTACAAGATATATGTTTGTTGAATTTTATTCACTTAATCTATTGTTTTCCTGGTGTTGAGTTTGTTCAGTCATCTTGTATGTTTGAGGGCTGTATATCTCTTGATGCTGTATTTGCCAGTTTATGTTCTCAATAAAATATTTTTTTTTAAAGTTTTCTGCCAACAGATCGTGTAAGTAGTGCAGTAACTTTCTACTGTGATGAAAAAAATACCCATTTAGCCCAAATTAGTGCCGACTAATGTAAATATCGATCTTTTAATATTATAATCTATTCTAAATTGACACATTTTGGTATTGGAAGTATCGATGATTAAGTATTGATCCACGCAACACTAGTGTACAGTTCACTTCTTCTCTTCAATAAAGCCCTGAAATACATCAAAAGGCAGTACAGTCTGGGTAAAACAATGAACTGTATAGTATGAAAATAAGTGCTTAAATTGCCAAACCAAAGCAAATGTTAGGCTAAGAGAAAGTGATATCAGCTTCATAAGATGTATGATGTAGTTTCAAATTTACAGTGTCGGTGAGTATAAGTGTGCTATATAGGCTTTTGAATTCCCTTTCCTGAGTGAGACCATAATCACTCATCAATGTTATTTTTTGCCAAGTTGCTGCCCCCTGTCATTTAATTAATATATAGACTTACAATGAAAGCTACTGCAAATAGAAAGATAGAAACGTCTAACAATAATGGAAGATGGGTATACTTCCAAATAAAAGAAACTCTCTCATGGTGGCAGTTTTTACATAGTTTCTGTTTGCTGTGTGAAAATGTGTCCCATTATAGAGGAGTCATTTGGTATTGCCAATTACATTTGGTGGGACTGTGTGTTAAAAGGATTTAGAACCATCTGCTTTATACAGATCGTTTATGATCTTCTATGAATTTGTGGTCACTGCATCAAATCTATTTTAGTGTGTCAACCAGCATATAGTTGTGCTGTGCCCGCAGCCAGCATGCCCATGATTTCATAGTTTTTAGAAAAATAGGCCCCCATAGTCCCTTATTGTTCTACTTCAGTATAAAAAGTAATTAATAAAACTTTGATGCGATTGCCAAGTCCTCTCTTAGTTTCACAAAGGGGCTTTCCTTTAGGTTTATTGGTCAAAGTTATAGAAGAGTCAAGAAAGTAAACTTTGATGCAAAGTTATGGCCCACATAGTCACCAAAACAGGAATCAAAATATTTAAAAAAAAATCCCACAATGTTACATAACACATAAATTGATAGAAAACGGCCCACTGAACATGGTCACATAGTACCAATCAAGCTCTTTTTTTTTTGACAATGAAACATATTCATGACCTGTATTTTAGGTACTTTAGAGTCTGTCAGTATATTTCGGGAGGTTGTGACGCAATATTTTTTTCTGTTATGATAAATGTTAACATAAGACATACAGAACATGCAGACACATCACCTAATAACAGTGTGACTGGCAACTTCCTCCCAGTTTGGTTGCAGTTTCTGGTGTTTTTTCCTAGTATTTCCTTTTAGGGCTGCCTGCATGAAAAAAAATAAAATAAAATAGAATAAAAAAACATAAGAGAAGGCTCATCAGTCATTAGGGTCTTGTAGGGTTTTATATTTTGTCACTGGTACAACGATGAAGCTCTTTTACGAACAATTACATAGGATGGGGACAATGTAGTGAAAGCAGAGAAGACCACCGTGGACTGCACATGCCAGGCGATCTTCTGGTATCTAGAGTGGTGGAATGGTGCTGTTTGTTGCTTGCACTTCCCTTGTCTGAAAACAGTTAATAAAGGCAGGATTAAAACATGTTCAAGGTCACCCAATGTGTTGAGGGGAGCTATACATCCCTTAGAAGTTCATACTTACAGAGGATCTATCAATATGTTCGAGGCCATGGGTGCCAGTATTATCCCCCACATATTCTCACACACCTATAATAATAACACAAACGTTATTCTGCATCAAAATTAAACACTAATACATTCAGTATATGCAGATTACAGCAGTCTAGTGAATTAGTTTGGCCCCTCTGCTATCAGCCTAACAAAGTGCTCACAAAGCAGCTGGTGGTAGAGTCTGTCAATAGAGAAGATTTTCTGCTCTTCCAACGAAATGGTGGTGATTCCCTCCCATTGGCTGCTCTGCTGCACCGTTCTAGGCCTGTGTGTTACAGCTGTTTTAATGTCAGCCACAGAATCTCTCTGATCCAGTAGGGCTTCAGCAGGTGTTTTAGCCAGATGTAACTGGGCCCCTCTTGAAACCTGAGAGCACAGACCGGGCCACATCAGAAGTATGCATTCTTACCAGTTCCTTCTTTGGTTTTGGAGTTGTTTTTTATGCATTTATGTGTAAAATACAAACGTACTGTTTTCATTCTCAATCTGTTAGTTCTTTTTGTACAGTTACAGTAAGTGGGTATGGTACTGCCTTTGAATATTATTTTTATGTTCAATTACTTCCAAGAATTTTGACTGGGGTGGAAGTATTGAATTGTTTATACTCACGTTTCTGTAATTTGACGTTTCTGTGTGCCTTTTAAAAGTATTTTTAATCAGTAATTGACATTTCTAAAGGTAAATCGATTAATGAGTAAGAACAAACAAAATTAAGGATGGATTAAGGATTAAGGATTAATATACAATAAAGTTAGCATTATTATACCTCATCCTATTTATGCTTTAAGTGTCTGCATCTACCTCAATTACTCACAGAGTTGACGCATTGGTTAATCCGGTATGATGCAGGATGGGGGCAATGCACTGAAGACAAAGACCACTGTGGATCACACGTTTCAAGTCAGACTATCTTCTTGTATCAGGAGTGTTTGGTTGTTAGCCGAGGATGCACAGCTCTGTTTGTGGCTTTCACTTCCCTTGTCTGAAAACAATGAAAAAAGGTATCATTGAAACATGGTCAACGGTCACAAAATGTGCTGAAGCAAGCAATAAATCCCTTCATACTTACAAACGGCCTATTATTATGTACGAGGCCATGGATTCTAGAATTATCCCCTAAACGTTCTTGCACACCTATAAACAGTGACACACAGGTTATTCTGCATCGAAAGTACATGTTAATACATGCAGATCAAAAAAATTTATTAGTTTGACTCCAATACAATCAGCCTTAAAAAAGTCCTCACAAAGCAGCTGGCGGTTTAGTCTTTCAATAGAGAGGAAGATTTTCTGCTCTTCCAAGGAGATGGTGGTGAGTCCCTGCAGCTGCCCATTCTGCTGCACTTTTCCAATCCTGTGTGTTAGGCCTGTTTTCATGGCAGTCGCAGAACCCTGCTCATCCTTGAGGCCTTCAGCATGCATTTTAGCCCGATGTAACTGGGCCGCCCTCAATCCTGAGAGCATAGGAAAAAGTCACATCAGAAGAATTAATTCTACTTTAGTTTTGTTGTTGTGTTTTTACACATTGACATCAAAAATACAACTCTGCTGTTGTCTCTCTGAATTTGTGATTTCTTTTTTAGTACTACTACAGTAAAGTGAATCAGAATGGTACAGTCTTTGAATGTTATTTCTATTTTCAATATTTGAATTGAATGTACTCTTGTTACTGTAATTTGTTGTTTTTGTGTATTTTCTTTCAAATCAGTAATTGAAATTTAGAAAGGTGAATTAATTAATTAGTAAGAACAAATCAAATTAATTATGACCTCAATATAGGATAAGAATTGTTTGCATATACCTCAGTCATGATTGAATGCACCAAGTTATGTGGCACATATCAAAAACAGTCTGATATTATGTGATTAACAGGTGCACTGGTTTGGCAACATGCTAAAAGCTAAAATGTTCATACTTAATCCTAATTTCCTGATAGTACTGATGTTTATAGAAATCAAAAGTTGGTTTTCAACTCTTGTATAAACAGAGACAACACACTACCTTCATCTGGAAAGGTCATGTCATAAACACTGGGCGGTGGTATGACCGGCTCTGTGGTTTGTTTGGTTGGCTACAGAGCAAAACAAATATATTGCAAGTCATTCAGTTAGTCTACACTGCAAAAATCTTGAATGACAAGCATAAATAACAACAACAACAAGGAGAGTAAGTTAAGCATAATGCAACAATGCTCATTATTTGTGGAACACTGTAAACTTGAATCCATCAACACAGAGGCTACCATAAGAAGGACAGTACATACAGTACATCCATTAACTGATTAATATACTCCAGTAATTCATCTCACTCTTCTTCCCCTCAGGGCAACTGCTTGCATGTACCTGAGAGGGCTGTGGAAACCTTCTGTTTGATGAGCCAGGAACCTGTCTGCTCTGTTCCATGGAGGGTTTCTTCACAACTTGCCCACTCTGTATGGTCTGTCGTCTGAGCTTGGTTGCAGCTGAAAAAAAGACAAACCCCCACCCCCCAAAACAACTACATTAATGTAACTGATGACAGGTCATGAGTTCAGGCTCCTGTGGTCCTATAAAGAGGATGCATAATAAAATTTCTTCCGCTCTCAGCCTGCAACAACTGAAAATAAGAACAGCTAATATTAAGCTTGTGAATATGGACAGCATGTGTACAGCGTATTCCTAAAATTATATGGAAGAAATTAAATAAACACGTAAAAGGATAGCTGTAACATTTCATCGAAATTGAGAAAACTGACCCAAAAACTGAGAAAACGACCTGAATTAACATTCAAAATGCATTAAAGGGCAACAAGTTAGGACATTGTGGGGTGGTCGTTCTCTGCTTTGTTAGGGGTTTCTGTTTGTCCTGCTAGAGGCCGTAAGATATTTTGTAAGGCTCAAAATGGTAGTGGTAGTGTTACAGTGTATGCGCAAAAGGCCCACATGACAAAATGTCCTTAACATCTTCATTGTATTTGATGATGCTTTGAAAGATTTAATCTATCTTTTGATTTCATGTGTAGAAGGTGAAAGAAGCCCCTCACTCCTGTGCTGGCATTGACCTGGAAGATAAGACTGTGATTGCTGATGTCAACACAGGCTGGCACAGGATTGAGGAAAGGCAGACAGTAAGCCATTGTGAGGCAGAAAGGTTTAAGGGTCAACAAGTGTCGGTCCTCATTGCCAGACATAGCTGTATTTCAATACTCAAGTTAGAAACCTAAAATTAGAACTTTGATATCTAGTTAATGCTTATAAATAAATAAGATAGAGAGAAACTGGATGAATTTACACATCTCTGAAAACAAAAAGTTCGAGGGGCTTTAAGCCAAAATACATGTGTACATTACCTTCTTTGGTGGTTAAAGCACTGCGGACACGTTGCCAGAGGTGGGATATCTCCTCATCTGTGGGAGTGTAATCTAAACCGAGACCCTTTTCATCATAGAGCATCCCTTTTCTTCTACTGCAGCCCTGTATTTCCTGAAGACCTGGGTTGGGCATAGCCTTTATGTGGCTCCCTGAGATGGGGCATGTATATGAGGGTGGCTGTGGTGTATACAGAACACTTGGATGAGCTATTCCGTATGAAGTCTTAGTAATGGATGTTGTTCTTTCTTCCACCAATTCCATTCTCGGAGGTGGGCGGGGCACGATAATCTTCCCTTGGGTATTGGCAATCTGACTCATCTTTGAGGCAGACTGAGGTCGTATGACAGTTCCCCTTCTAGTCCGTGATGAAGAGAACTCTCTGCATGGGACCTTAAGGCCACTGGTCCTGGCGCTGTTCCACTGCACCTTGACTTCTTCTGCTTGTTCATGGGGAAGATTGACTTGAACCCCAACATCTGCCCATGCCTGCTTTATAAAGTGATACCCAGTGGAGGCTGGAGGGGTCAGGTTTGGACCAGGCCTGAAGCCCCTTGAGACTGTAGTGTGACTTTGCTGGTGGTCCTCTAACTTTGTACTTGTCTGACAAGGACTGGAGGTATTCAGCTGCTTCATGATGTCCATTTTTTTCTCATCTTTTCCTACTTGCCCCTCATCAAACCAGTGCAACTTTTTCTTGATAGTGTTTTTGCCTCCCAGCTCCTTAGTTTTTGCCTTAGTCAATTCAACACTGTCTCTTATCACTAAAGCTACTTGTTTTCCAAAAATCCAATTGCCTGATCCATCTTCACATGTGGCATCTCCTGACATGTATTTAGACTGCTTACTTAGGATTGCTTCATGTGCTGACTGAGATGTTGTCACTGAAACAGCCGTTTTTTGCACTTCCTCACAGACCTGCATACTTAGGCCTGGATGCGTCTTTTCTGAATCAAGAGGGAATGATAAATGGGAATACTGTAGATTTCTTGTACTGTGTTTGGAGTTCTCGTTTTCCAAACTGTCCTTACTTGAATTGTTTTCAGAAATACAACAATCAGACAGGTTCTAAAATATGGGAGCAAAAGAGAGGTGAAGATTAGAAAAAATTGGGATTGACACATTTCATATACTGTTTCCGGTGGATCACAGATATAAAATATAGAATGTCTTGTATAAAAAGTTACAGAGAGTAAGAAAAGAGAAATTAAGGGCTTTAGTCTTGATAGACTATCAAAACTATACTTTCTTGGATCATTTTAAATCAACACAGCAGTGGCAAGAAATGAATTTGCATGTAACATGTTCTTGTTTGCTTCTTGTCTGTCATGTTGAACGGGGAATGTAAAATTCTCAAGTCAAAATGTGGTGTAAATTTAAGCTTTGGAATAGTACTCAATAACTTTGTATGTAGCATGCATAGGTCAGGTGTAAGAATGGCATCGATATCACAAAACAAAAAAGAGACTTCCAAGTATCAGAGGTCCCACAGTACAAAAAACATCTTACATCTAGCCTCTAATAGCCTCTTCACAACCAGACGCTACTGCAGTTTGATGTTTTTCCTGATTTCTGGTTCTTGCAATGTCAAATTACTGCCCCCTGTGGCCTTATTTGTGTAGAACGCAAAAAAGTTCATTTAAACTACCATGAATCCTACAGGATAAAACAAACTACTTCTATTGTGACAGCATTAATTAGTGAACTCACTGTAGCAAAACTTAACTTCTACATAATTATCAACAAGATGATGTCTTAATACAGGTGTCTGGCTTTAGACCTGGATGTAGCACAGATGAAAAAAGATCAGTTTTTTGACATGGTGTATTAATGGGGATAGCATGTGAGAAACATAAACAAATATGACATAAATCGTATTTTCTCTGTGAAAAATCATTTTGGTTGCTAGACATTTAAGGAGTCCACACACCTGTAGCAAATGGTCCTGTTGCTTCTGTTTTGTTGTTCTGTTGTCAGTTTGCTGACTGTTCCTGAAGCAGGTCATGCTCTGCTCCTGAAGCAGTTTAGAGTGGGCCTGAGAAACAGCATGGCAGTAGCAGGACTGAGAAACTGCTGGAAGCTTGGGAGAGGAAGCGCAGCTCCTTTTAGGAAAACATAAAGACACTCTATGACTTCTCCATCCGAATAAAGGCTACAAATGAAGCATATTCCAAATCTGAACAAGATATAAATATCACCTATTTTGAGCAATGGTAGGACCCCTCAGCTCTGACGTGGAAATTTCTAACATATACGACTGGCTAGATTGATTTATTATTTATTATTTACTGACTTTTTTACCTGCTAATATTGGAGTTGTTTGGTAAAAAGGAAGACTTCTGGCTGCAGGAACTTAACTGGCCTTGAATTTGTTTGAGTGCATCTTCAATATTAGGAGTATTCATTCTAAAATCTAAGACAAAGACAAAAAAGTTAAAACAGTTAAAAAAAGATAAAAACCTGAAATGTGTCAATTCTGTTCTGCATTTATTTCACTGAGGCACATATGACATACACCACTAACTTCGTCTGTATCTCTGAGAAGCTGGTAGATGGGATTTTTGGAAGCGTTCAGTTGCATCTTGTAATCGTTGTCTGCGTTGCTCTAGTGCTTTTTGTTTCAGCTGTTGCTCCTGCATGTCCCACTGCCTCCGTCTTTCCTCCAAAGCCCTGTGCCATAAAGCGTGGTGAACATTAGCTTGAGGGACATTTTAACCGACTCATAGTTGACAGGCCAAGTTGTAAATTAAATCAATTTTTCTTGCACAGACAGTTTACCTTTTGACAAAAAATGAAAGTGCTGCTTTTAATTTACAAGAAATTGGACAAAATGAGATTTACAATGTGGACTGCAGTGAGAAAATAAACAACACAGATAGTACATTAGCGTCGAAATGACAGCAACAATGCTTAGTAATTTAAACTAACTTCCTGCGTCTGTTGGTTTCCAGGGAGAGCTTGCGAGCTCGGGCTCTGCATAACTTCTGCTCCTCGACCAAATGTTGCTTCTCTTCTTCGAGGCCTCCATCAGCTCCCAACCTCAAATTTCTAGGAGTGAGCAACTAAGGAGAGTTGTTTTATATGACCTTCAACTTTTGACCTAGGCTAATAAACTAATAACCAATACTATTAGTTCATGACACATAAAGGCTGGTTATTTATGGGCTTTTAGTCATTATAGTGATTAAAGGTTCACCAGTTGAGCACCTTCTCTACCTGTGCTTTAACATACGTGTGTGTCAAATACAATTGATATTGCAAATAAATCTTGATATGTAGAACTTTAAAGGGTGCATAAACATTTATAGGATACGAATAGATGTTGTCTTGAAGAACTGGCATCCTGCGAAGCTCCTTTTCCATCTTGTCCAAATGCAGATGTTAACTGTCAGCTGAATCCGTCTGTGAGTTAACAGGTGTTAAAGCAAGAAGAGTTACCATTACAGTTACAGTTACCCTTATTGTAAAGAAAAGTAGATAATTTCTTTTTCTTAAAAAAATCTTAAATGTACTGTGCTTGTAGTTTATCGTTATTGTGTTTTTGTTTGTGTGTTATTCTTTGCTGTTCATTCTGCTTATCCTGTGCACCAATATACCAGGATAAATTCCTCGCTTTGTGTAAACTTTATCCGTCAATAAACACGATTCTGATTGCAAAACACGAGTCGTCTTTGAGGTATTAACTGTTTAAACCCAGAGAAGTCTTTAATTTTATTCAAGGTAGCGTTAATGGTGCGTTTCTCTTGGTCGCCTTTCACTTTGACTTCCTGGAGAGAGAGTGAAGAAGAACTTCGGCGAAAATGAATAAATGTAACGACAATAAAAGTCAACGTCCTTACCTCGTCCATAAATATTCGACTGACTGCGTCAGACTACAAAGGAATTCACACGTTATAGCAGCGCCATAGAAGAAAAAATCAAAGGATAAAAGGAATAGAATGACATCAGCAATAAACCGTTCAAACTCATTCAACCATTTTGAGAGTGAAGATAAACCTACAAGTTCGCCAATACGTCACAGCGCCTGCTTTAGCTGACATGCCATTTCTTCGTTTTTAAAAAACAGATGAGAATTTTTCTAAGGTGTCATTTTTCTAACGGTGTCACCTGATTCTGTGTGTGTAGACCATGACAACAACCGAGGACGCAGTTCCTTGACAACGGCGGAAGTCGTTGTTGTACCAACCATGACCAGCAGAGGGCTCAAGGCTCAGTGCACTCATGTAGCTTTCAGGTACACCTGAAAGAGTGCGACTTTTGCCTTGTATGATCCTTCTCAGCCGCTGTAACTAAGTGTAGCGCAGAATAAAGCAACACACAGAGGACCAGTTCCAAACCGGACCTTATCCACTCGTCCTATCCACTTCCCTGCCGTTTGCACGTTCATGCAACGGTCTGCCATATTAAGGAGCCGTCCCAAACCAAGTAGTGTGGAGTGTTAAGTGGTCTGTTAAACCCTTAAGCAGCAAGTCTACATCAGTGCAGGCTTACCTTGGAATAAGTTCACCTGCATCTGGAGAATGGAAGAAATAACATAGACATGTAAGAGTTCCATTTTTTTTCCAAAATTTAAGCCCCACACTCGCACATTTTTCCCCTCACACTGACTTCGGTAAGTCAAACAAATTAAAAGAAAATCAGATTGTAGCAAACCCACAAATACAAAAATAGATTAAAAAAAAAATACATCAAATATACGAAGATATTATATATTTACAGAGACAGCGGACACAAATTCTGCAGCCTCTTTACTAAAATGAGGAAAGCTGAAAAAGTAGCATGGGAGTCCTGCCCTAATTAATTAATGAATAAGTTAATCTGTAACTTTGAAAGTCATGTTTGTAAAAAAAATATGCATAAGTTAATTCTTTGGTTATACTACATTGTTACTCTTAAGTCTTACTCTGTTTTAGCATTTTTGGGGGGGATTTTTAACCTGACTCTAATTACAATTCAAATGTCTGTTTTTTTCTTTCAGCAAATGTTTTAATTACATTTTGCCCTGATGCCTTTTTTAATCAGAGAGTAACGTGTCTGCCCCTGGCTATGGTGGCTACCTCTTCTTTTTCCTGTAGAGCGGTAGGGGCGTCACATCATTTGGACACCCTCTCCCTTCATGAGTAGTGCCCTCCAAAGCTGTGAGGGTAAACTTGATTTGGAGTGACACTCCTTGGTGAATTGGTAGTGGGTAGGGGGCGGTTTTGCATTGGGCCAAGACATCCCAATCTGGGTGAAACAATTAGCTGTACAACAAAACTTGCCCTTAATCAAGCAATGAGAAAATAATGAATCCCAATAATGAAGCTTAAAACAGCATATGAAGCGATATATCTAGCATATGACCACAAAAAGCTCTTTCATGGTGGTAGTTTTTGCATAGCTTTTGTTTGCTCTGCAATGGAAAACTTTTGAAGATGTGTCATTAATACCTGATACATGTGATGGGACTATGTGTTAAGAGGATTTAGGAAAATCTGCTTTTTACTAATTGTTTATGCTCTTCTATGAACTCGGGGTCACTGCATTAACTCTATTTTAATATGTTAAACATAATATAGAGTGGTGCTGTACCCACAGCCAGCACACTGATGATTTTATAGTTCTTAGGAAAAAAGGCCAACATAATCCCTTAGTCTTCTGCCTCAGTTTAAAAAGCCATTGACAATATTCTGATGAGATTGCCATGTCCTCTTTGTTGGACAGAGGGATTTCTTTTAGGCTCAGTGGTCAAAAGTCAAGCAAATTAAATTTGGATACAAATAAATGCCCTAAATAGTCCCCAAAACAGGAATCAAATGTTTTAAAACTTGCCACAATTTAATATCCAACACCTCTAAACCAATAAAAACCCGCCCATTGGGCGTGGTTACACAGTGCCAGCATCCAGGGCCAAATGCAGGATGCAGGATGAGCACTTAGCCTACAAGCGCGGACGACTGGATTGGGGTTGTAATGAAGTGAAAAAGAAATTTGCTTACTTGCACATTCGTCTTTTGATATGAGAGGTGAGTGGACTACCCTGTCAGACTTTTTAAATAATGAAACATTGCCAGTTGAAGATAAACATTCATTTCTATATTTCCTTGTAGGTTAGAGGGAGGTTGATGTTACACAGAACATTTTTTCTGTCAATAGAAATGTTAACATCAGACATAGATGCACACAGATTACCTGATGACATTAAGTGCAGAATTTTATCTATCAGTATGTCATTAATGGAGTTTGGCTACTTTACTCCTCTACTGTTACTTTATTATTATCTGTCATGGCCCACAGTGCCTCTTCTTCTCCTCGTATTTTTAGATCCACCATTACAGTTGCTGTCGGGATGAAGAACAACAGCATTAAATCCGAAAAATGCAGACAGGTAAATGCTCATGGAGCAACCTATGTCTGTAAATCTGTAACAAATTTTGTTTATATTTATGTTCACATGCTTCTGGTACATTTCCATCTTTTATTGTTTTAGCTAGATTTTATGCAAAAAGTTGAATAGTTCTATTGTGTGCTTATCGGTTGCTCAAATTAGGTACTTTTTGTAATGTACACTAATGAAGATTGAATGGCTAGACGATGCTCTCATCTATTATCATCTGTACTGAAGCTATTAGGTCCCTGACATAACCCCATTATTCTAATGTAATTACTGCATACAACGTAGATCTAGTCAATTAGCAATGACACAAAACATAATTTGTATAAAAAAATTCATATATCCTATGATAGTAGAGTGAATGGAGTTATCATCATACTTATTAAATAAATAAGTATTGAATACATGTTTAGCATTGGTTTACCACTTGATGAAAATAAATGTACACAATTAACAGACAGAGGATGAGTCAGGTCAGGAAACAAAGCACAGCAGATGATGAGTCTGTGGGTGGTGTCAGTGAGAGTTCTAATTCAGCTGAGACCAGCTGTCCATTGCACTCTGCTGTCTATGAACGTCATAGGTCATGGATTCTCACCCTTCTGCAACATAAAGCCTGCCTCAAATTGTTAAAACCTTTCAAGCCCACATTCTCAAATAAACAAAAGAAAAAAAATAAAAACTGAACTTGAGTGTCAGGATTTTAACACATTGAACACAATTCGCCTCATCTTAACACCACAGCCATTATTAACCCAAACTGGCACACGCTTGCTTTTACTGGTACAGGGTTGTCTCCCACATCACGTTTTGGTTCCGAAAAGATCCATTTGTGTCATTGCATTGGAGGGAACATTATAAATGCAAGAAAACACAGTTTTCTTTATGTAATGATGCATCATGAAGTCACTCTAAAATTGCTGGCAATTACAATTATGCATTTTAATTTGAAGTTTTTTATTAATACTGTATGAATTCATATCTCGACTATTTTTAGATCTAAACATAAATAGCTTTGTAAATTATTACCAAATAGACATTTTGGAAATAAAGATGCAGCTGACATATATTTACTGAAATGAATTTACAAAAAAATTAATAGTAAATTTTGTTAATCTTAGATTTACACAGAGTGAGTCTTTAGTTATATTATAGGGCTACTTTACCATCATTTTATGCTATCTTTGTTTAGGTGAATCCATGAAAGGAGTGCCATAATGCTGCAACAGGTCATGGCCAAGCCCCACATACAAGCTTTATGGGCAACTGGTTACCTGTCTCATTCTCAATCCAGCTGCTGCCTTTCCATGACAGAGGAACTTTTCTTAGGTGCTGCAGAAAATGGCAATGCTCCTGAGGTGGGGCGGATGCTGGAGGAGGTGCCAGACCTCAACATGAACTGTGTGAACTACATGGGCCAGAATGCATTGCAGCTGGCTGTTGCCAATGAACATTTAGAGGTGACCAAGCTCCTACTTCAGAAGAAAGACCTCGCTAGAATAGGAGATGCTTTGCTGTTAGCCATAAGTAAAGGCTATGTCCGTATAGTGGAAGCCATACTTAGCCATCAGGCCTTTGCAGACGGTCAGAAGCTGTCCAACAGTCCCAGCAAGGTAGAGACATGTGACGATTTCTTTTCCTACGATGAGGATGGCACACGTTTCTCTCGCGACATCACTCCCATTATTCTGGCATCTCTGTACCACGAGTATGAAATCGTGCATATACTACTAATGAAAGGGGCCCATATAGAGCGGCCCCATGACTACTTCTGCCAGTGTAGGATCTGCAGCGAGGAGCAGAGGCATGACTCATTCAGTCATTCACGATCCCGCATCAATGCATATAAAGGTATGGCCAGTCCAGCATACCTGTCCCTCTCCAATGAAGACCCCGTCATGGCAGCTCTGGAGCTGGGCAATGAGCTGGCAGTTTTGGCAAATGTTGAGAAGGAGTTCAAGGTACAGTAGGCTACGATTTAGAGACATCATGGATTAGTTGTATATCATGTTGATTGAATTATTGCAAGCTGCAGTTAATGGCAAGATTATAAGGGGTTTGCCCGTAGTTCTTTTAGTGATTTATTAAAGGAGAATATTCTCGCTATAGATGTTACCTTTGTCTGTTACAGAATGATTACAAGAAGCTGTCTACGCAGTGTAAAGACTTTGTGGTGGGACTTCTGGATTTGTGCCGAAACACAGAGGAAGTAAAGGCCATCTTAAACGGAGACACAGAACCATATCAAGGCTCTGACACCAGCTGCGGACAAAACCTTATCAGGTTAAAACTGGCAATAAAATATGATGTTAAGAAGGTAAGCATGTGACAAAAGCACTTTAATTTCTAGTATTAGAACTGTTGCACTTGCTGTAATGTTTTTCCCTCACTTTTGTTTGACCACATCCTTCTCTCTCACTGTCTCTCTCAGTTTGTGGCACATCCAAACTGCCAGCAGCAACTCCTCTCCATCTGGTATGAGAACTTGTCTGGACTACGTGAGCAAACTACAGCAGTTAAAATCCTTCTTGTCCTTGGTGTAGCTGTTGGCTTGCCTGTCCTGGCCTTTGTATACTGGATTGCACCCTCAAGTAAGGTTAGTTACAGTCATATATTGTTTAACCTTAAAATAAGTAAAGTGTTTTGTTTGAACACAACTCAAATGAGAGAGAATATACTGTAGCTTCATGTTTGCTAAAAATTTTAATAGTCTGATACCTTATTCTTTATTTAAACACGTTAAAAAATAGACTCACTGAGATTAAAATCTCTTCTCCAAGAGCCAAGAGTGTAGCATTAACACTGCTAGAACAATAAGCAAAGACATACAGATAAATACAACAGTCACACAGCGCAGATAGTTGCTACTACACCAAGAACAAAAACCTTAATGAGACAATGATGACATCAGAGCTGTGAGTTTGTCTGTTTGTTGTGGAGGTCTTCTGCTCCCCAGTGACCAAACCAGGTTCATGCAGCTTTAGTGGCCTTCATGAATTATAGCCGATACTCATCAACTGCTCCGTTGTTTCTCTCCCCTGTATCTAAGTTCACCCCATATTTAGGCTATAATCGGTCTTGGTCAGAATCACAGGAATGATATTTACTGGCAGGATACCTTTAAATAGTTTCTGTTATTTACATCTGCTTTTATAGATTTGTAATTATTACGTAACAACTCAAAATATTATTATGCCATCCTCTGAATATTGGAAATAATTTACTCGGCTAATAAATGTAAATTATGTAACGCATCAAAAGTGACGTTCAGGAATTATCAGTCTCGTGCATGACTGAGTGGAAACAACATCAAATGCTTCATGCTGACTCTCCTCCTACTTCACTTGAACGGCATTCAGAATCATTAGTAATGGAGGAAATATTAATCATAGGCTATTAAGTAAAAAGTTTCTGATAAAAAAAAAACCTTTTTGTGTCAATTTTAACATTCCCACGGTTGAAGCTGACTCTTAACTAAATGATGAACAAGAACACAAAATATAAAACATGCAGTTTAATGTCTGGCAGTTGAAATACTGCCATGAAGACTGCGCTTGTGTGTCTTCAGAGATTGCTCCTCACTTTGTGCACCAACAAATAAGGGAAAACAGATGTACCTTATGTCAGAAAACCCTCTCAAGCAATGACCTTCTGCTGGTTTGGGACTGTGGTTTAGCATGTGTTGTAACATATTGCTGCCGACTGCTATATAGATGGATTTCTTTTTGGCTTGGTTTAATGTTAAACTCTGTTCTGTATCCTGTGTATGTGTCAGTTAGGGAAACTCATGTGTGGACCTTTCCTGAAGTTTGTGGCCCATGCTGCATCCTTCGTGATTTTTCTTTGCCTGCTGGTCCTGAACGCAGTGGACCGGTTTGGGGGAACATCGCTGCTGCCTAACATGACCACCCATGATCACCCCTCACAGCTGTTTCGTATGAAAACCACTCCCTTTACCTGGATGGAGATTCTCATCATATCCTGGGTCATAGGTCATCATAAGTTTAAAGAGGATTAACACATCCCCCTCTATGCCTCCTATATTCTTTTATGCAGTCTTTTTCTCTTAGTCAGTCTTTTTTTTTTAGGTTTTTTGTTCCCTTGTGTTCACTTTTACATCACTCATGCTGCTGCTTGAAGTGGCAGGGACATCACAATTCACTAACAGCTTATAAATCCCCATTTATCGTGTTAGGAATTACCTTCATACATAATTATATATTTTTTACCACATGTGCCACAGTAAATCAGATCGGTAAATACTTGCTAAAGACAGACTTTTCACTGAAATCTATAGGCAGGCTTTCAGCAGTAGTAAATCCCTTCATCAATTTAAGCCTCATTTATCATGTTTACACAAGTTAAATCATATTAGCCATTTCTTTATTTAAGACAAAGTGTGTGACTGTCAACTAAACATGGCCTTCTTTTTTCCTGCAGGCAAGATCTGGGAAGAGTGTAAAGATATTTGGTCGCAGGACATCCGGGAATACATCTCAGAACCCTGGAACCTGCTTGACTTTAGTATTTTGGCTATTTTTATGACCTCTTTCATTGCCAGATTGATGGCTTTCTGGCATGCATATGCTGCTCAGCGTTATATTGACAAGCACTATTCTGACCTGTCCAACATGACCTTGCCCTTTGAGATACAGTATTTCCAACAAGGTAAGTGTAAAACAAGGAATTGCTGTGAGATTCAATATTTAAAACTCAGACTGAAATTTTAGGTTGTTTTCAGCATTAACACTATACTGAATTTATCTGACAGGCAGCTCTTTCTCTTGAAAAAGTCATTTCTAAACACAAAAGAATATTTTTTGTTTCACTGAGTTGTATTAAGTATCCTCATGCATTTCTGTTGCTTATTATTAAAATAAAACAATACTAAATTGAGTCCTACACACAGGTGATCTCGATGGAGCGAAAGTTTACAGAATGATAACCATCCCATTTCTTTTTTTTTTAATTTTCAGCTCGAATCAATTGGATGCCCTCAGACCCACAGCTTATCTCTGAAGGCCTCTATGCAATTGCAGTTGTGCTGAGTTTCTCACGTATTGCATACATTCTTCCAGCCAATGAGAGCTTTGGGCCTTTACAGATCTCTCTGGGGAGAACAGTTAAAGACATCTTTAAATTCATGGTGATTTTCATAACGGTTTTTGTGGCTTTCATGGTGGGAATGTTCAGTCTGTACTCATACTACTTGGGAGCCAAATACAACAATGCCTTTACAACGTGAGTATCAACCACAGATTGTTCGGACAGCACAGTTTCCCAGATAATTTTTTTTCCAATTCTGTCTTGAGTTACAATATTTGTTGAACTGATTCACACATGACTAATACGTTGGTTGCTCTGCATGATTTAATTCTAACTTCTCCATTCCTTTAGGATTGAAGAGAGCTTTAAAACATTATTTTGGGCCATCTTTGGCTTGTCAGAAGTAAAGTCAGTGGTCATTAACATTGACCATAAGTTCATTGAGAATATTGGCTATGTTCTTTATGGGGTATACAACTTCATCATGGTGATTGTCTTGTTGAATATGCTCATTGCCATGTTCAACAGCTCCTTCCAAGAAATTGAGGTACATTTTAACCATCCACATTGAAAAAAAAATTATCAGTGCCGATCATGAGAATTTGTTCTAAGATCATAATTCTTAAATTGGCAACATATTAAACAGATGTTAGAATTTACTACTGATTTAAGTTGTATATTTTGTTCAACTTACATGATAATACTGTAGATTTAATGAAGAAATGTACATAAGTTGGAGTTAATTTACTTCATTAGCTAAATCTTTTTAAATAACTTGATACATTTGAACTGTTCCTCATCAAATATTTGTTCCCTGTTTCCTCCCTGTGCAGGGCGATGCTGATGTTGAGTGGAAGTTTGCCAGAACCAAACTCTGGTTCTCGTACTTTGAACATGGTGGCACTCTGCCTGTGCCCTTTAACCTCATACCCAGTCCCAACTCTGTTTTTTCCCTTCTGCTTGGGATAAGGGAATTTCTCTGGACTGTTCTTCAAGGAAAAAACAAAGAAAATGTAAATGATGTGATGGAGCTTAACAAGGTGAGGCATCAGCTGTTGCCACAAATTATATTTCAAGTAAGGACATTATTAAATTAATTATTTATGGAGTAAATTAAAAACAGGGTTTCTTGTAAAATGCATTTAGGGTATATTCTTGCGATATACAGTAAAAGTTGCAAGTCTGTCTTTTAAAAGCATGTTCTAAAAATGTGTATTAACATGCAGTATTTCTCTTTTGTCATGTTTCCAATCTTAGTTGAAGCAGAAAGAAGATCTGAGTGAGGAAGCATTTTGTCCAACCCGTCACCAAGTAAAGCAGCTTTCAGTGATAAGGAGCCTGTTGATAACTGAGCTGCTGAGCTGTCAGTGAATGCATTTGCAAAAAATGCAATGTTCATAACCTAAAGTTCTTCTAATGTGCACATTCAGAAAGTGATTTACTATATAAGCACAAATGTAATGTATCACACCAAACCTTAAACTGTAGTCTAAAACCAAACATGCTTCATGAAACAGCTGGCAGCTGCTCTTTTTTTCCCTTAACTTACTTTTTTTTTAATGTAATTATGGTAGTGCATCACTATAAGACTCAAATCTTCTTCCTTTTATTACAGAAGATTATGAATTGCCTCATCAAAAGATTTGTCTTTAAAGCACAGAGGGATAAAGATAATGATCAAGTGAATGAAGGTCAGTTCAGCAGAACATTTGGGTTCCATGCTTTTTATGTGTAAATCACTGAGTAGAAAAAACACTTTTGATTCCATTTTACTCACTGCCCCACAGGTGAATTGAAAGAGATCAAACAGGACATCTCCAGTCTTCGCTACGAACTGCTGAAAAGGGGCAACCATGACATGGAGACACTGGCAGAACTCATCGGGCAACTGGGAAAAGTCCTGCACAATCAGCAGAAAAAGAAGCAGAAGAATTAGCATACAACTAGTTTAAAAATGTGAATATTAGAGTTATATTTATTTGAACCTTAAATGAGGCATTCAGTCAGGGTCAAAGGGCCCTTACACACAAGACTTTACGCACATTTATGGAAAAAGCCAACTGAAATATACACATGCTCAGAATTTAAGATGGTTAACGTCCTCAGTCTAGATGTATTCATTTGGGAGGAGAACTCAAATAATTTTGTCACTGTATGTGTACTGTTAACCCATAGTCTCCATAATACTGACATGATCTACTGACTGCTAACCAAGATGTTCCCTTGCACTGCCTTACTGTTGATGCTGCTATTAAGGTCTTAAGGCAGACAACTGATGGTAATGTTTGTTAAGCCTTAGGAGTGAATGGCTTTGTTCCGTCTTCAGCTTGCTGAGAACACTTGTGCTGAGTAATGCTAGCTGCCTGCGGCAAGTTAGCTCATTTGTATTGTCGAAGCTACTTTAAATTCAAAGTTAGCTTTATGTTAGCTCTCTTGCTATCTGCCACAAGTTCACCTATTGTTGTAATGTGGTTGCTGCAATGCTTGTGTTTCCTAATGAGTACCAAACTTAAATAGGCAAGATCTTCTTTCTTATAAGACTTTATTGCTCCTTGCTTTGACTTCTGCAAAGTGGGTGTGTGTCGTTCACGCTTTATCCCTCTTGTACCTAGTTCAGTCCGGATGGTTCCAAGTTCAATTTTTTCTGGTGGTTGCAGCCGATAGCTCTGTGGAGTTGGGGCTCTTGTACTTTACCATTTGCATCTCAGGAACAGATGAGGTTCTTGTATCCTTCAGGTTTGGAACGCATTTACATAGACCACAGTCACATTCAGAGCGTGTGTTTAAGTGAGCACCACATGTTCTCATCCAGCTAGAGGCGAGGCGCTGTCTAATCAGCCCCTGGAATTAACCACTGGATTGTGGGGGCTATGTCCTTGGTTTACAGCAACAGAAGTTTGTCATTGCTTTAGGTTGTGGGGGCACACTGGACCAGGCTAGCAGTGACACAATGGCCTTTGTTTAAAAGCAAATCTTAAAGACACTTCTTCAGTTTAACCATTTGAATGTAATATCCTTTACGCTGGCTAGTTTTGTCCTTCCTGATGGGATTACCATACACTACATTGTTGGAGATTTCACTTCTGTTTTCCGTGGCTGCTGTATGTTACGCTCCATATGTGCACCATGGGTTATCTGCCTTAAAAGTATCAATAGACATTCCTTCACTCAGGCTACATGAGGATTCCAGTGCCCGATGTTTTTTATGTGTTGAACTGCATCCTAACCCTGTAGAAAACAGAAGTAATAGTCTTCATATTTCATTTATGTTTTGAAATACAGACAATTTTTCCACGTGGATAAAAAAGTGGGTCAGGCAAAGTTTAGTTTTAATGTATTAGGCAGGTTGATAAGTCAGACATATCATTAAAATTAAGTGAACACCTCTTAGTCAAAAGTACCTTCAGAATTTTTTGTTCAACTTTTAAGATTTTTTTTTTTAATGTAACCTTAAGAAAACAACAGGACAGTTTATTTTTTTCTAATTTGTGCACGGTTGAAATAATTAGCATTCACGTCAATATTTACTGAATCTCATTAAATGGTTATGTTCAGCTCATGGGCTTCAGAGGGTTTGAGTTTTTGAAATCTGTGCAGCAGATGCTGTTATGCTCTCATGCTCACTGAGAAATGAGGCAAATGTCTGACAACAATCTGACCTGTCATATAGTACTGAAGACAAATAGAGAGTGTCTTCTACCACACTTCACAGAGCTACAACCATTTATACCAAGAAAAACCCAAGGGACAGCAACAATAAATAAAATGATTAAAATGGTGTCGAACATGAACATCACGAGGGTCCGTAACCTGCTCTCACCCCTGTGTGTCTACTATATTCAAAATTTGGTTTAAAGACTACATAAAGATGGGACAGAGCCTAGCAGGCACTAGCAGCATTTGAAGAAGACATCATGAATGTGAAACTTATCAAAGAATTATGTAGGCCACATCGTGGAAACCCCTGCTGATATCAAACAGATGACGCAGGAGAAAAGGCCAAGGCCTGTGTGTGCAGCACGACTACAAGCATCAGCAACATCCACGCCTGAATACTGATGCCCGCTCTCGTATCTAACCAGGATAAAGGAAATGTAAATTAGTCGAGTACGGATGAGGTGAAAGCGCTGTCCAGTCTTGACACGGTGTCCTTTTAGGAAAGAGCCATGAACAGAAGATAACCGTCGATCTATTTGTCTCAGTGTAGTAGAAGACAGATACTGTGTATTGATAGACGCATTCATAGACTGTTGCCAAGGTGGACGTCATCATTGACTGTACAGAGAACAGGCCGTCATCCGTGAACAGCAGGGTGGAGACAAACGACCCCTGAAACTGAGGGGACCCGTCGCTGATTCCTCTCATTGGTTGGTGTGATGTAAGGGTGGCGCCATATTTCTTCTTACAATGCACCTGTAATGACGCCACACACTTAGTTTG
>KV751316.1:12837256-12851446 GCA_001698575.1 Mola mola
AGGTAAAGGAACTGCTCAACTTTGAAACATGTCACCCAGAACAGCGACAAGAAAGATATTTTTAGGTAAATTCTGCCAGTTTTAATCAATAGATGAGCTCAGGCTATAAGCTCGGAGTAGCAGTCAGGTTGCCTGTTAGACCAGCCTCTTGAAAGGCGAAGTGTCAGCCTTTCTCGAAGAGGAGGAGGATTACAGGAAAGTCTTGAGTTCATCACGCACCGTCCAGCTCTCCGGACGCACTCCAGTCTCCGCTGTGCGCATCGCTTGTCCAGAACATGGAACAGAAAATCAACGTCAGGATGAGCACCAGCAACCCTTCGACCGCCGAGTCCAGCGACACGAGAATAAGCGAGCTGCTCGAGGCCGGATACGGAACCAATAAATTGTCTAACGAGCCACAATCTCTCAGTCGCTTGTCGTCCTCCGTGCGTATTTTCGGACACGCTGACGCATTGATCCACGGTCCAAACTCAGGCGGCGATGGCGCAGGTTCCACAGACTGCAAAACTCTCATTGATTCGCTCGTTGGGAAACAGTTCTATGACCGCAGCAGTGAGTACTGGGAAGATTTCGTAAATGTTCATGGGACAAATGTGGCCTCATCGGAAAGTTATCCTGACGGAAGTTTCGCGCTGTCCTCAACGAGCGGAGCGTGTAAGTTCGTGAAGGATGAGAAGCAGCCTTCTGTGACAACGATCACCGGCTGCCACAGCTTCGAACCATCCCCGGATATACCTCTGCTCGACACCTGCTGTGGCACGAACAGGAAGCGGCAGCTGGGACTGGGTGGCGGGGAGTCCGCGAGCTTCACGCCGGCCACGGCGGGTCCTCGACCGAGGCTGGAGGCATCTCCGAACTTTCTCATCGACCCGAACACATCCGAGCAGCTGCCGGCGCCGGGCCAAGTGATGGACGACTCCAGGTGTGCTTTGTCCGGGAAGGCTGCCACCAATGTTGATGCCAGGCAACTAACGACGTACAAGAACGAGGCTCCCCGTTGGCAGACGTCCCAAGCTGAGCTCCAGTACTGGTGCCAGTCCGCAGGAGCGAGCGAAAACCCGTTTATACACGGCAGCTATGATGGGATCCAGAGCCAGACGGTGGCCCAGAGGAACCCATCGCCTTTCTCTGCCTTCCCTGGGTAATGAGTACTATAAATGTGTACTTATTAGGTCCCTGTCAATATTACTGTGTGACAGTTGAAATGAAAAGAACTGTTTTTCCAGACAAATTTACAAAATAATCTTATCAATTGGTAATTAATGATTAATGAAGTGATGGGACAAATTACTTTCAACCCCACATCCTAGGCCTGTGTCTCTTTTTTAATGACTCAGGTTGTTTCTGGTTGTAACAAAGTGAAAAAAAAGTTAAAAAAGAAAAAAAAAAACAACACCACCAAAAAAAAACCCTTATCGATTCACTGCAGAAAGTCATCCCCTGTGGAGACATTATGAAAGATGGTAGTTTGTATTTGAGTTGGGAGCAATACAATTTTCCTGTAAACCTCTGTAAAACCTTTAATCCCTTACTCTAATCTCACCTTGTAAACATAAAAAAGAAGCGTCTTAAATATGCTTTAAAGTGACTCAAACGAGCGTTATTTCAAGAGCAGACAGCTTAATTAAAGCAATACTTAATTGCCTTGAATGTGATCTTTAATGCCTCTTATAGGATACATTTTTACCATTGTGAGAAAAGGTTTCAGGGTGGATTAAGTTTTAAAATGAGGATGTTTTTTCTGAAAGGCAGAATTGTCCTGTATGCATTTTACCATGAATTCAATCAGTGCATGTCATTTTCTGTATTCAGTATGCCATCTCAGAGATTGTGCGTGATCTGTAGTGATGAGGCATCTGGCTGCCACTATGGAGTGTTAACCTGCGGGAGCTGTAAAGTGTTTTTTAAAAGAGCAGTTGAAGGTGAGTAAGATCTTTGATACACTTCCAGAAATGTCAAATGTTGTCCAAGTTGCCCATAAATAATGTCTTGGAACTGTTATGGCAGGGAAAAGCCAATGTCATCAACTACAGCAGGCAGTTTATACAGAAGATACATTTTAACATCAGGCTTGTGGCTTCTGATCAAACATGCATGGCTGCTGTATTAGCCCTCCTTTTCTGTCTTCAGTGCATCTCTTGTCTGCGCTCTGTTGTTACCATATATTCTAGTATACAAACTGCATAATACTTTATGTTAACTTATTTTTTTTCCTGTTTATCAGTCCGCAATGCTGTTCACAAAAATATGAAAAATATGAACGATAAAGAAATGAAAACACCTAAGGAAGAGTTACAGTAAGTAACTCAGTATGAATCTTTGTTATCAGTTATTATTAATGCTGTAGTACCCTGAGTGGGAGTTGCCATGTCAGATTTGGCTGACCTTCTATGGCAGCTGTAAAAGGTCATTAGCAACAGTATCACATTGACCAGTGTTCACAGTGTACTTTGTCTTGAACTTGTTTTTCTTGTTATCTTGTAATGCGAGATATGTAAGAGCCACTATGTCTCGCCATGGCCGTGTCACTCTGTCCTCGCAGCCTTGCCTCTATCTAATTGTCCTCTAAGATTTCTCCTCAGAGTGCATCCCCACTGTGCACAGAATAGCCATGTTAATAGTCAAGGGCCCTCAAACATCTACTCTCCTCATTATGTGCCTCTCCTTCTTCTCCCTACATGTTTTAAAGTCAGGCAATGATAAAATTGTGTGCATTGTCCATACTCTTTCACTCGACAGGCCATCATAGTTATCTCTGTGCTGGGCGAAATGATTGCATTGTGGACAAAATCCGGAGGAAAAATTGCCCTGCGTGTCGCCTTCGAAAGTGCTATCAAGCTGGAATGCTTCTCGGAGGTACTGTCTGGCTGGATTTCTATTTGCTGGGTCCCATGTCATATATGAAACTAACTGATTAAATAGCACCTAGTCACCTTTTGACTTTATGATTACCATCAAAGAAGTGGATGAATGAATGTAAATTTAACATGATCCTTTCGCACTGTCTTTGAAAATGAAGGTTTGTGCAATTTTACACCTCAAAATAGGAATTTACTTGGCACAGAAAGAAAAAGGGTGAAACTGTTATGGACACAAATTTTGATCTACTTAGACCTTGTTTTCATATCGTAGGAAGGAAACTTAAGCGTTTCGGGGCCTTGAAAGCCTTGAGTATGGCCCCGTCCCTGATGTTCCAGTCCCACTTGGCCATGTCCAACGACAGTCAAGCCTTGACCTCCATGTCCTGCATACCGGGCATCCGTGACGTGCAGTTCGCTCCGCAGATCACCAGTATTCTGGAAAACATCGAACCAGAGACTGTGTATGCAGGTTACGACAACATGCAGCCTGATGTGCCCCATCTCCTGCTGACTAGTCTCAATAGGCTGTGTGAGAAACAGCTGCTGTGGATCGTCAAGTGGTCCAAGTCTCTGCCAGGTAACGGCTCTCAGCAGCTCCGGGTCACCACGGTTGTCGCCATGGGGATCCACTAGCAGGGCTCACTGAAGGTCTTTATGAGATAGAGCTGACATGAATACAGGATATGAGAGAAGTTACTTCTAGTAGCAAAAATAATTTTATTGACAAAGGAAATTTGACATTTAAAGGAGTTTATATAAAATTAATTGTTCAATAAAATTAGCCAAAATAATAATGTAAGTTGCGTGTGTTTTTTCTTTCTCAGGGTTTGGCAATCTTCACATCTCTGATCAAATGACCCTCATTCAGTACTCATGGATGAACCTGATGGTGTTCTCTCTTGGGTGGCGCTCGTTTCAGAATGTCACAAGTGAATATTTGTACTTTGCACCTGATTTGGTCCTTAGTCAGTAAGTAACATTACACAGAAAGTTGGAGTTGAGTAATTGAATTTTATAGACAGGACACTGATGCATTTATGGACAAAGCAATGATTTTAGATGAAAATGAGGTGCTCAACTGTCTGAAAACATTTGTCAGCTAATGTTTTTGTATGACAGGGAGCAAATGAGGAGATCTCCCATTTATGACATCTGCCTGGCCATACAGTTTATCCCTCAAGAGTTTACAAATCTTCAAGTTACCCGTGAGGAGTTTCTCTGCATGAAGGCAATAATACTACTTAACACAGGTAAAAGAGAAAGAAGACTTGATGAAACATCCTCAGGATTACTTTGTACCTCCTGTTGACCTTTTTTACTGAACAACCCACACTTTACAGTGTTGCACACAAACATGTGATGCTTTGATGACTACCTACTGTAGAGCTGCGCAATAATGATAGTCATTGGTACAGGGTGACTTGACCATGAGCTGATGGATGTAGAAGCTGCTGTCAAGTCCTAGTTTTAGAACTTGACTGGGAGACATTGTTTTAGCAGGATTTTACTTTTAGTACAACCAGTATTGACACTTTTTTTGTGTGTTTATTTGGGTTTCAAAACAGAGTATTCATTTTACATTTAAAATGCACAAAGCTTGGAGAAAATATTGTTTGAATTGTTTCCTGTATCTTCCCAGTGCCTCTTGAAGGACTAAAAAGTCAGGCAGCATTTGAAGAGATGAGGCGTAACTACATCCGGGAGCTGACCAAAGCTATCCACATGAAGGACAAGGGCTTGGTGGCCAGCTCACAGCGGTTCTACCACCTCACCAAACTGATGGACGCTTTGCATGATGTTAGGCTCATTCACAGATCTGTGTACAATAGCGTTAATTATTGTCTTAACTGACTGCTACTGCACCGAGCACCAAGTTAAACATGAGTTGTCTCTTTTGTGACAGATAGTGAAAAAGGTCAACCTGTTCTGTCTGAGCACCTTCATCCAGGCAGAATCCATGAAGGTGGAGTTTCCAGAGATGATGTCAGAGGTCATTTCCTCTCAGCTTCCCAAGGTCCTGGCAGGCATGGTGAGGCCCCTCTTGTTCCACACCAAGTGACAGTACCAGCATAGATATCACAACTCAGCGGAGATATCTTGTGACTGGATTACTGACTTTTCAACTACTGGACGTTTCGTAATGTTTGCTTTTGCAGTCACACTGCATGAAATAGTTTCAAAACTGAATGAATATGTTGCTAAAAATTTATAATTTTTTTTTTAAACTGCAGGACTCTCCTTTGATATTATGAATTCAGAGGCATTATCAGAGCTTCTTTGTTGAATTCTTGTGTATCCACCCTTACCCATTTTACAGCTTGTGTACAAATGATGCTTACTGGCCGATAGAGGCATCAGTAGTTTTTGAGACCAATTTAGGTATGACATATTTGTACTGCAGTTGCAAAAAACCCCCAAAATTTTAAATATGAAGTGTTTCTCATCAACATTTCATTTTAGATGTGAAGGAAATGCAGGAGACATGGAGACATGGAGACCTGCCAATTAAACCACTGAAATTCTTTAAGCGTAAGTGTAGCAGAGTGAGTCAATGCAGGGAGGAGAAACTGGGCAAAGAATTATCTTGAAATATTTAAAAACTTTCTGTGAGCTTAGATAAATTAGAAGTAACTCAGCCATCGCATATCTTAACCAAAGCAGCACAATTCCATAAATATGTCATAATAGAGTGTAAAGGTTTTAGAAATCTGAATTGCAATAAAATACACTCTATGGCTTTAATGCAGTAGTTCATTAAAATATGTTTTACAAACTAACTTCACCATGTTCAGAAATGTTCTGGTTAAGAATATATACACATAAAAAAACAATTAATCTCATTCATCTTGAGATAAAAATGAAACCAACTCTCAATTAAAAACAAAGACAAAAATGTCATAGGATCATGGAAACTGTTAATCTTTTCTGTTAAGCAACCACAGTGCCAGTGAATATCTATTGTGACTCAGGCAGAAACTTTACTCTGACTCTGCAACTGAATGAAATGTACCATAAAATTACATTTGGATAATATAAGTACGCAACTAAATAAAACATATTACAAAGGTTTTCAGACATTTTATTGAGGAAATGTTACATAATATTATGTAGCTTTAAGAAACAAAGAGAAGGGAAAAGTAAATTCCTGTAGGAGGTAAAAAAAGTGCAATACAAACTTATTTTTTTGTCGCTATGATAGGAAAGAACCTACACTAGAAAATAATATTTTCTGTTAGTATAATTTTAAATTTTTAAGAGAAAAATAAACCATATCCAAAACAGGGGGCACAAAGACACAAATGTGTTTCACCCTCCAAAAGCTCATAAACTTTGACTATTAATTTCACATATTTGGACAAGAAATCTAATAAGTTGTTTCTTTATAGACATGTTTAAACAATGTCAAGGAACAGTTTATGATTACTAGGAAACAAGTCTGCCATATACAAATGATACCAAATGTTACATATTCAGGATATTGATATAATTTCCATGATATGTCTCTGAAAAGTCAGACTGTGAGGGAGTATTGTCTCGCCATCAATGTTCAAGGTCATCTTGCATTCTTAAACCTGTAAATGGTAAGGCACATCCTGAACTTGGCAATTGCAAAACCTCCCTCTGAAATACATTTCAGCCACCAGAAAAAGCCTTACTCTAGAGTAATTTAGCAGTTTAAAACAACTGAGAAGCAAATGATGGATTGGATTTTTTTTTCTTTTATTCTGAGCTATTTTTTAGATAATTATGGACTCTGTATTTTTGAAATGTTGTGACAGTAATAGAAAAATTAATAATAAATGGCATCTTTAACATAATACTATCCGATACGAGTCTAGTTGTCATTATCAGTACACCAGTGTACCAGTAACTACAGTACCACATGAAGAATTAAAGGCTCCACCTCAAGAACATTCATGATATGATAAAAACACATATTTTACATACAGCATATATTTGAAGCCTTAATCTATAATAACAGTTACAATCAGTAAATATTTTGATTAGAAACTACAGAAGAACTCATGAATACTAATGTACAGTACAGTACTGTGTAACTAACCACAAAGTGCACAGCAGCAGTGAGCAGGTTCAGTGGATGAACAATCATCACAGGCTATAAAACATGAAGGTTAAGGTGCAAATACATTATGGCCTATCAAATTCTAATTGATTAGATTGGTATTAGGGTTTTTTTAATCACAGTTTTTGTTTCAATAACATTCCATTTGCAACTTGATGAAAGCATAATCAGCATGTTAATAAAATGACAGGTTTAGAGGATAAAACTTGGGAAACGGGATGCGATTGTTTTTTGGTTCAATAGGCTACTACTGGGGTCAGTGCATCGGTGCAGTCTACAGCTAATATGTTTACATCTTACAATATTGCCATGCCTACTGTATTTCTTCCTAAAACTTGAATCTCTGTTGATTCCCCAAACATTTCGCAAATTAAGAAAAAGGGAAACATTTTAAGATTTTGACGTTCTGGTACATTGTGAGCCTTTACAGCTTGATTATTGCCGAGACTACACTCCAGTGACGACAACAACTGGTGAACTGCGCTGTCCATCATGTTTATTTCCCCATGGATGCCATGAAAAAAACAAAGTTTACCAGCCTGTTAGAAGAAGACAACATAATTCTCAGGGATTAAACCTGTTCTGCCTTCGTATGTTGCTTGCAGCCAGCCTGGTTCAACAGAAGGGTAGACTACAGGATGAAAAGAGAGACAAAAAAAGAAAGTTAAATGGATAAGAGAAAAGCAGATTTTTGATCTAATGTTACCTCCTTAAACACTGCATTACAATTATTTCCAAAACCAAAAAACAGAAAAGAGTGGAAACCTGATATTAGGCAGAAAAGCAAACACTCCAGGTCACACTGCTCTTCAAAGTGATTCCCTTCACTGTAGGGAATCACTTCAATCACTTAAATCACATACAGTAGAAACCAAATGAACCAAAATGATGACGAAAAGCTATAAAAATGATCAGATACACCAACCTAGCAGAGATATGCTGAATACGGCTGTTGAGAGAAATGGCCTATGAATGTAGAGAGCAATAAAAGGATTGTGTGTGCCGGTAAATGGTAGGGAGCCTTTGTTGACGTTTTTGCGTTTGGCTGCTGGCTCTGCTGGCTGTGTTAACAGGGAACAGGCACTGGTGCCTTCCATCACTAGGTTACGGTGACCCGTCTGCACTGGTTGAGGGCCAAGTTGTGTCTCTCCATGGAAAAGGCAAGAGGCAAAAGGTATCCCGGGTCTGTTTGGATATTAACATTGCATATGGTGGTGTCACACGAGGAGGAAAATTATTTCATAACTCCACAAAACACCAGGAATTATCCAAGTCCAACAGACTATCTAACTATCTGTTACCAGGACTCACATCTGCTGTCATGGTCACCTCTACAGTAACTGTCAGCTGAGGCACATTGTTCAGTGTTTGCCTTTTTGTGGCATCTGCTCACCATTTGAAAAGTGTGCCCCCTGGGGGAAGCTGAGCTCATGGCTGTGCTCTGCCTCGCAGGAATACATGGCCTTGGCATCTCTGTAAAGACAACAAAAGCAGGCAATGTCATGCCAGGTTTGGGGAGACGACAGAGGGATTAAGTGGAGAAATCAGTGGTGGACGGTGTGGTGTGGCTGTTATTTTAACGCACCTTCCAGCTGGAACTGGCTGGGGAAAAGAGGCACTTTCAAAAAGCAGTGCTCTGGCAGCAACCCTGGAATGTCATCAAAAACAGATGATCAGATTAAGTAAAAGTGTAATCTATTTAGTAATATTAATTCATTGTTAATAAAAAAAAAAAAAATGCACTGTAACCTCAGAGAGGAACTGTATCCTACACTAACAATGAATCAAAACATGTCTGCACTTTCTCTTGGCCCTGCCAGTGTTCCTCATTGTTTCACAAGGAGGTGAAAGGCACAACGCCACAATACAGGAGGTCTCCTTCCTCCTGGTAGCTTTGGCACAGCAAAAACTGAATTAAAATATAAAGCTAGACTGCGCTTGACCCTGCACACAATAACCTGAGAATCGGGGGAACAACAAGGCTGGGTGGGTACTATACAAGGAAACTACTTGAGAGGCCGTGTGACTGGCCCCTCAGACATGACAAGTCAAATGATCTATTTGTCCCGAGAGAAGGAGCACAGACTGCTGCTGGGTCACATCAACCCCAGAGCAGGCAAAGCGTAATTAAAGACAGCTCTCCCACCACAGAGGAAAAAACATAAATCTCGTAACACATACTCATTTGATCTGAGAGGCCTCTCAAAGCTCAGACAGAAAGAGGAGGAATACTCTGAAATTTCCATTTTGGCAATAAAAAGACTATAGGTTTCCCCAGAGCCAAGGTAATGACCCATTGTTTGCCAATTTTGCCAGTGAATTAATAATTATCAGGACTGTAGTGGGTTTTCTACATGTTTTACTGATTATTCAGCTAGTATTTACGGCACTGTTTTTTTTTTTATCAAATTAAAACTAATTTTGAAGAGTTTGCTGACTTCAACTCACGTTTATATAAATATTATTATTTCTAATACGACCTTATTTTGTAATATATTATTAATGTTGCCCATAATAATCAAAAATATAACAATATTCACACGGATATTTCAGTAATGTACCTGGTGCACTGATGTCCTTTATGCACTGGAGCTGATTTAAATAGCTTTATGTTACAATCAAAACTATAGAAAAAAAATATCTAAACACAAACCTATGTAAATAGATAGTCTTCATAAATTCATAAATAAAACAAAAAATTAAAATACAATAAAAGACAGGAAGAACAGACATGCAATATACTGAAGTACAGCAGGCATGTTACAGTGGAGACTTTGTGTGTTACGATGCCCTGAATAGTAATATAGACATGGCAGAAGTCAGCAATAACATCAAAGCTATGAGACATGAAGAGGGCCAGCCTGTCAGGGGATGTGATATGTTTACAAACATACTGAAAATCAACACTGATCTGCCCCGATTGTGAAATTGTAAGTATTTCAACTAAGCCTGAGTTTTCCGTATTCATGATAATACACTGTGTTAAATATCATCATTGTGATTGAAAATTTTAGATTTTAATGAAAAAAAATGATTAGCTTTTCATAAGTCATTACACTGATCCAGGTCTTTGGTAGCCGTTGCTGAATGAGGTGTCCGTCTTGCGGCGGATCATTTGCTTTGGTGGAAGGTCCGGTTGCTCTGGCTTTAAGTTTTCTTTGGGCTCCAGTGTTAACAGACTTTGTACGGATCCAGAGCAGCTCCTGTGACCTTGAGGGAGATGACAAAATAATGACTTGTCCTCTTGTAAATAGCACAACTAACACACCGCACCAGCTAATTCAGGAATTGAGCTATTCTATTAATAATAACAGTACTAGTTAAATCATGCAATTTAAACTGGCATTTCTTGATAATTACCTTCAGATATATGCAGTGATTTCAGAGCGGGAGCATTTGAGAAGTTCATCAGTGCTGGCTTGAGGTCAGTGCGGCAGTGGGGGGCTTTTTTGGGGGCAAGAGACAGTCTGGGCACTGTGTTAACTGAAGACAGGCTGAGAGCGTCCTCTGACTCCCCATCTGTACGCCCTGCATCCTCCCTGGAGCTGGACTCCGGGCTGCTGATGCATACGGCGCTTCTGGGGCTGTTTGACAGCTGTGATTGTGTTCGGGGGAAGAGAGATTTGTCCTTGACCTGAGCAGAGTGGGCTGTTTTGGAGGAGTTATTCTGCTCAGAGGAGTGGGAGGACAATGACTCCATGCTGCCCATGGGGGTGCTGCTCGGACTGCTGCTGAAAGTGTCACCTATGCAGGGGCCAGGAAAGAGGCATACAAGGCCCTCATTAAAACCTTCTCAGTAAAGATTTAATGGAGGCAACTTTACAGAATAGATAATAATAATTTAGAAGGGTTAGCATGGCTTGGTATTTTTAAATTCCTGTAAAATAGTTGCTAATATCGCTCAAAGACTGTGTGCAGATGTCTGTTAGATATTAAAGGCCACCAACAGGTACGGTGCAATTGTGGTGTGATGACCTGTGGCGATAATCACTGCTGTGGTACTCACTTTCTGCATCAGCCAGGCACAATGTTGGGGTGTAGAGGCTGCGGGGCTTCCTGGGCCCGGTGGACAGACAGATGGCCCTATTCCTGCGAGAGCCAGGACGGCTCTGGGGTTGGGGCAGAGGGACATTGGGATCCGGAGGCTGCTGAAAGATCTGGAGGTCCAGAAAGGAGCAGTGATAACTCAACAATCCGCAGTCTGTTTATTTCTTAGCAACACAGAATGATATTTAAATTAGCCTTTTGAAGTGTGCTACAAAAATATTTTGGGAAACTCTGTAAAAAGTACACACTTGGAATAAATGTATCTACAGTGAATCAGCAATATGTTTTTAACAAAGTAGCTCTTCACTCTCTTTGCATATCTTGCTTATAACAGGTACAATACAGAAAGATGTAGCTATGTTTATTGTATCTTCAAAGATCGGAGGTATCAGTGTCTTTTATGAAATAGCACTGCTAGGGTAAGTTCTGCAACAAGATAAAAATGAAATTGATTAAATGGTGCATGATAAATTGCAAGCATAATGTATGTCACAAGCCAAACAATGACAAACCTTGATGCAGTTCTCAATAAGTATCTCCACCACAATGTTCTGGAACTTAATGTTCATCATGGCGGCCACAGTTTCCTCCTGTGACCGCATCAGTGTGGGCCCAAAGATGACACCCAGGTTGGACACTGTCATCAGGTTGTACTGGCTTTGTGCAGAAACTCTGTGGGTAGAAGACGTGGTCGTGTAAAATTCTGATACACTTTTGATGCAAACTCTTAACCAGGTGGTGATGGTTCTGTTCTTTCTAAACAAATTTAGAGGCGCACACAAATGTACTGCGGCGACCGATTCTTTACAGGAACACATACGTGACAAGGTGTTTTATCAGTAGCTCCAGCATTTCCTTGTTCCTCTCGGGCAGCTTATGGACCAAGGCATGGACAGCACAAACCCTGTAGTTCTGGTCATCTGACTCTGAAGAAAGGCAAATTGATATAAAAAAATGTCCAAGAGGTTCATATGCTTGCACAGAAAATGCAGAGCTTTTACCACTATATGTAGAGCTTTACAGGTAAAAATATGAGCACTGATTAAACCAATTCAACCTCCCAATTTGGCATGACGAGAGAGCTGATGCACATGTCATGAAGACATTCTCTGAGGTGCAACTGATTTTACTTCATCTTTGTTAGGCCATTTTCAGGGGATCAAAAGTAAATGGACAAACTACAATGATTGTAAACACAAGGATTTTTTTAAATACTAGGATAAAATTCTTTGCATTTGATGACTGCCTGAGATCTGGGACCTATGGTTATCACCAATTGCATAGTTTCCTCCTTTGGGTTGCTTTGCCAGGTCTTTTTGTCTTCAGTTTTGAAAGTAGGTGATTGACTTTGGAACAGAAGATTATTTTTCAGCCTCTGAAAATGTGGGAATTCGTGTAAAAATGGTCGTAATTCTTAAACAGATATTAACATACTCCTACGATACCGCTTGAATTAAAGCTGAAAGTCTACACTTCAATTACATCTTTTTTCCCCCCAAAAAAGCAATTAATTGATCATTTGGTATAGAGAGGCAAAATAACAAGAATTGTAACACTGTCCAAATACTTATGTACCTAACTTTATGTTATATAAATTCAATCGGATTAAAGAAATCTAAAACAGAAACATTTCCAATTTAAAAGGTGCCACCCTCTGGCTCTTAAATCCTTATGCATCCTTGATTTTAAACATTTTCTACAGTAATCTGACAATATGTGCACGCTTCATTATTTGTGTATTTTGTACATTTGGCCATTTAACATTTAACTGCCATTTAACTAATAATTAAAGAAAATGGAGCAGTTGGCAATATATTTATTGTATTACAGGAGTTAAAAAATGTTTCGTAACTTACTGACAGCCATGATAAAGTCTTTGTGGAGCTTGAAAGTCATTAGAGGTTCAGAGAGACACCTGGTGGTCAAAAAGAAAAGTTGCATTTTGATACTGTACGGCTTTAGAAGGCAGCCACCTTCCTTTGTAAGTCACTGGCACAGCTGAATACTAAACTAACACCAGAGAGCTTTCAGAGAGGCATTATGGAGACAGATAATTCCTGTCAGCAAAGATACACAGCTGGTGGGGACGAGCAGACCTGAGGTAATTCTTCAGACCACTGGTGATGGTTTTGTTGTCCCACGTCTCTGGATCCAGGTCCATATCCACTGGTGCCTTGGATGCTGTTGGAAAAAAGAAATTCTATATTTATATCACTACAACCCGTGAGCCGTGAACTGACAGAAGAGACAAATGCAACTTGACAGGCTGTTTAAATTAGCATTAAAATACTTGTCTTCTTGTATAAAGACACTGAAATGAATTTCAGTGCACAAGAACACAAGTGAGGTTGTTTCACAGAGATTAATATCAAGCTTTTTATGGATGATCCAGACATGTCCTATTCAAATGTATGAAACGTGTAAAGTGGATTGCCTGATAATCTAAAAAGGTGACAAAGCAATGTGAGAAAAGATGGCAGTTACTCTGTCTCACCACAAGAAGGACCTCTTTTCTCACTCTGCAGGCTCACATTATGTTTGCTAAAGCCCAGAAATCAACTTGAGATGGCTGTCAAAAAGTAGCTGTTCATACACCAGAGCGTTGCAAGATACAAAATGAAATATGGACATCCATGCGTTTGTAAAATGTATGTTTATGCTGGTTTTCTGCATGGTATGTATGATTTAATACTGTATATGGTACAAATTAATTAAAAAAAAACAGAACTCCAAGCTCCACATACACTGGCAATACTTACAGAAGACTGTGGTCATCAGCTTCTGTACTTTGGAGTTGACCCCTCCAATTCTGTACAGCCCCATTGTATTTATGCCTGCATGGCAATAGAAAAGGATTTCTTTTAAAAAATGAAACAAGCAACAAACATTTTCTGCTTAGTTAATATTCATAGGCAATGTCTTGTGGTGTCCACTGACGAATGTCTCACCTCTCATCTCCACCAGGTGAATGCATTTCCTGACAAAGTTAAAGCCCGCCTCATTGAGAAACGCTGTATTACCAGATGAGAACAGGATTGTCACATGAATTACCATCAGTTAACCATGCATGGACTATAAAATCTAACCTGTTTCTGCTTCGACTAATAAGATACAACCCCTGTGCTGTAAGGGTCCACTTTGTCAACTGAGAGGGTGTATGTTGATCTATTGTGTTGTGAATAGAGATGGCTTAAGGTA
>KV751316.1:12851480-12863719 GCA_001698575.1 Mola mola
TTTAGAGAAAGTTTAAAGAAATCCTCATTAAAGAAGCATTTGCTTAAAACTGAACAAAATCCCACAAAGATGATATTTATGTCACAGTTCTCTTCCCAGAATGCTTCAAGTGGATTGTCCTATTATTAGCACATGAGGATGAGGTCATAGTTTCTTTGAAGGACTGAACCCACCAGTAGACATAATGTAATGTGTGTTGTCTGTTTTGGCAAACAAAGAGATAAAAAATATCCTCACCAAACAGAAGCATGTACAAAAGTAATATTTCAAAACCAAACAGGCAGGGTTCCTCACCGGCTCCTTGCCATCCATGGCTTCCAGCCACAGTCTTCTGTTAGACTCTGACAGTGCCTGCAGTGTCATAACGCCATGCCTGGAAAGATTTCAGAGAAAAGCTGGTCTCAGTCTGATCTCATTGACTTGGGGCCCCTGGACAGACCATGTTTACACTGAATGAGACCACTATAAAAGGACTAGTGTGATTAAAATAGCTCATGTGCAAATGCTTGATTTCAATCTGTGCCCTTAGTTGGTTCAGTGCTTCACATTTCACTCCCAATTAAATGTGCTAAATATCAGAATTCTTTTTTTTTTAACTCAACATGCATACACCTGCATCTCATCTGTATTCCACTGTGCAGCAACCAATTAACCTAATTAATTAGTTTTTAATCTGTGTTCTTGGGATATGTTGACGTGCAGACGGCTATAGAATTTTAGAGCAGGTTTAAAGATGCCTAATGATAATGCCTCCACCCTGGTAAAGTGGAGGTTGTGGGGGTTGGGGGTATGATCCTTAAATGATATCACAACATTTCAGGGTATTTTTGGTTTAGAGGTCACATTTCATCTTTCCTGATACGATACCGATACTATCTGCCAGTCATGCCATTACAATATGGTATGGCAAAACCCAAGGTAGAAGGAATTATATGTGCGATGAATTCATTGTTGAAAACAGTATTCTTTTTCCTTTTTTCTGTTCTGATGAGAAGTGTTTACAATTGGATTAAGCTAATTGAAAATTCTGTCAGGAATCCTATCTTTATGCTCATTCATTCAGATTTATCTTCCCAATAAAGAAACAGGAACAGGAATTTTAATTAGCCAATCACATGATTGCCTTCAAATGTTAAACCCACTAGGATCAGCTGCCAGTCATTGCACTGTTGTGCCTGTGTACCATTGGCACATAAGAGCCTTCTCCTCATCACATCCACGTCTTCCTTCCATCACAGTCAACACTATCGTCATCATTTGGGGTTTCCTTTATCACCTTTGCCAATAAGGTCTCATTTTTATATTATATTCACTATTGCATTTATTTAACTGTATATGTTAGCAGGATTATTGAAAAACTACTGGATCAGTTTCAACAAACCTTGCTGAGAGGATGGGGAATGAGCCAAAAACATTACATTTTGGTGTGTGTTGGAATAAAAAGGGAGTTCTAGGAATATTAATTTAAGGGGACTTTTGGGCCTTGTTAGGAGTCAATATAAATTCTAGTTAAGGCTTCACTATTCCAATTAAAATATGACGGCATCATGATGGGGCCAAATCACCAAAAACCTGATAACAAACAGTCATGGCTAAATAACTCTTGGGTGTAATTTGGGTGAGGCGATCCATTAACATGAGGATCTGAGATAGGCCTGGCTATAGCTGTTACAGCATGTTTAGTATAATGAGGATGAATGGAGGCGCTTGAAGCTGACTGGAGCTCGGCCCATTTGGCCTTGTGGTTGGAACAAGCACCTTGGGCCATCGCCGTTTATGATAAATGAGGTTTCATGTAAATAAACTGCAGTTATTGTCCATGCTCAGCCGCGCTCACCAAGGGTGAGAAGTGCTCGGCCCTGCTGTTACTGGGCAACAACAATGTGCGGTGATGAGCCAACTCCTATTTTGAAATGCACATAACAACAATGACCTCAGAACTTATGACTTGATCAATTCAGCCACTGTTAATCACCAGGCAGCCAAGGTGAAGGTGTGCGATCTTTGAGCAATTGTTTATCCTATCCCCCAGTGCAACATTAATTAAAAATGATTTAGGAGTTTTGCCATACCACTAAAAGATTTCAAAGTTCTCAGGAGAGACAAAATGATTAAGTGATTTTCAGAATAACATGAATCAATATATTTATTGAGTAATTGCAGACATGATCAATATTTTCATAATATGTCTGTGTCTTTAAGCTCATATTGACTAAAAGATGTCTAATATAGTGAAGCGGTAAGACGGCAACAGCATTAGATTTGATCTGAGGCAGAGTGAATAATATGATTAGCAGCTCACATGCAGTACATGCAACTGTTCTGAAAGGGCAACACTGGTCAGTTCACATACCGGACTTTACAGAAAAACTGAAGTGGTCTGAAAAGAGTTCCACGATAGATGTCATTTCTACATTGACATGAACACAGAGAAAAGACGGAATGGGTTCAAACAATAGGGTAATTATCGATGTTGATGACATACAACAAACAAGAGCTCGCGAGGAAGACGACTTGAGGAACATGCAGGACACAAACAGAGCTGAAAACATCTAACACAACAGGGACTCTTCGATGTTAATCAAACTTGAGCAGCACTTGCAATGCTGAGTACTCCCATGAGAATCTGGGTCAATTGCCAGTATTAATTGGATTCAATATCAGCCAAAAAGTATGAGAAGAAAACATCTCACATGTGCTTTATCAATTGTAAAATGTAAACAAAAAAACAACACTTTTATTTAGTCATTGTGTCTCACATGATTTTATCACTGACTCCACATGTGTGGCTGGATAAAAAGTGTAAATGTAAAATGTTAGTGTCTCTCCTAATTGTTTTATTTACATGTGTGGTCACAGCGACGCAAAACAAATGCTGACACACCAGTAATGGTAAATATTACATATTGTGTATGTTTTCAGTCCATGTAAGTGAAAAGACATTTCTTGTGAAGATCTACAGTAGCTATTAACAGAAGCACAGACCTCTCCACCACTTCGATATCGAAGCAGAAACGCTTGTCGATGGAATCAGTTTTCCTACGTATGCAGGACTTGAGCTTAAACTTCTCTGGTGGGTTCAGGACTAGACCATTCTGAAAATGAACACATTATTAAATATAAACAGGGATGAAAAACTAGAGTGCTATTAAAAGTCTAAAATATTTTTTCTACTATATATAAATGCAGAAAAGAGTTCGGGGTGTTCAAGTAAGAACTCATTTAGGAAGTTCCAGAGTAAATCTCTTCAACTGATTGTAAACAAAACAATAAATCCTACTGTTTTTTGAAAGGTTATTTTCATGAGTTTGAGTTCTTTTTTGATCTTTGTGGATTTTGTTACCTTTTCACCATTTTTGTCAATCTACAACTGAAAGGTCTTCGTTTTCTGTGCCCAACTCAAAGTTCTGTCATCTTGACCTTTTTTTTTTTCATTTTTCACCTCTTGGGAAAACATTCCTATGGACCTCAAGGGGGTTCTTTGTTTCACCGACACAAATCACAGCTCCTTCCTTTCTCACATTTTGTCATTTGTAGCTCTAACTATACTGAACTTAAAACAAAAACTCAAAAATTAACTCTTACCTAAATGAAACTAAGACGCCAGAAACTAAACTCGTGCAAAAAAAAGGTAAGAAAATGAGCAAAAAAACTAAGCTTAATTACAGTACCTGTTTCCCGGCCGACTTGTTTTCAGTGTTGCTCATAGCGAAGGTCTTGCTGCTTTTTTCATATGTGCAGTAGTGACGTGTCCAATTGCATCCTAGAGGACCTGAAAAATAAAGAGGAAAATGGTGGATGACGCTAAAAATTTTCCTCTGAATCTCAGAGCTCCTTGAAAGACTTCTGTAAATCATTTTACAATTGAGGCATGATGAATCAAGAGTTGTTTATCCGTGCTGATGGAAATCAACCATTTGGGTATCTCCCTACTTGTTTGAGAGCACATCAAAGTGAATCAGTAAACAGGATGAATTATGAGCTCCGTGAGAGAGGATCTCTTCTGCAGACATGCAAGACATGTTTATGGTGATGGATGTAAACGCATGCACTCATAAGTGAGGGGGGCGGGGGGTTGTCTGGGAGTCTGGCTACAAAGACTCACGTTTCTCCTGGACATACAGGAAGCCTTCCATCGTCCACTGGCCTGGAGGTTTATAGTCCTGATCTGCAGACCGTATCCTTTTCATCAGCTTCTCCACTTCCTGCTTGGTGCTCACAAAGTTGTTTCTGGTCTGCAGAGAAAGTGCATGATAGGATCATGATTGCATTAACAGAGGCATTTTTTTCTTTGTGGCTTTTCAGCACAGAAACATCCTGATTTTTTCCTACATTAAGACTGATGGTGAAGGTCTCAACACTTGCCTCTAGTATTTCACTAACTAACTAACTGAGACAAGTCTAGACTTGACTGCACTAACCCCACCTTTGACTACCAAAAGAAGATCTCTGAGGTCAAGAAGTCACAGGCCCAGCTCTTGAACTGAATAAGGTCCAAAAAATAATCACAGTTTTACTCCTGTATACTATACGCTGATTGAATTCATAACAATGACGAACTGGAGAGAGATAAATGAGATAAATAAATCATCTAAATGCAGACACAGCATCAAAATCCAATACATTAACTTTATATTGGAAAAATTCACCTCAGCTCATCTATAATTAGCATAGGGTGAGTTGTTGCTCCTAGGAATCCTCCTTCTTTTGGAGTCAAAGGGGTCAACGTGAGGCCGTTTCATTTTCCCTACTAGAGAGCTGTTGGGACAGCCTCACCCTCTCCGGCTCCTATTAGAGCTCTCTGCATCTGAAGACATGGAGCGAGGGTTACGGAGTGGAAATTGTCAGGGCAACGGTGCTGGCATTTTAGGTCAGAGAGAAATTTGGTCCCTCAGGCTTCTATTGGTGAGGTCATGGTGATGGAAAGAAGGGGCATGGCGGCAGTTGTACTTTCACTCCCAACTCTAACTTTCTTTTTGATACAGCACAATTAAATCGCCTGCAGTACAACACTCTGAAAGTATCGATCCTTTGCACAGCCAAGACTCACATTTAATCACACAGCTATCCATTTGTGAAAACTTCACTTGTAATGTTGGGGTATGATAAGCTGCAGAATCTGATTACATGCCTGGTTGCTTTTGTGTACAACCCCTGAGGTGCTGAGACTTACATTCTGTAGGTTGAACTGGAGTTGCTGTTTATATGGCTCAAATTCATGAGCCAGCTCGTATCCTTCATGGTAGAATGTAAACAAGCCCTGAAGAAAGGCCAGGAGCTGCAAAGGGACAATATTTGATGGTGATTTAATGAGTAAATAAACAATAAAGAGCGTTATTTCAAGGTTTAAAAAGCTATTTTCCAACATAAAATGTCCATATTGAAGACTGGATATATCATTCACCATTATTAAATATTATTGCACAACTATCATTTAATAAACATGGGTAATCCAGTCTTGTTATTTTATTAACCATGGAGTTACTGTCCCCTTAAAAGTATTAAAACTAGCTTTAATTTTGTGCTAAAACTAAATCACAATGTAACCTATATAAAACTATAGAAAATGAATTAGCAAATCTGACCAATAAAACTAATCCTCATTTGCTGATATGAGCTTTTTAAACATAAAGCTTACTGCTTCTACATATTTCTCATTTATGATAGCACTATGGGTTTTAGACTGTGTACTAGACAAAAGAAGCACATCACTTTATTGATGTAATATTGTTGCAATTTTTCACATAATCTAAAAATCCGTTGAAAAACAAAGTTGAAGTTCCTTATAGTTGACAGATACTTATTTAATTTACTGTACAATCCATCCTTAAAACTTGCTGAAAATAAATCGTTGGAAGTATTGTTGGAGGAAAATAAATTGATCCAATCTTTGCACAGAAGACACCTCCAACACAGAGCTGCTCTTCAAATTCTCAAGACATAAATGTTGATTTTATTTCTAGGATGAGGCCTGGTATGTCAAATGTTCAAGGATAAACCATCTTATCTGGGCCCAGATTCATCACAGGGAAGGTTGAGCCTTGTCATTTTCCCCACCACTACCTGGAGATTTACATTTCTGGCCTGAGTTCTGGGGGACCTGCCAGTGAATGTAAACAAATGGGAGTGGGAGCTTTTAAAACAGGCACTTTGCTCCCCTCTCACGTTCCGAGACGCTTCATACCTAGAGAACTTAATGTTTCCTGGAAAGTTGTCGGCTGAAGTTGTTAAAATCAACTCCACATATTTGTAAGGTGATGGCTGTTATTGTGGCTTTGATTTGCAGTTGCGCTTTGTCTTGTGTTGAGAGAACCATTTAATCTAATTTTACCAATTGCCGTCCCTGAACGCATAAACAATATTTCAGAGAATTTAGGATGTCTGTGGGTGACACACAAGTAGAATTTACAAGCAAAGAGATTGTATCCGTCTAAACTTAAGACGACAGAGACGACAGACATTTAAAGCCACTTTTATTAACAACAAAGGGTTCGTTTCTATTCATAGTAAATGCATCCAGCACTTACTGTGCACATAAATATGTAAAACTGGCACTTCACTTACCGGCTCAACAAACTCGAATTTCTTTTTCTCTTGCACTTCTTGTATTTTGAAAACATACTCAAGGGACGCATCATAAAAGAGTTGTCTCTCTTTATCAATCTGCGTGTCAGCCTGAGAATGAACAAACAAACCAGTGTTAGCGACGCAACAAAGACAGAGGTCCAACTGGGAGAGCACTTTACGGGCACAAAGTTAATGCTTACATCCTCACCTGGAAACGGTGTGTACTGGAGGAAGTAATGAACAACCAGTAGTGCATGAACAATAGTGTTACTTTAAGGAGACACTAACCCAACCATGAAACAGCATTATTCAAAGAAATGATGGGGATCAGAAAATTTGTTTTGGTTTTACCTCCTGTAGATACGCTTCCTTCTTTTTGGATGACAAGTTGAGGTGTCTCTCAAGTGTGGAGTAGTATTTTTCTGTTTCCTTATCGAATTTCTTCTTACCCTCCTGTCCACAAGAGACATTAAGGACTTAAATATCACCAAAAATGTGTCATGCCTTTCTGTTGTGGGTATGTGTGATGGAGTTGCCACTAGGTGGAGGTCTAACTACATTTGAATGTGGTATTTGCCACATGTCATTTAAAAGTCCTGTTTATAGATTATAAGTGGTCATAAAAGTGGCATAAGACAGTGTAATGATGAGAAGACATGATGACAATGTCGGCATGGTCAGTAAGGACAGCGCGGTATAAACTGAGCCTCTGAGAAATAAGCTATTATTCTCACAGTGCCCCTGTGGACAGCAGTTCTCAGGACAAATGCATAACTGTAAATCATCAATAAGATAATTCACCTGGCACTGTCACCAACAGGAATGGCTGGATGCTGCATATATTTCACCTTGTTGTTATGCTCCACCTATAAAAACAGTATTCCAAAAGGCTCTGAGGACTGAACAGGAAATGGGTTTTTCATGCCAGATGCCCATCTATAAAGCATATGGACCGAGAGATTGAACATTTCACCCAAAAAAGGAGATCCACTTTACAGGCCCTAATCAAACTCTGACCAAGCAGACACAGCAGGTCTGTGTGAGGGTATTTAAGTGTCTCATGTGCAAGTCGGACCTCTAAATCAAGTTTCGCCCACTTAAAGCCCATCTCACTATGCAAACATTCATAAAAGGGCTAGTGGATGGGGGGGGAGGAAATGGCCAATGTAACCGGATCTAGCTTGTTTGTTTTCATTCCCATGGCCCTGAAATTTCGCAAGTGTAATCTACTAACTACTGATATGACCTAGAATGGTGTTCTACCTCAGTAACTCCCATAGCAGTTAAACACACAGGAAGAATTAACCACAAGACATGCTACATAACTATTACCAGCACGAAAATCAATAGATAATTTCATGTAGTGGCATCTAATTTCCATCTTTCTTTCCTGCCATGTCTGACCAAGGAATGATCCTTTCAGGAAGCGTAAGGAAAATCAATGATTGTAATAAAAACAGGTGCAGGGCAAAATAAACAGATAATCAAATATGACATCACAGGGTTAGTAAATTAATTGCTCTTAAGGAACAACGTGCTTTTTCATGAAAGAAAGCTGACTGTCGGCCACTGTGACTGCTGTTCACATTTTTTGGTAAGCACACATACAGCTGAAGCCCTGGGAAAACAATACCAACATGCAAACACGCGCGCACACACACACTGGAGATCACATTAAATTAAGAGCTTTAGGTTTAGCTGAGATCTGCAGTCCCAACAGGAATCTTCCAGCACTGCTGACCAGTGTGAGCCTACCAGAAAACTCTGCAAAGAAAGAGCCTCCTCTGTACATCAGGGCTGACTCTTTCACATTTAAAAGAGTGGGGAGTGACTCAGAGCCGCAGTGAATCTGCCGGAGCAGAGCTAGCCTAATAAAGTCATCAAAATTGCCTTGCTTTGTTTTGATCCAGGCAGGACGTGTATAAACTGTGCTACTGTAATCATACCCTAGCAAAACACCGGGTGTTTGTGTGTCTGTCCATGTGTTGAGTGCACTCCTACTAGACCTCTTCTCAGATATGATTGTGCCTTCAGAGATGAATATGAGCCATTTAAATTGCAAAGATTCTTGGAGAGATGGGGGAAAAGCTCAGGCAAAGGCTTTGATGCCCAAAACCTGGTGGCAGAGAACATAGATGTGGAGACATATATACCCTGAAGCACACAAGTTTGTGACACAAACTAATACCAATGCCCCAAAGTAATCATATGGCTGGGAAAAGAACTCCCAAACACACATGAACGTACCACTTGGGAGACTTCCTCATCTGATTGCTTTGTCCACCCTCATGAATAAACCATATGCATAAAGAGAAAATTCTGATGCAGATCCCTCTGTGGTGGAATTTGTCTCTGAAAGGTCTCACGTTGCTGTCAAGAGTGTTTTAATGGCAGCTGTAACAGGGTGAGTTCTCTAATTGCTATTATAATGACGCGGGGAGGAAACTGACAAGAAAAACTGAAGGCAGCTTTACTGCAGGTCAGGTGTTCTTAATTTGCGGAAAGGCTGCTGAGAACAGGCATGAAGATGGCAGGAGACTTATTTAAGACAATGGTCGTACATCACCAGTTTTGACACTGGCCCTAACAAGCCTTAGGACCATCATTTCTGAGCCTCTCTTCACCATGGTAACAAATGTTAACAGCAAGGGAGGCTGAATGTATCTCTGTGTATATAGAGAAAAGAACCCCAGATATACACACTTCAGCCTGCAACAATACCAACATCAATAGCTAGCACAGCGTGTACAGCATATTTCATCTCACATTCACTGACCAGTGACATTAAAGGGGGAATGCTGCAACCTAACCCTGTGAGCTCATTAGAGAAAGCTAATTGGAGCCAGAATGGCGATTAAATAGCAAGAGCCAGGTTATTTTGATGCTTCACTACACACGAGCTTGTGTCGCTTCCACAGGGGAAGCAGAGAGGACACACGGTCACGGCTTGAATTGAGTTACATGTGTCCCTGTTTTCCACTTCCTGAGGATGCATCACAGACTGCAAGAAGTTGGCCAATTAACATGAAAAAATTACAAACATCTGTTTCTGAAGTGCTGAAAAACAAATACCCAGGCTTCAAAATACTTCACATTAAATGCAAAGATTTAGTTAAAAAATTACCTTTAATCAGTTTATCGGTGCCTCTGCTCACTATGACAAATAGTGGAATAAATTTAACATAATAAGAATAATGTACAAAACCTGCATACACTCCACACTTATTCCCTTTTTTTCTGTATCTGATTTGAGACTACTTCTAGAAAGGAAAGAGTAAAGATGTAAGGAGAAAAAGTGGGTACTTTTATAACATTAACCTAAGGTTAGCCTTCTTTATAATTATGCAGTGCAAAATTCTTGAAAACCTCCTCATGAATATACTTAGATGTGTAGTGAATCCTATGGGGATGCCTTGGACCTCTCCCTGTCAGGAACAACGTAAGCCCTTTTCACATCACTTAATGGAGAAAAAGTGAAAAGAAAAAGACAACTTAAATCACTGGTGAATTAGGAACTCCTTGTTTTGTTTTGGACTACATCACTTCAGTGCTGCTGGGACTATTTAAATGTACTGCTTTAATCTATACTAGGTGTTTTTCTCAGACAGGAAGTATTTGTAATAAAATATCAACCTCGAGAGACGGACTTTTATATTAAGATATTTACAGTTTAATAAATGTCGGTGAAAGGTCAGCTCTGCAAAGTGTAAGCTTAGAGGTGATTATGAACTTGGTCATGAGTGGGCGTGTGTCCATGAGAGATAATCTTACACATTATTGGAAATAGCAGCCTAGTATTTTTTATGCATGCACACGGGATTCAATTGGCTGTAGTGATTCACAAACAAGGACTACGGACTATTTTAACTGGGCACTAGGGGCTTAAAGTAATTAGTGACTCCTGTCTTCGCAGCAGTCATGTTAATGTTGGCAGATGCCTTTTTTGTCGGTGTCATTTTTGTTTTTGGAACCTGCATGTTGTCTCCCCTTCATTTCATTACAATCATGCATACAGACTGAATCTACGGCCAGCAAAATTAATTGCTATTAACCGGTAGACGAAAAGCTTCAGTCATGTGCATGAAATAGGTACTTCTAGTCTACAGGCACTCAACTACAGGCACAACAATCCAGAATAATAGTGTAATAAAAATGTAAATCAATAGTATATACTATACATATTTGATTAAAAAGCTGATAAGCATTTTCCTAAACCAGTGAGATTGAACCTTTCACTCCAGTGTCTTGGTAAGCATATGTTGGGATTTCATAGCACCAATGCAGATTTCATTTCTGCCTCCAGAGTACGTAACTAGCCAAGAATCATCTGATGTCTGTGCACCCTCTGTAGGAAGAGGACAGCTCAAATTATCAGTGGCCATCTGACTCCTATCTGGGTCTGTTTGCACTGATTCCTCACACTCAGCAAGTGGAGGGACCCCTGCCGTGCCCCTAATGTTGACAATCTTTGAAGGCAATAAAAATCAAAATTTCACAAAGCAGAAATGCCACCAACCAGTTAAACGCCCCCTGGTACTGTCTTCTGAAAGTGTCCCTGAAGTCTGTTTAAATTTCAAGGCCTTAAAAAATCTTTAAACCAACAGAGACGCATACACATATAAATAGTATGGACCCAGCTTTAGGCAGTTTACCTCCAGTGTTTTTCCTCTGTGGGAAAAACGCTGGGTTGATGTGAGAATTCAAGCCCAAGAATAAGGTCTGAATTGTAATTAGCTCGTAAGTGGATGACCTACAGAGGCAGTGAATAGCAGACTTACTATACACCAAAACCAGGACATACTTACATTTCCTTTTTCTATTCTCAAAGTATTGTTATCTTTCTGGTAAGTGAACAACTCTCAGCTCACAAAAATGTATGTGAAACAATAAGAAAGTGTAACAGTAATTTCCATTCTAAATCTTGATTTGTCAGCCAAAACGTTGAGTCCTTATTCCAGAGAAAAATACACAATTGCTTGAACTCTTGTGGCCTGCCTGGCATGTATTTATTTATATGCTGTGCAAAGTCTGAGGGCTTTATTCCTAAACATTTGGATCAGCTTTGTGTGAAGCAGACTGTGCCTAATATGTCCTGTAGTGCTGCAGTCAATCTGCTAGTGTGTTATGGCCGTGGAAGTGTTGTGCTGCGCCTAAGAAGCCGATATACTGGTACGTAACCTCAGTGGGATTGCTCACACTATACCCAAATAAGGCAAGAGCTCCCCGTTTGTCCATCGGACAATCTCAGATATGAAGCCCTGTAAGTGGACGGGTCAGACAGCTTGAAAATCTCTCCGGATTCCTGGAACAGTGGAAAGTTGCTCAGCCACTCTTGTCTTTTATCTCACTCTTGTTGGACTAAATAGTAGGTGGGGGATGGGCAGTAGGAGGGGAGAGCCATAAGGAGGAAGTGATCAGGAAAGGAGAGAAGAGGAACTAGGAGTGAGGAGGCTGCTGCTTTTAAGAAACCATTTCATAAACATTAAGAGTTGGTGCAATAACACTCGGCAGAGTGAGGTAAAGAGATGGCAGCAATATATGCCGCAGTTGATACTTGTGATGGTAGAACACACATGGAAAATAAGGAGAGTGATTGATGTCCACACCTCAGCACTGAGTACAGTAATAGTTTCAAATTCCCTGCCAAATGTTAACAAACAAACAAATTCCCT
>KV751316.1:12873495-12890998 GCA_001698575.1 Mola mola
CCACTTTCACTCTTTTTACACTGCTGAAAGAGTTATCAGTGGGGAATTATACCACAAAAATCTTTTCTAAAAAGATAGCATTTGTGAAGTCTTACTGTAGCATAAAAAAAAATGACACACTTGGGTAGTCTGAAAGCCAATCACCAAGTACACAAGCATGCACAAAGATTTCAGGCCTGGCCAACTGCCAAACCAACAGACAACAAACCACTTCAAGCTTGACAAGGACTGCAGAAATTGGGGTACTGCTAAGAGCCAGCGCCATGCAGCAGACACACCTTTGATATATAGTACACTAGTTAACATTCCACAAAGGACAAGGTGCTGTATGTGAGCCATACAGCTTTCTACTCAATCTGCTTTGAAATTACTGGGTTTCAGCAAATCTTAAAGTCGATGTTCTATTTTTAGTTCACAAATTCAGTCCAGATGTGAAATGGGAGGACTCGGGGTGGGGGATTTGGGTTTTATTTCAGGATCTGTCGTTGAAAGTTTAAACTGATACAGTGACAAGTTTCTTTTAACCAACGCTTGGTTGCACAGTAACTGCGGCATCTGTCAAACATAATAGCATTAAGAAACTTTATAGCGAGAGACACCATCTGCCAATTTTTGTAGTTTAAGAGCAACAGAGACTCAAGTTTTAACTGGTATAATGCAATTTATTTAGTGTTTTGAGGATAAGGTACTTCTCTTGTTAAGAAAATTGACATATTTGCTCAACATGTGTTGGTCTAAGATTGACTTATTGAATTCAACTTCAAATTACACAAAGTCCAGAACGAAACCTTCTGGTTATTGATGCGTTGCTGGCACTACAGTGGCAGAGACACATACAGTGACAGCGCTTATCTGGAAAACATCTGAGGAATTTCCTCTTTGTGCTTTCTTGTGTGACAGTTAAGAGTTTAGTATAAAATAAAGGTGCAAAGTGCTTGTGAAAAAGTGCTTCTTCTTCTTGTGTTTGTTTTTTTTTCTAGTGGTAAAACTGAAATGATAAAGGTTTTGTCCAATTTCATTCATCTTGATTCACAACAGCAGGAGAGAGCTGGGCTGGGTAGAGTTTCTGATCTCCGGTTTGATTCACTGCAGAGGTATAATGGCAAATGAGTTTTGCCATGCTGAGTTCATGTGCTAGAATACATGAAAGAGCATTTCTATTATTTATGATCGAGAAAAAAGTTATGAAAAGATGGCAGAGAGACAGAGAGAGAGACAGGTCTGACATTGAAATGTGTGGTGAACGTCATGGTCATGGTCCTGGCGACCTGCTTAATAATCACTGAGCTGTGCACATATTAGCTGTTTACAGCTGCAAAATGAGTACAATGCCTACATAGCTTATTAAGTGAGTCATTAGCAGTTAACACTTCATTTTGAGGGAGCAGGAAAAAGAAAAAAAAAGAAAAAAGGCTTGTTCAAGTTCAAAGTAATTACTACCTCGATATAATCTCCTTATCAAAAAGTCATTTTCCTATCATAGGGATTTTAAAAATAGGTTTACATTTGACACTGGCAATTGTTTCCCTGGAGATTTAAAATATGTAGACAACACTCGTGACTCTCTACATCAACAACATTACGATTAACAGCTCAAAGTGCAGGAAAGAGAGCTGTGTGCCTTTTTTATTCCTTTGGTATGATGAGACAGAAGACTGCTAGGTGAAGAGAAGAGATGATGCAAAGAAGGCGCATTTCAAGCAAGTCGAGGTGGATACAGTGGGATGTGTGTGTGCTATGAATAGATTTTTACTTATTAAATCTATCACACCTCTGACTAGTCGCATCTGCTTTAATTCATTAAGTTTATTTCGATTACTTTGCAATCGTGCATGCTGTACATGGATCCTTCACTGCTATGGTGTCACTTTGTCATCCGGTGCTTGTCTCTGCTTGTCATCCTAATTTTGTTATTTTTTCCTTGCACCCTGCAAAATTAAATGCTGAAATAAACACCTTCATCATGATGCATTCGTCTTTTTCTGTGTCTCTATGAGGTGAGCATACAAATGATGTAAACACATCAAGCCGAATCAGTATTCCCTCTTTATGCAAAATAGATTGTATTTCCTAAAACAAGGATGCATTCTCACTTGTGCCACACACTCAAAAAGGCTGTTTTAAGTGCTATATATCTCAATGTGCCCTTATCTTCCCTGATCATCCTCGACAGCCATCAAATGACCACCACGAAACCAGAAACACAGCAACAACTACGTATATGCCAAAGCCTCGTGTGAGGCACCAGGGGTGGTGAAAGCCAACCAGCCCACTGTCCCACTGTGTTTACTGACAAGTATGTCCCATCTAGTTTCTGTATCTACGATGATTTAATAAGTATGTTGTAAAAAGAAATGAAGACTCTTTGCTGTTCTCTACAGTGTGAAACACCAGTAACTTAAAGAAAAGCATTATGAATCCGAACACAAATTGCCAGTTATGTCTCTTCAAAAATATTTTGCTGCCCAGGATGAGATGTGAGCAGCAGGAGCAGTGACAGCACGGTCTTGTGATTGAAATCAATTGAAACTGACTCTGAAAGCAAATACTATAACAGCTTGAGCAACACTTAGGACAAAAATGTGTCACATGAACACAAGTCCACAAAGTCTTTCTTTTTTCTGGCAAAAACATGTCCAAAACTTGCACTGATTGACTTTAACAATAACAACAAAAAACAGCATAACATTCATAAAGACCTGGTAATAACAAAACCTCAGGAATCTCTATGCACATTTCTCAACAGGGATGGGACCTCCCCAGAAGACATTTAGAGGGGAGCTGGCAGCATTTTTTAAATGTATTTATTTATTTATTTATTTTTGATAAATTAATAATAGATATTAAAAATGACATGAGTTAAACTTGCAACAACTCAAAAAATACAGAAACTACAATGAAACTGCCTCACTACATGAGGCAGTTTCATTTCCATAGTAAACAATCTTTAGTTCAGCTTTCTGTAGTGCTCCATGCTGCTTTCATGGGAACAGGATATCCAAGAATCAATTAAAGGCTAAAACTTCACCATGGTGTTTACAGTGTTAAACTCAAGGAAAAGGAAAAGGAGGGGATTTTTTTTCTCCTTTTGAAAGTACTAATTTCTCCAAAGTAGCATTGTCACCTTGGTTACAAATTTACGGGGAACAGATTCTGCTGTCGGACTTCCAATGGCAGCACCTTACCATCTAGCATCCAATCAGAGCCACAATGAAGCTTGATGCTGAGATGGTCGTCTGTATTTTTTTTTCTACTTGTGAATTTTGTGTTTAAAATGGCATTCTTTGCCAGATTAGGCACAGGTTAGGTGCTAATCAATGTTTGGATGTCAAATACTGTATATACCATTTGCTTTAGTTTAACACTCAAATGTAATTTTAATTCACATGCTGTCCCGCTAAAAAACTAATATTATATTCCAACTGTCCAGCTGATTCATATCTTTATTTTCACATTCAATTACATGCTGTTTTGAAAGATATATTACAGAATGATAATCAAAAATCATATTTACAGGAGAAAATTTGATTTAATTGTATTTACTGGAGAGTGATAAGAAACCTTGAGAGGTGAGAAAACCACTGCTATAATATAATATTCCTAAATAATATATACAGTATATCATTTTGCATTTTCATCAAATTTTTATTCACACCCACCACTGATTCCATTATAGGCCAGGAAGCTCATACCATCCTAACGCTTGCTATTGATAAGATAACTTGTTTATAGTGTGCATAGTGGTTATTAGGGGTGTATAATTGTTGTTATTAGGGAGCATCACATATGATGTTTTGTGATATTGTACTGATTCTAAAAAACATCTAAAAAACTTAGTATTGATTTTTGATTAATAGTTTACATGCAAGATTTAAGGTAGTGGTTTACATAACTAAGATGTGAAGAAAAAAACTAATTTTGCTCATGGAAGCATAAAGAACACCAGCCTATGACACAATATACACCCTTTCTTACAGTATTGCAATTTAGCACAATAAGTTAAGCTGTAATACCTGCATGATGATACATATTTTAAACTGAACCAAACCGGTTTAATTTTCTACACATATTAATATTTTAATATAACTGAATAACAGGAAAGCAAATGCCATTTCCCTCTTATCATCATCATTGCATCATTAGAGATATTACTAGTTCACACTGACACAGGAGTTACAGGCCAGTTTATCATCACCACCAATTCAATTATTTACAATGACGATGGAATAATAATAAAACCTCTACAGTCAATATTAAAGATGCTGCATAACAAAGATAGCATAATACAAGGTATACCAATGGTATAAACTCGTGTACATTTCCTGTCTAGTAAGTGAGCATGGTCACCTCTTTCACAAATTTCAGGTTTTTGCTTATATTTGTTGTCTTAATATGTTTGTTACAGATTTCTAGATCACGAGAGTGTGTTCCTGTGGTGGAGACAGGTCTTGAACAATGACAATTTTCTTCTTATACCAAAATTTGATATCAATCAATATATAGCAGTGTTAGGAAGACTGATTCATTGTTTGACTGAGAATGGCTGCAAGTGTGCTGTGCTCACATTCACTTGTCTCACTTGAACAAACAGACTAACGACCCAGTTTCTGCAACCAGTGTGACACACATACATGAAATAACTCAGCTGTCTCAGTATCTAAAATCTCTCTGGCAATATGAATTTATGAACAGTGCTTCAATGCTCAAATTAGTTGTAATGTATACTTCTTTAAAATAAATGCTGGGTCCATTTTATTACTGTGCACAAACAAGGCAATACAGAGATTAAGCAAAGAAAGATGAGCAGTGAATATCATAATTGACAAAAAAAAAAAAAAAAAAAAAAAAAAAAAATAACAAAAAAAACACAGAATTAAACATAAATACAGGCTTCTCATGATGCATATTAAGTATATCAATAAACTACAAGTCATACAATGTTCCTGTGCACTGTGTGCATGCTGAACCTGTTTTTCTATTTCATTTCCTACTATTGCGACTTTATTACACTGTGGAGATCTGAGGTAATTTCATCCTCTTTGTATTTCAGCAGAGTTCTGAAGTCTCTCTACAGTTGAATAAAGTAACTAACTGCTGTGCAGAAAAAAAGCGGCAGAATCATTGTGTCCTATCAACAGCTCTCTTTGTTTTAAAATGGCTAGCTAGAAACCTGCAGTTTCTATTGTTTTCACAATATGTCTCTCCCCATATCAGTCTAAATTGATACAAAGAAGAAAAACACACAGCAGTTTCTGTCAAAATGGTTTTCCTCACAGAGTGTTGAAGCCAGCAAGCTTTATATTCTTCTACTACAATTTGTTATACAGTTAGAGAATCACATAAAAGAAAAAGAAAAAAAAAAAAAAGAAATTCTTACCAAGCGTCTCCTTTCTTCTTCAACAGTGCTCAACAGCTGGGAGAACTCTTTGAATGACTGGGCTGAAATATAAAGAAAGATCATTTGTACAATACTACAGTATATTAAAAAGGTGAAATACTGTATGCTGGGGACAATAAATTTATCCACATGTTCATCAATGAACAAATACACAGTGACCCAGAAGGCAGTTATACTCAGATAATGAAAGAGGATATTATAACACATTGGCTCAGTAAAACTTCAGATGTTCCTGGCATCCCATATGCACATGGCCTGGTGCTAGAATGTTTATTCGCTGTGCAGCTTCAGAGCTATCGGTGCAGAAAATTTAAAACCTAATAAAATCATGCAGCTGTCCGATTAAAAAAAAAAAGAAAAAAAAGACTAATAGAAAAAAAAACAGTATTTCAACTGAATGACCCCACTGGTTCCTCCCCTCAATATTTTTCCCTGCTAGGCTTTACAATATACAGTTACAATGTAGGAGAGGCTGATTTGGTAGAGGTATGTTCACAACATTTGGGCATTTCTATCAGTGCAGCTTACATTAGATTTTGCCGGGACAGATAAATTGAGCTTACAATATGTTGAATCTTATCTGCTAGAGAATTGTGCCTTGATAGCCTCACAGCTTCATTAAATATCTGGCCAATACAATGTGGCCTGTTGATCAGCCCCTCTGTCATCCCCTGTCCGGCCATTTAGCAGTGGTCAAGCTGCTATGCTCACCAACGCAGTAACATCATTATCAGCTGTGACAGCCTGGCATGGGGACCCATGCATCATTTCAGAACTTTGGTCCATTTACACACCAAAGCTTTAAAGAACCAGGGAGCAGTGATTTTATGCCAGTGATCCAGCAGGCAGGCTGGCCTCATATTAACGCCACTAGCTCCTTTATCATCAGCACAAACCTCTCAGTGGGTAAAGGGCACAGCTGAAGCCATTGATGGGACAAGATTAGACTCCAAAGAAAGGAAATGGGAGTCAACGTGAGGTTAGAGCTTGCATATCATTCACTGGTAAATGGAAGAAAAGCAATAGATCTATATGTATTGCTGAATGGAATAAAATTTACTACCCCGAGGATGGAAAAATAATATCAGCTAAATGAAAATAGAGACAAATACACATACATTTTTTTGCACACTGTAATAAGATTATATTTCCAATACATTTATGGGTTTAAATGTTGCCTTTCGACGTGTTATTTAACTCTTTAGATCCACATCAAGACATAATCTGGCTTTTTTCATTCTCGAAGACTCTGAGCAGTGCTTGAAGACTAAAGGATTGACCTTATGAGAGAAGGGCATGTAAATTTTAAAAAAAATTTAAATTTCTAAAGCCACATCAATCTTTTGGCCACATTGATTTCTAGATAACTGGCATAGAATGTGAATGTCACTGCAGGAAGTCATAGAGTGAAATCAATAAAAGGTCAGGTGAACCTGTCTGGCGGCACATAGAGGATCCCGATGTTATGAAGGGAATTTGGAAGCATCAAAGTGAACTATACCAATACTGCATCAGGACCACGGATGGCATTCACACAAGGGTCTAGCTATGTCAGTTAGAAAGCTCAGTTTCATTGATGACTACATTGATTTCCACAGGCTGTTCCAATTTTTTTTCTTGAAACAGTAATCATGGCCTTTTCTCTCTGAGACTCACTGTGAAAACAGTATTTATTATAACTAAGAGTGTGATGAAATAATTTCTCTCTTAGAAGATATTGGACACATCCTCAATTCTAACACCTCAAGGGCTCAAGGAATTGTGCTTTAGGGATGCATCCTAAATTTAAGTTTTAAATTTAAAATATTGCAGCATATTAGACTTTATTATCTCACATTTTCAATTCCATAATCCTATTTGTTGAATCCACAGTGGTCTTGATTAAATGTCTCCCGAGTGAATGTACCATCATCTGCATTACAAAGTCAAGTGCTTCTAAACAGTGCCTGTAGCTCTCTCATCTGAGGCACAATATGACTTCTACTGGCCACTGATTTTCAATGTGATGACACAAACCCAGCTGACAGGCGAGAAGCCAAAGTATCTATTGTTCAGTCTGCAATCAACAACAATCTTGATTGAAGGATAGGGAAAGGCTGCATTGCCTCAAATTAAAGACTACTTGATTCTAATGAAGCTTGTATTTGGGTGTGGATTTTTGGACTCGCATAATTTGTCTTCTCAACCTCTGCCTATCATATAGAAGCCCCAGCATTGTGAGAAAAAAAGGGGAAGAATGACTATTCATTACAGCCTCATGTAGATGAGGCCCGATATCCAGTCTAGCCCTCACAGATGGACAGTAATTCAGCAATCTCCAGCTCCACGGAGCAGTGGACTCAAGCTGTGGATAATGAGCAGTGAAAAAAAAGAGGAAGAAGAGGCCCAACTAGGATTCCTGCCCATTAGAGCCAGAGAGGCCCACTGCACAGCTGCTTTCATATTCCTGTTGGAAGGCCAGGTTCGCACTTCCATTAATCTCTGACACTGATCACAATTAGTCTCTTTGATCTCTTATAGGCTTGAGAAGATACAGCGGAAGCCTCATAAGCAAATCAATAGCATTAATTATACATGCATCAGAGGCAGACTTTGAGATCTGTATTCAGAGCCAAATCCCATTCCAAGAATTTGCAGAGTATGCTGAATTTAGTTTAAAAAACAGTTCACACTGACTTTTCTTGTTTTTCTTTTATGACTTTCACTGACCTAATAATGCTAAATATTAGCATAACAGAGAATAACCTTTATATTCAGACTGAGATGGCAATCTGACTAATTGATAAGGACAGAGAAGAAAGAAAAACAAAGTCTTCAAAGAGAAATGTTTGTGCTCCTGGACCTAGCCAAACTGTACTTACCAATGTTCACCTCGTCATCTGTCTCTGCATCCCCTATGCACTCAAACTGGAACTCCTGCAGGGACTGGGAGAACTTCTGGACCGCTACCGAAAGATCTGCAAAATCAGAGGGTCCGAGCATCAGAACAAAGCATGGTGCACAACTGAATTAAAGTTTAAAAACACATGGATACAATTTTGTATATGTAGACAGCAAAACTTATGTAACCTCCTCGGATATACAGTTTAGTCATCCATTAGGGTTGGGTAGTAACAGATCACATGTAATATATAATATTAATACTATTAGCCGAGTGTAATGAGATTATAACCAATTTGTCACAAATGTCTAATCATGTTATTTTGTTAGCAATAATGAAACTTGCAGTGTGAGAATTTGCTACTGCAGCGGACAAAATGGCACATATGTTGGGGTATTGCATAGTTCTAAAAAAGTGAAATATTATACTATGTTTGAATATGGCATTCCAGTAGTACGAGCTTATTAATGGTTCTGTTCCCATCTAAGCAACAGGTATTATCATGTTTGACTGTTTCATAGGGTTTGCAGTTTAGGGGCAGCAAAACACCTGTTCTAAACATTTAAAATAAACTACGGTGTTCCACAGAGCTCAGTGCTTGGTCCAAAATTGTTTGTATTCAAATTATGTCTACAAGTATCTCTGTAAATTGTGCAAGTGGTTGAAAAGCATCTTATTTATGGATAGCATTTGTTTTTTGTTCTCAGATAAATTTCAAAGGAGGAGTCCATAAAAGTTTTTGGCTATTACGCTTTAGATACATATGAGTCATATAAAATCAAAAGTATCAATGTCACTCTTAATAACATTAGTCTAAATGTAAAAAAAGCCCAGGTGTTATCTGTTATGGATACAATAGCTATTGTTATAGCTACAATTCTCTGGAATGCTTCCACCTTTGGATCATACATTTTTAGATAAAATGTATGATACTTTTTTGCATTCCAGGAGTATATCTGGAAAATGCTGTCCTTTTATGGTGACATTTGACAATCTCCAGAGAACAGGTTTTAGCGTTTTGCATTCCAGCTTTGCAGCTGAGAAAAAGTGAGCAGTGCCTTTTACTGAAACAACCACTGATAATGTCAGTGGAAAAATCATCATCTCAGAATCAGAATCTCTACAGTCTCAGAAGTAGGGTTTGGCATCCATGCTCAATACTGTTAAGGTGTTGTCTTAAACAACTCCATGCCAGTTTAAAACGTTTCCACATTCAATGATTAGTAGGTTTTATTATATTCTGTCTCAAGAAAAAAAAAAAAATCACTTAATTCTTTTATTGAATGCAACAATACATGCATATGGTGGAGTTGGTTCAGTGAGGACATTTTACATGAAATGAATGCTTCTACTCTCATTGAATTAAACCCACTATTGGTATCAGTATCACTCCTTTAACAATGCTTTAACAACAATGATGTTACAGCCCAGTGTAACATAGAGTTCAGCTTTTTTCATGAGCAATTGCTTGAACAGCTGTTCTTCAGTTTGGGATGTTGAATGGCTCAAAATTCTATGTAGGTAATGATGATGATGTAGGTAAACTGCGCACGCTGTTGTGCCGGACCACACCAGCTTGTCAGATTAAGCAATGGCACTAACTACCAAAGATCATGAATGCTACGGGAGCATTTTTGATGGTGTCCTCAGTCCAACATGTTTAATTAGTCGGAGCCAGAGATTCAACCGCTTGCTCTGAAATGGTCGTGATTTTGTCAGAATCCTGAAGAACTTGAATCCGCCTGTGGAATACTGATTCTTACAACTGTACAAGCAACAACCAGATATCTTGGTGCTTGAAAAATGTTTAATTCAATGTTTTAAACCTGTTTTAAGCCTCATCTGTATGACTGCAGGAAATCGCTACTTTCATTACAGAAGTGAGCGCACACCTTTTCGATGGCAATAGCTGTAAATCTGTGAAACAATCTACTCCAATCGTGATCATGTAACTTCCCACTGAACATTTGAATGCACTTGGATTAAACCTGGATTAAACACCCGACATCCTACATAATTAAAGCTCTCAAACTGACTTCAAACATTCTTTTTCTCTTCAGTGATTGGTGTGCTTACCCACTGAATATCTAACAGTTACCCTTAACCACGATCCATCATCAACCCACTGTAGGCTTTGAGTCCAGTTGAGGGTGGAGCCAGTGTGAGGTATAACGCTAGGTTACATTTTGTAACCCATGTTTTCTAAGAACAGACAGAGCCCTCTACTATCAGATCTTGTCCTTCCAACTGATTTTGCTCACAAAATGTTAGGATGTTTGGATTGCAGATTGATTGAAAAAATAAGTACATAAATAACAAAATTAAATATCCACACACAGATACAACCTAAAGCCTGTGGCGAGGCCAGGCGATAAAAGTATGTTTTTAGTTGTATTTTAAAGCAGTCTACAGACTCAACTGATCTGCAGAGTCCGGTTGCCATGACTGCAAAAGGGCAGTAACCTTTCGTTTTCAGATTTGCATGAAATAACCATGAAATAACCACAGGCCAGATCCACTAAGAATGGATTGCACCCAAATATTGCTCCATGGTTTGCAAAGAACTAACACCTGCAATGTGCCAGTCCAAACGCACCAATAGTTTGGCTGCTGAACGCCATTTGCGCTTGTAATTGTAACATTTCCATGTGGTAATAAAGCACTCTTTGCGCCAAGATACAATATGTATTTTATGTGCTAACTTGAATTAGCTTCTTTTTTTTTTTTAAAGGCCTAAATAATTCAATTTGCCATCCATTTCTGGGTGATCTGATCCCTGGCCCATCTGGTATCAACACAGTGATCACCCTACATTTTGAGAACACTACCCCATCCCACCATATACCACCTGCCTTGATGCCCAATCAAAATCAGGTAGAAATTTGTCCCCCTTAGTCACTATAATCTACAAGGAGATCCACTGTCTCCTTTATGTTGAACAGCAAAAACAAGCAACAGCACAGGAGAAATATGCTTCTATACTAAGGGGACTTAAGTTTGAAGAGCGAGGCATAAGACATGAACTCGCTTCAATAGCAAGTAGTACACATAAACTGGTCTGTGCTCCGGCAGGCTTAAGGCACAAATGAGGCAAGGATGGGGGCCTTGGGTAGGATTGCTTCTGCTAGACTCTTTAGGTCAATGTAAAGACGTATCAATGAGGTCAGTGAATTGCATTTAAAGGCGAAAAGTTGAGGTGCATTGATTGCTCTGGTAGGTTTGGGTTTTACTGATCTATTCGCTTTTGTTTTTGAAGCTATTTGCGTTAAATTGGACAACCTGCTGTCTCCTAAGACACAGCCATAACAGTGGCCTCATTGTAAAACAATTGGCATGGGTAAAAAATGTAGAATGTTGCAGAGATGAAAACACAGCATATTACTGAATAGTGATGACAACTGTTGTTTTTTGATAAATCAAAATAAAATTATCATAAGAACCTGGCTATGAAACTGCTTATCAGGCAATTGTCCAAATACTTTTGAGCCCCTGAAAATGGAGGTACTCTGCATAAAATGGCTGTAATTCCTAAATGGTAAATGCCATATCTTTGTAAAAACTCTGAAATCAAAGCTGAAAGTCTGCACTTCAATAACATCTTCATTGTTTTAATTTGAATCCATTGTGTTGGTGTATGGAGGCAAAATGATAAAAACTGTGTTAACTGTGTTACTGTCCAAATACTTCTGTGTCTAATGATATCTTTTTCATTATTACATTTAATCTTTTATTTATATAGTATCAGCAATTAACCACAATTAGCAAAGAACATTCTCTACTTTCTTTTAACTGTCACGTGTCCTTTAAAGACCTGGTGTTGTTTTAATATGAAAACCGACATTTTCATTTTCTCTCAATCACCAGGATGAAAACAACAAACAAGAAAATTGGTTTGTAAATGTCTTTTGAGTTATTGTAATTAAAATGCATCTTATGTCAGTATTTAATCGTTAAGTATGTTCATTGCACTCTAATTGGTATCTCGCTCTGATTCTCAGTGCTCCTGTCTAAATTATTGAACATTTGCAGAACTGCAAGATTTCTAAGTCGTGCACAGTAAATGTGTTCTAAGATCTACTGTAAGTGATAAGACAAAAATACACACTATTCAAAAGACGTAAAAAAAAAAAAAAAATGGATTATATGGGTAATACAAGTACATCATTTGTTCAGAGGATCTTTTTGCCAGTGTAAGTCTTGAGAAAGTGTGAAAAACAATTTGAGGAAAAGCAATTATGTTGATTAGGAATGCAAGAAGTTAACTGCAAATAGTTGACCAGGTGCATGAATCACTTGAACTTTTATTTCATTTTTTATTATGCATACATCAGTTACATAAAGGTTAGTGTGTGGGTCTGCTGTATTTGAACTGTGAATCTTGCTGAGGTGAAGGTACTCTATGTTTAGTACTTCAGGGAGTCGGATGAAGCTTTAACACAACAGAGGCTTTTAACATTTCATAATTTAGTTGAATAATTTACAATTAAAAGCAAAATGAGGGAGATTCTAAAAAAAAATGTAATTTTAGTTGTCTGTCCATACACTGTATATAATATATAACTAACAGCCAACTAAAGCCTGAAAAAAAAATACACATGGGAAAACTACAACCAAATTTGATTGTTCTTTTATAATAATCATTAAATCAGACCATAAAGGGGTCATAGCAGTCTGATTAGTTTGGTTTATTTATTATTTCCTTCCCTCTTTTTAATAATGTTATTATAAATACACACTCCTTGCAATAATTCAGGTGAAGTAACATTTACCTCTGAGGTTAAAAGTGTATCTGATACTTCGTATATTTTGAACACCTCATTATCTTCATAAAGCAAAAAATAAATTCATTTTAGAATTTATCTTTAGTAAAACAATTGTATAGCCCTCATAAAAATCATTTGTGCTTCAAGGTTCATGGACAAAATACTACATTATCCACAGTACCCAAAAGCCATTCTTATCCCTAATGCATCAAAGGCAGCAGCTTGGTTAGTTAGCACACGATATAGATATACAGTATGTAGTTACCACTCTAGCACCATTCCAAAAAGCACAAAGCTGTTTGCCTAATTTGGCATCTCCAATTTAAACAATCATACCTTAATAGTGTAAAATTTCAGTTTTAGCACAGACTTGCAAAACTTTAAAAAGATATGATGAGGCTGCTGCTAAACCCCAAAGTGACCATATGCTTTAATTAATAAATTTACTGTATTTTAATTAGAGCAATCCTGAGCAAAACCTTGAGCAACCATTTTGTAGTTGTATTATCTCCTCATATGCATTATTTATGAATTTTGGCCCTCTGCTCATTAGTGGACACTACAGGAAGTACTTCTCCAGCACTTATAAACACACGTACGGTGATTACAAGGCTGATCAGCAAAGACAAATGGAAAGAGAATACACACAAATGAAGATAAATGAACAGCCTAAATATTTTAACATTAAGTAAACAGTATATGCATTATCAGAATAACAGATACGAGGTTGTACATTTAAAGGTTTTATTGAAAACAATGGTGACCTTGTGCTTTCAGGATGTTTTATCAGTTTAAATGCCTCTGTATCCAAATATTAAAGTCTGATAAAATAACTGTTAAGTTCTTTTCAACAATTTTTTAATTGATCATCATTAATCATTAATTCAACTGCAAATTCAAGATACTTTTGTTTTCTACAAAAACTCTCCATTTTTTTGTTCAGTGTGTGAGTAAAAACACCTTACAGTTGACATTAGGTAGCAGCAGGCCACATCAGCATCCAAACAAAAGAAAGCAAAGGACAAGGAGGAAATAAGCAAGTAAACAAAAGACAGAAAGAGGTGCTTTGGTTGGATGTAAAGCAAGTAGAGACATAATGGTTCCCCAGAAATGTTATCTTGCTCCGCCGCATCTCTTCTGACAGAAGCAGGGATTTGGTACATATCACTTTGTGTGTGTGTGCTGAAAAACTGCTGTGATGTTCATCGGCGTAATAAAGGGAAAGAAGTGGAACTTTGATAAAGTCTGAATCTGAAAATGCGAGTTACCACATGAAAAGTAACAATGAAATAAGAAAGAACTATCACACCACAAGTAACCGAGGTCAAAAAAAAAAGAAAATTATACTTTGAAATGTTAAACATATTAATACACTATTTATACCACCACCTTAAAATGGTGCCTACTAATTCTATTACACGCAGAACACATTTCCTCTCACCCAGTCTGGAATTGTTCTAACAGGACGATTTTTCACACCGCAGTTAAGCACAAAGCAGGAACAGAAAGAACAACCGTTAACAGTGTAGCCCAACCATCCTCCTGAGTAGAGTTTAAATCAGAGAGCAGAGCTCTGAACACCAAGCCAACACATGAGTGGATGGATCAACTATCCCATTTAGCACCGAGTATGTGAGATGCGAGAGAGGACTACGGCTGTCAGTCAGCCCACTGCACAGCCTCCTGGGTACACCCTTTATTTTGTTTCCGGGGCAGCCAAATGCTACCAAACTTCATCTGCTGTGAATGTCTGCAGTTTTACCATGAACAGTGCATGCTTACTTCAGTAGATATTAGACACTCTGCAATTAGTAAAAAATAACTGTGGGATTAAATATTTAAAATGATGGCAAAATACAAAAATATGAATTAAAATTAGAATTTAAATATTACCACTTCAACAATTTAGAAGAACAACCTAAATACATTTGAATTTCATATATTTTACATTCGACTGATCAATTAGTGGATTACAAGTAAAAGAAGAGCCATTTATTTTGATAAATGAATAATCCTTACAGTCTTGTTTAGGGCAAAAATGTCAAACATTTGCTGGTTCCAGCTTCTTAATTATTTGCTGCATTTCTTCCTACTTCTGACAGCAAATAAAGAATGTTTCCGGATTATTAAAGTACAGTAGCAATTTAGAGTTGTCACTTGGAGCTCTGAAAAAATGTGATGAGCGTTTTTCACTACTTTTGACAATTTACAGAGCAAATCATTAATCAATTAAACATGAAAATAATCATTAGTTGAAGCTTTAATTCTGTCTGGGATTACTTAATTTCAGTTGCTTCGTATTTAAATGGCTCCTAAAACACCAAAGCGCTGCATAGTCATTGGTCATGAAAGCGGTTTAACTTCCAAATATATGATATTGTCTCAAAAACAACACCAGCAAAAAAAAAGTGACAAAATGTGCTTTTACTAATAAGGTTTTACACATTGTGTAAAATAAAGTATTTTACACATGTCAAAAAGAACACCAAAGTACTGCACTCTGCTTGTGACACAGACTAGTTATCGAGAAGCATCCTCATTTAGCTTTCACTCCTCCAAATGTTCTCGTGGGTTTTAATAGAATACTTTCACACAAACTAACCCAGAAAACCTTTTAGAACCTTGAGTCATGGACATAAATGTGTTCCATTAAAAAGCAACATCTGCACAATAAAGAAGTTTTACTAAATAGCAACACTAGCCTCAAATTACTCGAAATGCAATCAAGGTATTTTCGGTTTAATATTTCCAAGGCTCATTCCCAGATTTTATTACACGCCTCCGTCTTTTATTGAGGGAAACAAAAAAAAAAAGCATACTGCGCTTCCTTCGTAGAGACAGTACGTCAGCTGCTTGTAGATGAAAACCATAGTGAGAATCAGCATAGACACTTTATCTTGTCAGTGAGACACAGCTGACTTCAGATGAAAAAGTCTTCAAAGGGGAACGCTTCTATGCACCCAGCTTAACGAGAGATGGGGAGATCTCTTTGAGGCCACAGTAGGGTGCATTGTGCCACTTTGATTCCATTTGGAGGGATTGTGTCGGGGGACTGGCCCTTCAGGTAAGGCCCCTACAACCGCTTACTATTACTTTTGCCTGTCAGTTGCCCAGCAGGAGAGGGAGAACAGCTGTGTGAGTGAAGTTAGCCAGACGGCCCTTACACTCCCAAAGCATACCAAATGTTTCCCACCGCCAGCTGTTGCCTGAAACTAAGAATTTTTTAATAACTCCATGCTCAATATACTGGTCGTAAGTAAGAGGAATTTTTAAGTGACAGAGAGGTCTTAATATGGCTGAATAAATGAACAATAGAACATGGCCTGGAAAGCAGCGATACAACATATACTGTATACAGTACTACAATTAAAATGACAGCTTTAAGATGGGGGACTATGACTTGCAACTGAGGTCATTTTCAAAGCATCAGTATTACCAGGAAAACTGGAAAGCTTGTAACGTATCTAGTAATGTATAATGTCTACGTTGTTGTACGCATGAAATGTACCTTTACCCACACATCCCTGTAGACTACACAGATCACATGTTTGCCTTTTCATCTTAATGTTTAAAAAGAAAAAAAAATGAGAAGATGGAATATATCCTGAAAACAATTCTTTTATATTATTCTTAAGCTCTAAACAACTCTGAGTTATACTAACCATGCACTTCAATTGAAATGCAAAAATAAAAGCCAGCTGGGCAAAACTCCACCATTAATCAGGAAGTGCAGGCTTTAGAGTTGACCATTTCTTCCAGGAGACACATATAAACCAAAATCTGAGGCAACTTCCGATCAATAAATCTCCCCTTCTGAATGAATCAAATGTAAATTAAATAATTTTAGATTGACTGATTGCCTGAACAAGACAGAGGACATTACAGATCAATTAAAGATTAACTTGCCTCTGAAGAAAAAGAACAAAAAAGTATGCAGTTAAAACTTATACTTCTAAACTTTTGTTATAATTACTAGTATTCACAATGAGACATTTCAAAACACCTGTGTGGGACTAAGAACAGAAGTAATACTAGCAAACTAATTGTCCAAACACTTTTTGATAAAACCTGGCAATTTGTGGCACAGGAGGCTTTCCAATGTGCCATCCAAAGTCTGAGTTGAGCATTTGCCTAAGCTGAGGTGGCATCCAAATTTGCCATCTTCTATTATCTAATCTTTGGAGTCATTACAAGAATGCACTCCTTAATGTTGGCCAGTCATTTGGGACATGTCGTTCTGAAACAAGTGTTTTACCGTGCCAGGACAGAATCACTACAAGTAAATGTTTTGAGTCATTTCATCTTAATATACAAACATTGCATTTAGGCCATTAAAGAGCTCAACCCAAATGAAGGATAAAACTAAATAGTCATTGCTGTTGTCAGCTCTTAATAATATTTAGCTTTTTGGTGACTTTCATTTGCCTCAGTGGATAGCACAGTTTATCATCTATATAGACA
>KV751316.1:12894987-12924723 GCA_001698575.1 Mola mola
TATACATAATAATAATTATAATAATAATAATAATAATAATAATGATGATGATGATGATTAATGTGTAATTGTGTAACGACTGAGTTCCTTGTCCACATGATCATCCATCCATAAAACGTACGGAAGGGTTATAAGTAGTAATTTGCTGATAAAAGGAGTGAGCTCGTGACAAAAACTTTTAAAGAAAATTCTGAGAGGACCATGCTGAGCAGAATTGTGAAAAAGAAAAAAAAAAAGTGCTGGGTGTTAGTGCAGCTGCCCTGGCCTCCCCATCCCATTTCAGGTCAGCTATTTCCCACATTTTTGGGGGCCGACACGTGTGATCCGTCTCTGTTTCACAGTCACACCTCTTGCGTGAGCAGCTCAAAAGAAGAGCAGGAAGTCCACTTCAGTCAGCACAGAGGAATGTGGGATCGAAGTGGGAATCAGGGAGGACAATGACCCGTGACAAAGAGGCAGCATCTCAGACAGTCGCACGGCTCTTACCCAGGCCGTGTTTTCAGGCCTGGATAGGGGGCTTCACAGCCCTTCAGGGTGACAGCATTAATTGACAATTTAAAGATCTACACACGTCCGACGATTCGGTTTAGTTTTGACTCTTCAGTATGTTTGACGAGCCTTTGAGCGAATGTAGTGGAATTACAACCGACTCCAAATCATGAGTTAAGCGTGTATTTAAAATGCCTTCCCCGGCAGTGACCTGTTCCCCACCGGGAGAGTAAAGGGTTACTCAGCCCCGAGTGGCTGGAGTTCACAGAGGGACCATTCCCACAACAACACGGTGGGCATAAATAGGCCGGATTCATCCTTTAATTACGAGCCGCCCGTGGCTCTCAGGTAGTTACGGCCATTAAAGATTATTTCTACACCCGCAGGGGGTCTAATACTTACTCTTGAGCGCGGTGATGAGCATGTTCCCATCCTTGATGAGCTCTTTGATGAATTTATTTGTCCGCTCCAGCTCGATTTCATGGCATTTGATCCGCTCCCTGAAGTCGGGACTGTCCAGGAAGGAGTCGGTGAACTCCAGAGTCGGGAGTCCCATCGTTCCTCAGCGACACAGCTGCCGTGCACACCTTGGACAACTGGGGATTGGGCTTGTCATCGCGTAGCTGCGATGTGATACAGAGTTCCTCAAAAAGTGTTCCTGCTCCTCTAAGTTCCTCACTTCCGCTTAGATTTTGGCCGTTTTTTTTCTCTCCCCCGGCTACCTTTGATAAAAAATAGTGGTTGTGTGACTCCTGCTGGTTAGTTTCGGGTAGTTTGTAACAGGTTCCCGAAACCAGCACGTTGCGACCTCTGATTCTGACGTTCACGGATAGTTTCTATACGTCATCTCCGCGTTCTCGAAGGAAAAAGTCAGAATGACGTCACGCACGTATTAAACACGATGTAATAAAGAAGGCAAACAAAATGTTTCCTTTAGCATGGCTATTATTCTTAAATAGGCCTAATTATCAAGAGAGTAGTCCTCGGCAGTTTTCTTACTGAATTTAGTTTATTTAATTTGTCAACAGGACAGTGTGCAGTGGCACTGATCATTTACATGCAGGTACAGTACCGACTAACCAAAGTACAAAGACCCCAATCAACAAAGGACAAAATTTAAACAATGGACGCACAAAATACACAATAACTACAATTTAAGGTGACCAAGTTTAAGATTTGACTTCTGTAATGGGATCGGGTGTACACTGTGCAATATACAAATCAATATATAATACACAATTCTTGGTGCCTAAGATACACACTGCATATAATAAGGATATTATTAATTATAATTATTATTATTACAGAGTTTTTCACATTATGGTAAAAACTCTAAAAGTTTGTGATACTCTTCAGCTTGTTGGGAAATGTGTTCCATTCTTGAATGGTTTTACATGAAAAAGATAATTGAACGAATGCAGACTTATGTTTACAGTCACCCCTTGAGGTACACCCCGAGGATCTAATCAACGGTTCTGAACTGCTGCATAGTGGATTATCTTAAGTGCTCAAAGGATGTCAGAAAATAAAATGAGGTCATCAAAGCTTGACATTTTGTATTTGACAAGTAGGTTGCAGTGGTGAGTGGTGGCGTTGTGGGTTCTTGTTGAGGACTTTCGAGGCTTGTCCATACTGTGAGCCTGTGGGTTTTAATAGAGTATTGTTTGCCTGGGACCAACACGTTATACAGCACTGAAAGTAAGATAGGATCATGGCTTTTAGGTATGACTTTTAGGTATGACTTTTAGGTATGACTCAGTTGTCATTGAGTTTCTAATGTGGCAGAAGTTGTTGTTAAGATCATGGCTTTTAGGTATGACTTGGCAGCTTCAGTTGTCATTGAGTTTCTAATGTGGCAGAAGTTGTTGTTATTACATTACATCTTCTTGATGTGATTTTTTAAGGTTAAATCGGGATCTAAAGTGACCGCTTGATATTTAAACTCTTCTCTTCAGCATTTTTTTTTTTTTAATCAAATGCCCAACTACATAAACATTGGGACGTGTGCCTCAGTGTCTCTGTTCAGAAAAATACATAGTTAATAAAGCCCAACCAATATATCAGTTTGGTTGATATTATTATATCATTAGCAATATTGGCCTATCACAGATATATTGGTATCAGCTTATAAGTTGTCAATATCGACCAATACCATTAAGTTTGAGTTTAAAGAACATGTTAGAGAAACAGGTGAGGTGATTTCTGTTAAGTTTCCAGTGAAGGTTACTGTTTCAGTGCACTGCTGTCATTTGAGTCAGTAAAAGTTCATTGTTAATCAGTAAAATATTCCTTCTCTGTTATCTCTCTTACAAATATTTGATAAACACATTTGAAGGGCTATTGTGAAAAATGTGTCTGTATCAGCAAATATTGAATATCGGAACTTTTTACTCCCTGATATCAGTATCGGTCACGCTCAGATCAAGCAAGATATGATTGAGGTCATTTAAGTACATTAAAAGAGAGTTTAAATTGTGATAATTTGGAAGGAAGGAGATCCAAGACTGTTGAGATCCAAGAAGATGGCTCCATAACTCTTCCCTTGTCAAGACTGGCTTCGATGAACCTCCAGATAAAAGCAGCAGGGCATTTTCAGAGGAGTGATTCTTTTCTGAAACCAAATTGTTTGTGGTCTTCATGATTTTCTATGTCAAAGTGTGCTATTAACTGGTCAGCAACAACTTTCCTGATAACTTTGGATATAATGGGAAGAACACTAATCGGCCTGTAGTTACCGATTTCCCTGCTGGTCACCTGATTTTAAAGATGGTGTCGGATTTGTTGTTTACAATGTGTATAATCGGTGTAGCTTAATCATTCTTATGGTTTTTAAGAAAAAGTGGGCGACGTCTCCAATTATCCTTTGCTGTGGAGTTTGACAGGGATACGAGCATTTTAATGACGTCAGCTTCATTTGTATGGGTGAAGCTTAGGGTGGAGGCTTCCAGTTTCAGAGCCAAAGGGATAAATAGGAGACTGAGTGTTTTAAATACTCTTTTAAAAATCTTTTAAAAATCAGGAAATGTTTCTGATCAGTTTCCAGCCCTAACTTAATCTCCATATGTGTCTTTCAATAGATGCCATATTTTCTTATTGAACCATGGCAGTGACTGTCTATGTTTGTGTTTCACAGGTGCTGTTTTACCACATTTATTTCGCGGTACTGAATTTTTTAAAAGCATCACATGTCAGCTCACAGTTTGCCTCAGTTGTTCTACTGTCTGAATTTATTCATTTCATTTCATTTTCTAAACATTCAAAATTGTTCTTTGGTAAATAAGGCTTCCGTGTTCCCTTTGGTTTTGTCTTGCTTATTATATCACAACTTACTAAGCTAACTGTGTTAGTTGACATTTTTGTTTTACTCATTTATATTATTTTATTTTCTATCAACAAAAAATTGGCAACATTAGTGAAATTGAAACTGAAATTACTTTCTGGGAAAAACTGGTACAAACCGATGAGTGAGTTTTCTGTGTTATTTAACAGAGTTAATATATAGATAGATGTAGATTTAATATATTCTAAAGTCATTACACATGACCTTAAATGTTTTTACTATTACCTGGCACATTATGACTTGTACATTTTTTTCACATTATGAAACTATTGAACTATCAGAAAGTTCCACTCTTTAGTGATGTTATGACAATGTGTCTTTTTTTTTTTTTTTTACCTTTAACACTTTTGATACTTTTGATACAGCTTTATTTGGTATTTGTTAGTGTGGAAACTGTTATAATAAATCCGTGAATTTCTGTGAATGTCTTTAATGTCGTTAATGTCATTTACGTTACATAAGTAGCTCTTGAATTTTCTGCCCCTTCATTTCACGTTTATGCGATTCAGCAAATGCTTTTAGCAGTTCCATTTTAGCATGCATCATCCACTTGCATTTTCACCTGCAAAAGCAATTTTTCCAGTTTAATTTAGACATTATGACCTGCAGTTAAAAAAAAGTCACAATATTAGAATAATTCACTGTAGCCGTATAAGCCATGATCAGCTAAATTAAAACAAATGAGGCTTGAAATATTTCACTTAACATCAAATTATAAAGAATACGAAGAATTTGAAGAATTTTGAATTGAATCACAATTAATTTAACTTTACGACGATATTCTATTTGTTTTTTCAGATGGATTTATTTTCTGCTGCAGTCCAAATTTATCTACACAAATACAATAGCTTAGAAAGTTTAACTGTCAATCATTTTACTGCGCCACACTTACATTTCTTTTTTTTTCTCCCACACGTTTTATCCTTATTCTTAGATCCTCTGCACTGTGACTTACTCATCTGTTGGTTTTTGGGAAAAATTAATGAGAGTCCTCTTTAAAGTTGTGGACTGTTTACCGTGTGACAATGCATCATACTGGAATTAGTGAGAGGTTGAGGAGAGGGATCTGAATTAATGTCTTGGAAAATTGAGATCATTATACACAAGCTCAATTGGAGTCAGGGGAATTTGTCATGTTATCTTCCTGCGGCAAGGATGGATAGTGATATTGATGTCACACTCTAAATGAATATTTTGGTAAGAATGAAGCGGAGGCTCTGTCACCACTGGCACTAAATCTTTTGGATGACTCTTTCATATGATGATTCAAAGTATTGGGGGGCAACGAACAAGCTTTATCTTTGAGCAAAGTGTAGAAACCATGTCCATTGAGAGGCGACAGTTGCAGCATTATCCAGAGAAAATGCACACAAGTGAATAAACATTAATAATGTAGTGTTTTGCTATCAACAGGAGCCAATAAACTCTGAAGACGTGGATAAGGGTTTGATCAGTGTCATTTGGTTGTACATATGACCTCTTTCTTTGATAACGAGCAACCTTTCCTAATAAGACATCTGCTCTGACTGTAGCAGAGGTAGCAGAGAGATAAATCATCGCAGACAGATAACCTTGCTGGGCAGTGTTATGTGCCTGCACCTGAGTTATTATTGTATGTTAATGTCATATACCAGCCACAGCCAGCTGGCCAATGATCAGACTGCAGTTTGTAAACAAACAACAACTAACAGAAGCTTGATGAACGCTTTATCTAACCAGGTTCTAATTTTAGCAGAACCTTGGCAAACATGTCTCCCAGCTCCTTGCATTCTTTATTTTAAAATAATGAGACAGGTCGGGTCTAACTGGATTCTCTACATACCCTGATGAAATAACCCATCACTGACGTCTATGCCCTCTTTGCTTCACCTCTGATTTTAGTGTCTGCTTACACATTTGATACCGTCCCTCTCTTTCACACTCTGTAGAATCAAATCTACATTTCCTCACGTGTGGCTGGGGACACCCACAATACAATTGTAATTGGTACATGGAGGTTAAAGTCTCACCTAAAGCTGCACCTGAGGAATTAGCAACAGGAGCTACATCAGCTTCCTTACACATATGCATTTACAGTGACAGAATGTGATGTCTGCAAATGAAACCAGACGAGAATCCCTGGGTGATTCATAAAGAGGTCCGACACTCAATGTTGTCTTTGCCACTGAAATATTGAAGTTGCATGTGACAAAGCTGGGAGCCTAGATTGCCCTGGGATATGTGAATATTGCAGCCAAAGTAATGCATGCATTATACAGTTGGTGGGATTTGACCATGGGAAAAGCAATGGTTCAGCGATCAGGTAATTGTATGAAAATAAGAATAAATATGATGCTCATTTCAAGTGTTTTCCTCCTGTTGGTAGTATTATGCAAGAGAAGTCAGAAATTGGTGATGTGTATGAACCATGGCTAACTGCTCTTAAATAGCTGCCTGTCTTTGAAGGGGAAATTTGTTTCAAGGATATGATGCTCGCTGCAGACTTGAGTCCCTGTATTCCTTTCTCATAGAGGCATTTATACAGTCACGTTAGTTAGGCAAAAGCATGAGACCATAAAGCAGTGCACATAACTTTCTGTATAACGACACCTACAGAAATAAACCTGGAGCCATAAAGAGACTGCCTATAAGTGCATGCACAAACCACACAAGCTTTCACACATTAAGTGAGTCAGACATCTCTCACATACCGTACATGTAGGGGAAGAAATTAGATGAGGCACACGTCAGAGCCACTCTGACCTTGCCTGGTGGAGAATCAGCAGCTCAGTTGGAAAAAAAGGGCTTTGATTTCATAACAGATATCAATAATCCATAAAGAGGAAGCATCAATAAACCCTGCATGATACATGCACAGGTCCGGCAACCTCTGATTAGATTTACCTCTGATATCAATGCATCACACAGTGGGGCATTTGATGCATGTGGAAAGATGTCGGGTCTTTTTGTGGTGGGAGAGCAGGAGGGGGTTGTTGGTCCATAACGTGGCCTTGTCAGTTCCAGCTCTAGTGCTGTCATTCCTGCAATCGCTGCCCCCAGGGGTGCAATTTGTAATATCAACACAGTGGGCAGAGAAATGTGATGCATTAGTGTAACTGTTGCTCCGAGTTAATTGCCGTGTGGACACCGCAGCACTGAACTGGGTTATTGGGTGAAAGATGAAGACTGCGCGATGGACTCTGGGGAAAAAAAAAAAAAAGAGTTTTTGCTCAGTGCACAGCTCTCAATTTACCATTCGGAAATGCAGCGATGGTGGAGTTTAAGAAATCAAACCTGACATTTGTGTTACTTGCTAAGATGCAGCTAACAACTCTGACTACAACATAGTAAGAGATGTAACATCATATTCAGTTTTAGCCTTAGCTGCACGGTGTAGGGTGGCTTCAGATGTAAATGAGCTCAAAGCAATGGTGCCGGGGTAATTCAAGTCTGAGATGCATCATGGAAAAAAAGCGAGGATTAGATAACTAGATTTTTGTGATGGCAATTACCTCAAAATAATATGAGCCGTTTTCCCCCAATTAACAATTGACAGTGCCACACATACTCTTCATTTAAATCAGGTATTAAGGTAATTGTGCAATTTCTGGGTGGAACTCAGCTTGGTTCCAGAGGAAAGCCTTTGAGAACAAGACCTGTCACTGTTTTCCCAGCTCCTGATTGATGACCCTAATTTAGAAGGTTTTTTTTTTGTTTTTTTTTAATGCAATCATGCTCTGACATTTCCTATCAGATGAATCCTTCCTCATTCTTTCCGTTCTTAACCTCCTGACTGTGCAATCTTGCCAAAGTTTAAGTCCCTCGCTCTGTCTTATGACTCCAATGTCCAGATGCTGTTTGAGCCGTTATGCATGATTACCTCCTATTTACCCAAAGATCCATTTCTATATGTGAGTGTTTACAGAAATTCAGTTTATGGCATTTCAGTGCTCAGTGAAAATTGGGATATTAAGCTGTTTTCTTTATCAGATTTTCTTTAACTGATGTATGATGCAGTTGCATTTGATCTTCTCTGAACCCGAGAAAAAGACATTTTAGAACATTATTAAATACATCAGTGAAAAACAACTTGTCATGACACAGATAAAAGATTCTCTCCTCACATTACTCTTTGACTGTGAAAAATAAAATTCAGTTTGGAAAAAAGAGAAAAGCCAAATTGAAAATTTTGCACAACATGGGATATGAAAAAGTGCCCCCTTTTTTTTTTTTTTCCCATTTTACCCCATACCATGAAATTACACGATTGTTTGAAATATTTTTATCACTATCCAATGCAACAGTCGTACTGGTTGATTAGTTTTAAAAAAAAAGAGCAATTTCAAAGATAAATGGAGCAATTCAACTGAATTTTCCTTCTAACCATCTGGGACTTAATAATAAATGATCCAGCTGATGTCTTAGTCCCAGCAGAAAACAACAGATTGCAAATAAAACTGGATCATTCTTTCTTAGATCACGTTCACACCAGCCCTTTTTATTCCTGTTGAACCAAACCTTGCAGCATGGTCTCGGACCACTTGCAAGTGAACTCTGGAGCGGATCATCACTTTTGTGAATCCCATCCGCACCAAATCACTGCAAACATTCTATCTACATGTAATTTCCTGTTTTTGTAGCCGAAGGAGAAGTTGGCAAGTTGTGGCTGGATTTAACCAAAGTGTTGAGAAGTGTTGCGTTAAAGTTAAGAAGCTGCGTCAACAACACATAAAAATACATAATGCACTGCAGAAAAGTGGCAGTTCTTCGTATATTAAAGACAAATTTATTTAGTATGACAACCTCGACAATATTTCGAACACAAGATAGAAAAATGAAAAAAAATGGAAAACTGGAAACATGATAAAAATAAGCTAGGCTATATTTAGCTTGGTTAAGTTTTAACTCATGTATCTACTGTGTGTTGCTAACACATCCTAGTAGGATCCCATTAGAGCAGCCGTCTTCCCTGATACAGTCTTCCTATCGCAGAACGTCTTTCACAAAAGGCTCTAATTATCAAATGAATCAGTGTTTTCCAACCATTGTATGCGCTAACATCTGCTGATATGCATCCAGATCAAGTTGAGCAGAAAAATAATCTGTTCATGCTCCTTGATGTCGGCTGCAGGAGAAATTGTCAGTGTTTTTTTTTTTTTTTTGGGTTGTTTTTAACTGTCTGACCCATAATTGAATTGAATTCTGTGCACGTGACTTTTGTCTTCAATTTTATAGTCCGCTTGAGACTTGCCATTGTTAACTTACCCAGCTAAAAAAATGAAACAATGTATAGAATTTGCATCAGGTCCGCACCAAGAGCTTTTGACACAGAGCTTGTGACCTGATTTTTTCAGGTTGGATACCACCATGGCTATACCAAGACATTTGTAAAAATGTGCTGTGTTTGGTAAGATTGATGGTTGATACTGACACTTTCAAGCCAGTCTGGACTTCCACATAGAGACAATGTTGAGGAAACTGGGAAACCTAAAACAGTCACATTTCTCACCAAAATAAACCTAAATAAAATATTATCAACATCAAATTGTGCTTTGTTTGAAGATGATGTTTTGTATTAAAGGTTGAAATTCAAAATTAATAACTGTGATTGTGGCAAAATAGATGACCGCAAAGACTATTTTTGGAGGTCAGACACTAATGCCCAGGCCTGATTGCTGTTCAGGTCATCATGGAACAGACTTTTTGATGATTACTTTTCAGTATTCCTCAAGCAGACCTGAAAGGTGTTGACCAGGTGAATCAGTTCTCATCAGCGAGAGAATTCCGTAACTCCTTCAATGTTCCTGACTTTATTCCCACAGGGACCGAATTCTAATGGTTTTATTCTTCAAAAAGTTTTCTAATCACCTTCCTTTCTCATAGTTAAATTTGAAGCCCATTAGTTTTATGTCACCTCTAAGTTTCTATATCCAATGTATTTTTCGTGCCAACAGAGAGAACAGGGCCAAAGACATTAACTTCCAAAGAGCACGCTAAAGAATTAGGCAAACTATTCCTCGGAAATTTGAAACTGCACCCCTGTGATACTGTAAATTCTTGAAAGGAAGGAAGGACCGTGTTTGTCAGTGAAACAATGTTAGCACAAACAGTGAAGGAGCAAATGTGTGTGATTAGGCTGCTAAAACTTAGTAAAGGCAGCATTCTTCTGTGTAATGAAGGTATTTAACAAGCAGACTTTTTGTATATATGTGAACATTAGGTGTATATCACCTTCAGAAACTGGCACAAAAGCAAATCCCAGAGTATTGAAAATGAAACAAAAGTATATTGGAGCTCACTGTTATTGGGTCTGTTTCATATTTGAAAAAGAGAAATGCGCTTTGTACGAAAGGCTTAATAACTACCTTTCAGTTTTAAAGCCACATTAATACTTGCCTTATCTGCTTGTGATTGACTGATGAAAGCTTAGTTTGTACCCTCTGGGATCCCTATAGCTTCGACCCAGGTAATTGAAAATGAAAAAAAAAACAAAAAAAAAACATCTTTGTGTGGGTCATACCTTCTAAAGAGCCCACATAGCTAAAAAGAAAGACGAACCGAAATGAACGCTAGACATTTTTGTTTTTCTGCTCGATGCTGACATTAAAACAGTCTGCCTTTCCATGCTAGTAAAGCATCGAAATTAACTTAAGATTTCCACAGGCCATCGGAGAGGTGTGTGTAATGTCCTCTGACACAGTGAATGCTACCAAAGAGCAAAAAGTAAAGCTCAATCCTGGGCACAGATGACAGGCAAACACCACCAGTCTCATCAGCAGTTCTCCTGGATGGGCTCAGTAGCCTGATGTTTCACAGACAATATTCAGTGCGCCATACTGCATCACAGCTGTGCCATTCAGTCAAGCTGCTGTGGATGGTTCGTAATGATGACCAGAAATAAGGTAGGCATATAATATAAGCATATAACAAATGGTAGTTATATTTTTCAAGTGGGCAATTTTGGCATTTTCATTTCCTTAGGTTTACTTTTATATATATATATCATCCTCTGGGATGTTCCACTTTAGCAGCCTCTCCTTAATTTTTTGTGGCTATTGACATGCCGGAATGTGACCCACGAAACTTGTTTGTGTGCAGCACCACCAGGGTAAAAATGTTGACACTGTGTCCACCCAGTGTGCAGTTAAACTCAGCCAAGACACGGCGCACCTGTCAGAGCTCCAAATGTGAGTTGGAAAGCTGATTGTCTGCACCTCTTTCAGCCTAAATGTGTTCCCTAACTGTCTTGTAAAGTTTTGGGAGAGCAGTTTCAGAGATGTATTTGTGATCAGGCAAACAGTAGCATTAATTACTGATCATCCAGGACAATGAATTCAACAATTTTGTCAGTTATCTTTGTCGCTTTTTTGCTGCCGGTAATTTTGCTGTCAGTAAAATTGAGATTTGTCATCATTCCCCCTCCATGCATCAGTGAAGCTGCCATGATCTTTCACGTGACGTGTCTTCGAATGAAGTTGCTAGTATTAAAATTGGCTAATGGCACTCATGCCCTTCTTGAAAGTACAGCCTTGCATACTGTGCATGTCACTGTGTTACTGGAGGGTAAAACTTTACCAAGAGTAAAATGCTTCCAAATATCTAACATGCTGCGCATCAGTTTCTTTGCTGCTCTAAAACAGTAGTTGCTAGTGGCAGCACAGGGTAACTTCTGGTGTCAGCATTTAGAGCGGCAAAGCAGATAAGATTGTTCACTGTTAATGCAAGTTAATAGAGACAGTATTACAAAAGTTACAAAAAAAAACCTTACAAAAGTAAGATTATTTGTAATGTAACACTCAATAGAAGCTACTGTTGTGGCCAAAGGAATCTGACAACACTGAATTTCCCTGCATTTTCAAATGTCCCATTTTGCTTTACAAATATCGTCATTAGTGTGTAAAATAGCTGAAATGTACCATAGCACAGATGCAACAGGGGCATTAGTCAGCTTGCAGCTCAGGTGCAGAATTCATTTGGTGGCAGAATGGGTAGAATAGGCACATTTACAGAAATTATGTCAGAAAATAAACTTGGGGTATAAAATGAATTTTATTATCATTATTTTGGGATACAATTTTTAAACAGGACCTCAGTAAAGAAAAAATATAAAATAAAAAGGAGAGTTTGGAAATGTAGACCTCCTGGTAGGAATGAAAATGAACTGAGGTTGAATCGCATAGATCCAAATCATTGCAGTTTATTTCTGTTCAACATTACTGTATATGGTAATCCATCAAAGAGAGCTGATGTACATCACTCAGTATCAAAGATTTGGACATATATGGATTGGCACACCAACCATAAAATGAAAGAAAACTATTGATCAAGTACCCCCTAATCAACTAAAAAGAAAACTGAATTCATACAATGCTGATTCGTGGTCTTCTGAAATCACCACGCTCACTTTTAAGAACAACCGCAAAAATTTGTACCCGCAGCATTTTTCTATTTGGAATCAAAGCAAGCATAACATCTGCAAACTTGCCACTGTAATATTAGGCCCAGACGGTTCTCAATGTTGTCCAAAACATTTTCCCAAACTGAACAAAACCACATTCCTGCATTTGTCACAGCTCACAGCTCTGACTGTGCAGTGTGGACTTATTATTGTCTCTGTGAAACAAAAGAAGACTCCGGGCCTGGGTGCGAGTGCCAGGTGAGGTCAAGACTAACGACTCTCATGAGTGACAATAAAGACAGTTTCAAAACTGTCATCCATTTCCTCAGCAGAATCTCCTTACACAAGCACAAAGCTGGCATGAGGTGAACACTGCACTCGACAGAAGCTCAATAACTCAAGGTCAGAGCATTTAGCAGGCAAAGACAAAGGGCTTATCTGGCCACTCTCATTTTCTTCACATCCCCAGTAATGCCAGTAAGACCAAATAAAGGACCACTTCAAAGATTTATGATAATGAGTTTACCTTGCCATGCCGGTTGTTGTTACCGTGCTGGGATTTATGAGCATGTCATGAATATGCCAGAAATGATTAGGATGATCGTTTTGATATGAGAAAGGCACGACACAGCTTTTATGCGCAACATGGCTTTGCTAACATAAGAAATACTGCGCACTGACAAGTCACGGGAGCAAAGGCACTGTCACTACTTACATTTTATCTGAAAACGTATGTGGATTCATTCTTTTCTAGAGAGCACATTATACGGTGAATTTCCATGCATGTTTTTTCTGCAGAATCACCAAACCTGACTCTCTGTTGAATGTGAGCTATTGTGGGAGGAAGAGGGGAAGGAAGATCTGATATTCTGAAGCTCAGGTGTGATAAAGAGGTTAAAGAGATGCACATTATGAACAGGCTGCTCAGAGAAAGGTGTGACACGGCAAAATGCTAATAAACAATCAGGTTACATATGGCTCAAAATTGTTGTTTACTCCTTCTGGACATCACAGGGGACACGATGAAACGTCTAAAGCTTAAGTTTATAGTATTAGGTACTGTTTGCTCTAAAGTCAGCACTTAAGGGATGAAAAAAAACATCCGAAATATAGTATAATTTCTGCCTAACATCCGTCTTTCTCTTGGTCCTAATCACGGATATCATGTAGTTGTATTATGCACCATGCACTTAAAATTACCACACGGGTATGTAGTTTTCTGATATTTCTGCCAGATTAAGTCTTCCCCTACGTTGAGAAGGTTAATGGTACATTCTTAAACAACAAGCCAATTCAGTGGGTTCTTATTTGCCAACTGTAATACATTTTAATGTTATTCATTGTAAATGATCCCACAGTCAAAGTAAAACAAGGGAAAACAATTTTTTTCTTTTTTTTCTTGGATTTACAAACTGCATGATGTTGCTTTAATTTTCAGAAATCTCCCAGCTTTTATTTGGAAAATGTATAAATAGCTGGTGATGACAGGATTAGTCGGCTGGCACAGGGTTCATTAGTATGCGCAGCATGAATGATAAACGGAGTGTGGATTTCAACAGAGAACACTGGGAATGTGAGACCATCATGCTAGAATTGCAAAATCTCTGCTTTTCTTATAACTGATCACGCTCTGTAGAGCTGAGTCTGACTCATGGTTTAGCTTGCACAACATAATTTAATACAATAAAAAACTCACTGCTGTGTGATGTTCTTTTATTAATTTGGTCCATTCTCCATTGTTCTATCATTTACTTTTTGTTTTCATGACTTCTAGTACTTCCCTCTCAGATGCTCTCATTTGAAGCATTATTGTAACTGCTGTTGTTACAAAATGACTCATAAACATGTCAGTGCTTATGCCAAGGGACCAGCGCCTCGTGGAGAGTCTTGTGGGAGACAACTTGATCTGCAGCTTACATGTACAAAACTGCTTTCTGCGTAAAGATTGAAACAGGGAGCTCCATGTCATTGTTTTCACAAGTGGCCTGATCTGAGGCTTTGCATGGTCTCACATTGTTTGAGTAACCACAAAGACAGCTTTTGTGAGCAAATGCTAAACTGAGATTAGTTCTAGCGTCCTAGCAGGCTACACAGAGGCTCAGAAGAGCACAGTAATCACACAGTTGCTCCAATGGTGCGGAAAGCTCCGCAACTGAACCACTTGAAACAAAATACACAGCTGTTCTAAAAGAAACTGGAAGGAAAACTCACAAGATTATCCACCAAGAGCAGAAGATAAGACATCCAGAGGGATATTTATAAACCCATATTAGGCTGATTTTTTGCCAGTGCAAAACACATGAGTTTCTCTTTTGATTTCTGCTTTTAGGATAAATGGCTGTTTTGATACCAAGTATGCTCATGCGAAATCACAATTTTAATGATAACGTCCAGAGTCGTCAGAACAGATTGAAAAATGTCATATGACTGCTGCATTTTATTAGAGTCATTTATCATACAGGAGGTTGATGCTGGTGCTGTCTTTACAATAAATTCAATCTCACTGCAGCATTTAGATTTTACCAACACAAAGAGGATGTACATAAATCATTCCTCTTCGTGCAGTCAAACTGTTTTAATCAGGCCTGATAAGAATGCTCTGTTGCTAAAATGGATAAATGTCTTCAACAATATGATTATCTTCTCATGTGCTGCATCAAACATGCGCATGGCCGTTCTAAAATGAGAGGCATCTCATTTACAGCCAGGAGTTTTGCATGCTGTGAATTGTGAAGATGATGGCTCTGACAGCACACACTATTATTTGATGATTTATTGTAATTCTCTCACCATCAGCATCTGCTTTGTTATCAGGTCTTTATTTCCCAGCTCCTTACTGTTCCGTCCTACTGTGTATTTTTTGCCTTCGCTTTATCACAGCCATAAAGGAGCTGTCTAACATGCTACTGGTCTCTGAGACGAAGTTAATCAAGAAGCTTTCTCTAGAGTAAAGACCTTGATACCCATTCCCCCTGAGCAGACAGTACAGATATCTATGGCCCAATCCAGCTGCGTGTGTAGTGCATTTTCAAAATTAATTTGGTTTTCTGCTTCCCTCTGGAAAGGAAAATTTGCCTGACTAATCTACCATCCGGGGAAACAAGATCTGCACATGAGACATGCTGGTCTGAATGAGCGGTAAAGAGCACTGCTCTAGAGAGCAATTTCCTCATTTGAGCTTTAAGTCAATAAGGTCAAACATAGGACATTCATTTCCAGAGTTTTTAAAAACGAGAGAGAGAGAGAGAGAGAGAATAGCTGTACTAGGCAGTACCAAGAAAAAGTGGCTTTCTTGCTCAACCCATAAGTGTAAACCTAGATTCCTGGTCTACAGCTCATTAAATCTGAATTGAATTTCTTTTCAAGTGATGTAGATCTATATTCACCTTGGGTGATAACCCTCTTCTGGCTACCAATTAAGGGAAACATTTACATGCACAGCCAATTAAAAGGCACCAGCATCACAGCTGACACGCTCGAACACCTGCAAGTCTGTCTCATTTATCATGCTCTTACTTAAAGTGGCATTCTCCTTGTTTATTGATTTCATCGCATGTGCATATACTTGTTCTCACTCAACAGTCAGGGAGGACATTGTGGCTCTACTGGCACTTTACCTCAGGTTGCTTTTGGGATTTCATGTGTGCAATTGTCACACGTACTAAGAGCACTTTGTGTAAGACATGAAGCAGCAAATGATTTAAGCCCGGAGCGTATTGCTGCTTCGCATGGTAACGATGCTGCTCTTGATTCTACAAGTATCATTGCTGTACCCACCTATTAAATGTCAGCTGCCTGCAGTGCATTTGAGATGCATACCAACATTTTTCATTCTGTGAAGTATTCCCCAGGTGACCGAGAACAAAGTTTGGATCCAGAGTAAAATTTTTAAATTAGGCTGGTTCAAATTTTAATTCTTATTGTTGCAAATTTGGTCTCATAGATCGATCAGCTTTTGAATCATCTACTGGTGTTTTAATACGATGGAATTTAGTTTGATATTTTCCTTCATTGAAAACTATTCTCAGCAAAGCTGTAACTGCACATTGTTCTGCAATCAAAATGATATAACTTCCATTTTATTATTTTTGGGGGAAAAAACTTCCCAGACAGGTATCTCAACACATAAATCTTAAAGTGTCTGCATGGTCAGACACAGCTATCCACTTCTGTAATAACAAATTTCAACCTTTCAAAACGTAAAACCCACCACTGATTTTTTATAGAAAACACTGACTCCACAAAAGAAAGATACATCTATAAGAAGAAAAGAGAAACATTGAATTGTGACAGGATTTCATACATTCAACATTCAGCAGTTCTATTGGTTCAGCGTCACTGCCTGCCATTATGAGCACCATCAATATCTGTTGTCATCTGTGCTAGTTACAGAATGTTCTTCTGTTTGGTTGCATTGTGAGTGCAAGCAGTGATTTTCTCAGGGTGTTTTTCTTTTGGGGTTGTGAGTGTTTGCAGAGCATGTGTTATCAGATTGGTGTTTTTTTGTTGTTTTTTTTTTAAATGTGCATGTGTTTCCTTAGATTATTTTCACACATAAAAGTCTGGGGGACTTTGTTTGATTAGTGGGTAAAATTGTAATATTGCAAGCAAAAATTTATCCCACTTCTGCAGGCCTATTGTGTACTTTGGTGCTAACCAAATTAACCTTACGATGACATTGATCATCTATGCAACTGTATCCAAACGCCACCGTTCACTCACTGGAAAGCTTAAAGTGACAACAAGCAACAGTGATATTGTATATAATCTATGGTTTTACCATATTTTAAAGGACATGCCTTTTTGAGTTTTGCCAAATTTGGCCCAGATTTAGCTGTTGCAGACACAAGCTTATCCTAGCTGAGACATGGATGGACAAAACAACTGCTGACACCGAAACAGGTTGACAGATCTGGGCCCCACTGGGCACTGTAAACATTGATCTGTCCTGGCCGAGTCATGGATGCCCTGCAAAACAGTGGACAGCACCAAAGCAAGTTCTAGTTGCCCAACTGTTGCCGAGCACAAAAACAGGTTCTGACCAGTTAATGGTTTCTGGATCTGGGCCCGACTGGGCATAGTGGACACGGGCCAGTCCTGGCTGAGAAATGAATGATGGGTAAAGAATGCCTGCTGTAAACACAGGTCTTTACAAGTTGAGAGACAGCTGGTGGACAAAATGGCAGCGAGCGTCAAAATGGGTTCCAGCCAATGAATAATAATCACTTAATGTAATTTGTGGGTACATGTATAAACATTATGGAATGGCTGCATTTAATTTAACAATTTAAATTTTTATTTTTCATATTCGGCATATAATAGAAACAGTATGACGGCACAAGGTATGTTTTGTTCATAATGTAATACATGAATTGAAAATGATTATATTACCTTTGGCTTCTAGTCTTTCTAATAGAAGCCCTGTAATAGTTGAAGGTGATGTCAATTTGCTGAATTAGGATAAAAATGTTTTACTGGCAGCTAGTATTCTTCCATTTTGTGGGAATAGTAATTTTATGTTTTCTTTGATTCTTGGGTTTATACACATTCACCTTTTTCATAAAGCTAGAAATAAGATATAGAACTTTCCAGCCTAACAACCACTAATTCGTATACTAGACTTAAAATATGCATATTCTTTCTAAGTTGTTTATTACATTATGGTGAGTCTGGTTAGAGTTAGGAAAAGATAATGGTTCAGATTAATATGGTCACTTAAAGCATGGAACATGAAATCTTTCACCAAATTCACAGCTCCTCATCAAAAGTTAATTGTTTTATGACCTCTCCAGTGGAGAAAATCCAGAGTGCAATGTATTGTAATTTTCTTATAGGAACACTTCTCACAGATTTTCTCTTTTACAAAAACTATTTAAACTGTATACATAGATTACTTTGCCATTTACTCCAATTTGAGTCCATGATTTGTATAGTTTACATGAATCTGTTTTGTAAATGCTACCTCATGTCCCACTTTTCAAGAATCTGTCTGCCACGATGCTCACGCGTTGGGTGCCAGCAATGGAGAGATCGAACGCCGCATAAAGTGATGACTCCAGCTGGCATCTGATAGAGATGGATGTAGAAGAATCTGGGCCTGAATGAACGGTGTCTCTGAGCCGCAGTTGTAGTAAATATGCTTTACTCTCGATAGATTTGACATTAATGTCCGGGTGGCATTTCACAACTCTCATTCTTTTCTCTTTTCCCTCCATTCCCCATCCTGGTCCAGTTCACCAGGCTACATTCAAAAAGATGAGGCTTGCTGAGGAGGCTGGCTTTGTTTTACATTTATGTTTGGCGCTGAATGGAAGAGGAGACATCAGGGATTAGAAAGGGATTAAAAAGATTTGGAGGAGATTTAAGATTAACATTAAAATAACAATGTGTTATGATTTGGGGGGAAATTATTGCACTACTGAAAACTATGTCACCGGATTTTTTTTTTAAAAACTGGAAGCAGCAGAACATTTTCAGAAAAAAAGAATATAAAAATGAAATACAGATTTGCTAAAAATGTATGTCTGTATTCTGCTGATTGTCTTATCTTAACATTAACAGTTTAACAAAATTCTGACCAAATATCACATTACTATAATTGTAACTATTCATAAAATGATTTTTTGATTTGTGTGATTTCCTATACTAATTAGACAATTTAATTTGAGTTATTGAAATATTGGTAAAATTGTATTCTGAAGATGGATTTTTTTACTGCCACCTAGCAATGCATTTTTCAGACAGAAGCAAAGAAAAAAAAACTGCATATGGCCCCTCACAATGCATGTGATGGGAGCCATGTTTTCAACAAAGCATGCTAATGCACCAACCGGTCAAAGCAAATGCAATTTGCCTCCTGTCCATAGCATGGGGTGTAGAAGAAAGGCACCCAGCTGCGAGACGCTCGGCCTAAAGCAGCTCTTAAGGTCTTGGGAAGAAAGACGTGGTCCCGTCTGACAATAGTCCCCCTGTGGTTACCCTGGGATAGCAAGCAGCAGGAGTTCATCAGCACTTTGGTAAGCTCACATGCTATCACGACTAAAGTTAACGCAAGCAGCGATGCTGTTCTGAATGACAATGCAAGCAGAGAGGAACGCTTCAAAGAGTCTTTGAGTCCTGTCTGTCATGGCAGTTCCCAATGTGGAGGAGAAATACATGCATGGTGAAATTCTGTGAGAACTGCTTTACCAGAAGGTGGCTCGGACAGGTCTAAACTGACTGGTTACAGTGAGACAGTGGACTGGCTATTTTACTGTACCGACTGAGAATGATCCAGCAGAGTTCAGCCAAGAGCAGACTGAGGGTTGAAATGCCTTCAGACAGTTGAGTTCATACATAGTGTGCTGTGTGGTGTAGGGCTTTTTTCCACACATTGCCAGTTTTCTCAGTTTCTCAGTTTCTCAGTACCTTTTAACTTTTGCTACCTGATGTTGTGGCAATTTTGGTCAGAAATTTTGACTGTTAATCACAAAGTCAGTTACTACATTTTCCAGCATGGGAGTGAATCACCTAAACAAGAATCTTGAGGTCAGATATTTTACATGAGATCAGATATTTTTACAAATCTCACCAAAATTCTTTAAAGCTGTGCCACTGTCGTGCAAACATGTCATTTTCCACCGATAATGCCGATTACTCTCTATACATTCTGTATTTTAACACACAATCAGGCACAGAAGTATGTGGACCATGACACTGTTTATATCATTTTGCCTCTATGTAGCACCACAATAGATTTGAAATAAAACAATCCAGATGTGATGGAAGTGCAGACTTTCATCTTTAATTTGAGACATTTCACAAAAATATGACTCGTTTTATTTAGGAATTACAGCCGTTTCATGTGGAATACCTTCATTTTCAGGGGCTCAGAAGTATTTGGACAACCGACATGCAGTTTGATGGACAGGTATGGTCTCTCCCCTCGCTAATTCAAGACAAATGAAGCAGATAAAAGGTTGGAGTTGATTTCAGGTGCTGAAATAGCATTTTGCGGCTGTTTGACTGGAGCTGTCAATATGAAGTCTGAGGAGATATGAATGTAAGTGGAGGAGGCCATTATTAGGCTGAAAAAACAAAATAAATCTATCAGAGCGATAGAAAAAACTTTAGGAGTGGCAAAATCAACAACGTGGTCAATTCTTAAAAAGAACAAATGCACTGGTGAGCTCAGCAACATCAAAAGGCCTGGAAAATCGAAGAAGACAACTAAAATGGATGATGGCAGAATCCTTTGCTTGGTGAAGAAATACTCCGGAGAAGGTAGGAGTATCATTGTCAAAGCCTACCATCAAGAGACGCCTTCATGAATGTAAATACAGAGTTTAGAACAAGGTGCAAACATTTGGTAACATTCAAGAGCAGGAAGACCAGATTAGACTGCGACAGAAAACATCTAGAAAAGCCTCCCAAGTTCTGAAATCATATTATTTGGAGAAATAAAACCAAGGCAAACTTGTGTCAGAATGTTTTTGAAGAGAAAAGTCTGGAGAAGGAAAGGAACAGCTCATGATCCAAACATCATGTGTCAAACCTGGTGGAGGCAGTGTTATGACATGGGCATGCATGGCTGCCAATGGAACAGGGCTCGCTGGTGTTTATTGATGATGTGACTGCTGACAGAAGTAGCAGGGTGAATTCTGAGGTGTACGGGGCTAAATTCTCTGCTCACATTCAGCCAAATGCTACAAAACTGATAGCACAGCGCTTTACATTGTAGATGGATAATGACCTTAAACATATTGCAACAACTCAAGACTTTTAGAAGGCAAAGAAATAAAATATCAATCACTGGCCAAGTCAGTCACCTGATCTCAACCCAAAACAGCAGCTTTTCACTTCCTGAAGTCAAAACTGTGGGCAGAAAGACCCACAAACAAGCAACACCTGGAAGTGGCTGCAGTGAAGGCCTGGAAAAGCATTTCCAGAGAGGAAACTAGGCTTAAGGGAGTCATTGACTGCAAAGGGTTTTCATCCAAGTATTAAAAACTATAGTTATATTTACAATCATGTCACTTTGTCCAAATACTTTTGAGCCCCTGAAAATTGAGGTACTCTGCATAAAATGACTGTAATTCCTAAATGGTAAATTCAGCATTTTTGTGAAACCGGCACAAAAACCAAACCTGTCACTGTCCAAATATTTCTGGACCCAACTGTACATGCATACAGACCTCCTGCAATGAATTCCATTTCATTAGTGTTTATAATGTTTAAAGAATAACGGTGAATACTGTGAACACACTCTGTTCCTTGTGTCTTTTGTGTTTGCTGTCGTATTTTTTTTTGTTTTGTTTTTAGCTGCGATCACATTTAATGACTGATTTATGCTCCATACATTCCATGCAGTGTGCTAAAAAATGTGATTTCAAGCATCACGAAAAGACAGCTGCTATTTGAACAAAACAAGTATTGGAATCACACAGCTGCTGTCAGTTTTTCGGACAACAAATTCTATTTGAGGAATCCCAGGCAAGCGGAAATAAAGGCATGACGTCAGTGGGAAAGGGCTTTGACTACTACCAGTCAAGGAACTTCTCAGATATCTCACTGCAGAGTCTGACGCTGGCAAATATAGAGTTTACACATAATTTTGTCAATTTAAATTTGGAGGAAAATGGCAAAAGTAAGTAGAGAAATGGGAAACCTGTAGCGTTTCATTAATAATTTTTTTTATATGAAGGAACCCTCAGATTGCCTCTGCCGGTCCAAGATTTACTGTGGTCTCCCAACCAGGGAATCTTTAAATCAGGCAATATGTCAGCCCTATGAAAGGTTCACTGCACCTGGCTTTACTCTAAAGTAGGCAATGAAGCTGTAAAAGGCCAAGTGATGAACTGGATGCTCCTGTGAACAGCTGGGCTCCAGACCAAGGATAAGCCCAGCAGTTACCTTTCTCTCCCTCCTCCACGGATAATGCAGGGCTGCAGCAAGGTCTTAGCGACAGGTCAGAACCGTCAATCCAAGAGGAAGCCGGCGCGTTAAAGGAAGTGATGACACTTTGATTCATTTGAGTCCAAAAGCCATGAATAAAACATCAGCTGCCTCCGGATCCACTTGTTATGAATCTACTTAATATATTAGTGTGTGCACCTGCTGATTTTGTAAAATGTTTCGAGGACAGGAAACCTCTCTGAAAAGCCAGCCTAATCTAATCTCACTACAAGGAGCATCAATATTAAAAAACTCTTTTTCAAGTGAAAAATGGTTACTTTTTGAAGAAGGGAAAGGAGCCATCTTGTTCGGAGTAAATCCCCAAACTTGACGTTATTAGATGCAGACTGCACTCCCATTGTTAACGTGGATGTCTGTGTTTCTTTTTTTTTTTTTTTTTTAAACTACCATTAATTGCTCAAGTGACTCAAATCTTTATTAAAAAAAGGAAAGTTTTGCTTTCTTTGTTATTCAAGACATAACCAAAACATTATCTCTGGCTGTCTGAGCTAGAATGGTAATACTGGCTCGGCCGTCAGTCCTCGGCGAGCACAGACCCTGAGAAGGAGCCTGACATGTTGGGCCACAGAGGGAGGGTCTAGTCTCCATAAACTAGAGACATACTGTATACAACCACCTGGAAAAGCTGGGCTGCTTCTCTTCCAGCTGATCGCAAATCTCGGCTGGGAGCTGTTGCAGGATCAACTGGGCTGAGTGAAACATAACCACTCCTTGAACCTGGCCATGAGGATGATGTGATCGAGACAAAAGAAGACCCTCTTTGAGGACCAGTAGATAGCTGAACGGTAGCCTGTTGTACTGAAAGACTACACTGTGGAAGGCAAAACGCAAGGCCTGTTTTAAGGCCACAGGTGGCAAAACAAATACCTGACTTAAACAGCTCCAGCAGCTGACTGGTAGATGAACCTGTTGAAATGGTATAAAGTGGGTGTGAACTCGTCTTTTTTTGAAACCAGGAAGAAACTCAAAGCAATGAAAACGCTCCCACCACTGACGTGTTCTCTTTTCCATTAAAAAAATAGTACGCAGGTGCCCAAACCCAGAACTAACGCCTGCATCTCTCTGTGTAACAAAAAAAAAAAAAATACTTACAGAAAACTTGCCATGCCCATCACAGCTCCATCGTAGTCATCTTCCATCAGGAGGAAACCTTTGGATTTTTGGACCCCATTTTATTTAGTCCCCTTAACAAGTGAAAGTCTGGGCAAAATCATGTCCTGTTTTCAGTATCTACATGTTGCAAAAATCTCTGTGAAAGGGTAGGATGGGTGGATGGGTGGATTTATAAGGGCGTGTCAGACACCTGCACTGAACTAACTGCCTTCTTGCTTAACCTTTAAATCTGCCTATGCAGCGTTCATCCTTCTATTATACATTGCACTTAGATTATCCCAAGATTTACAAATCCATTCCATTCTAATTCCACACACAATGGGTCCAGAAGAAAGTGGTTTGAATTTCCAAATTGGATCACCCCTTCACTTTTATCCACGGGGGTTTGGATAAATTCTAAGATCTGATATGTATCACTATATGTGACCAAAACTTCCTGAAAGACTTCACAGATGTATTGCAAATTCTTGAAAACAAATCATTTTTTTGGATATCTAGTTTTGTACATATTCCATATGAATACCATAGTAATAGCATAAACCATTGTAACCCCGTAGTCCTGCAATAATTGTAAACTTTCAGAGACTTACAGTACTCTATTATCCATTAAGTCTCTATCAGACCACTATTTACTTTGACAGAATTGGTGCAAACGTTTTTGAAAAGAAAACAAAAGGGGCGGGATGTTTATTCAACTGGATTTGTCTGTTTTTCCTCTCAGATTTACTCTTAAATATGCATAGCTGATGAGCCCTCTCAGCAAGGTACATTTCATTTCTTGTATGGGAGGGTTCACAGTACATCAATTAGCCAATATATCTTCAAAAGTTTGCCTCTAACACCACATCACACAGGAAGGAGTTACTATTGACCTGTTTTTAGTTTACATACTTGTATTTATGGTAAACAACAGCAACAAAAAATCAATTACTACAACCCACAATTTAATCATAGTCATTCTATATGTAAAAATGCCATCAAAAATGCAACTACAATGAGAAGCGTTGGAGGACAAATCGTTGGTTCATCATATTGATGATTTTATCCCTACAGGAGTATGAATGTAGCCAGCAAAATCTCTCAAACTTGTGAGCTACATAACGTCTTGTCTTGTGTGTAAAGTAGCCTGCCCGAGGGTAGATGAAAAAAACTGAACAGATCCCCCCTCTAATTAGATTTCTATATTTCATGAGTAGAACTGCATTTGTACTTTGTATGAAGCTACGAGAAAAGTTATGAGATTCACCAAAAAACGTGGATAGGAATATTTATTGCTTTTTGCGAAGATTCCTAAACAAAGTAGCCCTGAACTCCTCACACACAGTGGTGTAACTTTAATGCGTGGAAATGGTATGTGGATTACGTTGTTATAAACAAAAGAAGTTGTGATTTTTTTATGTCATGCAAATGACAGAGCACCAAGAGCGCTGTGGCTTTCTGACAGTACAGTGGGCTTTAGAGGTCAAAAGACATCTTCAATCATAACTCCGATATTTACCGGAGGAGTGCAATAAAATGCTGGCGTTGACTCTCTGTGCAAAGCTGCTCCTTTAATCCCTCCATTCACAGTCTTGAACAGAACATGGCACACATTCCTAATTCTCATTCACTGCCATCTCTGCCACTGCTGGGGTGACCAACGGGCCAAAAAATCCAAACATCACAGAGACCATCAACAGCAAACACACACTAGAGAACTCCCACTTCTATTTTCTTATATGGGAAACTACAGAGTGTCTTGTACCAGAGCAAATAACTCGGCTGTTTCAAGCTAACTAATTGAGACCACTTAATTAAAGCCTATGGAGAAAACTGGCAGACAAAATTGAATTAGGGTAGAGCCAGAATTACAGCTTTTAAATGGAGTCTGAGTAAAAGACACATCAATACAAAGTCACATTGTATCATTGCAACATTCTATCTCAATTATGTGTTTTTTCACTCTGAACTCCTTCAATTCTGGTAATCATCAGCTCTAAAATCATTGTGATAGGTGTTTAGAAAATGAAGCTCAGTTCTCAAACAGAAACATCTACAGCAAGGCGGGAAAAGACACGTTGCACAGAAAACAATGACTGTAGGATATCACAATTTACCTTTTTCTGCAACAACAGCAGCATCTTTCCTGGCAATTTCAGGACGACTGTGAGACTGTGACCCAACTGAGATGCAAAGTCACAGCTCAGCTCTCAATTACAGAACAAATACTCAAGCAATGACGTGGACTAGACAATTTCATACTTGACTGTCCATGTTTTAAAATGTGAAAGCCCATTTGGGTTTGGACGATGACAGAAGCAGCATCTTGTACTTGCTTGGATATCATATTTGAGGATTTAGGCTAGTGCTGTTGGAATGTAGAGCTAATGTCATCCTGTTAATAAACAAACTGTCTTGATACATAAACTTAAATCTTTTTTTTTTTTTTGCAGTAGCATTACATGGTAGGAGTAAAAATGTCCTTGAACTAACAGTGTCAGTCCCACTGAGGCTTGCTTGGAGGGCATGTTGTATCCTTCAGTTTCAGCATTGCTGGTTTAGCAAAAACCCAAAGCAAAAGGTTTATTCATTTTTAGTGTAGGTTGAGTTTTTAAGCCTACAACACATTGGCGCATCGCAAAAATTAATATTGTGTAGTATAGTGTTTTTCTCTTCAATTATTTCAGTAAGATTGAGTAAAGTATATTCTGGACTCAATACACATGCACTAATATGTTTTGAGCATTTTACTATATCAGTATTCATATTTATGGCCTACAGCTCAAGAACATATAAAAAAAACACATAATATTGGAATATTATATTATTAAATTGGAATATAAGAGTATAAACCATAATCGTCTAGTTTTTTTTCATGATGCACTAGTATAGACCTCAGAAAGGGTGATGCATTCAAACATTAGATCTCAACAAACAGAAAATGTGACCTAGTTACCGCTACCAACTTTATATTCAAATCAGTAAAAAAAATATATATTTCAATGCAAATACTGATTGATACCAGCTAGTTCTTGGTGGAAAACAAATAATAGTTGCACGTATGAGAATCTAAACTGTAAAACTGACTCTTTGGTTAATCTCAAACCTTATACACCAAGCCTTAAATATAAAATGATACACTGATAACACAAAGTACAATATATCCCAGCACACACTCATGTACACACACACACACACACACACACACACACACTGACATTAACCAGAGGGGAGTTCATGTTTTAATTGCTGACACTATAGCTTCTGGCTCTCTGTACCAAATGGGTTCGCTTGTAGGATACATAATCCATTATCATAAATCAGATGCGCCAACACAGACAGGTGCTGCATGAATAATTAAAGGTCGATACATTAGCACTTGTGTGGCAGTATGTGTCTGAACAGATGCTACTGAATGGACTAAAAGCACTGCAAAAAACCTCAGAATCCACATTAAAAAGCCTAATGCTTTGCACTACAGGCAGAGATGATATACAAGTTCGAATAGTCCAAGCCTGCTGTCTTCCCCCTCCGAACAAAACTGAAACAGAAAGGTCTGAAAGAAGAGGAGTAGCTATTTAATAGACACTGCTTGAAGCAGTGTCCGTCCTCTTTTTTGCTGTGTGGTCTTATCTCTTGTGGTTGAGCTGCTATCCTTGTCTGAACCTGTGCGGGGCAGCCAGGTTACTTTAACTCTATACTGGAGAGTCCAGAGAGCTGCAGGCAGAGCTTGAAAAAAGGTCTGCTACAGCAAGGAGGCTACAGGATTACAGATCTCCATTCTAACATTAATTACACCTGAAGCAAATTCATTTGGAGTTTTGCCGAATTAGAGATTTAACTGCAGACAAGGCAAGAGAGGAGCCAAAGAGGAGGGGGAATATTCTTGATGTTTCTTTATTTGCTCTGCAGTGGTTCTTTTTAATCACAGGATGTTCTTTGGGTTCTAATACCATGTATATGGAATTCAGTTGACCAAAACGAAAGACATGGGAAAGGAGTTTAATGGCTGCAGATGCAATATCAAATGACCATGTTGTGGGGAATCTGTGTTATAATGATATACACTGATCAGATACAACACTATCTGTCTAAACTTCAGCAAATATGGAGATTTGATGCTTGGAGATTGACAGTAAGGTAAATATCTTGGATCCCGCATTTGGTCAGATTAAAAATACTACCTTGAACTTTTGTTCATGATGTTTGAGTACTCAACAGAGCAGCAGAGATCTATAATGTACAGTTCAATGATGAAAACATTTTTTTTCAGCCTCCACACATTATCATAAATACTTTTTTCCCCCTAAAAGTTAGAAATTACAAAACACAATAACTTAAAAAATATACATCACATTTATTTGCACTGATACCAAGAGTCCATACAGTTTTCTTTGTCTACTGATGTGTTTGGGCACAACCCGTAACCTGTTACCTACTCCATACATCCAACAGTCAAGAAGAATCTGTATCACCAAGCTTTGCTTTATCACTACGAAAAACAGAAAGTTTGACATAGCTGACACATTTCACTGTGTTTTATTTCTAAAGGTAACACAATGTACAAAAATCAAGTCTTGAAATAGTAAGATTCTTGGTTCCATAAAAAAAACTTCTTTTTCTCCTCTATGTCTGGATAAGAAAACAATGCACTTATCTCTACTGAGTTTCTGCTGCATTGCAAGTTAGGCAGCCAAGGGATAAACTGATGCGGATAAGTAATGAAACAGGCCGACGGATCCCTGTATTACTACCATAACAGCTTTCAAGGATTTGTTGAGCCTCTGTGGAACCTGCAGGAGCTGCAGGAGCTGTCTAGATGTGGTTGGATGCCAGTCAAAGACTGGAACACATGATGTTCAAGTAATGGATTAAATAAAACAAGTCTTTGCACACTACAGTACACCAATCTGGTGCTGGAAAGAAATGTGCAAATTAATCACCTTAAAAATGGGTTTTAAAGGGTACAGGGAACTTGAGGGGTCGATGAACACTGAAGAGCTGCGTGTTAACTGGCAGATTGAACCCCCTTTGGCAGGCCTTTGGCCCTTTGGGATGGTTAAGGCCAAAGCAAGCAAGCAGTCAGAAGGAATAAGGGAGCTGGAGACTGGTGCCTCCCTTCGTGAAAACAATGATGGCACAGTGGCCTCACCAGGAAGCTGAAGGCACCAGAAAAACCAGGAGCAGAGTCCACGTTAGGCTCTGTGACTGGCAGTACACTGAGCACTGGCCGCTTTTTGCTCGAACACCTGAAAGACGAGAAGGAGAGAGTGTCAATGCTGATTGAAACAAAACCTGAAATGCTATCATATTGAATGATAAATATCACCACAGATTTTCTGGAGGAATTCGCGTTTATGGGTGCATTAGTGGGAAAAGTCTTTCCTGAAAAAGCACGAAAAGGAATCCAAAGTAGAGATCACTGATTGCCTTGAGAAGCTGGCTGGTCATATCACATAAAACAGAGCAAACTTTCTGTTCATCCTGTTGCTTGGAGGCTAATTGGCTATATAAGTGTAGGAAGGCTTGCGTGGATGAGATAATTAAAACAGTGTTAGCGAAAGAAAACTTAGCTTGTACAGCAGCTGCAGTGACTCAATTAAGTACAGAGCACAAGATTGCTGCTACAAGAAAGCTGCCTGTGCATAGAGATTGGACAGAGGTCACTTAAGTAACGCATGGCTGAGAGGGGAGGAGACTAACTAGCTCACCAGAGGAGGTGACCACTCGAACTTGGGAACTGACCGCTCCCTCTCCTCCTTCGCTAAGGGCGCGCACCTCGATGATATAGGTCCCGCCCTCTGGCAGCAAGAGCATGGTGGACGGGTTAATGGTTCTTGTCACCTGGCTGTGGCCTCTTCCCTCCTGTTTGAGTAACACCTGTAAGGCATAAGATTCCTCCATTTAGATTAGCGGTGCAGGTGATAAGCAAGGTTCTTCAATATTCAATTCTTCAAATGGGAATGGCAAGCTGAAGCAAAGGTTTACACTTAGTCTGGCTGATTTATTGGTCCGCTGATATTAGCATATCATGTGAACATCTCTTTCTGCATTATTAAATTCCAGTATGTGCTGATATAATTACCTCTGCCAATGGAGTTTGGGGTTTTATGGTCACCCATATCCGTTTCTTGTTTTGGTTGTTTGTTTTTCTGTCAGCAAGATTATACAAAAAGTGTTTGATTTTAATTGCATTTTCATCAAAGGTGTGTCTCTGCCCAACCTACAGCCGATTAGATTTTTGTAGCTAAAGGTCAAGAGTCACTCAAGGGTCGAAACGCAAGCGTTTTTTGGCCTTTACTTCAGAAATAGTTGAAATATAGAAGTTCAACTGTTGTCATTTTGTAAGTGCCAACACTGGCTACAGATGATTAACTTTGAGGCTTTTAAGGTTAAAGGTCAAGCACATTGACTAACTTATGGCATTTGGCCCATTTGATGTGTTTTTGTATATAAGTATGTATATAAATTATTTAAAAATGAT
>KV751316.1:12924804-12936688 GCA_001698575.1 Mola mola
TTATCTTTTAAATAATTTGCAATAAATGTGTGTATATACTGTATGTGTCTACTTATCAATCACCTGATCAATTAAAGCTAGATTAAAGGTAAATATCGAACAATATATCAGTGTCGGCCCCAAAAATCTAATATCGGTCGGGCTCTATTTGTCACCAGTAAGCTGAAATTTTGTCCCAAGTTTGTTAACCTACGATAATCTAAATGGAGGATCATATACAGATGGCCAGAGTGGTTCTTCTGTGTGCTTAGAGGAAAAGGGGCAGTGAGCTATGTTACTTGCACTGTATTACCTCACCATTGGAGGCTGCTAAGTTTCACACAGTGGACCTTTAAATTGATTCACTGTCAAATAATGTTTGATCAAATTCCTCTGCTTTTGTGTAACATTGTATTTCAAACAGCAATGTTTTGCCACACTCATTGAATTATTGTATTTAGAGCATGGTTTCAAACAAAACTCACAGTAAAAACGTTTTTTTCAGAGAAATTGTTACAACAAATTGAATAACAGGCTATAGCCTAAATCTATAGCATTGATGAATTATCTAGGAAACTCTGGTGTTTCTTATTTAAACAGGAAAATATAGTTCTGGATATAGCATCACCTCCCAATTAGCAATGCAAACTTCCTTATGCAAATGTCTCAGATGAAGATGTCTTCATGTTATGGAACTGATCAAATATGACTTCTGAGATGGATCACTACCATGTATCCGATGACATCAGATTCATTTTCCTTTGCCCTCACTGGGTCCCAGCTCAAAGACACGTTGTTGCCCTCTTGAATCCACATGAGGTTGGTCGGAGTCTGAGCAGGTGCTAAAGGAAAGAATGTAACTCTTAGGCAGAATTTGACCAGCTTTTCCACAAACTAACTCAATTACTACACTTTTTGTGAATGGAAATAGGAGCGATCTTAACAGGTAGGTTCTATTCCATTATAGCGTTACATGATTAATGTCAGTGCTCCACTTACGGGCTTTCCTGGTCTTGGCTGTAACAGCAGCAGTGGCAGGACCCTGGCCGATGCTGTTGAAGCCTTTCACTGTGATGAGATACAGACTGTTGCCCTCTAGTCCTGTCAAGACTATGGAGGTTTCATTTTTCACAGTTCTTTGTTTTATTCCTGACTCTTCCTGCTCCATATCTTTCCAGTAGCAGACCTGTTAACAGAATGGAATGACTTTGAAGAAAAATACTGTTCCCACATCTTAACCACAATGGTACACATCCTTAATGAAAAATGAGTGTAAACATGCAATACAAAAAAATTATAATGTACCTCATATCCTTTTGGTCTTCCAGGGCCAGGGTTCGGCGGTTTCCAGGTGACCCTTATTTCCGATGAAGAAATGCTGTAAGCTTTTACATCAGAAGGTGCTTCCTTTGGCTCTGTGAGAAAGGTCAAATTGATGGCAATCACAAAATGCCAAAAAACGATTCCCTTTGTATTGTTTAAATCCCTTCAACCCCAAAATACCAACTCACCCCCCTCTGCTGAATGGATGATGACAACTTTGCTGAACGGCCCGTCTCCCTTGTTGTTATACACTCCAACCTTCACCTCAAATGGAGTGAGGGGAGGGAAGGTCTCGTCTCTGTATTTATACATAGTGGAGTCTGCCGAAGTCACCATCTTTTCTTTCCAGCCTCTGGTTCCGTTGGCACGAAATGCAACAATGTACCCAAAGCCTTCCCCATTTTGGAACTCCTCAGACACAGGCTGAAAACATTGAAAAGAGAGCACTAATCATCCAAATGTTCTTCCAATGCATTTAAAATCAGTGTTGTTTACAAGCACTTTGGCTCTGTGACTAAAGCAGCATTATTTGCACTTCTAGAAAGCTGTGCTTGAACTAAACATGAATTTTCCTTCCAGCTGTAATTCTGTTTTTAAAACTATTTACCATAACTGTCAGTGTTAATAAAGACACAGTCAGTCTCGAGTAATGGAAACAAATTGCATCTGGCTCAGTTGTGCGGTTATCTTTCCATGTTAAACATGAGGACAGGTTTTGTGCGCTTGCTCCAGAATAGTGAAACTGGGAACTGTCTTCTACAGCTGTTCTGTGCTTAATCAAATCAAATGCCAATTTATTAAGTGGGTTAGAATTTAATTTAAACATGAGCTGCAGGGATTAAATCTTTGGCTAAATTTAATAAACAACAAACACCTGTACATCTCTTCTTGGCACAAATTAAGGAAATATATGCTGTAATATTTTGATTTGCTTAGGTTTCGAAACACTACTGCTGCCTGAAGGCATTAATTCACATATTCCACAGAGGGATTGGTGGTGGATGGAGATGGAGTTCACATTTCCTTCGCCTACCAATCACCATTACTGCCTTATTACAGGGATGATCAGCGAAAATGAATAACCTTTCATCAAAGTTATTACTGAAGCTGACAATGCTTTTGAAGAGATGCCAAGGAATGTGGGACTTAGCACAATTAGCAAGATCAATTGTAGAAACACATGTGCATTTGGGATGGTCATAGTTGAGAGTAGATACAGCATGAAGGCTGATTGAAGTGAGCTAGGTGTCGTGGATGAATCTGTGAAGCTTGCTTGTGACTGTGGGTTCAACACTAATGACCCTCAGATGGCTCAGTGAGAAAGAGCAGTCTCTCACTGCCGAGTCTAATGAGACGGATGAATGAAGCTGCAGAGACTCTTTAGTCATTCATCCTGCTTAATAACCCTGCCCACCATGGCCGTCCAGGCTCTGACAACTCGCCACAGATGATTGGAGGGGCAGAACTGCCTGGTGCTCAAAAGCCTCAACTGCCAGAGAGGGCTAACATTCTTGCTCTGTCTCCTTTAATATCCATCTCCATTGATCACCGACCGAGGCCTTATTTATTTCCAAAAGAATTTAGCAGAAAGCAGAAGAAACAGGGATAAGCTCGAATGATTTTAAATGCAGAGAAGCAAAAGACAGTGCAAAGTGCAAGTTTGAAAAACTTGAACTTGAACTGCTGCAACCTAAAAGCTGCCAAAACACATAACTGATAGAATCCTCTCTACATAGGAAAATACTTTTTTATTAGTCATGTTCCAATCATTGTTTGGACCATCTTCAGGTATCTTTAGGTGAATGTTCTTCCAGCACATGGTCCTGTAGGCCTAATTATTTGTAAGGAGGTTGTCATTGTGTTATACTAGCTGCTCTAATGACATTCCAGAGTTATAAATAGGAAACGGTTGACTACCAAACACCATCCCATCTGGAACAGACATTATCCCCCTTAATGTGCCACTGAGGGGCACTTCTCCTCATGTGAAGGTTATCTTCCCAGTGGCAGTTGGGCCTCCATACTTAATAACTACAAGAATAACTGTCAGTTGCTTCCACATCTGTTCACTGTTCCCCTGTTAATATATCCTTCAACTGATCTCAATTGCAAATTCTCAGCTTTAGCTCATAGTTATGCTGCCCATGATGTGCCCTAAATCTGGCTCTGCGCCAAGCTGTCCACTTGGAAACAGTTCAGGCTAATATCCTCTTTACTTGGTGTGAGATTTATTGTATTTTGCACAACTATTGTCAAAACTGACATGACAAACCTAGAGTCATAAATGAATTCATAGGAAACGATGCCTGGATTCAAGACCGGTCAGGATTGGGCCTCTCTATTGGGACGGAATTTAAAATTCACAGCATCTTAATCGCTCGCCTGGCTGATGGTAGCTCTGTGTAAAACAGGGCCCAGCTGGCCTTCTCGAAGCTTTGTCAGCAAATTCCGTAATTGTGAACAAGTTGTTCCCTCAGACTCTGGCTAAAGAAATTTGCAATCTAATAAAGCAGTACCCTGTTTAAAATGCAACAAGCTGTGATCCTGAGGTCATGCCACTGTTCGTTTAAAAGTGGAAGTTTTTCCCCTGCTTCTCCCTGCTAAAGGCAATCGCCACAAAAACCACATAGGCTCTCTTTGTGTCTAACAATCAGGAGAGTCAGGGACATAAATAAATAAAAACCTTTATGATGGACACTCACTTAAGCTCCCCTCACAGCCCATAAGATATTGCAACCTCCACCTTTGTGTTTTTGGATAAACTGTCCATCCATATAAAATCTTTCTTCATAAGGGTTACAGCCGCCTGGAAGTTTGGTGCATCGATACCTGGTTGACTTTACCTTTGTCTCTACAACTGTGCTGCAAAAAAGGGTCGCTAGGAGTCATTGAAAAATTAGTCCGTGCTGTCTTTTCTATTAGTTTGATAGCATTTTTTTTTAGGGTTTTGTTTGGTGTCTTTCTGAAAATTGCAGTAGTTTACAGTAGTGGTAACCATGAAAATAAAAAGAGCCAACGATCGATGCAATCAATAATGTTTCCGCTGAAATCCCTCAGGCAGAACATAAGTGTATAGGAATGGAAATATTAACAATTTTTACAAATGCTAATATCTGTTCTTCAGATTCCTCAGTGAAACCATCTTCCCATGTTTTGAGAACATCTCCAGACTCTTGGGCTGCCAGAACTTTCCTGCACGTTTTAATTACATCCCACTTGGACGGTTATGGGAATAGCATGGCATGCAAAGACAGGTCCCCAGCACATGAGTGAAACTGCATCTACTTGTCATGTTTCACCTCAAGTGAATGCAACCAAGTGTAAAGTAATCCAATCCTCTGTATATCTTAAAATCGTTCTTCAAGCCTCGGAACCACAAGGACCATTGTCCATCAACCATGTTTTATCCTCCTTAATAATGCCTGACAAGCATTCCCAGGCAACACAAACTGGAGGTTTTTAATGACTGGTATATGCAGTAGCAGCCTCTACATGATTAAGTCATATTTACTTGCAGGATTTATTGCTTAAATTCCCAAGGGAGCGATGGTAAAGCAGTAATTTCAGGGGGGATGACTGAGGTGAACAGTGTTTTAGTGGGGTTTTATTTGTTCATATCTCAGATTAGAACATGATTCAACTTGCGGGCTCTGAAATATTCTCAGCAGCCGGTGTGTGATGATAAACTCCCTTAATTAACATACATACATTTTTATTCACATTGGCAATCGTGGTGAGTCATACTTTCTCATGTGAATGATGAATGATGAATTCTTACATAGGTTTCTTCCCATATTTAATTATGTAATCTAATAATTCTAAAGATAGGCAAATCCACATTCTTTTCCTCTATGTGAAAACCTTTATAATATTGCATGGAAATTAATATCAAACATTTTTATGTTATGGGCACCAATTATTGAATATTTCTGAGAACTAAGACATATTATTTGGTATAAAATATATATATATTTCAGTTCAGAAGGCATGATGAAACATTCACTTTATTGAATAAAAGAACATTTAACTACACATTTTTTCTATCTTTCTGTAATATTTTTTTCGCATTCATTATCTTAAAATTACAATTCTACAAAAAGTTCAATGAACTCTTAAATATAACATTAAACACCCAAAGAGTGTATAAAACTCAAAGTGTGTGTTATGGAAAGTATTTTGAATTTCACTGATCTCAAAGCCCTCTTTAACAAAGCATGAACATAATTAGTAATTTGACATAAAGCATTATTATATCCTCACAGAGGAGTTGTATTTGTAGAAACAACAGGAAACTACAAAAATTATTATCAAGTAGTCTAAATCTAAGTCCATTAACACATGCATATTGAACAAATTCTTGCAGACACATTGTGACATTTGTGTTTTCACACATATGTAGTAATGCGATTCTTGGAGTAGTTTGGGATGACCTACCTCCCACAAGATGACCAGCTCATGCCTGCGGCCATTCCCTCCACTCACGTTAGCTGGTGCCACAGATGGAACTTTTAGAAACAGGAAGGTTAACACTGCATCACTGACCCAACACTAAAAAGTCAACACAGCACTAGAAACTTTTAGAAATCATCTTCAACTTGATTTTTTCCCCCCCCGAATGTTATGACAAAGAGAAGACAGAAGCACAGAGAAATACAGAAAATTTCATAGTAAACCACATTCTTAAAAGCCCAGAAATTTGAGTTACTTTTAAAATGTAATTTCCAATTCACAAATCAAATAGAATAATATCTATAATAATGATCTGCAAAGTCAGTTTGTCATTACTGAAACTGAAATTCTTTTTTGATGATTTGCAGGACTGTAGTAAACCAAACATAAAAAGCATCAGAAACCAAAGTTTTTAATATTTAGTACTTGTGCCTTCATTTGTTTCAGTGTTGCGTTTTGAATTTTAATCCTGACATCAGGATCTCTGATCGCAAATTTAAGGATGGATAAATTACCGTAAATGTGTGTAGATAAAGTAATTAGTGTTATAATTATGCTGAAGCGATAGGACGGATTAAATAAACCACTTTCATATGACTGATGACCTTTGTAATTATTACATTTATGGATGAGAAACGAGCAGTTGGTGAAGTGGCACGCTTCATCCAGCCCGTCAGTACATTTCAGAACACCATAAATTGTGGATTCTGTTGTGTCTTTGCCTCGGGGCATGAAGGGACAGGCTGCTCTGGCAGAAACCCTAAACTTGTTGAATTTCATTTAAGCAGCTTATTTTCAACTTCTTGCTCATTTACAATCGAGTCTATTAACAATTGGAGTATAAGATTGTCATGAAGTGGCAGTGGGGAGCATCTGCTTCTGTAAGCCTTCTAGCTACAATAAATCATCAGCTGGAATTTGCACCTAGTATTTTATATAATAAATTCCTGGACTGGGCGATTATTTCTATCAAAATGTAACTTGAATGTAGCACATTTCCAGCATTAGAGGTTTAGAGCATTTACTCGCTTCTTTAGTCCTAACTCCTCTCGACGGTGCGCTGGGATCGCCGGTCCCGATGGCATTACTGGCCACCACTCTGAACTCATATTCCACCCAGGGGTTGAGCTCCACAGCCATGGCTGATTCCATGTCCCCTGTCACGGGGTCTGGGTCTGCAAACAAGAACAGGGATAATCAGGACAAGCACCACAGCATGCAGCGACTTAAGTTCTATTTTTCAGCTTTAGGGGAGGGTCACAGACCTTTCAAAATCATTAAAAAAATGTTTAACAGTTATTTATGGAGACTTTATTTACCTAAACATTTATGCATAATATCTGTGGTAGTTAAGGAAGTTACCTGATCTCAATCAATCAGCCAAGCAGGTGATTAAGAGCAGCACCAGGCATGATACCAGGTGTCTGCTGACCTGCAATCACTCATTAAAATTAAAACCTTTATATAATGACTTCAAAATGGTAACAACTTGTCCGTTTGCTTTCTGTTTCCTAAAAATCGGGGATAATTCCCACAATCCTTACATTTGTGGATAAAAGCTGCAGGGTGAGACTTTGTCAATCATGTGGTTTTGATTTCTAACAAAAGCTTGTAGTAACTCCAAAGCACTTTTAGAGGGACAATTAATTACATAGCAAACAGCTGATTTCACTTAATTCATACAGTATCTATGTAAGATTTTCAAGTTTTCTGAACTTATTTTGAACGAAATTACATGCAGGTGACACTAAAAATCAGGCTTTTGCAGTGCTGCTATAATCAAGCTTAATGATATTGATCCTGCAGCAAACAAACACTGAGTGAAAGCAAAGCCATGTCACAAATGATCAGAGGTCTCTGTGTGCTAACTAAGGAAAGCAGTGGAGCTTACATTTAATCGTCTGTAGCAACTCACAATGAGACCACTCTGTCAAGCAAGCTGCTCTTCAAACATGAGCTGATAACTGAGTTTGCAAGGAGTGGGAAATAAAAGCCTGATCCCTTTTATGCTAATTGGACAAGTTCAACACAGACAATACATCACAGAGTCCTAATTGTTCTTTATGAAATTAAATGTGGTTGAACAGACACAACGTGAGCGGAGTATATACGAAGTATGATTTATGCATTTAGGGATGAATGATTACCACACCTTAAATTCTGCTATTACTAGCTTTTATTATCAGGTGGCATATTAAGACAGAATACACATGCTCCGCAAGCCGTCATCCTTTAACGCTCAGTAATTGATGGTTTTCTGTCAAGGCTCAGAAAAAAAGATAGATGTTAATTCATTTTTAAGAAGTGAAAGTGCAAAGCCCAAAAGGTTAATTTCCCACTCGCTGCAGCTATGACACAGAATAAAATTCAAAGCATTGACACTCTATACAACGGAAATTACATTTTGCTATGTCAGACAATGAAACCACAGCCGGAAAGAAAACTTCAACTTATGAAAACAGAAATTGCAACAGCCACTTGATCCATTAATTTCTGGACAAGACCCGAGAGGCTGACTGTGCTAATATGTGAAAGTAATTGTTTATTGGAATCAGTAACCTTGCTTTAGTTGAGCTGATTCACAACCTCCGTACATGACTTTGGGCAGGATTAAGAACTTTGTATACACCCCACATTAACCTCGCAGATCTAGATGCTGCAATTTTCTCCTTATTGATTACCTGTTTGGACAGTTTGCCAGCCTAATGAAAATGGGCTGCGGGCCTGCAAATTATAGGCGCTGATAGGGCTGTGGTTGTCCAGGCCACGAGTCCACGACAGGGTAGCTGTGGTATCTGTAATCTCCTCCACTATCACCACACCAGGGGGTCCAGGAGGACCTGGTAGGAAGGTGACAGAGAGACAAGTTTCAACAGCTGAGCCACCAATGCATCAGAAGTGACAAGACACAGGGGATAAGACAAAATGTTCTCTCTGTTGCTGTTTGTATGAACATTAAGCTGGTCCATATGCGTTCATCATGCATTGTGGCTTTCTGATACACTGATGAGTGCATCCATGCAAGCACCAAGAAGGATGTGTTGCTATATGCATAGTCTGTTTTAAGCTTTGCATACACAATTAACAGGCAAGGGCACGACATACTAAAACTAACCAAGATTTGGGTTGATCTGCTGCCAAGGATTTCTTGCTGATTAAGGAATTCTGAAGCTTTTGTTGGGGTTTTGAAAGCAGTTCTGCTCAGCACAACCGTGTGGCAGTCCTTTGTGCGTTGTAATACAGCTGAACATATGTTTACCTTGGTGTTCGGAAGCGAATGTAATGCAAATGTAGCAACTGTCTGAGGACTCTTGAGGGAACAGCTGTAACCAAAAAGCAGGCAGCTGGCACAGTCAATGAAAACCAATGTACTGGGTCCCCAAAAAGTGTCCACGAGAAGAAGCCCCTTAGATGTAGTTTTTTTTACAATGTTAAGATGCATTTTATATATCTTTCCTTGTATTGATAATTGATCGATTAAGAGACATCAAATTACTTTACCAATTTAAGTTGAAAAGTGAAATGTGAAGTTTGCTTTGTTTCCATTTATCATATACATCTAACTTTTAAAATGTCAACAATTATATTTTTTTCCCCCACTTGAAATCATTAATTGAAGTATGATATAGATAGATCAAACATTGTCAAACTCAGACACTAAACAAAACATGGTTTGAATGCCTGGCCTTTTCCCGTCAGGTCCCCTAAAAAACTCACATTCCTGAACCATTATGTTTTGTTTTTTTTTAACCCCAGAAGAAGAGATGTCGCTTATCAGATGCAATTAAAAGCAAGCATTGATTCTGGTCGTTTCTAGTCGTTTCAGCCAATCAGTTTAACAGCTCACAGTAAACTCGTTCATGCAGACAGACCGTCTGTCCATCCTCCATAACAGTGACCGTTAAAGACCAGTCAAGATGGTAAAAAGGCGGTAATAATGTGGAAATAGAGGCTCTTTATTTTTCTGTACTGGGACCAAATTTCTAATGTCTGTATAGAGCTGACTTCTCAAATATGCTGCACATGTAAGAAACTGCAAGCTAATTTCTTACTGTTATGGAAAAAGTAAAATTTTCATAGCTTTAAATCCCGCAAAAAAGAGAAAAGCAAGTGATTGTTAGTCTTCATGTCTAGTGGTGTAGGCTTACCATGAATTATTCAGTATGAGAATAATGTGATTTCTGTTTCAGGGTTGAGGTTCAGTTCGAAAGTGTACAAGGCATCCCAGCGCACAGGAACACTGTCAGACAACGAACTCACCTCGAACAAGAAGTTCAGCTTCTGCAACTACACTGTCAGCACTGGTCTGGGCCCGACACTCATACTTCCCAGCGTGTTTCAACAAGATATTCCGAATCATCAGATCGACTGTTGAGGACTGCTAAGAATGGCAAAGACATGAATAAAAAAAACTTAGGCTTAAAGACAGCTTAAATGTGCTTGGCACAGAAAAGTAACTCTTTTACATTTTGTCGGAGCTCATGAGGCTTGAGAGATTTCCGTTTAATTCAGGTGCTTGCTTGCTGGTACATTCTTTAACAGCCTGTTGAAATAAGAACGCCTCGGGCAATACTGGGAATAATTCAAGGTCTGAAGGCAGCCGTTTAGCACAAAACCTGATTAAAATTACAAACCACGCTTTAGCCAGGAATCTGTTGTGCCTGTTGGATTGTCACTGCAAATACTTTCTCTCTAGAGCATGGGTGGTAGCAGAGGACACATCGGGCCAGATTTACATTTATTGTTGATATAGGAACAGTGACATAAGCAAGACTCCGCATGGTCTAACAAATTTATTATAATTTTATGGTTTAGACACTAATGATTTTCTTTTTATTTTAATATTATTGAGAGGGGAAATGTAAGATGTTGCCGTTTCAAATATCTATCATGAAATTACTCTTTTTGAAACAAGCAAAATAAGCAAGTTAAAAAACAGACAAAAAACAAGCCTAAAACTGTGTAATATTAAAAATAATGCTCAAATACTTATTCTCGACAGACAACACAGGTCAAGTCAGCCATGTCCTGATAAAAGGGGATCCCTGAAGGTGTCCTGTGGCACCTGGCAACGGGATATTGGCATGGGATCCTTTGGGAATTGTGGGGTGGGCCACTGTCTAGTTTACAGTTCTATCCAATTAATAGGATCGGGGTGGATGGAGTCTAGGTCGGTTTGGGCTGCTTGCCATGTCTCCCAGGTTGTTCCTGAATCGTATTTGCTATCTGGTGGGACACATTATCTTGCTGTGTGGGTTCTGTCATCGGAAATGGGCTGCCATGAGGGTGTGTCCCGGGTCTGCAGTCACTTTAAGTTAGTATGTGTCAAAGTAACATCCACACGAATTTCAAGTGGTTGTCAACGGATTAAATGTTGCAGTCGGTGTATGTTTTACTGATCACCTATTACACCAAACATGGTTGAGCAGGCGGAAAAAAAATCAACTGGCAAAGAAAAAGTAAAAGAAGGACGTCAGAAAAGTTCTAGCAAAAAGTTAAGTCTTTTAAAGGCGAAGCTCAAATGTACACAGGTTTAATGTCCTTTTGTTGTTTGGGAGAATTGCACAATTAGACAGTCTTACACATGATTGCCACTGAAGTCAGACAGTCAGGCAAACAAACTGAAATTTAAAGCAGGTCAATTCAGAAGTACATTTTAAATGACAAAAGTACAATTTATGTTTACAAAAGCAATGAAGCACTTTAGGACACCCACATTTCAGGAAAATATATCTTATTCATTATCCATCCATCTATTTTCTACCGCTTATCCCGTTAGGGGTTGCGGGGGGGGCGGGGGTGGAGCCTATCTCAGCATCTTCAGGCAAAGGCGGGGTACACCCTGGACAAGTTGCCAGTTCATCGCAGGGCTCACATATAGAGATAAACAACCATCCACACTCACATTCACACCTATGGGCAATTTAGAGTGACCAATTAACCTAACCCTCAGTTTGCATGTTTTTGGACTGTGGGAGGAAGCCGGAGTACGTGGAGAGAACCCACGCAGGCACAGGGAGAACATGCAAACTCCGCACAGAAACACCCTGACGCGGGAGTTGAACCCAGGACCTTCTTGCTGTGAGACAACAATGCTAACCACTGCACCACTGTGCCGCCTGGCGTATTTTGT
>KV751316.1:12938093-12963119 GCA_001698575.1 Mola mola
ATTTCCCCTTAGATTCCACTGTAAAACAAAAGTGCAAATTTGTTAACTGTTAGTAAGTTATCAAACTGAAGGAAAAAAAAAAAGTGCTTGATGGTAAATTGTTTGCGTTACACAGAAAGCTCAGATGATTGGGGAATGTGAAGCCATGAGCAGTGTTTGTTGGGTAACCTTCAGCGAGAGAACGTGAAAATAAACCCTATTCACTAAAAATCAATCAACTATTTAAAGGTCTTAATGAACCTGATTTGCAGATTGCACTAGGTAGCTATATCTTTGACAGGATTAAAGCACAGATGCCATGAAAGATTGAGCTAATTAGGACAGGTATTCAGTAAAAGACAAAACAAAAATTGACAGAAAAGTCTTGATGTCAAGAACAAAAGAACACAATGTTCTCCTGACTTCCAATCTGTTCACATTGACACACTATATCTGATCTTGTTGCCTTTGAAAGTAGACAATAGCCTGCCCATTGAAGTAATTGCAGTACATTTTCAGAATGAATGACAACTCCAGAACAATATTTGTAGAGTCTGTGAAGATTCTCAGTCATCCAGGTCATGTTAGTCTTGGTGTTTCATCTGAAAGCAACTGGACTTCTTGTAGTTTCCCGAAGACGTTTCGCCTCTCTTCCAAGAGTCTTTTGCCTCAGATGAAGCACCAAGAATATTTGTAGAGAACATAACTCTATATGAAACAAAATGTAGATTATTTTTAACTTTCCACAAATCTAAATAAGAAGTCTTGGACTGTTTAGTAGGAAGCAACTGGACTTCTTATCTTGTTTGAAGACGTTTGGCCTCTCATTCGAAAGGCTTCTTCAGTTCTGACATCTGACAACTGAAGAAGCCTTTCGGATGAGAGGCGAAACGTCTTCAAACAAGATAAGAAGTCCAGTTGCTTCCTACTAAACACTCCAAGATTAGGATGACTTGGATGACTTGGATGACTGAGAACCTTCACGGACCTAAATAAGAAGTGGAAATCCTTTTGACAAGCATTAAATACTGCTACAAATCAATGATTTGAATCTAAAGTTGTCACACTGAAAATGTGCATATCATCAAGCTCATCTCCTGGGAAATACAAGTGTAACAGAGGAAAGATCATAAGTGGCAGGGTATACACCTGAAGTACACTTGTAATATGGTATTAATATTTCACTCTGACTTGTAAAACAGCTTGAAAATTAAGTGTTTGACACCAGATCGTACAGAATGTAACAACCCTGGAAGCAGGTGTGTGAGCAGATGGCCTCAGAGCAAGAATCACGTAAAAGCAGTATTGTGATTAAGTTGGGTTCCTGCTAAGGGTCCTATGTAAGCCCCTTTCGTTCAATATCAATAATTTGATTTGAGCATGACCTAAAGAAATGGCGATGAATAGTTAGAAAGATATTTCATAAAATTATGAACTCAATTTAATCCTGAACCAAACAATTTAAATGAAATGGGGTTTAGGGCACTCCCCGTCTTTTACGTAAATTTGATTCATATTGTTTGGCATTTATATTTAAAACACTAAGCTGTTTCATCATGGGCAAGGTGATTGAAATTGGCAAAGAGGAACTCACAAAGGCATGACAAAATCTCACTACACACACAGACAATTCTGAAGCAATCTGCAGCCAGGAGACATTTTTCAAATTAGGGAGGAAATTCACATCTGACAAGGACAGTGAGGCAGAAAGGACAAGGACAGGGTCTGCTGGCTACATGCAAATCAAGCATTTCAGGAAATGCAAGGGAACATTAGAAGATCATACTTGTGTTTTTAATTTGAAGTGAAGGAATTCTAACAAAAAACAAATCCATACTCTTGCAAAAAGAGTCCCTGGATTTCATTTGCCTCATACTTTCAAACTAATGGGATTAATACTTTCTATTTAAGAGACAAAAGGCTGTAACATTAGCAGAAATCCATGTTAATTACAAACCTTCATTAAGTCAGCACAGCTGTCAATGCTAGATAAACGTGAAGCTGTTTCGATCCCTCCCCTGCTCTGCCAATAACAGAACGTCCATACGCTCGTTCCTCTATTATAGGTAATGGCAGAAAATCAACCCCAATGAAGGCTGGAAAACACACCGACCCTCTTGCTTTTCTCGACTTCTTCAGATAGTAATCGCCCTTTCACACCGTTCATCTCTAGTGGAGCAGCAACCTCCTAAACACACTTATCCAGTTCATTTATTCACTATAGTGCTGTTAAATTAAAACAAACAAAAAAAACAAATTAGAGTGTCTAACTGGATTTGAGTTTAAAAAAGGATCATGCATGACAGCTTAAGAAGAATCTGTGACAAGTTACCCTTGAATGTAAAATTTCATTGAGATCATGAAGAAAATTAACAATTCCTGCACTTAAAAGTTATAGCTGCTTTTCTAATAATTTATCAGGATAATCCTCTGCTTTCTTAAGGCCTGACTTTAGGAGCAGATCAGAAAGCTTTGAACAGGTATGAATCTCCCCGTGGTATACAACAACAACACTGAAAAATAGATCTGCAAGGCTTTGGCGCGTATCTCAAAGGCTTTATAAGATCCAGACGAGCCAGGGTCATTAATCACCCTTGCAGGGCAACACACTAACTTATCCTCATCCATGTGTTCCGCTGAAGCCAGCTTTTAGACATGTAAAATCAGCCCAGAAAATGTTTTCTTGTAATGTAAAAAATACTTAGCCATAACTTCTGAGATTACAGAGTTAAAATTGTTTCTTGGGTACTCTGTTTCAATACACCTGTTGGAAGCATGAAGGTTGTTACAAAATTGTTTCTCGGGTACTCTGTTTCAATACACCTGTTGGAAGCATGAAGATTTGCCACCGCTTGTTTGAAGGAGAAATGAGAAGCGAACGATCTGATTATCAGCTGTCTGTCCTTGCTGCAAAGCTGTCAAACAGACTGCTGACTCTTGGCTGATAAAAAAAAAAAAGGTCCCGTTCAAAACTTGGGATGCTCGGTGACTGATAATATCAGTGGTGTCACTCACTTTGATTGATAGACCCTCACCCTACTAAACCCCCTGGAGGTGCAATAGAGAGATGTTTCTCATAAAAGGTGATGCATCAAGCTGCATATGAATTCCAAACGCAATTGTACGGTTGAAATTGTAAGAAATCCCAAGAAAGAGGTAGGGCTGAGGATGACTCTCCTGAGCTTTTGCCAGCAGCATGAGGTGTTTTATTTTACAGTGACACTTAATTTTAGTTACAGTAATGAAACTGTAATATGTTACGACAAGACATGTATACAATTTCTCAAGGGTCTGAGCTAGACTGATAACGCTTGCATTGGCACAGAATAATGCAAACAACATAATATGAGGAAGACACACTTTTCAAGGCTTCTTGCATCTTGTACAGAACAATGAACGGCATTTCATGTTATGTTATGCTAAAGCGTGCATAAGGAAAAATTCAGAGAAAATTTACGGATAAGGGCTACAGTAAATCTACCACTGGCACACCAAATGATAATAGTGAAAATGACTTCTTACAAAATTCTGTCTTTAGCTTTTTCTGGGAAGACTTTCATTCCAGACATTAAAACACACCATCCAACATATTGCTACACCGGTTGCACTGTAAAGCTCAGTATAAGTAAGGTATATCGTTATTTCTGTGACATTAAGGTAATAATTTTGTCCAGGATTTACAAATGTCCATTACGTTAAAAGCCACAAATTGCAATTATCCAGTCTTCTGGATATACATTATCCTGTACAAAGATGCAAGATACAAAGATGCATGATTTCCTATGGTATCTATTTCTTTAATAACTCTGCTTACCTGTATGTTATTGCAGACAATGTTGCAAAGCAATGACCGGAAAATTAATATGGCAACAACATGATGAAGTATGGTAGATCTCAAATCGAAGGGTTTAAGTCACACTACACATTTCATCTGGATATCTCTAAGTGTTAGATAGACATTTAAAATCATGCAGTATATAATAGCCTGCTTTAAAATGGGCTAAAAATTGATAGAATGACCTCAGTCTGTTGACCCACATGCCTTTGTTTCTATAGCCACATGTGATACTTAAGTGTCCTTGCTGGATCTTGCCAGGCCTGGGGCTCTCACAAGCTGCATGCAAATGCAGAATTTTCTTACATCAACACATATTTTATGTTTTAATATACCATTGCGTAAAACAACCAAAATGTGATGTATGGTCAGCAAAACGCTACTTTTGTTTGATAGTGAAAAGATGCTGCAAAAGGGGAGCTGTACCTTTTATTTGGCTGTATTCTTCTGTCACCTCTCTTCCATGTTATTCGTGGTTTTGGTGACGCTCTGGGTTTGCATTCTAGTGACACATTCTTTCCAAGGGTAGCAATGACCCGTATGGGATTGTTGACAAACACTGGGGCAGATGCTGCATAAGACACACAATTTAAAGTGTATTCAGTTAAATAATGCATATACAAACGGCCATAACGTGGTCAAACAAATGCTCGCGATGAGCAAAACTCTTTATAAGAGATGTACAATATTTTTTCTGTCTTTGGATCAAATAATGACACTAATAAAGACTATTTCACTTAAAATAAATAATTATAAATGCTTTTATATGCTGCAAATGATCAAAAATAAAACCATGCTGCCAGGTGTGAGGAGCATAGAGCCTGCCACGTAGATAGACAGATAGATAGAGATAGATAGATATGACTTTATTAATCCCCATAGGGAAATTAATTTGTCACAGCAGCAATATTGTTCTGGTACAGGACCAGTGGACAAATAAACAATATAAAGGTATAGAGGTATAAAATAAAATAAAAATAAAAGTACAAAAATTTACACAGTATTGGCAGTTCTAGAATTCTAACAGTATGTACAGATGTTTTGCTTAGTGCAGAGTTTAGTGCAGGTAGGAGGAGGTGAATGATTTTACCAGGTAGTGTCCAGTGTCTAGTAACAGAGGTGTTGAAAAGTCTAATTGCACTGCAGAGGAACAACATCCTGTATCGTTCCATGTAGCGGCGGGGTTGGATCATTCTGTTGCTAAAGCTACTCCTCAGTATGTTCAGTTTCATGGAGGGGGTGGGAGGTGTTGTTCACGATGGCCAGCATCCTCCACCACCTCCTCCAAGGTGGACAACCGAGAGCCGACAACAGAACCTGCTTTTGCTACATGCTAAGTCTGCTCATTCAAAATTGACACTGATGGTATTTGCTCAATGGGAAAGTGTCACCTGTTTGCTACAAACTTGAGTAGCTTAACTGAGTGGCCACAACATTAAAATCACTAACAAGTGAAGACCACGAATTCCATTCAGCAAAGTCTTGAAGAAAAATGAAAAAGAACGTAAGTCTTTGACGTAGCCTCCATATTCTTCAGATTGCAACCCAATCAAGCATTCATGGGTTGTAACGGAACCATGAGAGGGACGCAGAACACATCCCCTAGACCTAAACGATCCACTGCCAATGTCACAGGACACCCGCAGACGCCTGAGCTGTTTTGGTGGTATGAAAGCGACCAGAACAATATAATTTACCTTGCTGAGTGTTTAATTGCAATACAGTATAGTCATTACACCTATTCAATTGTGACATTTCTAAGTATACACATCCTGATCTAATTCTAATGTGCATTAAAGTAAAAACTAGATTTTCCACTTGAATTATTACAAAGCATGCTTGTACACATGCACATGTCCTTTTATGTCCTATAAAATATAAACCTTCAATGCTCAGGCTTAATTCTAATTCATGTATGTGCTTCAGTATTCACAACAGCTCTAAAATGTGCATTGTGTTGTACAGCTTAATTACTAAATAACCGTCATCATCTTAACAATAACATGGTTGGATGATTTCTACGGCTTTTATGAAAATAGTTTTGAACACATTTAACCCAGATGCCTGAGAAAATAATAAATATAAACATTACCAACAATTATGGTTTGCATAAGTATATAAATTAAGCAGTGAAGGCTTCAGGTTTTAATCTAATGTGGTACTGGTATGCAGCTGGATTACATATCAAGGCCACCTAAACTCTACAAGGTTTTGTCAACTGTGATTATTCTAATCCAGAATGTTTTTTTTTTAATGGGATACAATATACACAATGACAATTCAATCCTGTGTGTAGCTGCAGGCTGACCCCTCCCCTGGTAACACTTGTGTCTTTGAGCCTCCACTTGCATGAGTGGCAGAGGTCCCTCTGGACACACAAAGCAACAAAAAACAGAGCAGTTGCTGTGTGTATTTGTTTTAATCAAAATAAAGAGCAAGCCTGCAGCTGGTGACAGCCCAGTACTCTTATTGCTTTACCCGCCACCCTCCCAGAAGAGCTGGATTTGGGACAAGATCACAGGCATGAGGACAGCCACTGCCCCTATGCAGCCTCCAGTACTCGCTCATCTGCAGGCTGTTATTAGCCATGTAATCTGTCCTGATAGTGTTTACTTGTGGACATCTCCGAAGAGCACAGGTCACTGAGAAGAGATGTCTTTGGGGTATAGTTATGAAAACATTCATCACTTGCTTCCAAATCTCATCATTGCAACCGAGACTCTAAGGAAGACAAAAGTGCATCCTAGTCAGTTCAGATAAAGCATATTAAAAACCTCAAAATTCTAATTGCAAAAACACTTGGTTTAAATCAACAGAGGTTTGTGTGTTACATGGATTTTGGACTGATAGTTCACAGAAAAACATTTGATATATATTGTCCACAAAAAGGGAAAAAAAACCCTCCCCCCAAAAAAATACTTTTTCTATTGCTCTAAGATTTTTCAAAATGCCACGGATTCCCCTTCCAAAAAGGGCATGCCACACACATAGTAAATCAGTGTCCCTTGGGGAAACACAAAAGGGGAATGGGTGTCACCAGATGCATCCTGGTATAAAAGATGACAAGGAGAAAATAGTGCATCAACACAGACCAGTAGACAGCCTTTCAGCATAACAAAGTTTTTAGCCTGTAGCCTTAAGTCTGAAGAACACAAAATTCTTGGCTTTTACTGTCATGATTTATGTTTTGAAGACATAGACAATAGTTTCAAAACATTAGTAGAAAATTGAAATATTGTAAAATGTGTTAGCTGAGTAATTGCTGATTTTTCTGTGGGGATTGTGATCTAGATTTTTGCATTGATGACAAACCACAGAATGGAGATAACTTCCTAATGGAGTCATTATCCATCAAGGAAATCACTGGTGTGTTTCTTCTAGTGTTTGCTCCCAATAGTATACATCTATACCTACAAGTCATTGCTTTTCATTCTGCTCGCAGCTGTTCCACACTTCTCCTAAACTTTATGCATGCAGACACCTCATTGAATATAACCACGAGGGTCCTTCCCATATTCAAGCTGTCCAATGTCTGGGTTAAATCAGGGACCATTGATTGGCAATCAGCAAATCTCACAGTTCAGTGTATCCCCCTTGAATTTCAATCTATTTTATCTATCATCTGGTACCTTATTCAGATGCCAATAACTGGCTTGCTATTTCACTTTGTTTGCAAAAAAAAAAAAAAAAAAAAAAAAAAATCCCACAGGTTAAAGGGAATGTGTGCATTTTTTTTATAACGTAATCCGAAAAAGAAATAACCCAAATGTGTACCTACCTAAAATCTTGAGTTCAGCATTACAGTAGATGGCTCCGTATTTATTTTCTGCAACACACTGGTACATTCCAGAGTCAGCTTGCTGCACTCTGTGAATAGTCAACTCTCCGTTCACTACTTCAACTCGACCCTGTAACCAGAAAAGATATAAAGTAACATCATATTTGAATGTAGATGTTCTACACATGGTATGCTGCATAAATGTAGTACATATGAATAATTCAGATGTTGCAAGGGACAATCAAAGAAGTCAAGGTGGGTATTGTGTGGTAAAGTAGGTACCTGGGATGTCAAGGGCAAACCATTACGAAGCCAGCGGTAGGTGGGCCGGGGCCTCCCTATGGCCTTGCACTCCCATTGGAGCTTCTCACCACTATCCATCTGAGTATCATTAATCATTCTGACCCACTGAGGGAGGGCTAGAAGACAGAAAAAAAAAAAGATTTTAGAATAAGTAATATATCCCTGAAAGACACACAAGGCACATGTATGGTCACGTGCACTTGTATGAGAAGAAACAGATATGTGCTAATGCATTATTTAAGCACTTAAGTCTGTTCACGCATTTAAGGGCAGCACATAAGAGAAATAACAATCACACACCATTGGTCCTTTAATAAGATAGCTTTTTTTTTTTCCTGATCCTCTTTTATGGTGTTTAATCCTGAAGAACTGAAATAAAATGAGAATGCACACCTATTCAAATGAGGCTCTGACTATAAACAGACATCATATAAGGGAAGGGATGGGTTTAAAATACTACAAAACATCCAATGCCTTTATCTGGAACTAAAATTAACAGCAGTAAAGGCTGCGAAACAGCTTCCATCCACACTAACAAGTATCAGCAGCCAGAAAAATACATAGTGACAGAAGCAATCCAGTCATTCAGGTTGATTAAATTCTTCAGAGAATACACAATGAATATCTTCACTCATTAGTTGTCCAGCTTTTGATATTAATTACGTTTTTGTTCATCATGTTTGTGAAAATGATTAAAAAAAATAAATAAATAAATAAAAATGTTTTCTCCATTGTCTACTTGGTTGTGTTTCCAAGGATCCATTGTGCATCTGCTGTTTCTGTCCTACTCTATATGCTACAAAGTCTTTCTGTCAGAACTCAACATCTCAGCAATGAAAAGGATTTCTGTCATCTTGCAGTCTCTTTTAGTTTTATGGGTCTTACACTGAATGTGGCTAAACATTTTCCTGCTGTTGTACATTTACAAGAAAATTACATTTAAAGCTTTAAACTAATCTTTTACTGGGGGTTGGATCAGTTTGTGTATTAGAAATTTTGTCTAATTTTCTCCCCTTTAATTTTATTCCTTGCTTGGAATTTGTTCCGGTAGATTCTCATATGAAACATTTCTAATTTCACATTTTTTACATCAATACTTAAGTAAATATCAACATTTATTTGTATAAAATAATAAAATAATATTTTAAACCAGCAAAAACCCATTTGTGCAGCCTAAATTTCTTAGGATAACTTTACTAGTTGTTAATAATGAAATCACATAGCCAGTGTAAGTAAATTTGTAGATATCAGTCTATGTGTAAGCATAGACTGATATCTACATCTACATTTTTTAAAAATAATTTTTACTAAAAGTTTATTTTGTTCAGAATAGTATACATGTATACTGTGGCACACTTTTACCAGATCCAAACAATGTACACTGCACAATAGCAAATTTCTTGAGCACCCACCAATAAGCCGCCTTTCCTATAGCAACATGCCAAGCACGTTCACTGGTTTTCTTTGCATACAGCACCTTCCGAATGCGTTTTTTTGTGTGGTTTGATTGAATGATTCAGTCAGGAAGGTCTCCCTCACAATGAAAGTTCAAACTACTCGCTGACCTGTGTAAATTACATTTAGCGTGAGGCTGCTACAAATTAGGGTCCCTATTCTCCTTGTGATGTCAACAGAATGGAGGTTGCCAAGAAGTGGCGGGCCTTGGAAATGTGTCCCACTAAGGCTGAGGCAGTCCATTATCTTGGTCCCGTGTACAAAGCCCAGGCGAAGCGAAACGGGGGGACAGCCACCCTCACATGATCAGGTAGTAATTTAACACACTCACTTGTACACATTGGATAGAAAACCAAACTAGAACGGAAAACTGATGAATGACTGTTATTTCTGTAACCGTTCCGAAATTATAGCACATACAAAACTTGTTCTATGACCAGAGGGCTCTGAAGACTAATGCCCTCAATGGGTTATTCTCTCCTTCAATCATGAATTTAAAAAAAAAAAAAAAACAGCTTATTTGTTGAGGTATAGAATAAAACAAGAACTATTTTTTGCACATGCTTTGGCTTTTGTGTGCCACAGTATTAAAACCATAGACAAGTGAAGTGAATAAAAACATCGTCTCGTTACATCGCAATTTTTTGGATGGGAAACTTCCTGGCATTCATGGATGTTACCTTGACTTGTACCACCCTATAGGTTATTGCAGACCAAATACACAACCTCACTACCAACAACGAAACCCACGCTAGACCAGAAACCCCTTCCAGGAATGTCTCATAGAACATGAGTAAGAGCCCAAGGCTTTGACTTGGTCTGCTAGGGACCCAGATCCCAATCCAACTGAGCTGCAACTGAACCATGGCCAGGTCCTTGTCCCAGGTACCACACAACACTCTCAGAGGTCTCCTGTCTATATCCTGAGAAGGACACATATCACGTAGGGGGGTTTAATGTTGTAACTGATACTAGTTCCAAGCCTTAAGTTTGAGAATACTCTAACTTTATGGTCAAGTTTATATCAGAAAAATCATTGTAAACTGTGCAAAATTAAATAACACTTGTATGGACCGCTGTGTTTAGACGAATATGAAAATGGCTGCAAATTAAGAATGAATGAGAATGAGAGCATGCTCAGACTCACTGTAGACCTGCAGATGTCCTTTGAAAGAATTGCCTCCTCTGGGATTCTCAGCTTTGCATTCATAAGTTCCTGAGTCCTCCAGCTGAATGATGGGAATTTCCAGCACTGCCTGGGACTTTCGAAGCCTTGCTTTTTTGGGGATGTTGCCATTTATCTTTCTCCATGTAATTGTCGGCACTGGGCTGTGACAGCAGAAGAGTGGGATAAAGGGAACAGTGTAAAGGAGAACAAGAAGAACTGAATTTACACAGTGCAGAGTGTGTGCTGCACTTATACAGTTGACCATTGAAGATAAAAACATTTTTGTTAAAAATAAGATAAGCAATTGACTGTTGACAAACCATAATAAGCATTTAATGTTGGTCTACGTGTGAATTGATACTTGTGTACAATATACTATTGCAGCACAATATGCCCCAGATGTTAGATCTGTTTTCAGGGAGCACAGTATAATATTCACATCCTGCTATTACAGTAGCCAGAGAGATTTTATGATGAATGTTGGAGCAGTGTCACCCACTCCTGTTTATTCATTAATTATCCTGAAGATCCTCATGATAAATGACTTGCATATGCACAAACAGAGCGTCTTACTATGTGCTCAGTAACAGTATCGCTCTTGTATGACTACTGGCTTTGACAGGTTTCTGACAGATGGAAATGTGACACCATGCAAACCTCCAGTGAACCCATCAATCATTTAGGCAAGATGGAAATCTTACATCCAAGAGTTTCTGTTTCATCTGTCTTCAATTCACAAGGACATTGAAGTGTTCCTGACTGCAATGGACAAGTTAGGATTCACAGCACGTTTAGAGTTGAACAAGTGGTAAAGCTTTTTCTTTGTATTTTTGAATATTTAACATACTATCTAGCAGCATGCATTCTGATATCCTCACATTACTGTATCTATATCACTGCAAAGACGTCAATAATCCTATGTTTTGAATGTGTAAAATGCACACTGAATAATAATATAATGATGTATGGTGACACATTTATAGACAATATTGTTTCTTATTACTTCTCTAATAAAGTATAATTTGTGTGCTTCAAATAGTTATATATTAATCCAGTGAAATAATGGAGAAAGACAACCCTAAATTATTGTTAGTACAGTATCTTCCCATCTGCAGTCTGGACAGCTTCATACTGTTTTGTTTTGTTTTAAATTTCCTCGTCTGAGGTTAATACAAATACCTGTGGTTTAATTTTTGTTAGTACTTGGAATTCCCATCTTAGTGCCCCTGTAGCGTGTAAGAACACCGTCGGCACAGAAATTGCACTCTGCATCCAGTTGTTATGGAGCCTTTCTTTATATGTTATAAAAGGAGAATTGTGTGAAAGATCTTTGCTCCAACTAAAGTACCAAGCAGCTACACAACAGAGGAAATCCATAAAGACCTTGAATGTCTAACATGAGACTGAATCTCTCTGAGTCCATGACAGGATTTCTTTTTGCAGGCTGAATAATCAGTGGCAGTCCTGTACGCATTCACAGGGCTGGGGGTGGACAGGAGGGGACAGACTCACTGCGTTTAGAAATGAGAAACTACTCATCAGTCTGCTCTGTATGAAACTGTTGGCATTAACTTCTGAGCTCTGCAACATTCAGCCTGTGCATTACATCGAAGTTTACAAACTGTATTTTAAAACCAAACGCCACGAATGTGATGCACACAGGAGTTTATGTAGGGTGTTACACCCTGCAATTCAAGGATGTGCCAACAGGCAAGCTCCCTTGATTACATCTTAATTAGTATTCTGCACAATAACTGTGCTCTCATTTTGACTGGTTCCATAGTAAAAGGCTGAAAATTAAATCTAACACCAAAATATAGTGGCAAATGAGTTTGCTTCAGACCATTAAGATCTAGATATTATCCAACAATCTTAGCTAATTTTCTGAGCTCTTAATTGCAAACTACTTCAAGGAAATGGCACCCTTTTAAGTGTATAATATACCTGCAACAAAATAACATTAAAGAAAAAACAACAACACATGACCAAGAGTATAAAATGTGTTGGCACTGAGAGGTATTTTCTGTTGGTTATACGGGGCTTTTAAATGTAGCCTCTACTGTGAGGAAAAATTTGGACGAAAGCTTCCATTACATACCACATATTATATTTTAAGTGGGAATGAGTGGGAGAATGGTTAACCTGTTAAATGTGCACAGTATTTTGACTACAATGAACTCAATACTCCAATATCTTTTGAAATTAATGCAGCTTATGGTACTGCACTTACCAGGGTTTCTTATAAATCCGACAGTAAAGACAAGTTTAAATTAAACTTGTGTTGTTTAAAAATCTATTGTTAGTAGACCGTCATCTTATATGGCTAAATAAATTATAGAAATCATTAATGTTGAATGATAAGCATTTTGAATCAGATCACACAACAGAATGCGAATCACAGCATATACGAGAACGTCAGGTAAAACTAATTAAACATCATGCATATATTTTGAGCACACTATACAGCCAGTTAAGGCTAACTTTGGTAGACAGTAGCAACACAAGAATACTGCAACGTTGATGCTACAAATTTCAGCACTGACAAAATTGATTGGAAACTGGAAGTTAGTCTATGTTTACTGACAGCTGTGATGTAAATCTGAAAAAAGCCTGTTGAACGTAGTTGAATCACAATGAACAGAAATTGTGATCACATAAACACATTTAAATACCTTGTTGGTGCTGATGGAAAACTGAATAATGCCCCTTTCATCCCACATTTATAAATATAGTCTTTTTATTAAGAATGTCATCATTTGGATTTTGAATTGAAAATCCATCAATATGAGCTTTTACTTTCAATAATTAAAACTGAAGTTTAATAGTAGTTCAATAGTATTTTTTTCTGTCCAATCCTGTGCAGTTGCCAGCAAACTTTAAAACTGATCAGTGTCCCATTTCCCGACTATTGAGTTTGCCTATTCTTTAACTGTACCTTTGCTATCTAGTTTGATTTCCCGGGTTAGACCTCGTTTACGTAAAACGACGTTGATTCAGAAAGCTCCCTGTGTGCCTCTGCATTATTGGATCCCCCAGACCCCGTACCTGATAGTATGTATATGGGGTACCATGAGACAACAGTAGCATAGTGATAATCAACAAACAACAGGTATCGAAATGGTTATAGTACAAAATAAAATATTGGGTCTCGCAGACATAATTTGGGACTGGTGAGTAAATGTCAAACTCTTTTATGTTAAAAGTGGTTTATTTTATCATTTTCTTCATTGCCGCTGTCTCATTGTTCTATTTGCCTTTCACTGTGGACTCCACAGTACTGTAAATATCACAAAAGACCATCAAGGAATCCTGGCATTCACACTCAACGATCTTTCCTGCATTAGTTAGTGGTGCCATCATAAATATTGATCAAGAGGAAAACAAAACCCATTTTAACTTCATTTTCAGTGCCGTATAAAGACTGCCATTTCTAAATAGGGTGCATTGATAAATCATTCATCTCTATGTAAAAGGGTTACTCGCTGGTATCATTGTTTAACTGTAAGCCATCAAGCACAAATTACTTCATTGAGGGAAGGACAGGATGAGGACTAAAGCTGTGCTGGCAGCTTTTCAAGCATTCAAAAAGTCACACTTAGTTTGATAGGAAAAAATAAGGGGTACAATTCAAAGTCTATATACTTGGGAAATGACTTCCCATTATATGGATTATTAATTGCAATCAGGGTAAAAAATTATGAGATCTTTAGTCATCTGTAGATTAGAGATTAGTTCTCACTCGTAAGAGTCAGCAGTGAATAATTCATGTTGAATAATTCTAAACAAAATGAAGAGGGAGTTGATAAAAGATGTTCTCATAACAGTTGAGCACTGCTTTGAGGAAGAGATTCAAAACCTTTTGTAACAAGTGAAAAAGCACTCGGTAGAGCAAATTCCTGTGCCATCCGTCTGAAATTGCCCTGGGAAAAAAATAACTCAATACCACTCTGCTATGGTTAGTAAAACAGGATCCAGATCAGCTCCAGAGCTGTCCCAAAACTGTAGCATTTGTTTCAAGGCCAAGACATGATCTAAATGGAAAAAAAAATCATAGAAATCCATTCTTACTTTATGAATTATGTCTATATTATGTATATTTGATATTTATCAAGATCCAGGATCTGGATGTAAATAAGCTCAAGATTTCTCCAAATACTTTAACAATTGGGCTGAGTCCTACTAACACAGAAAGTTAATCAATGTTTGAAATTCATCCAAATACAGATTAGATCTGGATCTCTGATGTAAAACCAATATACACATTTTTTCATGGAAATCTGTCCAGTAGTTTTTGAGTAGTTTGAAATGTGATCCAGATCCAGATAATTACCAAAAGTTAATCACTTTTTTCCTTGTGACATTTCATCCAAATCACAACTTTTTGAGTTTTTACTTCCACCAAGGAGGCTTTGTTTTTGCCATTTTTTTTTTTTAAATTACTTTTGTTGAATAGAATAACTCTAAAAGTTTGAAATTTTCAGGAAAGGTAGGAAATGGCCTAAGGAACAAATGATTTGATTTTCCTGGTGATCCAGATCATTGTCTGGATACAGAATTTTCACAAGATAGGGGATAAAGGTGATATTAAGTCACCATTGTGAGGTATTTAATGAGGCTGCAGCTCTTAAACTCACATTAATATGAGGCAGCATGATGACACCAATATAATTATAACACAAGCGCTGTGAGTACATTTAGCAAGGCAAGTGACATGTGGGAGGAGATAGTTTGGCCTTGGCAGAGGTCTGTGCTCTCCAAGTACAACCTTCTGTTAGAAAAAGATTACTTGATCTGGATATGTCTTTTACAATAAAAGTGACTCATTTTTGTGGTTAGCACACATAACCATCACAGTTATTTCTGAGAAAATAAAGGCACTGTTGTGAGCCATGAAGCCAGCAATGCTAACTTTAGTAACCGTAGTAAGTGGTGCAGATTTTATTCTCTGTGGACTAAAGCCTGCTTTCCCTCCCAGCAGACAACCCTTCCCAATTTCATTTTTTTCATAGACGTAACCTTGGCTTTCTACATTCATAACAGACCCTGAAAGCACCAAGGAAACACAGATACATTAGGGCTCTCAATTATGTGAACACATGGGTCCCTAGGGCTGAATTCCCTTTTCAGACTAACATGCCATCTAACAGCCAAGCTACAACGCTGCACTTCTGTACACTCACTTAACAACCTGCCTGAAGACAAGATATGCCTGGTGCCCTTTCAGGTAATGCAATAATGCCATTTAAAGAAGAGAGGAAAAAAACCCAAAACAAAGTATTATCTGAAAGATTTCTCCAGAGCACAGCATTGATAGGCTGCAGTTTAGTGTTCCCACTGATGAATCTGATATTGCTATAATAAAAAACTTCTTTTATTTGTGCAATATGTCCTTGTTTACTTACTTCCCCAGAGCGAAGCACTCCAGCCTGACAGTGACTCCCTTGGCAGCCAGAACAGATGTGGCGAAATGCACTTCAATTTTGGGCTCGTATTCACCCATGACACCTGGAAACGGTTAAGAGAGAGGAATAGAATACATTAGAAGCAGGCTGATGGAAACGGCTACTTATTTCCTTGCAAGCGTACTGTGCAAAGACTGGGCATCGTGATTTGAAGACGATAGGGACTTTCACTTATTATTGCCCTGGACTTGCTTTGAGTATGTAAACAACTACTAAAGAATTAAAAAAAAAAAAAAAAAAAAACAAATAAAAATTTCAAGAGGCCCCTAAGTTTGTGGGACTTCACATTATGCACACCATCTGCCCTGTCTCTCTACTTTTCACTTTAGACACTGTTTGTTGGTTGGGTTGGTTGGGTTGGTGGTACTGCTTTAAGATCCAACATGAATGCTCATAAGCCATAACACCAAAACAAACTATTAAGGTGATGTATTAACAAATGACATCAGACAAAATGTTGGTAAGTGTATACATGTTATATACAGGTTTCCTTTGTTTTTTTCAGCACTATGTTACAGCAGCCATTTATATCCATTTATATCCATTCAGCAGAACGATACGTCAGTGGGACTTGAGCATTTAGAGTAACAAAGGAAAACACCTTTAGCTCAGATTTAATTACTCTTATCTGCGCTATTAAATGGGAGTTTATGAAATGAACATTGTATTAGTATTTTAGCCTTTACAGACGAGGAGTGTTAGATGTAAACACAGTAATGGCATATGAGCATTGCTGAGGGATACACTTTCCTCAATTCACAACAAAATTTACTATTCGCACTGCTGCTACATGTGCACTTTGATGTATATGATCAGTAAGACTGAGAAATCCCAATTACACCTCCTACATGTACCTGACACTTTTTATGTGATCAAATGAATACTGCAGGAGTGGGGTTATTGAATTGTAGCCATCTATGAATGGAAAAGGAGTTTTATGATATTTGTTCCAAAGAACTTTTCAATTTCAATTTCATTCTCAACATTTATGGTTCCAAACCAGCACTTCACATGTAATGAATTTGTAATATTTCATTGACTTTTAGTGTGTTCAATAACATATTCAGTCTCATTGGCTAGACTTGATGGAATTGTAAGAAATAATGTAAAAAATCATTGCTGGCTCTCATTTGTAGTTCAGCTTGAACTTATGTTCCAAGTTTCATTCATTTATCACATGAAAATTACATTTGATCTGTTATGCTTAATCTTTCTGTGATAGAATTCCAAAGCATGATGCCTGTCTGGACCTTTCCTGAGTTCTCAGAAGCACTGGAGAACTTTTGAAATTTCAATAACATACAAGATATACCGAACAACTACTTCTAACTTTTTAAAACAAATTTAAGATTTTTAGTTTCTAAATGATTTTAAGTTGAATTAGTATATATTTACAAATTTAAATATTTAAGTCCAAATGTTTAATTGTAAAATAATAAAAACAGAATTCTGATTCTTCAACAGTTACATTTAAGTAGTGTGATAACAATTCTTTCACTTTCTCCATTTCATCTGTAGGATCTTCACAGGACAGGAACTGGTCTTCCTAATTGAGTTGTCACATCCCTACTGTAGCCCTCAATAAGAAAGATGCTCTAAAGGGGCATTGCACAAAATGTTTTAATACATTTTCTTTGACTATAATTATATTTTCTTTACTAATAAACAGACTGAAAGAAAAATATTTCTTCTCAAAGCTAAGGCAGTAATTTAAAATGAAAATAATGTCACGTTTTAGACTGCCGCATGTTCCAATCAAGCACAAAACATTAACAACATTCTTGAAGTTTGAATTTTTTTTTAACACTTTCTCACATCTCAACCTACTGTGGTGTATTAAGGGAAATATAAGTTGGCTCTCTTTTGACATCAGAAATACTGTTTTACTACTATTGCTGTCAGTGTGGAAAAAGAAATGACAGCATAAATCCCACCAACACTACAGTTTAACTATAATATTTACCATTTGTCTATAAACTGTGGCTTGAAACCTAATCTGTTCGACAGCAGATTTGACATTTATTCTGTGTATACAGCTTAGTCATATGTGAAGATGATTCATAGTTGAGCTAATTTTCTAATACATTTAATACTATTTCATGTTGGTTGATTTATTGAATTACCTGTCAGTCACCTTTAGAATAATAGCAATTTGGATAAAGAAAGACTTCAGAGAATAGAGAAATATGAGTAATGATTTGGAATTTATAATTGAAAACTTTAAATCAAGCTACAGATTAAAAAAATGACAAAAGATGGATGGATAATGGACAGGCTGCAAAATATACAATTTTGTTGTGGTGAACTGTATGTTCTGTTTAAAAACAGTGTATTAGTCCAGAGTTCAGTACTTGGCTCAGTTTTGCTCAAGGCGGGTGGAAAATTGACGATCAGTGGTTACCAGCGGGGGTATAATGGAGTCCAGATGCTTGTTTTGATTAAGAGACTCGTGTTTGGAGCGGACAGTGGTGAGTCCAGCTTGAACTGTCTGCTGAGTAATAATCACTCACTTTTACTGAGGCACAGATCGTGGCATCTGATTAGTCAGTTTCCAACAAATAAGGAGTCTTCACAGCACAGCATCAATTGGGTGTCTGCTGTGAAGGCTTCCAATTCAATGTTTTTGGCACTTTAGACAAAAATTCACACTATAGAAGGCAGCTAAAAGTCCTGAGGTTTGCTAAGCAAGAGATGCCAAGACATTCTTTGGCATAATGAACCTACAGCTGTAGAGATTTGGTTCGCTGTATTGTGTTGCAGGTGAAACTGCAGTCCTTTAGCCCACACATCATATTCAAATTAAAATTTACTATAATAAAATAGAAATAGCAGACTGAACACGTTCTTGTCTTACTGCATTTTGCATTTGAGTAAACGAGAGACACAAACTACTCCAGTATGATTATTATGTGTAAGTATAACTGTATGCATGTCTCTCAGGCCCTTTCACACAAGGTTATGCAAATACAGAGTAGTAATTTTGCTGGAAGGGATGTGAGCCTTAGGAGGTAAATTTGGGTTGCAACATTTGGAACAAACCTGGTTCCGAGGCAAAAAGGCCCCTTCACAGCTTTAATGGGGGATGTAATCTCAGTGGCTCTTTCAAACCTTGACAACGACAGGCACTTTTGTGAAGTGATGGACATTTCTTTGTGCAGTCAGATGTAGAAAGCCTGTAGGTGAAATCCACACCTGAATCCAACAAACAGCTCTGCTGCATGGCTCCTGAGAGGCTGGTATAAAGGGGCAAAATCTCATCCACAGCAAGGGCCATTGATTCAGTTAATTTTATGCTGAAAATGATTTCCCCGGTGGCCAGTTTTATCAAAGCACATTGTGAGTGATGACGGCTCCCCACACTATGTTTAAGCATTACTCACTATCTGTTTATGGTGCATATGGAACGCTATCCACTAACATGACTGCTTGGTGCAAAGCACTGTTCTCAAATTGATTAACCTATTTGATGTCAAAAGTTTTCTCTATATGAGCTAAAATGTTAGAAAAATAAACTTTTAGATATTCCTCTGAGATAAACAGCTTCGGAGGGAGGAGGCAATGTAATATATATACTGTATATATACACGCACATATCACAAAATCTTTACACAGAGGTCTCTGCAACACCGGTGTGATTTCGCCAATGAAATCCATTAGATTTGTCTGGCTAGGGCATTCTTACAAGTCAAGGTCTCTTTCGCGTGAAAGGGTAATAAATCTGGGAGGCTCACCGTCGGTTTTCAGTGTAAGAGGTGTTGGCGGGCTTAGAACCCGAGCATTTGTCGCTGTGTTCTTCACCAAACAGATGTAACTTCCCACATCAGAGGGCTGCACCTTCGAAATGTACAAATTTCCTGTGTGTTGGGAGACGAAGCGGCGACTGTCCTCAGCAACAAATGAGGGGAACTCATTAAACACCCAGCTGTAGATGATCTCTGTGAAAGCAAGAAGAGAATTTGCAGATTAGAATCCTCAATGCACCCTGCTACAACACTGACTCTTCAAATTGCAGTATATATCTGTCTTGATCCCAATAAAAGTGTAAAATGTAATTGTGCATTATAAAAAAGACAGTTAACATCAGTCGTTTTTATGATTTAGTCTTGCTTCTAGTCCTGCTGTAGGTGATACTGTCAAGTGACACTATTAGAAAACTATACTAGTATATTCTGTTTCAGTCCATGTTAAACAACCAATACCGGGGAAATTTTTAACAATTTATAATTCAGCAAACCTTTTTTCAATGCCACCACTGTTAATCACAGCTCAATACCTATGAAGCAATAATAATTTAAAGAAGTAATGAGTGTGGTATTTGTAAAATAATGACGGAGCAACTTACTCATCAGCAGAGAATAAGTGCTAGTCTACACAGGTCTAGGAAAATATTAATTCTGAAGCCCTGAAACATGTAAATAATAACAACCAGGCCTTAATGAGCCTATTTTTTGCAGAAAGGATATTCAAATTAATTAGTGATGCTATTAAAAACGGTAAAACTGCCATTTGTCAACAGTGATTCAAGGGTCAACAGATTCAAGGGTGCTTAAGATTTTTGCGCATGCCTAGGACATTATCTTTGAAAAAAATTATTAAGCTATTCGAATTTAAGTTGGTATCTTTATATATTTATTAATGAATAACACTGTGTGATACAGCAAGTTATCAAATCAAATCAAATCAAATTTTATTTGTATAGCCCGAAATCACAATTTACACATTATCTCACTGGGCTTTGACAAACTGTACAGATGTGACATCCTCTGCCCTTAGACCCTCGAACCGGGTGAGGAAAAACTTAAAAAACCCTAAACAGGGAAAATAAGAAACCTCAGGAAGAGCCACAGAGGAGGGATCCTTCTTCCTAGGACGGACAGACGTGCAATAAATGTCACTTGTACAGAACACAAAAACATGATAACAACAGTTCATTTAGAATGCATAAAACATCCATGAGTCCCAGAGTCTGTGGATTCTATGAGTCCGGATGTATGGAAAGTCTAGTGATCCAGACGCAGGTGGACTCTGTTGGTCCAGGAGTCATTGTACTCCATGTAGGAAGATCTGGGTGTTGCTGAGTCCAAGAGTATGTAGAATCTGTAAATCCAGGGATATGTGAAGCGTAGTGGTCCAGAAGCAGGTGTAGTCTATTGATCCAGAAGCCATTGTGATCTGTGGGTCCCGATTTGCACTTGGAAATCCAGCCTAGGATCCAAGTCACAGGATCCAAGTCACAGGATCTCCTTTCCTAATGTGGCCAGGAGGCATCAGGCAGGACCACAGCAGCACCTCCCACCGCGACCTAGAAAAACCTGCAGGATGGTAAAGCACAACGACTCCGGGGAAGAAGTAAAGTTAGTGTAAGGATATGGACATTTACAGGAGCAGAGAAGGAGTCGGAGTCAGAGGGGGGAGAGAAGAAAGCTCAGTGAATCATGGAGTGTTCCCCCAGCAACCTAAGCCTATAGCAGCATAACTAAGGGCTAGATAGGCCAGCCTTAACTATAAGCTTTATCAAAAAGGAAGGTTTTAAGCCTACTCTTAAAATCAGAGAGTGTGTCTGCCTCCCGTACCAAGACTGGAAGATAGTTCCACAGGAGAGGAGCTTGATAGCTGAAAGCTCTGCCTCCCATTCTACTTTTGGAAATTCTTGGGATCACCAATAACCCTGCATCCTGGGAGCGTAAGGTTCTGGATGGGCGATAGGGTACTATGAGCTGTTCAAGATAAGATGGTGACTGACCATGAATAGCTTTGTAGGTGAGAACAAGGATTTTAAATTCTATTCTAAATTAACCGGGGAGCCAGTGCAGAGAAGCCAGTATGGGGGAAATATGGTCTCTGATATTAGTTCTAGTCAGTACACGCGCTGCTGCATTTTGGATTAACTGAAGAGTTTTTAAAATTTTGTTAGGGCAACCTGAAAATAAAGAATTACAGTAGTCCAGCCTGGAAGTAACAAACGCATGAACTAGTTTTTCTGCATCTTGTTGAGACAGGATGTGCCGGATTTTAGCAATGTTACGGAGGTGAAAGAAGGCGGTCCTTGAAATCTGTTTAACATGTGATTTAAAAGACAGCTCCTGGTCAAAGATAACACCCAGGTTTCTGACAGTGGTGCTGGAGGCCAAGGCAATGCCATCCAGATTAACTATGTTGCTGGATAATGAGTCTCTAATGTGTTTGGGGCCCAGCACAATGACTTCAGTTTTGTCAGAGTTTAACATTAAAAAGTTATGAAACATCCAGTTTTTAATGTCCTTAAGACATGACTGTAGATTAGCTAACTGATGGGTTTCATCTGGCTTCATTGATAAGTATAGTTGTGTGTCATCTGCATAACAGTGAAAATGTATGGAGTGCTTTCTAATAATTTTACCTACAGGAAGCATATATAGAGTAAATAGTAATGGTCCAAGCACAGAACCTTGTGGGACTCCATGACTAACCTTGTCATATCTTGATGATTCATCATTAACATGAACAAAATTATATCTATCAGATAGGTAGGACTTAAACCATCTTAGAGCAGATCCTTTAATGCCAATTTGGTGTTCCATCCTCTGTAGTAAGATGTGATGATCGATAGTGTCAAAAGCTGCACTAAGATCTAATAAGACTAGTATAGAGATAAGTCCCGCATCAGATGCAGTGAGGAGGTCATTTGTAACTTTTACCAATGCCGTTTCTGTGCTGTGATGCTTTCTAAAACCTGACTGAAACTCTTCAAATAGACTATTATACTGAAGAAAGCCACATAGTTGTTTCGCTACTGCTTTCTCTAGAATCTTTGAAAGAAAGGGGAGGTTGGATATTGGTCTATAGTTGGCTAAAACTTCTGGGTCTAGGGTAGGTTTTTTTAGGAGCGGTTTAATTACAGCTACTTTAAATGACTGGGGCACATAACCTGTTACAAGGGATAGATTGATAATGTTTAGTAGTGGATTTCTAATTAGGGGTAAAACCTCTTTGAGCAACCTAGTAGGTATGGGGTCTAGTATACAGGTTGATGATTTAGATGAAGATAATGTTGTCGTTAGTTCCTTAAGGTCAATTGGATGGAAGCTTTCCAAACACACATCAGGACTAATAACAGCCTCTATAATTCCTGTTGCTGAACTGGAATCTGTGGAGTGTAGGATATTTTCTCTGATAAGTCTAATTTTATTATTGAAGAAGTTCATAAAATCATTACAGGTGAGGGCTCTAGGAATGCATGGTTCAATAGAATGATGGCTCTCAGTCAGCCTGGCTACAGTGCTGAAAAGGATCCTGGGCTTATTCTTGTTTTCTTCTATCAACGCTGAATAGTAGTCTTTTCTTGCTCGGCGAAGGGCCTTCCTGTATACTTTAAGGCTATCCTGCCAGGCCATGTGTGGCTCTTCCAGTTTAGTGGAACGCCATTTCTTTTCAAGTTTATGAGTTTTCTGTTTTAACTTGCGAGTGTTAAGATTATACCACGGAGCTAGTCTCTTTACTGGTTTTGTTTTCTTTTTAACTGGGGCAATGGAATCGAGTGAAGCACGTAGAGAGCCGGCAGTGAAATCGGCAAGGTGATCAAGCTGGGAGGGGCTAAATTTAAGATATGACTCCTCTGTTATTTTGGGATATGGCACTGAAATTAATGCAGAGGGAATAATTTCTTTAAAATTTTCAACAGAAGATTATACCACGGAGTTAGTCTCTTTACTGGTTTTGTTTTCTTTTTAACTGGGGCAATGGAATCGAGTGAAGCACGTAGAGAGCCGGCAGTGAAATCGGCAAGGTGATCAAGCTGGGAGGGGCTAAATTTAAGATATGACTCCTCTGTTATTTTGGGATATGGCACTGAAATTAATGCAGAGGGAATAATTTCTTTAAAATTTTCAACAGTGTTATATATTCCTGATTCCTGGCACACACCTCTTTTGTATTCTTTACAACACAAACTGATGAACAGATTAAATTATTCAATAATAAAGCCATTAAAGCCACAGAGTTAAAAAAAAAAAAAAAAAAAAATAGCCAAAAGAAAGAAGTTAGCAAAGTGACTCTGGATAGGAATAGGGGTTAAGGTATAAAAAGAAATTAATGGATGGATGGATGGGTGGGTGAATGGATAGAATATGATGAATATGTTGAACACAGAGCATACTTGGACAGCATGCTGTTTCACTTGTGTGTTTTTTGAACTGTTCTACACAGCCACATCCATCATCATATTAAAAAAAGATGACTGTCAGACTTGGGAACAAATTAATCTACTCTATGTTGCCTAACCATATATCAAAACTCTTTGATCCTGCATCCATAATCTGTCCTGGAGAGAAAATATATTTGTTTAGATTATCAATGTCATCTTCGTAAATAATGAATTACTGCTCAGATCTGGAAGATTCAAACTCAATCAGCAACTTCATGTGAATTAGTTGCTGCATTAAGGTAGAAAACTGAAATAAATAGAGTAGACTTTAAATAAAGCTTGTCAATAGATTAATTAGCAAAGCCAGTAACATTTGATTAATTTACTGAGAGGACTACCTGACACAGTTGAGCACAAGATTATAGATACACGATCTGAAAGATTAAGCAGAATACATGAAAGTCTTTGCTACAGATATTCAGTATTATCAAAAACAACGGAGTTGCAATCGTTTTTATTCTAGTGCTGCCATATTCATGAAGGTAAAACACCAAAAACCTATAAAAACTGATCACATGTGCTCAAGGCCATGAAAAGGTAAATAACAAACTGTTCACATCTTGGTAATTCGAAATTATTTTCAGTCATGACACACATCTAATTTAAATGGCATTTTAATGTCTTAGAGTCCTACCACAACCTATTTAATCCAAAGACTGTTTAACAGTCACTACACAAATGGACACGCTCTGGATCACCAAGGTATTTATCACACAACAAACTTTATGACTGTGAGTACTTTTAAAAACATTTCAGTTCTTGGAAATCATTTTTCATTTCATGTCAGCAATGTGAGCAAATTAATCTTTCCGGTACTGTGTATTGAATCACGATATGTAAACATGAATAAATAAGCATTAATCT
>KV751316.1:12963158-13005537 GCA_001698575.1 Mola mola
TTTTCACTAAGAAATAATTGCTTCCAAAAAAGCTTTGATAGTAAATTTGCATTACATCCTACAAGTTTCACCTTTTACATCTGATCTTGTGTCTTTTCGTATTGGTGTACTGTCTTTGGATCAAAAATGCTAATGCAGGCACCTCTGTCACAGTAAATTTAGTTGCTTCATTCAGGCAACAGAAAAGATTAAAGCAGTCAAAGAACCTGCAGTTTAACCACATCAGAAATATTGAGATTATTTGATGCCATCTGATTTAAAACCACTTTGCATTTTAAACAGATAAAGTATTACTTATATAACATTCTTTATTGATCCAGTGGATCAATCTCATGTAAGCAATATAATATGAGGGTCTTACAGTATGTCGTCAAGACTCAGTCTAAATCGCTAAGAGTGTAAAGCAGCAATGCTGTGACAAATCTCAAAAGACAGGAAATCACTATTTTCATTAGACTGCTCTCATTCCGTCTGAAGAGTTTAATCCTAATTTGATGTCAATCACACTTTCACAAGAAAATTTATAAAATATACACATGTATGCACAATGGTTTGACTTGTTAAAACAGTGAAAAATGACATGCACTTGGAGACACATCTGTGCCGTGACTGATGGACAATCATCTGCACAGCGCAGTAATCAGTAATCATTATGCATTGTTAATGATGAAGTGTCTCTTTTATAAAATCATATATTTCATCATTGACTCTCTGGTTGCTATCGCACTATTCAAAATGGCATCCACAAAGGAAGCTTGTATTGAAGAGCACTTGGCACACATTGCAATGTGGGCAGTGTGGTGGTGTGATGGTGTTGATGCAAACAGAAAGCCTGGATGATTCATGGCTCACATAACAGCTCACATTAAAAGACAACTGCAAAGACGGTTATTCAAGATATGCCATTAAAAAGCAATGTCCATGCTTGGACAAAATTGGCTGTGTAAAATTTCTTTTCATTTCCGATGATCCAGGAAATTTCTTCCTTGAGAATTTGTGCTTAGGCTCTGCTGGCACCATAAGTTATCAAAGCATGGATGGATGGATGGATGGAAGAAACAGGCATAACAATAAATAAATAACAGGGACAGAGATTCTTCTTTCTGTGACTGAAAGGCAAAACTCTTTAATTTAACCATCCTACCTGGTGAATGTGGAGGAGGGGTACACATGAGTACCACACCTTGACCTTCACGTACTGAGACCCCGCCTCTGGCCTTCCCATTGAAAGCACTGAGATCTGGAAGCAGAAGAAAATGAATGAATACATAATTTGCAGCAAAACTGTAATTGTTAAAACACACTGATATTACAACAGAGTCTATGGAACAATGATGAAGATCCATCATTTGATTCCAAATGGCTGTACTTTGGCTTTGGTCATGTTTTCACACACAATTGTGTTTGTGGTTTATGGTTGGGGTGGGTAGGTTTTTGGTCAAACAGGGCTGGTTCAGTAAACAAGCTTAGACCACTTAAATTTTAAATGACGAAACTTTGGCCGGTGTAGACAGAGAGAGGTAGAAGCATGTGAATAGTTAGGAGTAGCTCAGTGTTATGGGGTTAATCTTCCTTGATATGTTAAGTTGATAGGTAGAGTTGAGGGTAATGAACAGAGTGCTGCTTTAAGACTGCCTCCGATGAAAACCATGTTAACATGTCCATATGGTGTGTTTGTGTACTACAGTCAGCATCATGGTTGAGGATTTCTGCTTTCAATCTCGAGCAATGACAGGCAAAGTACACCACAAAGGGATTTTGTCATTAAAAACAAAAGACTTTAATATGTAATTTCGCTCAAAGTTTCGCTCAGTTTTTAAGGATTTAATTATTGGCTGGTACAGGAATTTAACTACTGTGACTATGTCCACAGTTAGTGAACATTTACTAGCGACACCAAGCTGTAAAAAGTTGGTTTAATGGTCAGTGCTATGGCTCAATGTCAAGTACTCATCAATCAACATTTCTTGTCGGTCTCTGATAAGGCTGGGCAATCTGGTGATAAACTAAACTGTTACATTTCTTGAGATGCTCCTCTGACTATAACAAGACTTGTAATAATCTATGACTCTCTAATAAAACACAACATTTATTAACCACAATTACAGACTTGTAGTTGTATTCCTCTGAGCATCAGTGAACTTGCAGTTTACATCTATGTCTGTCTACACTTATATAATAATAAAGGGCTTTGTCACATGGTGAAGTAACAGCAAACTGTATGAGCCTGTCGTGGACTACAATGCTTCAAATATGGTTGCTGCAATGAAGCTTATTCCATAATGTGGAGTCTAGACACACATTCAACCCAGCAGCAAAGAAGAACTATAAAATCAACAGAGTGTGTAAGTCATGTAGTCATTATAAGCATAGATTATGAATTCATGGGTTATGACAAAACAATTGTTTAAGTGACTGTGCCACATTTGAAGATTTCCTCTTCTTCTATGTCTATTTCCAAAAGAATGGGAAGGTCATAAGGTCGAAGTTATATTGACCTTTGACTTCGTCAAATTTGTCAAATTCTAATCAGTTTCCCTTTCAGTTTGTGTGTATGTTTGTGCCAAATTTTAACAATTTTCGTCAAGGTGTTCGTGAGATGATGCACATATGAATGAGACAGACAAACAGAAAAAATAATTCCACTGGCCACAGCTATCACTGGTGCAGAGGCATAACAATGTTTTTGTTGCCATTTGTGTCTCCACCTTCATTTTACAACTATTTAGAGCAGTGTTTTTAACATTACCATGAAACTGTAGGATAATTGTGCTTCAGGGTGAATTTTGAATCCTTAATTTTATCTAAATTTCTGGCAGATTTTTTTTGATATTAGTTCATGGCCCTCATTTCTAAATGTAGCACAAAGTCAGTTTCCCGTCAAGGTACATAAAACATCAGTGCTGTCACTTGTCTCCTCATTAAATCATTGAGTTCAATTTCATTTTGTGTAATGGTCACCACATAATTATTTTAAAAGAAGAAAAGAAGAAAAAGAAAATCATAAAATTGTCAACTGCAAACTCAACTGGGGTCTGTTGTCCTATGCCTATTATGGTATGTTTTCATATTGGACCCTAAAGTGCCAATTTTAAATTACAGTTGTGTCAGGGTTGCATGAATGTGAAACACAATCCCATCAATTTGGCCCATTTGTTATGTTTGGGGAGTGTTGATTTATTTGTGTTAACAACCGGGCAGCAGAGTACAGGGAAGGAAAACCAATGATTGTCTACAATCACCAGCAGCTTGTCAGCAGCTTGTTATTTCTGTCAGTGTAGTGACCTCCTGCCACTGTTTCTTCCTGGAGTCAAACATGAATCAACATTATCACAGATCAATGATCTTTACTGAGTTTTTTTTTTTTTCAATGAACAAACACGCAGTGAGCTAAAAATATGTTTTTATTTACTAATAATCTGACCTACAATAGAGCTGTTATACTTGTGAGGAACCACATGTGAATATTTGTTTTTGTAGATATCATTCCCCTTCAGTTATTCAGCTAAGCTTCATACTGTGTTTTGACAATATGTAGCAGTAAAGTCTTATATGGCTTTTTTTTTTTCTTATAAATATTGAATGTACAAGGAGTGATTGATATATTTATGACCTAGTTTGAAAGAGATTGGTTATACAGCTTTCATTCCATGCACATGAACTTCAACACTTTGATAGATCAAGCAGAAAATTTGTTGTTCGGAACTTTTTTGATTTTCTTGTTCGGGGTATTTCAAAACTATAAATCAGCACTATCTGAGAAAATGGACAACATCAGCCTTTGTTTAGTCATCACCTACCTCGGTCACAAAACTTCATGACCCAAGGAAGACACAAGGACATTTTTCTGACCGGGAACCCTCAGAACACCTCTTTCTCAAGATGAACCTCGGTGGTTTTCTTGGAGGTCCACAAAGACAACATGCAGGTTCTCCAGGGATTACTTCTAAATCCCTGGACAAACTGTGTAAATGTAGGAGGGAACTAAGTGGAAAAATAAATACACTAATTTTAAACCTAACCATTAACTCTAACATTGTCTGGTTCTACCTTAACAACTAACTTATCCATCTTTGTAATTATCTATATGTATTTCTATTAACTTATAACAAATGGAGTCATAAAAGCCACTTAAATTGAATAGAGGAACTACAGTTATGATCAATTAAAAAGTAAATATAAAGTTAACACATAAATACAAAGCTGGTGCGTCATGTCATTCAAAATTCAGACAAGTGGAACCAGTCCACACAGTTTAAATGATACTCTTATTGACCTATCATTTCCTTTTGCAAATTACAGTTATGTAAGTGAATCCATATTGATGACTTTTAAATTATGTAAAAACAGCACATTCATTACTAATTATAAGTCAACATATGTCCATATTAATGTTTAAAACCCAGAAATGTGGGATGAAGCAAGCACAGGAGCAGGAGCTCAATGCTAATTAGTTATTTCAACATCAGTGTGAATTCAATTAGTGGGCATTACGGACTGATCATTTCAGATCTGTGAAACATTTCAGAGGGATGTGCGTGTGGCTCTTCCAAGTCCCGTTAATTTCATTACTAGCGTACTGCTGAGAGCAGCTCGATACGTGAGCGTCAGCCAGACGTCTGCAGAGAGAGAGCGAAGATGTCTTTGGGGAGAAAGATCAGAAGCCTCCTTTCTGCCTGCTGCCTTCAAAGTCATGGCTGAAAAACAGCCTGAGTGTGAGTTCAGCGGCTCAGAATTTCAAAACAAAAGGAGAAAAAAAAACATTCTATCTGAAAGTTGAGTACACGACCAGCGGATAGAATATAGCGAGGATTGACTGAACCTTTCCTCATGCACTGTGGCTCTGCCCCTTCCCTAATTCCCTGCATGAAACAGGGATATGTTCAGTTAGGCAGCTTGACTTAACAACCCTTTGGACCGGAGGGTGCAGTGCAATGCTGCAGTGGCATATCATTTTAACCTTTGCCAGACCCCACAAAATTCTGTCATGGATTCTGTGTGCTGCTCTTGAAATTATAGCAGGTATTAAATAGAGTTAGGTGTCTGCTGACTGTGACTGATGGTTTTCAGTGTACACTGATTAACATACAAGACAATTTCTTCGACCACTCTAGTTTAAAGTACTAACACATACAAACCTGTAATTTCTTCTTTTAAACACTGTGTGGGAAAGAACTGCTCATGTGTGTCTGAACTAGTTAAAGCAGTCACCAACGGAGCCAAAGCATGAAAATGTGCCAGCATGAAAAAGGGAAGGAAAAGTTGAGCTCCACGCTGAGTGATAAATACACACCATTTGTTAGGCTGAAAGCGAGAGGAAAGGTTATTCATCCAAATGGATGCTGCAGGGCACCTTTCTTTGTTTCTACGCCTGTTGAAGGGTCACATTTTAAGAAATGTCGACCTAGTGTGAGACTATTACATGTTGATGCTGTGAAATGTTTCTACGACATTGAGCTGTACAAACAGGATAACAAAAAAAACACTACATTTCTACACATTGACTGAATTAAGAAAAAAAGTTTAATACAAAGTTTAGATTCTCCTCTCATGCTAAGTTATTTTTTTTCACCAACAACCCTTATAAGACAGCTAGCATAACATCTATTATCTTAAAAAGATTTTTATTTTTCCTACTGATTAGTTATTTTGGAGTTATTTTCCACAGACTGTACTGCATATTGCTTCCATGCTCTTTCATCACACCAACTAAAGAATACTGACTGATCCATCTTTTAATTAAACTAGAAAACTCAATTGGTGCAAAGGTAGATTGAAATTCATGCTTGACAAAAAAAATGACCATTATCTTAACTGATTCCCCTGGCAATCGACCATCACAAAATAAAATATATGCCAACAGGTTATGCTTTATTGTGCCATAAAACTAGGCAGGCATTACAGGTATAGAATCTTGGACTAGGTAGTGTTGAAGAGTGCAGATGTTGGTTGGTTGGAAAGGATTGCTATGCTCCTCAATATGATTCAACAAGTTTGTTTCATCTACCTTTTATTAAAATGGGAAAACTTGTCAGCATAGTTTAATGGATTAAAATAAGTGCTAAATGGTAAATACCTTGTATTTATATAATATTTTCATAGTTATCTTGACCACTCAAAGTACTTATACACTAAGGTTTTGCATTCACGCTTTCACACACACATTCATAAAACACACTAAACAGTTGGCTACAACCACGATAAAAGTTAAAAATGGAGCTAAAACCTTTAACTTTAAACCCTAAATTAGATCAAATACCTTTAATGTCTTGCAAAGAGAGCGCAAATAAATAAACTGACAGTGCTTTCTTTGTTGTTTCTTTAAACATCCGTCTGATTATAACCTCGTATCTCCCCAGCTGATACTCTAGTAGCTCTGTGACCTCCTCTGAGGAAAACCCAGATATCAAATGCTCATTGAAATTCTTTCTTCCTTATGAGATTATTAGATTATTGTTAGATTGTAAACTAAACTAAAGAAGGACTGTTCATGTCATCCCCTATGTCTTAAGCTTCCCAGGGACCTTCAGAGTATTGTATTGCTGTAACATAAAATACGCTCTCACATGTAAAATAATACTTGAAGAAGGTTCAAACTTTAACCAATCGTGCAATTAAAGATGGCACTTTGCAAAACCCTACACAGAAAAGCAACATAATCTTATATATCACCACTGAGACTCTAAAAGATATACTTAAGTGTTGAGCATATGCTTAGCATTTTTAGCAAATTAAAATTAGCTGCTCTCTCTCAGCCTGAAGGTTAAAATAATAAAAGTGCATAAAAGTGCTCAAAAAAAAAAAAAAAAGAAAAAAGAAAAAAAAAAATCAGGCTTCCTCTCATTTTTTCACATACAGATCAGAACACTGGTGGAGAAAGGGGGAGGAATCAGTCTGGACAGTTGAGAAAATGGACGAGTGTGCATTTTTTTAAGGTACAGCTTCCGTCCCTGAGAAACTAGCAGCACCTTTGTAAGGCATGTCTGTGCTCTACCATCTGGACATTTCTGCCTGCCAGTGTAGTCTGGCTTGTATTTAATTGAACAAAGACAGGTTGTCTGATTTTTGTTCATATTTTTTCTCGGTCAAGAATGTAAGAAACAAACAAAACAAATTATGTATGTGCTTTTTGGATCTGTGAGAAATAAAGGGGCTTTTATGAAACTGCACTTCATGCCTTTGGTCTAACTACATGGTTTCAGGCTAATCTAGCCATTTGTTTCTTAAACAACAGTGATTTCTGTAAAAAACTCTAAGTCATAACAACACATGAATTCATGTACTGAATATTTCCTAGCAGCAGTGCAGTGAGTAAGACTGGTAATCTCCCAAAAGACATGCCAACGGGGCCATTATGGTCATTGCACCTAAGGAAATGGCAGAGAAAAACCAACAATACATTTTCCTCTGAGCTTTGTGCTGCTGATCTCACCGTGTGTGCTGCCTGTGATGATGTTGTGGAGTTATTCCAGATAATTACTGGGGGAAGAAATGTGCTTTGCTCTCATTTACCAGTGAGACGTGGCATTTGTGTTCGCACAAATTGTTAGCTCTGTTAGCCAGTAGGAACTAAAGTAAAGAAATCCTTACCTTCTTAGACAGTAAAGTTTTATTTTATTCCACTATTTGTCTCGCTGAGACAAATAGTGTGGCTAATTATTTGCTCTATACTAAGACCATATATTTCACCTTCTGACACTATTTATTCTGGCAGATAAAATGGGGACTTTTCCAATACAGACTAACATTGTTCTACAGTTAATCAAAATATAATTAGTTTTTGTGTATGTTTAAATAAAAAATTTTAAAATCTACTCACATGCAAACTGTAATAGAGCCTCTCGACTAAGGATGGTTCCGAAGCTGTTCTCCGCTTTACACTGGTACTTCCCATAGTCGTTCATCACACTTGCATTGGTAATAATTAAGTTTCCAGCAATAAAGCGGTAGCGATAATCTGACTCCGCATCAATTTCCGTCTGATTGATGTACCAACTAAAAAAACACAATAAGGAGGAGATTTCATTTGTAGTAAAACAGCTGTAAAAGTATGAGTGCAATTAGGAGATGGACAAACATGCCGCACCTGTGCGTGGGTGGTGGATTTCCCCGTGCTTCACAGTGCATCACAACTTTCTTTCCATCAGAATCCAAAGGAAAAATAACATCATCTGGCTCCTGGATAAAAACAGGCCCAAACTTTTCAGTTTCTATGGGAAATAAAAAAAATAGAGACAATGGTGATTGCAATTATCACATCATGAGCGCCACACAGTTTTAACAGCCAATGACTTTTTTCTATTAGTCCACCCTCTGGTTTAGTACAAGTGCATTATATTTCACACCAATCTCTGCAGGAAAGAAGATGAAAAGAAGCTCCATAGTGTGGTGGAATTAGAAACAACAAAACAGATTGTACCAATAACCTGTTTGCCATTCTGCAGCAGACTACTGATGTTTAAAGTCATTGGTGGTGACTATAGTAACATATTGTATAAGAGGGGGACCACACAGAAAGTGTTTTTGGGCTACAAAATGAACCACACAGATTTTTGTTGTAGAAAAAAAATGATTGTTGCTCTACAAGCGCAGATTTTTATTATGAAATAACTGATCTGTACATTCACTTGGATTTTTTTATGGTACTTTTGCCTGGATGATGTTCACAGCCCAGAAGGTCAGCCTATAAATTCATCTGGCTGGAAAAGAAAAGAAGTGGATGACAGAAGCGGTTTTCCACTCCATTCTGAGTTGTTTTTTTTCAATCTTAAAGTGGGCAAAGCACTTCTCCAAAAATGTCAGAGTGTCCAAAGCGTGAGGCTTCCAGGGCAATTAATGCCTGCCTGTTTTGCTTTTTCACATACAAACATATTGAAGCTTTCGTAATCATGAGTTTCAATAATGATTTATGAAAAATACTGTAAGTGTCAAATAATGCACATGCATTCAACTGTAATGGTAAATAACCATTAGATGAGTAATAACGTGTAATATACCGTACTGAGAGTAAAAATTATTTATCACATACCCGTGATTGAGTTCTGATCTTGTAAAGAATTTGCACCTCCTTATCACACACAATAGGCATTTTTTTTAGTCAGGATGGAAAGGATACAAAAACACCATTTTTCCTTTATCTGTCAACTCTCCAGCATTGTTTACTCTCTTCCAAACCGTGTGTGGCAGGCCTCTATTTATTCAGCAAGCTGTACAAGCAAAATCACAAGAAATGAAACAAAGCTGGCTGTGTTCTGACAATAAAAAATAAACACAAAAAACTCCATCAACAAACCTGTATGTAGTTGTACTCCACCTGTACCTGTACTCCACATCACAGACCATTTAGGAATGGCTCAATGGACATGACCTGGCCCCCAAACTACCCAGATCCCAACCCAGTTAAGCATTCATGGTTTAGTTTTAGTTTAGTTTATTTAATTTGTCACGAGGTTGACATGAAATGACATTGATCAAGAAATGAAAACATGCTTGCACCAGATTGCGCAAAATCACTAATTTCCATCTGTATTCCTACTTCTAACAAAATGACACATCACATACAAGAACAGTACTAAATACAAAAAGTACAGAGACCCTCAACATAAAACCAATTTCAAATATATAATAATTAGATTTAAAAATAACTAAATTAAAGGTGTCGGTGTCTTGTACAATGGAAAAGGGGTAATGGACTGCAATGGAGCTGTGAACAAAACAGATACAACAGATTCACTGCTGATGTCCTGCTGCCAGGTACCACAGGACACCCTCAGAGTTCCTCGGTCCAAATCTTGCCTAGCCAGTGTAATTCAGGCAGCATGAGAGGAACAGTATGTTCATACAGTATGTGGCATATGCATTTATCGGTGCATTCAAACAGCCAATCCCAACCAGCTCCAACAATTAATCGACCAAAAGGAAATGAATCAACAACCATTTCGGTTATTGAATAATTGTTTCTGTCTTGTTTCGAGCAAAAATATCAGATATTTGTCGGTTTTAGCTTCTTGAATGTCAGGATGTACTGCTTTTTATGTCATCTTTGGCAGCAAATGAGGAGTTTTTGGGATTTTAATTACTGGTTTGTGTAAAAAAACAATTAAAAGATGCTACTTAAGATTCTGAAAAAAAATGTGATGAACATTTTTCAATATAAAGTAATTGAATGGCAACATCAAAAAGGGTTTTATGTTGATTTGAACAGTTGAAATTTTACAATCATGTGTGCCCAAAATATTTTTAATAACACAAGACACCATTTTTTTGAAAGTGCAGAGTTCATTGAAGGCTTTGATTACGAATGTTTAGTATGATGTAATATTTGTGACATGGTATTTATTGCCTACAAGCATGACTACACCTACCCCTAAGGGACTCCTGTTAGTGACTTAAATTGGTTCTTAACTCTCCTTGGCACAGATAAGCCCACATGTCAATGTGTTTGTTGGCGTAGTTATTTTGTGTGACAGTCCTTGTTGGATGTTGCTGTCTTATCGTTAACACTGAAGTGATGGACTTTTTGAAGAGGATTGTCCAGGTATATTGCATCAGACAAAAGACATCTGAAACCTGTGTTAGGAAGAATTGTTTCATAATGAATTCATAAACAGTGGACGCATAATACGCAAAGTTTTATTTAGTGATGCACTTTGTGTATTTAAATGCTTTTTGCAAAAACATATTATTTTGAACATTTGCATTTGAGTGGCATTACATTTAAAGTGGGATAGAGATAATGTAACAATTTGAGTCAACAGTCTAGACTATTACTCACTATTTAAGAATGATCTGATGACATTATGAAGAAGTTTGGGTTCAGAGAGGCAGTAACTGTAAGTCGTCAGAACTTCAGGCTCCTGGGTGAAAGTCGTGTGTGTGACCTCCAAGCCTGTAAGGCACTTTTTCACTTTGTAAACTACGTTGCTCTAAGTTGTTTTTTCTGCTGATGCTGAGGGCTAAGGCTTTGTGCACACTAATGGAGATATTTAAAAAAAAAAAAAACAATCAAACAACATATATGTTTTGTGTCGTCCTGTCCACACAAAAATACAATTTCAGGTCACTAAAAATTATAAACATATGTTCGCACAAACCTTGCAAGTATATGCCACATTGCTAGATTTTATGTAAATTTAACTGAAGTTTAGGTTCCATTCTGTCTACTGTTTACCTTTCAGCTCTGTGTGTGTGTGTTTGCGGGGTTTAACTCGGACTTGCAGCTCACACAGCCAGACCACAGGAGAGAAACAAAAGCAGATATACTTTCTTATGGAGTCACAGCCTTAACCCGGAGTATTAAAGGCTGGGGGTTTTACACATTATTGAACATTGGTATCCTGAAACATCCCAAACGCTTTAGCCTGGTGACATTAAAATGCTCATTGTCACTGAAAATATTATTTCTAATTTAACCGTGTCTATTTCAGTGAATCCTTGGTGTGTGAATTTGGATATAAAAACAACTCCAGAGTGATGGCACACAAAAAAACAAAGAAAAAATTTGGCATCACAACTCCTGACTGAATTCTGTTATAACTGGATGTGTGCTAAATTATAGATAATATAAAATACTGTCAGAAGTGCTCTAAATATGCAAAATAAGGCTTCCAGGGAGTAAAAAAATAAAGTGATATAGTTAATCATTTTCTTCTGTTTTCTGTACACTTAGGTGCTTAATTATTACTTCATTGTTGGCACTGTGTTCACATCCAATACACTTTTGTATGACAAAACTTGACAACAGTAAAGAAGTCAGGTTTCAATGCTTAAGGGCATGAAAAGTGTGAGCGTATGCGTGTGTATGTGCAAAATACAAACACAACCAGAAGCAGTTTAAATCACTCAACTTTAAGTGCCATGCCCATCCGTCAGTCACAGATCCAAAAAGCAATATCCCCTTTAAGCCAAGAAAGGTGCATTACTTTTTGGCATCCATTTCATCCACTGAACATCAATCCAGTGTAATGGTATAACACTCTTGTCACCACTGACAATGGAAAGGCATTACTCTCACCTTGGTTATAGAGATGTAAGTCCTTTTATGGATAATGATAATGCTGTCAAAAAGTCAAAAAGACAAAAAGATAGGCAGCGAGCCACGAAGGAATAGCAGGAAGAAAAGCCAAAAAAAACTTTAAGTAAGAGAAAAAAAATTGTCTGTTTATCCAATTTTCTTTCTGCTTTTACAGTAGCTAACATTTTAATTTCAAAGCTTGTTATCATTTCCATGAATTGAGCACTCCAGATGCAATAATGTCAATAATCATATATTAATGCATAAATCTGTCGTTATATCCTCCAGAATTGTTCATATTAAATAGGGACCTATAGTAGATTTATGACAATATGCTTCCGTGGTGTATTTGGGATATTAAATCTTCTGTTCTGACACAGTTATACATCACATCTACAGCTGACAGGAACACAGACAGAGCTAGATATTGCTATGATCCCACTTCAATTTCACAAAGGGCATAACCCTGGTCACTGCAGACATGTTCAGCCCAAATGTAAACAGGGAGGAATCCTTTACACACAAATTGTGACCAGATGTGACAGATTGAGCATTCACATGAGGTTTATTCACCCTCATGAGTGTGAAACCCTTTTAGTTGTTTGGTTCATTTCATCTGGTGAGAACAATGTCATCTGAGCTCATGTGACTCCTCCTGTTTACACAAAGAATAACAAGGCTGTTTAAATGGACAGCTTTTTTGAGAGAAGGAGGGAGCTGCTGATATTTGATATCCAGCAATAACATATTACATTCAGTTTTCTTGTTTTCACAAAATGGTTTCTTAAACAGGAAACTTCAACCCAAGCAGTGTTTTCAATTGATACTATTATTGCCATCATTGTCACAATGACAGCGAGTTGCCTCTATCTCCCTCAGAGTAGCAAATATCAACATCAGAACAACAAAAGCAAGAGTTTATTTATTCATGTAGTCAGTAATGCATGAAGAAAAAAAAAAAAAAAGTCTACAAAAATTCTACAAATAATGAATTGTAAGATTTATGAAAGTGAAACGTGGTAAACTGAAACAAAAAATATTAATTTATTTCAGAAAAGAGCAAACAAACTGTAGGTTTGGCTGCACCATTAGGTTTACCTTCACTCCTGTAGTCCTCCTGAGAGCTGAGCGGACTCAAAGCTGACAGAGGGTGACTGGAGAAAGCAGGCCAGTCAGGAGTGGCCAGCCCACCGCTGTGGTGTTGTCGAGGTCTGCCGCGCGAGCTGAGCACTGAGGAGCTGTCTGGTTTCATTCGTAATACTGCTGCATATGATATGGGCCGTGCTGCAACAGCTCTAGCAAAGTCTGCAAAAAAGGTGAAACAGTAAAGACAAACATTATTTATAGTCATGGCTTTACGTGGTCTATTGGGGAGTGTTGAATCTAATGAATACACGCCAAAATCAAATTTCTGTAGAATTATTACATTTCCTCTTTAATGCATTATCAACCAAAATTAAGTGTTTATTGATTTTTTGGAAGAATTTATCAAGACAGCGTCACACCCAACTGTGTGCAACCACAAAAAAGTAAATCATTTCATCAAGACAATCACTAATTATTCTTCTTCATGATTATACACTACTTTGCACATTTTCAGTCTAATTCTTGTCAATATGCTGTTAGACCCAAACTTTCATTCTTACTTTAGGCAGATTCTGGATTATTTTTGTTTAAGCCAGAATGCTTTCACTACCATTAAAGTCTTAACTTGAACAAAAGAGAAAATGTAACAGATTAATGGCATTTTTTAATAATAGGGGATCATTTCTATTTCTATTTCTTTTCTGTTTTTTTTATTTTTGTCCTGCCACAATACTTAAAGAAAACTGCAACAAAACTTGAAGCTCAGCAGTCTAGAGAGCCGTCTAGAGTTCTGCAAATGCGGCAGGAGCTTTTTGCACGTGACAAGGTGCTATAATGGAACTGAACCAAGCTGAGAAATAAAAATGCACCCTCTTTATGCTCTTTATGCTCTCTGTAAATGAAGATTGAGCAATCGGTGCATTATATATGATGTGGAGCTCTAGTAACTCCATTTGAAATGAAAGGTATTGTGAGACTGAAAATTAATGAGCAAAGCAATTAGTAGTTTGTCATTCGGTACTCAATTAAAAAATCTTGCTCTGTATTAGCCTGACTATAAATTACATTCCCACTCCTGATGCCCAGTGTTGGGCTACCAATGCAGAATCCTCAACTATTTCCTGAATAGCAGGTGGGTGAGGTAAGTAAATGCCACCTTAATCATAAAATGCAGATGTAGTAATATATTGTGGTGTCCAACATACATTTAACATGCAGCAATTGTCTTAAATATAAAGAGGATGAGCAATGTTTTTTTCTTCTTTCCTAATATCTAATCACTATCTAGATCTCATATTTTCAAAAGATTATTTTCCTGCAACTACTGCATTTGATGCATATTTATTTTGATTGTTATATTTTCTATACTTTTATTTAACAGTTTCGACGGTTCTTATACTGATTTTTTAAACACTGGTCTCACAATTTTTATTTCTTTTCTTTTTTCTATTATTTTTGCCATATAGAGACTTTCTAAGCAATACAATGCAGATCTGCCCACTGACATTAGTTAGTTTTCCCTTTCCATTTCTTAATATTTAAATTATTTAGTTTAAGAAGAGGATTACTGAGAAGCTTTATAGTTTAGGAAAATGGCATATTCTTAGAAACATGACTATTCTAACAATTTAGGCACTAACACACAAGACCTCTAATACTCATGCTGCTTAACAGTAACTTTTAGAAACCTCCTCAAATCAGCTACTAATTAGCCTCACTGTCACTGTACTGAAGTCACATTTTGCAGAGAATGGGAGACGTAAAAGGTTATTGAGTGAATCATATAAATGCGAGCTGAATCTTATTCCGTGCAAAAATGTTTACTTAAGCAATTGTGAGAAGTATGCATGGGACCTTTTTGTGATAGAGGTTTGGCTGTGTATCTCGATCTGTGTGTGGATTTAGATTTGTAAATGTGTTTAAAATATGTGAATCATCTAGGGTAAGTATTGTAGAAAAAAAAATGTATTAGGTGTATTTGTATTGCTGACAAACCTAAAAAAGCAGGTCTGCCAACCAAGTGCCTCCAGCAGACTGATTTGTTGCAGTCCGATTTGTTGCATTGATGGGTTCGTATATATACAATATAGTATGAATTAATGCAGCCCAACAGCTGACAGCTCTGCTGTGACAGTGGCAGTGTGGTTGCGAAAGACAGCGGCAACGACAGGGAGGAAACAAAATAGAGTGACACTGACTTAATTTAAACATGTTTCAACATGCTGTCAAAAAAGGCCCATATCTTAGTGACCAGAAGATGTAAACATGCTCTATTGAATCAATGCCAGTTAGCATACTTTTGTCAAGGTAATAAATGGAAATTTAATCCAACTTTGCTCATGATCGATAATAATTTTAAAGTGAATATGATTAAACAACAACACATAGAAACCAAAGATTGCTGCGTATCTGACACATCTGTAATTGTTTTATAATTTAATCACAGTACCCTGAATCACCCGAAATCTAATTATTAAATATTATTGGCCATATGAGCAATATCAGACTAAGAAAAGTGAATTGGACAAACTGAGTAGTGGATCACACCAAAAACTGGCAATAAAACAGTGGAATGCAAATCTTTCTCCCTACACTGTTAAATATCTCACTGCAGACTGAGACCAGAGCAAAGCTGTAAAGAATTGCACAGGAGTGTTTATCATTGTACATATGTGACATACTCACTCAGCACAGTATTTCAGCAGAATTATCAAAATAGTGGCCAAGCTACTGTTCCTATGGCCATGGCTTGGACACAGAGACCACTGGCAAAAAAAACACATACCTTTCTTTCAGTGAGCCAAGTGCTGCTGGTTAAAATAGCAATTACCTGAGCAGATAAGCATGACTTTTGAAGGGAATGGGAGATGGCACTCTCATTGGGTTAATTTATGCAATGCCCCAAACACACAAATTAATTTTTAAGGTACTATACTCTTTGCACCTAACTTTAACCAGCTAAATGGAGATAGGCATGGCCTTAATGCACTTGCACCATATACTTTAGACCATGGACTTCAGATCGTAAATGCACCCATTTTGGATCCAGTCTTGTTTGACTAGCAAAGCGGACAGAAACTTGCTCTTGTTTGCTGTCATCTTGATCTGATAAAAGCATTGACCCTTGCAGATCCCCCTGATCTCTATCTTTCAGAGGTGAAAAATAAGAAATACACTGTTGTTCAAAGGGCTGTACCTGCTGCTTCTCAAACAGCTCTACAGAGCAATGCTATCAGTGATTGTTTCATGTCTTTACATCACCTTGATGATAATGCCTCGAGACCCAATAGTCACTTTATACTTGAACAAAGAACACAAAGCAAGATGTTCCCGTCACCTTGTCCTAATATCACTTGATATTTAAAATTCAGCATTAGATAAAGTCTAATTTGTCATGCAGTATGACCACCGGAGCAGACTTACATGGACCGGAGACAAGGAGCTTTACAAACTAGCAACAGTGGAGAACATAAGGCTAAAGGAAGATGACATGTGCTCTATGGATAGAGGGGAGACCTGGGGAAATGGTGAAAACTCATCTAGGTCATCAGGTTGGAACAGCATCGAAGATGTTAGGCTGGATTAAGATGAGCTACTGGAGATGTGAGTTGCATAGTTGAAGTTTACCAGATCACAGATTGTGTGACTCAACTTGGCATAAGTACAAGTAGCAACATGTACACTACAGAAATCCTACTATTATTGTATGGAGATGGACAAGATATACAGTGTCTATCATGAATGTAGATGATTTTTTTTATACGCATCTCTTTTAATTAGTAATAATATACATCAGAGCAATAAATACCAAATACTATTTATAGCAAAACACCAAACAATCAGTCTATCCCCAAACATGCTTTTTTGAAAAGTGACATAAGCGTGTTTTGACCGAATTAATTGAAATTAAATTAATTGCACTTTTTGCGTCCATGTTAGATGACGATCAGGAACAAATTGAAGGATTTTCATAAGGATCATGGGTAAAAACTCAGCTCGGTCTATTACCAGTTTATTTCCCAGCAAATGTCTGGCTTCTGGAGTACATGCAGAGAACCTGTGGGCATCACTGAGATTTCCATGTCTCACTCAGTTGAGCTGATTGTGATCAAAACCGCGCAGGTCTGTGTCAGTCTGTCTCATCTCATAACACGCCTGTAGTGTGAGTTTTGGGATTTTCTGCAGCCTCTGGACTGTATCCAGAAATATTAATTAGAATAACATATGGTAAGTAGGTGAGATGTTCGTGGGGGCTCAAGTAGATGGACATGATTAGCCGTAGCCTGTAAGATTAATGAAGACCTTCACAGGGAGATTATGTTGACTGAAGCTGATTATGCTTGAGAGCATTTATTCAGGAGAATATCATTACAGATAGAACAATCCATACATCATATGCAACCTCATCTCACATCCTATCACAGTGGACTACTTACTAAAACCTCATCTTTTTTATGATCCTTAGTATACTTTGGAGATTGTTTGAGTTCCTTCAACCTTGCCAAAGTATTAAACCGAAGCAGAGTTATATGATGTATGGTATTATGTTGTCTTGCTTCTAAATGTTAAGTATGGAATCTCTATCCAGCATGTTACTGATACCTGTATAACTTTAATTTAATACCTTTATTGGTAATAAAACAAAATCATACACTGATGCCACACAAATCCGTATGTAACGAATCTTTTCTCTATTTAAGATAAAACTAAACTTTTCCAATGTGGCAAATGAAAGCTAGACGGCTTCACAAGCTTTGGCGTCATCACACAGACTCATTGCATGTACTTGTGTACTGCTGAATTCCAAATTTAAAATCCCTGGCTACTAATCATTGTGTTTATAATGAAAGACTTGACTGACAAAAATGAAATGTAGTTCCCAATGTCTCATGCTTACAAAAATCAACAATGACTTATTTTCATTTCTGGGCTGAAGTTATGAGTGCAAGCGAGACTATCACAAATCAGGACCTTGCCGGTTGGAGAAAGTCAATTAGTCCCTGATGGTGGGACCAGAAATAGATCCAAAACATTGTGTATTTAATTTTAAAAAAAACCTGCAGTTAATGACTACATAGGTGTGTTTCATTCTGACTGTGGGACGCTGGGACATTGGGAACTGCAGTTAATCTGTATGGCTGGGGAGTGACTTTTAACAAAGCCCTTTTAAATAAGAATTTTATTGAGTAGTAGTATTGAGCAATATATTCATGGCATAGCCCGGCTCAGTGGAGTGCATGCATTTACCCATACACAACCATATTATTTGTGCATGACTATTTTGCCCTTGGTGAAAATGACTTCATGCATCACTTATATAGCCCTACACATCTGTATTCTCTGCAACCCACTTTAATATTGAGACACCTCAGAGTTAGATAAGGAATTACCATTCCACACTTAACTTCCCAAGCAACATTGTATTTCAATCAGAAGTGGACTGGATGGAGGTAAATGTGAACCTAGATATTATGCCTTCCAAGCCCACTTTAAAACATGAGAAATATAATCACACTGCACAATTTACCTCTGATAGGCAACTAGGTAGTAGAGACAGCTGCTGAGTAAAAACAACAGAATGTGGGAATGATTGTCTTCAAAGTGAGTATTTTCAGAATATTCAGAGAAAGCGATTCATCGCTAATCCATCAAAAACATCATAACAAAGACAGCAGTGCGCCCCTGGAAACAGCTGCTCACGACTTTTGCTGATGATAGTATTGAAACCAAGTTTGAAGCACTGCACTCTTACTAAAGTGTGTAATATATCTGACTGAAGCATACTCGTCTCTAAGCACTATTCTGGCTCAAGTGGAAAACCACTACTGTGGATATTCTTTGTTATATAATTGTCCAACATAAAAAAAAAAGAATTCTCCACTCGCCCTCTGTTGGTTGTCTTGTGTCTCCTTTCAAGCTCAGGTCCTCTACCAAAGGCCTGGGAGCCTGAGGGTCTTGCAAAGTATCTTAGCTGTTCCTAGCATTGCGCTCTTCTGGACAGAGATCTCAGGTGTTATTCCTGGGATTTGTTGGAGCCACTCTCCCAGCTTGGGGGTTACAGCCCTCTTATTTCCCCTCTACAGATGTCCATAACTTAACCAGAATTTGAAAGTTCCTATGGAAAAAGATCAAAAGACTTGTTTCTATTTAATAGTAGTTTTTTTTTGAGCAGATAATGAGGTCAGAACTTTTTTGACACCCAGAAACAGAGTTTAGGAGAGCCAGTGAGTGCATGAACCCTGTTCCTGAGAGTTGCAAAAACATTTAATAAAGCAGAATTCATTATAGGCTACTGGAAAGCTTAAGACTGAACAGGGGGAAACACTGGGTTTAGAACTTAAAGTTGTGCAATTCCTGCTAATCATACTAATAAAGATACTACCAGAAAACTATTCAAATACTGTACTGCAAACAGAACACTGAAAATATAGGTGGCTTTACTAGTGGCTGTGGCCGACAATTTTTCTGAGAGTTTCTGCTGTTTACAGGTAACAATAATTTTAACTGAAAGAACCCTTACAAATATCTGGATTCAACCAGAATTAGAAATCTCAGTGAGCCATGGCATCGTATTTTTTTTCAAATTCAAGTGCAAAGTAATTGTTTCGAAGATTCATCCTCTCCAAGGTAGAATGGATACAAAAAAATAAAACAAACCAGGAACCTATCGTTTCTCCACCACTGATTTCATAAAATTCCTGCAACTTTTGCAAAAATTACTCAGTTGCTGCTCACTCATGAGAAATGAGACTCTGATGGGCTCTTTTTTAGTAAGTGACAGGTTTTTGCAAACAGCGTTAGGAACAGTGGGAAGGACCAGAGGACCTGGACGGTTTTCATAGATTGTCAGTCTCATGTATTACTGTCAAAAAATAGTGATCATTTAAGCAATTATGAAAAAAGATTATTTATGTAAAATGTAGCTTCAATTATGATCCTCCTATCTAAAGTGAGTCACATTCCTGGGTCAGTGTGACCCGGTGAATGTTTCATCATCAAGTTGTCACAAACCAAAAAAATCAATGAACACCGGAACATTGGACATACCTCTTTACTACTACCACGCTTGACAATTCAATCAATGTTCAGTACACATATAGTGCCTGCCCCCACTCCTCAGGAAGAAGCATCTCTTGTCCAGCTTTGAAACCGTCAAAAAAAACCCCCAAAACATCCAGATGGGCCAATACATCAATTAGATTATAACAGATGATCAAAGGCGAGCATGCAGTAATTTGTGTGGTACCGGCCATAACAATGTGTTTGTATGTGTGTGTGTGTGTGTGTGTGTGTGCGTGTGTGTGTGTGTTTGTACATCCTTGTTTGTGCAAGATATACCTTACATTTAAAATCCAGTAAGAAAGAAATGGTCTAAATTTGACACTTTTGGCTCTTTCAGGCTTTAGTTTCACTGCTGGGTCAAAATGACACAAAAAGCATTTGGAAAATTACAGAAAAAAAACTTTGATTTAACCACAACATAACAGAAGGAGTTAAAAAGCATTTCCTTATTTCTTAGCGCATTACAGCTGAACACTTTTTAAATTTCTTACCTGAAAGGCCACTGATGACAGACAGGAGGAGAAATGGTTTCCATGGTGACCCCATACTTGTTGAAAAGGGTCCCTTCTGCAATAACGTTAGCAGGTCTGCTTCTTCATTAAAGCTGTGCGTATGAGAACAGAAAACATCAATTTGAAGGAGGGTACACCTCTGGTTATCACAAGCATCCAGACGCAGAGAACTCTACAACTGTCAACCTAAAAAACTGTGCTAAACTCACAAAATGGTATTTGTATTTTGGATCAATAAAAGATGGGTCATAAAAGATAAGTCCAATCATGTATAATTGGTTTTTTCTAGGGATTCTGGTGATACTGTGGAAAGCATTGCTCTTTGTTGCCTTGGCAGTTATCGGTGTACAAAACAGAGGACTTTGTGGCTAGTTTTTGTACTGGTTTCAATCAGTTAAAGCATTACGCTAATGAGGTTTACATGTATTTTAATACACTTCCCATATACAATTGGAATACTGGCACAAGACACATGGGGTTATCACACACAGTGACAACCCTATTATTGATTTGACCTAAAGGTTTTGCATGTAGAATTTAGTGATATCAAATCTTACACACTTACAACAAACATTTAGCAATTACAAACAGCATACTGAAAGAGATGAATGGAAATATCTAAATAAAGGCTTTTATGATATGACCATAGATACAAACAATGAAATTCAGAGGGAAAATATGCAAAAATATTGTATCCTGTACTTATGGATGAAGCTCTGTGTGTAAACAATGCTAATTGGAGACATGCCTGCTGTGTAGGTCTAAAGAATAAAGAGACCAATATCTGCTGACCTTGTTATCCTCCCTCACTACCATTCATCCCTACAGCAGTACTTCTCTCTTTATCTGACATTTTTAGTCTCTTTTCTAACTTGTTTGGAAGTATGCTCTTTCTTTCTCCCCTTCTTTCTTTCTTCTGTCACAAACTGGCTTGCTCATTTTCATTTCGATTATTAATGCAGTGGGAAAGACAGCTCTGAGGGTTGAGGGAGGCATACTTAGAACCAATGGGAGTTGACTCAGATTCATCCAGTATCCCTCTTTGTCTTTGTCTCACCTAAATTGCTACCTGACCAGCAGTAGTATTACTGGGTTAAATAATTAGTGACCTAGCAAATAGTCTCTCTGATCATTAGAGAAAAAAAACAGAAAGAATAAAAACTGAAATACAGAAATCAGGATAACCAAACATACCGATCTATTTCCTTTCTCATTGTTTAAGATTAATGCAGGCTGGTTGCCATAATATGCTACTCATCTCTTTACATTTAAGCATTTTCTTTACAGCTGGAAGTAAATTCACTTGAAATGAGTGTTGCACTTAAATGGACTTTTATACTGTATTTGTTCACTTATGCATAGCTCAAGGTTGGCTATCTACACATCCGTCTTCACAGACTGGGGAAAACTGTTCTCCTTTTCAGAGAAGACATTCTCACTATCCTTACCTTCATGACTTGTTTTTTCCCCCATCGCCCTTGCATCCAGAAACATGAAAGGAAATATGCAATAGCACAGCGATAGAACACGAGAAGCCTATTGTGTATTTTCAAACACACAAAGCACCTCCGGCCTAGCCGACAATCTGACAGCACATTTGATGCACGTAACAGTTTTACATTAAAGGGTTCACACAAACACAAAGTACAAATGAATGGCTAACGGAAGGAGATACTGTATCATGAATATAATGAGCATCAGATTAATATAAATGTTGTATCAATTCATAATTGTGGTATTAAATAAAAAGTTAAGTCAATGAGGCAAAAGCATCCTAATTTTACCATAATTTGATACATGGGACAAATCTCTAACCCTTCTCACAAATGCAGGTTGGAGAGAACTTGGATATACAAGATTAATTATTTACTTATTTTCCTTTTTTTTTTTTTAAATTAACAACCTGCACTCAAGAACTGTACTGATACAGAAAGAGTAACACATAATAATGTTTAATCTTCCTCCATAATACTCTAGTTTCCAGATGCACTATATACATTTTGGGGCTCTGAAGAAGGATTCTACTGGACTTCTGCCGAGGCAATCACAGCCGAGCCAGATGGTTATTAATGAGGTGTGTCACACTGTGCAACAAGGTGCCCTGACAGTTTTCAATGTGATGCCTCTTCTCTTTGTCACAGCTGTGTTTCCATGAGGCGTGTTACATACGAAACAAATGCAGACGTTAATTGCCAGGCTGAGATTTGAGTCACAAACATTGCCTCACAAAGTTCATTAGCCTCTCGCAGCAGTCTTATGGAGTGATTTCAAGATAATGCCTGCTTCTGACTGTCTTGTAAAGCCTGTCGAATATGTTTACTGAGCTCCTACATGTACATGTTTATCAGCACTGAGGTTTTGTGCATTATTCGGGGTATTAACTAACTTGTTAGGGGGTTATTCAGCAAGCTTAAAACACAAAGATGTCTTAGATTATTTACAAAGGTATTATAGAAACAAAGACGGAGTCATTATGGTAGCTAGGGGCTATGATGACACGCAGAATTCAAATTGTCTTTTTCACACCCCACAGGCTCACCTAGTCACAGAATCCAATTAGCGTACATCATGGAAAGTAAGAATTTCTAAGGATGGGAATACAAATTTGAGTCATTACAGTGCCATCCTAGTAAATTTTGGTACCTGTTAATGAAACCACATACGCAAACAAAGATAGTTATCAACGAGACAAGCAATAAAGTTCCCCTTGTAATTTATGGAATTTGCTGATGTTTTTCTGCTCACTACTTGCTTATGACAAACGATTTACACTCTGTTAGAGTGTAAATCGTTAGACACTTTGAATGATTGTTTATTGGGAAGTGCCAGATTTTTACCAACAGCATTAGGAAACAGAGGAGACGGACTATTTTCACAGACTGGTGTATCTTTCTTATGTACTACTTTCAAGAAATTGTGATCATTTTAGCAATTATGACGAAAGAGTTACTTACTACTACTTTATGAGTAATTAGTTTTCATTTTATTTTTTCTCGCATTTAATTAAATTGTATATGATAAACACATAGTTAATAAAGTGATATAATGTGGGAATTATTATATTAGCTTTAGTTTTGCCTTTCAGTTTCTAAACATAAGCACTTACACCCACCATGTAATTTGTGATAATAAAAAATATTACATGGTTGAGAGGAAATCTGATGACAGTAGTGATAATGATGATGTCCATAGGATAATTATAGCTATAACCAGTAATGGTTAGCCACTAATAAAAGCAGCAAAAGTTACTGACTGTAACAGAAGCAAAAATCTGCTTTCCCCTCATTTGAAAATAACAAAGGAAAAATATGTGTATCAAGCAGTAGGTGAACAACTCTTCTCCTCTCTCTTCTGGCATGCTAAACGATTTGTGGATATTCTGACATGAGCACTGAAACACATGAATGTATACAAATACAGTCTGCAATTAACATAATGTTAACCTTTTTTTCTACTTCTATGAATACGAAAATATCACTTAATAGTATTTTTTTTCCTGAATGGACATTTAATGTTGGTACACTTTTTTGAAGATCGAAACTTATGACCTATATAAAACAGGCTCTCTCGTTACAATAAGACAATGATACATCTAAATATTTTTGAGCAAGATTCAAACGGATGTTTGTTTTTTTTTTACTTCAGTAAAGCTTCTCAAAATAATATAATTAGCATTAGAATAAAATTATCATTGCTTCTTCAAGTGTGCAGTTAAAGATTGCACCTTTGTGTTTGTGCATGTCAGCCTATACAGATTACTAAACTCTTTTCATCCAACTACAACAGAACAAGAAAATACAGGCATTAATATACTTTTCACCAAAACAAGCCATTTGTTAATAGGACCTTTTTTTACCCATAGATTTTCCTTAAGCTAAGTCAAGTTAAAGCCCTAACAAGGGGATAATGGTGATTGCTTGAGAGGTGAGCTGTTGATTAGAATTTCATTTTCAGTTCCTGACTATCACAGAGAAGTTATCAGTTTAGTATGGGTAACATTGAGCTTTCCCTGCCTTCAGCAAATACCATTAAGCATATCTTTTATTCAGGAATGCATGCTAAATCTTTGATTATATGTAGATTTTTGTTTTTGCTTTTGTTTTTTTTCCAGAAAATGTATTGTTCCTCTTAGAAAAACACATTGATCAGCATTGCACCAGAAGCAGCAGGGTTTGGATTATGAGTAATAGATGGAATTTTAAAGTAATTTTTTAAGTAATTTTTGGAAGTTCCCTCAGCACATTTGACTGTTCATCTGGACAAAAATGAAAAAAAAAGTATTAAAATTATTGCATTTCTACATGTTTTTTTTAAACACATTTTTTTCAGTTCTGTTTAATTATCTCTATATACTGGTGTGGTACTAATAGGCAGCGCTAAAATTTAGTTCATAATGGAAAACTACTGAGGAGGAGCTACTGAGGAGCTGTGTAATTAAGAAGACAACAGATTTATAGTGTTAAACTCGAATTAAAGGCATAGTACAGAATATTTTTTTCTTTTAAAGCAGCGCATCATTTGTCTTACTAACAATATCAGTTCCCACTCTTTAACTTGTCACTCATCTTGATGACTTGTCTGCTTTGAAACGGCATATAGCCTGAGGTAAACAGCATCTTTAGAGCCATCAAAGGTGCTGTAGTAGCAGGTGGAGGATGCAGCTAACGCAGCCAATCTGTGAGCAATGTCAACATTCACTCTGATTTAGAATTGGTCCTGTCTGCTGCACATTTATACGTGCTGCTTTTTTATACATGGTGTCTTACATTTTCAGTATTGTTCCTAAGCTGTGGCCAATAGACTGTGTCAGAAAAAATGTCAAGATGCAAAGTCATTGCTAAGCCGATATGAGGCAAATATTGGATATGGAATTTTTCTCCCAAATTTAACTGTTGAAAAACATTTAATTGTGACTTTATGGAACCATATCTTATAGTGTCCCCCCCCCATCATCTCAACATTCTGCTGAGGTTTGAAGAGGGTTCAGCTTATCAATTAAATACATCACAGTCTCCATGTCAAGTTCTTTCATTATTTTTTCATTACACTCACAGCATTTCAACTGGCCCGCCTGCAGCAATTAAAATATACCGATACTACTCAAACTGAGTTCTGCTTTAATGTGAATCACTGCTATAGAGCATACATTGACTTTTGAAAGCAAAATCTAAACATAATTTGCTGCAACTGCTTTGTTCCCTAGACAGCAGTGAGACAAGAATGACTCAATCAGCATTCTATGTCATGTTTAAATGTCGCTATTCTTTGAACTAATTATTAGTGTGAGTAAAACAAAGAAACCTCTTTCTGTCAGTGAAGAGAGCAAAGAGGAGGTTATACAAATGTGCACAGTAAAATCTTAAGTATAAAACTGTGCACAAGTTTATGACATTGCATGATTAAAGACTTTAAGATTTAAAGACCTGATAGTTGGCATCATGTCCACCAAAAAGAAGTCGTCTCTTAACAAAGTCATGAACTCCACTCCTAAATAATGTCTGAACCACTATCTTCTGGAAGTCATCGAATCATGTTGACAATCATAGTAAAACTGTAATAAAAAGCAACCATCACAAGGAGACATGTAACGCAAGGCAGATGGATTCTATTACAGTGTTTTCTTGCCTCCTCTGATATCACAGAAAAAAAACAGAAACATAATAACATGCCTGTTAGATAACTATTTTAAGTCTCTGTAACACAAACGATGCAAAATGCACTTTGTGAGAGCTTAGACAATTCTATAGGTGACAGCGTTGTTCCATTACCACGGCGGAATATGCAACACGTTGTATCAGCTTCTGATCTAAACAAAAACAACAAATGATTCATCTTTTCCATTTTAAACAAAACTATTACAGATATATTGAAAACACTATATTGCCAACTGCTAGATGGTGTCATTCTCAAAGAAAACAAACAGGGATTACTGGACAGCTATTTGTGTGTATCCAGTTTTTAGGATCCATGTAAACCAAGGACGAGCATTCAAAATAGCTAGCAAGCTATGTTGTCGAAGGACATTGGTTGTGATAAAGAATTCAATACCCTTACAGTAAGTATTATGAGATTATATTTTTTGCAACACTAAAGGTTTCCCAAAATGACTGGTTTTGCCTATAGAATCTTGTAAGCTATTTTTTTCCATTACATTATCATGATTTTCGGACATAATGCAGTGCTTTCATATCTGACATGACATGGATTGCTCTCACTCTTCTGACTGCAGAAAGAAGTTACTCAAAATTTATGTATATGGTGTTTTGTTTTTTTTTTAATATTGTGACTTTTCACACATCATATTCCAACATACATCCTTCAAGTTCAAGTTGTCACCAAAGGGCAATTGGTTCGGCAAGAAAAAAAAACAATCAACAACAACATTAATAATAACAATGACAGAGTACACACAAAATAAAAACTCAAATATGTACCTTTTTATTAGATGCTTATTATACGTGTACTGTAAGTGATCTGATCCAGTAATCGTTTTTTAGTGTACTAATGCGCACCTCCGTGGATTGTGCGCATTAGTGACCCTGAAGCTAAGAATCGGTTCACAGCTGCAGCACCTTCCCATTGACAGATCCTTGCTCTCTGCTGGACCATGCTACACAATTTTGCAACAGTGACTCAGCTCCATGACAGGCTGACACCAGTTGACGTGTTGCTGCAATGGACCTAAGACAGGAACATGTCCACAGCTACTGTTTACTGGCCCTTCCTCAACTCGAAGTTTGAAAGATGCTGGGATTTTACAAGATAGGTAGAAATTTGGACAAAAGACTACTTTGTAAGAGGCGCAATTAAGAGCACGGATAGCATAGCTGTTGTTACTTTACCTCTCTGCATCCACATAAGAACAAAATACATATTCCTGTTATTATTTTTTTTCCCCCTGGACAGTATGTCTCATTTTGTCCATCTGAGCAGACAGCAGAAGTCTGTGCAACAGTATTTTAACATCTAGTCATTCTGGTAAATAACTTTCTTCACTGGCAATACTTGGATCATTAAGCAGCTATTGTAAAATGTTCAAACTTAAATTACTGAACATGGAAATGGATATGCATCTTTCAAACATGTACATGTGTAAATTTCCACTACACGTCTTAAAAAAGTACATGTGTTAAGTCTTTCCTTGACAAGCAAAGAGCCAGACAGCAGTGATGTCATCTACAGACAAATCCTGGAGCTGCTTGGTGAATAATGACTCAACTCCTGGGACAATATGACAGCACCCCTGATGATGCTACTGGGGCACAGGGACGTTTTCTGAATCACAGCAGAAAGCCCTATATTCAGGGAAAACTCATTTGGATGTAATATTTTAAATTAAAATCCTCCGAGCTCAGTGTCATTTATTAATTCAGTCTCACTGGATCAGCTCCAAAAGGTCATTTGGTGATGAAATCGAGATTCAAAGCTTGGCGCTCGCACTTGCAGCTTAGAGAGGCACTGTGTTGGTAGATACTTTATTTACTGTTCAAAATAGTTTGAAACCAAGTTCGGTTTAGGGTGGAATCTTTTCAGCCCCATACACTTTATTTATATACAAGTGGAAATGGAATAAAATAGCTGATTTTCAACATTAAATTTACACCGTATTCAGTCTGACATTGATTAGATGCTCTGCAAGTCTAGCAAGAGCAACATGACTGTTGCTGATCAGTGAATTATTGTCTGTGATGAGGTTTTCGTGCATCAGCATTCTCAAGAGAAATTACATCCACTTATTTGAAGCCTTTTAGTAATTCAGAACGATTCTCCATTAAGTGTGAAGAAAGATCATCACTGCCTCTAAATAATCCAGCTCCAGGATTGATTAAAACAGGACCACTGATGATTAGCCCAATGTGTAACGAAGATCTAACAGTGTAAACACTCACTGCTATGTTCCCATCGCTACTTCTGATGCTTTATGTCCATTTAGCTGGAAAGGATGTCTAAAATTTTGCATCTAATTTTGCAGTAAAACCTCTAAATTTTAAGTGTCAAATGGAAGTTGGATAATTGCTACCGTTTACAACAGAGACAATTAGGGTTGTTTCTGGGAAAAGGCAGCACCGCCAGACAACCACCAGAAAAATAATAAGCAAACACCCTCATAATTTAGTGTGTATTAATGCAGATCGCTCCACTTCGCTGGTACACATTCATAGAGATTGGCTCATATATAAAACATTTTTTTAAAAATCCTGTGGAATTCCTGTGGATAAGTGCGTATTTCAAATGATCTGTGAATGCACAAAAACTGTTTCCTATTCATTATTTGAATAGTTTACCCATCTCTGCCTTCATTGTCACAAGCCATGTCCCAAAACTTACCAACACGATTTTGACAAGAAGATTTTGACAAAATTACACTGATTTGCCTAAGGGCCCCCCACAGCAAATTAAATTTATTCATGTTTCATATCTCTACAAAAAAAAATCATGATTTTATTTAGAGATGAAAATCCTCATGTCAAGCTTCACCGAATTGACAGTAATAATTGTTTGGTTTTTTTTGTTTCCCCCCAGCCAGTAGAAAGTGGATATTTTGTGGCTGGGTGGCAGCATTTCCTGCTGTTTTTTCCTTGTTTTCAACAGAAGCTGCATGTTTTCTGTCAGGCATCATAGATTAAAGTCATGAAAATTCAGACTATGCCTTAAGTGCTCACTTGTTATTATATAAAAAAACCAGAAGTGTGATGCCATTGTGCAAGCTACACCTTCTACCTTCAATTTTTTTACAGGTACATCATTAATACACTGTGATTAAATAATAGAATAAGACATTCCTTACAGCGTACCATCCTGACTTTTGCAGGTCTCTCGACGAGAAATTATCTTCTTTATGTTTTAGTCATCCTTTCTACTATCTTCTACTAGTATTACTGTCTCCAGTCTCGTGTTGGCTCTTTTCACTCCTCAGCGGTTTTAATTGTCCTGATGACCTCAATCAAAAGACAATTACCACAGGGAGGAGTGGCACAGGGAATAATTGCCTACTCTAGGAGATAAGAGCACACCTGAATGGAACCAGCACGTTGTAACTGTTGTAAAATTACATGTGTAGCCAGTGATAACTAACATGATGAAAAAATTGAAGTAGATGCCTAAAATGCTTATGCGTCCTTAGAGAGGACTTGGTGTGTGAAGACACTGACACTTCACAGTTCAAAGCCAGATGGGCAAGGTGCGGTGGTAAGATGTGTCACACGTACAAGCTGTGTGGAGGAATTCAGGGTACGTTGAGATGAGGTGGGAAATAGGTTAAGAAAGAAAGCAAGAACAGACATTTTTACTCTATTATACTCTCCAAATAACTGAAACTGATTTTGAGATTTGGAAATGATTAGGAACTCATAGTGTCCCTATTATTGTGTATATTACAACTCCAGTTAAAATGAGGGATTTCACAATGCTACATCATCTTGAACTGCAGTGTATGAGGTTATTAAAGCACTTCATTGTTTGTTTTGATCGATGAAGGGAAGCGCACTGATGCTGCTGAAATGACAGTCATTCCTGGGCTGGGGGAGGAGTGAGCCACTAAAGTGTCGCTCACCACTGCATCTGTTGGGGATCATGGAGAGGGCAAAACACAAGAAATAGCACATTTAAAAATCAAGCAGTTCAAATTTCAAAATATCACTTTTAAAAGTCACCTGTCTTGTATTACAACAGTATAATTCACACAAACAAACACCATAAAAAACAAACAAGTGTTTTTTCTTTGTGATGCATAGCTGCACGACTCTCCCATCTCTTCCAAACACCGCACTACATTATTTTTTAAATGACTGTGATGTCAAGCCATTCTAATGTTGGATTCATTGTCAAGACCATCAAGAGAATTACTCGGAGCTGAGGTAGAGACGGTTGCCAGGGGAGCAGCACCACTATGAAGTCTGTTAAAGGTTAAAAGATGTATAAAAATAATGTATATCTATTTCACCACAGCTTATAGGCTTATTGGGATCGGTTTGAAAAGCACATTAATCTGCCTTTAATAGTGCATAAGAGGTCAGAGTTAACAGCACTTTACAGCAGAGGCATTAGAAATATCAATGAGTTAAATTAAGCACCAAATAGGCCGTAGCCTTGAACAAAACCGATAATGTATCAAGTACAAAACTCACTTCAACTCAGCGTGTCGATGTCAACATACAACTTTGTGCCACAGTTTTACAGTATAGTGGTCATTAAATGAAAAGTGATATTTACATAAGTGACGAAGTGCAAAAAAGAACATCAAGTCACAGTTAAAAGTTTTTGACTGTGGCTTAGTCACTCTGGCAAACCTAATCCTGTCCATTTTGTTGTGCCAAGGCAGCATCCACTTGTCCATTACTCTGTAGATGTCCTTTTCGCTGAAGCGATATAATGATCACAGCTAGTTCAGCTCAGAGTAGACTTTCACAGCTGTAGAGATCTACGATGGAGTTTGTAAGACACACACTCACACACACACAAGGCAGTGATACGTGTTTACCAAACTCCTGCACAAGAATCACAAGCTGCATACTAACAAGCAAAAGGATACATTTCCACAGGCAGAATGCTTTTACATCATGTGTTCAGTATTTTCTTCTTCATTACTGATATACTAATTGAGGATTTGTTATATAAAAAAACCCAAATTAGGTTTATGATGTATGATTATTAAATGTTTCAGGGGAAATCTGAAATTATGCAACTCATGAAAACAGATGCTGATGTGTGACTAAATGGCAATGAAGATAAAAATTATTTTTGCCAATGCCTGTCTCAGATCAAACCTCCTTTTCTTCTTTGTTACTAGTTTTATATCAACCTCATAAATCACTGGGTATTATCAACTGCTTTGCTCAAGAATTACAGAGCTGGGCTCAAATGCAGACAGAGAAATGCGGGAGATCCCTGGCAAGTTTGTTTAATCACCCAGCTTTAGCTGCTGAATGGGTGACGAGTAATGACCGTATTAAGGTCCAGGTGTGGAGACGGGCAAGGAAGCTCAGGTGAGGGAAATGAGGTTATGGCAGGAAAGATGATTGGCAGGATCAGAGGGAAAATAGAGGAGTATAGAGGCATCAAGTGGACAGTTTCCTCCATACCACATCTTCAGTTCAATACATATCAAAACAAATAGTTAAAACTCCCCACTGCGTGTGGCACATTTGTTCTCTGTGGCATTTACACTTTTGTTACAGTGAGATGGGCAGGATCCTACTCTACATGAGACAAGAAACCATCAAAAATTACTAGAAGTGTTAACATCCTTTAGTTATTTGTGTGACTAAAAGTTAAAAGTGCTTGTGAAACTTCTCACTTGTTTATATTCAGTTGCTGAAACTACAACATTGGTTTGTCACATTCTCTTGGAAATGGTATTGTTACAAAATTTATTTTTTAACTTTAATTTCTTATATAAAAAAATATGGCCACGTTGAAGGCTAAATCAAATTACCCCACATTTCCCTGTGAGCCAGCACTTAGTGATAGCAAGGGGAAACTGTCTTTTAACAGACATAAACCTAAAAAGAACAACAAGGGAGGTCACCTGCCTGACAGGGAGAGCTACAAAATAATATAATAATATTAATGGCAGATTACTTAATATATTAATAATAAGAGCAAAATTCACACATTACCCAAGAATTGCCATGAGTACCACCCTACTTTAATGATGATAGTAAGGTAAAGGGACAGCTGACCTTTCTTTCTAACAAAGAGAGCTAAAACATCAGAGACCACATGTTGCCCTGAATGCTTAAATATGCCAACTACAAGGCTGTGAAGAATAGCCAATCAGTTCAGCATATTCACAGAGCAGAGGGATTCTATAAAACCATGTCATATTTAATTCAAGGTTCAATTATCTATGTTTTCATAAAAAGAATGTCAGAGTAACAGTGTGTTGTCTCAAAACCAAAACAGAGGCAAAGTGCCAGTCATCTGCGATGACACCTAATGGTTGACATCGGTTCAGTGTGTTGGAATCCAAATCCTTCAAAAAGCTGACTCTTCTGTAAATATTCTGTTTGAAGACTCCTATCAGATAAGAGGGCAGACAAGTCATATAATGTAATATTACTGCATCCTCAGTAGATTGTGGGGGTTTGTCTGACCATTCTCAAGGAAAATGCTAAGCTGGAGACAATAAAATATAGACAATTACATTTTGCTGTTGCTTAATATGTTATAATCATAAAAAAAATTTTCAGCATTTCCAGTGTGACATCAATAACTGACTACGTGGTCGCTTATTTTCCTTGAAAGATATACAAAATAATAAAATCTTTTTGACTTTAAAACCATGTGAAAATATTGTTCAGCTGCACACGTAGTAGCACATACTTAAAATGTCATTATCCCTGGACTGGTGACCCATCAAGGGTGTACCCTGCCTTTGTCCAATGACAGCTGGGATATATTCCAGCCTCCCACGATCCTATCTGGGATAAGTGGAGATGGATAAATGGATGGAATATTCCTGTGTTGATACCATTCAGCTTGTCTGACCTCTTTGAACTGTTAGATGCAAATATGGCAACAGAAAGATCACAATTTCACAAAGAATTTTACAAGAATCAATGTCTGGGCACACAGAGGACTGGTTTGCAATATTAGAATTTTGGCCACACACACAAGACAGATTCTAAGCACCTGCAGTATAGCAGTCTAATTTGGCCCTAAGCAGTGCACAGGTCTTGTGTGTCACACAATCGTGCTTCAAATGAGCACTGCTGGGATTGAGATTTAATGAATATGCATTCTGGCAGATGAGGACCGTTTCTGGACTTATTGTTGAATCTCCAAAGCTCAGGCCAGCATAGTTTACATGAATGTTACACTGTTACAGAAATGGCTACTTTAATTGAGTGAACATGAATTCAAACAGAGTGTTTATTCTGCAAAGTAGTACTGAATAAACAGTATAATGGCACTGATGGTGAACTGCTAACAGAAAGCATTTGGATGGATAATAATGTGATAGAAGACTGGCAAGCTGAAATGCAAAACTCAGTGGTCTCAAATAAATCAGTTCCTGTTTGCCCTTGGTTGCTTCTCTCGTAACAGTGAGATAGAATGTCACATTAAATCAAAACTTATCACGTAGCAGCATCAGCCATTGATTTGAGTCACATCAAATTCAAATTCTATCTGCTTGCCTCTAACTATAGGGCTGAAAGATTAATTGAATTAAAAACCATCACCGGAATGTTATAAAAAAAAACAAACAAAAAAAAAACGTCAGTCTAATCAACCACTATATGAAAATAGCCTTGGAAGAACAGATGCCAAAGAAAGGTGACTGTAAGGTCAAGTGGGAACCATACATCAGTTGTCAGAATATTTTGTGTTTAGACATGAAAATGCTCAAAGGATTGAGGTATTGTGCAGAATGTGTCTTGCTATTGTAGGTACCACATGAGACATCACTATAATAAGTCCAAGCATTTTAACGTCAGCTAAACGTGACAATTCCATGGTTAAAAACAACATTAGAGTGTGTCTAGCAGGCCGGCTAAAGTCTGACAGTGATTGTTGATCAAAACAATGTTTGAGAGCATAAAACTACAGCGTGAAATTATCCAGTCGGTAGAAGAGATCATAATTAATGTTGCTTCTCAACACAGTGACCCAGATCACAATCAAAACCTTGTGAGGACTCTGTATAAACTGTACAGCATGCCATGCCCCACACATTTTAGTGTGGTTGCCTTCCTGGAGTTATATACTGTATAACATGCAGACAGAGGGGCAGCAGTCTAAAAACAACAGATTTTTTTGCTAATACCACTGACATGTCATACAGCTAAACTATGTCAGTGTCTCACAGTGCACTTCATTCAATAAAGAATTCCCCCTTGAAGCTTACAATCTTCAGACCCCTTACCAGACAAGCACATTTAGGAGAATACAGCTGTCAGTCCGATAGAGGCGGTAGACAGCCGGGACCTCGATGAAATAAACCATGTTTACCTCACAACAATGCATCAATAATGCTGAAGTCAGAGCCAGATAATGCATGGACCAGTTTCTGGTGCCTAGACACCTTAAGCTGCTCATCTGTAGTGGTAACAACTACATATACTCACAATCAATTTCATACTCAAATTCAATTGGGAGTTCAGTAGTTCTTACAAGATCAAGAATAGAATAGCTTTATGTAGGATTTTTCTTAGTTTCTAATTGTGTATATGCGTTTCTGTGTGTGACGGAATTAATAAGTGTACAACTCAGCTGTTGCAGGGCCTAGTGGAATCATCACATCGGTGTCATCTTATGAATAAAAATGTTAGATTGCACATTGAATGCTTTAGCAAAGACTTTAAATATTGCAACATAGCCTAAAAATATTGCAATATTATTCGTAGGCCCTATCACCAAGCCCTAACTGCATCCCCACACTATTATGAATACTGGTTTCGAACTGTGTGCTGATAAAAAGCAAAGTGGTCCCTCTCCTCTTGTAATTTCAAATTTTACTTGTCCCTTGTATACAGAGATCATCAGGTCTTTGAATCTTTTAATGGTATTATATACTGTGGTCAATGAAAATCCAAAATTATTTGCATTTTTATTTTGACAAATTATTCTTATATTGTTGCACTATTTGCCAGTCTTTCAAAGAGTAATAAAACCCTCTCCATCCTTTTTTTCAGATGGACTCTAGGTGCCTATTTTTATACCCAATAATTTGTTGCAAGTTAACCTAATTCATTGTGAGCTGTTCCACCAGGTGTTTTGCTTTGCATTTTACAACTTTTTCATTCTCCGATTTGTCATGTTGTTCAGCCCTAGTTCTTGCCCTAGTTTTTCCTTTCGCATAGTAATGTATGCAACACATTCTTACAAAAAACTCCATCACGGCCCAGGCATCATTAATGTTATATACTCCCACTTCTTGACAATCCATTAAAATGTAAGAGCAGAGGTACAAACTAAAATATGCTATGATGTATTTAAAACAAAGAGAAAAAGTGAGAAGTGCACATGTGAGCACATATGGTCTTTTGAAACTCCTGCTTTGATGACACAATCTGTGTGAAGTACCTAGGCTGCCATAAATCATGATTACAATTTCTGTTTTGAATGATGCTGATATCTGACTGAAATCAGACAATTAAGGTCTGAACCAAAGAAGCACACTGAGGTAACCATCTATTACATCTGTGATGAGGTAAAAGGTCACATCTAACACAGCCGTAATGCGACCTGATTTCTCGTGCACAAATTAAGGGGCACAAGTTGCTATGGTAACTATAGTATAGACCAAAAGATTTAAGCCTGTTTGTAAAGATGCTTTTGTAAATGGCCCTTCATCCTCTAAAAAATGCTGTCACAGACGTGTAGCAGCGCCGTGAAATAGAAAGCTGGTCATTTCAATGGTCAAAAGTGAAAAATAGAGCACAAAAGCCACTCAAATGTAATTTCTATCACATGCTCATTTGCAGTGCATGTTTGTCCATTCCCGAGGCACATTTGTGGCAATGATAGATTTAATTAATTCTCCATGTACTGTATTTAAATGTGAACTCCACAGTCTGGATCCCTTTGTGATTAAGTGTATTAATCGCTTCCGTGGAGATACAGTAATGTTACTTGCCAGTTAAGAGCAAGTAAATTGGGGATTTCTGTTTTCCATAGCTTCTTTAATCAAGATCATCAACAGTAAAATACAAATCATAGACAATTGTTAAGATTAGTTTGATTATAATGCATTGGTAATTATCCAAACAATTAAATAAAAGACTCCTCAATTTGAATTTTTAATTATCTCAACATCAAAATTTTACATAAAAATTTTTTTGCAACACAACAGCTCAGGATTAGGCCTTATATAACTTGAAATTGCCATCAAAATGGTAATGTTTAGTCAACAGATATAACTTTTGTCGATTACATATATAAAGATGAACAATGCTGTTTACACCAAATGGCAAAATATTCCTGTTATGAGCACAGGTGCACTGGTGACATTATTTGGAGCCTCGCTCTCCACAGTAGTGACCATGACATGGTAATGAGATACACTTACCCAGTACCCAAATGCATGCAGGATTCAGATATCATCCATGACATTTCAGCCCATGTTTATAATAAATAACTGACCATTTCCATGGCCATGGTTTTTTTGTTTTTTTTGGGTTTTGGGTTTTTTTGAGTCTCTTGTTGGTTCTGTGATTTAGTGTTTGTTTATAGTTTTTTGTAATATGTGTGATTTCCTGATGGTTTTTAGTTTGAAGTTTATTGAATGTTTAACTCTGTTTTTTTAGTGTTTGTATTCCAGTGTTCATTCATTTGTTTATGTTTGAGTTTAATGTCAAGGTCATCATGTTTACCCCATTTCTTACTTTTGCTTGTGTTTCCTGTTTTATTGTGAAGGTTCTGTTTCTTCTTCTATCCCGTCCTGCTTTATGTTTCCCTTTTTTCTAGACTCTGAATAGTATTTTGGATTACTGACTGTGCCCTTGTTGGATTTTGTTATATAAGTCTTCCTTTTGATGCACAAATTTCATAATTATTCAGAACAACCTATCAACTAAATAGAAACAATGCATTCATATGCATATGCTCCAGACCACCATAATTTGTTTTATATTGTGTTAAGTAGCTAATTACAAACCTCCTATTGTTGTCCACTATAAGGCTGCTTATAAAAACTCAAATGACAATAAATCATATGCCCTGAGTACAGCTGAATTGTTAAATGAATCTTAAGAGTATACCACCTAAATTGTTTTGGTTATCTCAATATTTCTGTTTACATATCTGCTAACAACACTGTTCATCATCCCTGCAGTAACATCTGCCATTAATTTCCCATCTATTATATTTATTGATCTAATACACTACTGGAAAATGAGACAATCCATTATGTGTCACTTGTCCTGTTGCTCACAGGATGCTTATCTGATCATATTTAAAGAGCTGATAATTCTGAGACGTTAAAAGGAAGGACTTAGAACTTTGACTCATCAATCAAAATGTAACCATGAATTCCAACATGAATTGAATTAATGGCAGAGGTACTGTGTATGGAATACAGAACTATAAGAATTAGAAATGGAGAACACCGTTTTCAGCCAATTTTTTAATGCCCAATTATTATTTCTTCACTTCGCTAAATCACTAAGGCACAAATTTTACCCACACCAGCTGACTGCTGATATAAAAAACTGTGTAAAACCCCAACATTCAGCATTCACCACTCAATAGCAGCTTTGAATAAAAGCTTCATAGATCTTCCTTTATTTTCTGCAAAATGTATAAGTGCATCTGTTTTAACCTTGTGTCTAATGAAGCCGTATTCACATCATTGATGTATTTCTGTAGAATAAGAGGTAGTTGGTTTGGTTATTATTCCCAGTTTGCATTAAATTTATCCGATCAAGAATTTCATCATAAAATCACTGGCAGAAAATGTAAAATCACATCAGTTTTTACCCATTCATATTAGTACCGTTTGTTAAAGCATAACACCTTCCCCGCTTGGGTAGAATAAATCCGGTGTTTGTCACAAGACAATGAACAGGGAGGTACTGCACAAGTACAGTCAAGCATAGCAGCCCTGTTAGTTGTATTCTGAGAGATACCTCCACACACATTTAATCTCTCGGGAGAAAAGAGGCATGAGAGTGGAACGTAGCAACTCATCATGAGCCTGCGGGATGCATGTACTGTAGGAAAGGTGACTCCTAGAACACTCCTCCACCTCGTTTAATGTTGCTGCGATCTTTCCAGAAATGCCCACTGGGCTGTAAGAGATGTCAAATTGCATCTTGACCATGAGTTGAAAAGTCCTTAACTTAAAATCCCTGAGAAATAATGTAAAAATGAACAGAATTACTTCAATGGCTCTGAAACAAATGGTAAGTAATATCTGATGTATAAAAAAAATCAAAAAGCTTTGCGAAACATTTTAACAATGTGCCAAAAAGAACCTTACAACCAAACCAGTTTAAGGAATGAATATATAACACAAAAAAAAATCTGTTATGGCAGGTAAAAATTAAACCCCAAATATAAACAAGTATAAAGGATTCAAAAGCACAGGATTTAAGAGCAAATAAATTATTGAAAACATAATCTTATTGTCTTTGTGCATTGTATTTGTTTTGGGTCGTGTTTTTACAAGACGCTGAGAAGCAATTTCACATTAATGAGCTAGCAAACAGCATCGTTAACCAACAGGGCCTGAAGACATTTTCATTAGGGTTAAAGATCATAATGCAAAAAGGTAATTCTACATAATTAAGCATTATAGCAAATATTATATGAGAATTCATGGACTTCTTGAGGTTCCTTTCATTTCTTTTGATTGATGATGCCTGCCCAGGGTTACTCCCAAATCTTTGGCGGTTTGACTGATTAAAGACAGGTTTGGGCTCCAATTTTAAGCAGAGTAGAAATATTTCAACTAATTATTTAGGGGATCAATGACTTGTCTGAAGTAATGAGAAACAGCAATAAATGTAGAGTACCAGTGGGATTGTTAGACTCTAATTTTAGTGCCGTGATAAAGACACAACAGATTTCCGAATACACTGAGTGTCATGCATCACAGGATGAGAATATACCTCATCTGCAAGTTAGAGATAGGACGATGCACAAGCCTTAAACGTCATCCCCTTTTTATCCCAGTTACTCTGCCATGCGCAGCACTGTTAGCTAAAACAAACATGCCATGAGATTAATCATATTTTGACCTCAATCTTGAATCATATTTTTTGGACTTTCTTGAACCTGAAGGTCAAAAGCAAGTCAGTAATTTTAGCTAATCTTTCATTTTGCACTATCAGCATCATGCAGATACCACCTTAGACCCTGTATTTGGCTCCCTAAAAACCACATAGACCATTTTTAGACCTTCATCTCACTAATCTGTCTAAAGCATGAGATTGTTAGATGTTCGGATGATAAAAAAAAAAAAAAAAAATTTAAAAAATCAAAGAGTGTAGCGCTTCATCATGGCCCTGGAAGATAAGGGCCTTTACTGTCACATAAAATCAGGAGCTGCCTACTGAAAAACACTCCATCCCCAGGCTATTCCCCACCATCATCATCACAATCACTCTCTCCATACCATTTCCACAAATACTTAATGTTCATTTCACTATTTCCAAAGACAAATCAAACATACACCACCTATTTCAGTGCATGAGAAATGTGACTAAAGTCAAACTGTGTGTAGTAGTGTACAGATTTTTAAAATGACACACAAATACTTGGACTCAGCTACACCTGATGACCTGATACATCTTAAAATATTAACAAGAGTAGTCTGGTATTGCTTTTTCCTGTTCAAAATATTGAAAAGCACAGTATTCCAGCCCCAAGTGCCAAGGTAATTGGAGAATAAAGAGAGGGAGGTTGTGCATGGATGCTGTCATATCAATCACTTATGTCAATTACATTAGTGCTTAACAAATGTACACATTTGTCAGTGCAAAGGGATTCATTGTACAACCTGCTGGTTACTCAAAAGTACAAGATGAAAACATTAAGCTGAAACTATTTTTCATAAAAAAGATGCAACACCACAATCAAATTTGACAGTTCTTGTTAAGTTCCCACATGCTTCAGTGTGGTAACATCACTTTGCCTTAAAATGATCTGTTTGAGTCATTGGACATCAAATCCAAGTCAGTTACAACAGTGACAAGTGATGGAGGGTGCTGAGAGTAAGTATTTTTATGCAGATGCTTTGAAGCAATTATATAAATTAAGCTGTCAGATGCGTCCTGAGGGATGTTCCTTTTTCAGACTCTGCAAGACCAGCGGGCTTCGCTTACTAACAGAATTGCTCGATAGAAGAAAGCCAAGGATGGGTTTGCCACTGTCAAGAAGATCAACAGTTCTCATACAAAATAATTTCTTTAATCTAACAAATGCACGTCAGCTCACATTTTGGGAACAAATCCGAGAACCTACATTCATATTTGTTTTTTTGGGAACAAAATTACTCTCTTGCATTCTATGGACAGTGAAAAACATGTTTACAGATTTCAGGATCCAGCACAACATAAACACATGCACAATCAACACTTCCACTTCTTTTGTCACTGTAATAGAGGAATGAACACATTGTGCTCTATATGACTCCTTCTACACCCTGCGGGATGTGATACACCATGACTAACTCTCTTGTCACCACTGGTATGCATCTTTTTTTCCCCCAAGTTTCTCAAGGGGTCCCCTTCACCAGGCTTGTCATTTTCAATTAGCTATAACCTAAACACATGTCTGTTAGTCCTTGTCAATAATCATTCCATTCAAGAGGACACGACAGCTGTAAATCTAAGCCATTCCATTCCCATCAAGGTTACCCGATCTACTAATTTGCATTTCATGTCACACCTGCCCCCAAGTGGATTTACAAGCATTTCAAAGCATGTATTGGAAGCAAATAACTGATTTGCCCCTGATAAGGCTGGGGGTAACATCTAATATGTGCCAAGTGAAACAACCACAGCTGTTTATTCACCCCAATTCATTACCCAGGAAAACAGGTTAAACTCCGGCTGATGGGAACGATATCAGATGACTTCAACTATACATCACTTAGTAAAATGAACCATTTTCAGATTATCTCAGAATATTAAAAGCATTGCAAATGAATGATATGCATTCGGGATGATATGCTATGTCAATCATTTAGGCACATTAGGTCTAATGAAATAGCTATCTAGATTAGCATTAAAGTAAATTATCACCCATTTGAAATCATAAGCATGACTTCAAGTTCCATCATTAAGCCTTAATGTGTGCTGCATAACACTAACAGAAAACGCAGCCAGTATGAAGCGATGACATAGGTTTCATGATTTAAGCACCAATTCACTGTTGTACATAAAGGAATCGCTGCAGATTTGGACAGAAATAAAATACTATTTAGACATCCTTCATTCAAACAGGCTCCAATTCAAATTAAAAACTGTGTCTGCCTTTATAGTGAAACTATTTATTCGCTTCTGACATTTAAAAAAAAAGAGAAGATGAAATGAAAAAAAATCCTTTAAGAAAGCAAAAAGTCAATCATTTCCTTAACATCATAATAATGAGATTTCAAAATAATGTTACAACATGAAAGTGGCAAAAACATCCATTTTGTAACACAACTATACAGCATGTGACACGCCAGTTGGCAATAACTGTGTTCAATTTAATAACGATCAATAAATTAAAAAGTGCTTAAGGCAAAAAAATGATTGAGCACACACACATGACACTATATATAAATTAACCAGGGGGTCAGGTCCTGTTGCATGCAATACCTTCTCTACATAGAATAGAACAAATAAAGCGTATTTCTTATATAGAGAAAATTATCATCACCTTTTTCCCCTTGTTGTCAACTTTGTCTTGAAAAAGCCCCTGAGCCACATGTTTGAAATGCACATTGGTCATGTTACTTGATCTGTTTGAATCAGTAATGTTTTATCAGCAGTATTTCCAAAGTGCTACTGTAGTTTGGGCTTAATCCTGGAGTGACTGAAGCATGCAAAAACTACTTTTTTGTCGTTTTTATAAATGGAAAGTGATGGTAGGTCTCATGGTTTAAACCCTGAGGGAGTCATGAATATTGAAGTACAGGGTTGACATTAAATGCGAAATTAGCCTTAAAATAGTAATGTTTCTTAATAACTGTATTGACGAACCTGTATTAAAAATTACCAAAAAAAAACCAAAGCAGCGGGGGGGTTAATGACAGCAGACACACTTCAAAAGA
>KV751316.1:13005579-13016598 GCA_001698575.1 Mola mola
GCTGTGATTGAAAAGAAAATCGCGCTATCTTGAAGGAAAAATAGGGAAATAATACTCCTGATTGACTAATGGTTTGATGATACCCCTAAAGCTCCAAACACTGCCCTGGAAAAAGGCCAAATCAATAGGATCAAACTGGTGTCTGTGCATCCCCAAGCCGCAACGAACAACCCAGCAGTTAACAGCACAGTGAGATCACAGTAAATCACCAAAAAGCTTCAACTACACTTAAGCTGCAAAATTGGAGTTTGTGAAATTAGCATATCTCTGATGAGATCATCCCTGTGGGTCAACTTGTGTGGTAAGTGATGTGTTAGAAGTCTCCAGCTCTGCTAAGCTTAAAACGCACCTCCAACAACAAACACGAGCTGCCTCTCTGCCTTTACAGGAGAGCTCCTTTCTTTCACCAAACATTTTCACGGGTCTCTTTCAGCTCCCAACCAGAGCGGCAACACCTCAAACGACCCACTTCAGTGTGAATCCACTTCACAGCGTCCCTCACTTTCAAGTCTGCCCAGGGTTCACTGTGGGACACTGTGGGATTATTTCAATTTCCCCGCGGCGAAACAAACAGCAGAATAATAAGCAGAATTTAATTTCACATGGCATCGCACGCCGAATCCCGATTCCGCTCACTGTTTAGGAAAAGAAGTTCATGTGGGAGGAAAGAAAGCGACGCACAAAGGCAGCGGTGACTTCTCTGTCTAAATGAAACCACTCAACTCCGTCCCATCTCCTCTAAGGTCCTTCACCATTATTACCAGCAGCACTGACAGGTGAACTTTGAACGTTACTTATAATGACACACAGATACAAAAGCAGAGGGGTCGGTATGTACTCACGGAAATGCACAAAAGTCGTCCCTCCTCTTACTTTTGTTGCTCCCTTCTCGGCGGCGGACTGCCGATCCACACGGCAGCAGCGGTGACACCGATATGAAGTCCGGCTCCTCTGTCTGGTTGGGCCGCTCCAGCCGTAATGTTACATCCCCGGGTCACCGAGGAGCAGCGGGGAGGTATGATTCCGAGCGCCCAACCTTTCCTTCTCCACCCCAGACAGCGTTTGTGCCAGCGCTGCGCGTCGAGGCGAGCGGAGTTCTGCTTCGGTCTCCTGTCAGTCGGTGTCCTCCGCCGCAGCCCGCTGCCTGCTTCTTCTGCGGCGCAGCATCCCGCCTCGCTGGTGCTGAGGGGAGGGAAGGGTGGCCCTCACTCACAGTCGTGAGGAGTGGCATCGCAGCAGCTTTTGCCACCCAGCACTGTTACCCTGGTTAAAAACCTGCTCGCTTTTGGGATTTGCACCATGTTTTTCCTGGCAGAAAATGTGTGAAAGCTGGTTCCAGTGTATCGAGATTAAAACAAAAACACTATTTAGTAATAGTGCAGACATTCAGGCTGATTGAGCGAATTTTTTACAATTAAACCAACGGGAAAGTTTTGTTCCTACGATTTAAGTTAAGTTTAGGGATTAGTCATTTAAAAGCTGTTAAGCTAGCATTGAAGCATAGCATATAATAATGGTTTTCAGTGCTAGCAGTTATATTTAGCCACAAGTGGGCAGCGCCAAATTTTTCATACAGATACTATACCAGTGCGTTTTTTCCTTAATTTTTAATAATACAGCTACCAATACCAATATTCATCATTTCCTTTCTGTTATTATTATTATTTTTTAAGAGTAAAGGATTTAATAAAACCATATGAAAAGATGCCAGAAACACAAGTATATAATACGGCACAGCTAGCAACTTTATGTTAGCATGCTCGATGGGCTATTGTTAATCAAAACGTTTCCTTGTAATTTTATCGTAATCGTGCTAGCACCAGTGCCAGCTTTTCTACCACTGATGCGAATTACTCAGTCTGGATTTATTTCACATTTATTTCACTGTCTGTTTTTCTCAATGGACATTTTTTTTTCATGGCAGCCATATTGACACGAAATGGCAGGGGATCACTGTTGTAAAAATGTATTCATGTTCTGTTACAGTTTCGCAGACTCTATCCGATAAGTCATCAAACAAAAGAGCAGCAAAGTGACTCTTTCTGACCTGAGTATCATTAGGAACGCTTGTATTTACATACCGTTTCTTGGCCGCTGTGAGGAGGAAGAGGGTGAACACGGTGCTACTGCGTTAGCATGAAAACTAGCCCACTACATCCGTACTAATCTTAAAATCTGGTGTAATGCAGATGCATGTTAGTGCCAATGTCCTTTGACTGCAATTAGGCAGAAACGTTAGCATAGTAACAAGTGTGATACTTATTACAATAAATAAATAGTGAAAATTAGCTTTTCTAATGGACAGAGGTGCAGTTCCACATTGTGGCTCGTGAAAGCACCGAGCATGTTTTTATGAAGCGAGTGCTTTTTGTTTTTGACCCAGTCGTCTTCCTGAGCTGAAGTAATACATTAACCAAACAATGAGTTCGTCCCAAACTTCTAATTCCTTTTTGATATTTCTGTAATCATAACACCGTGGTTCTAGAACAAATTGCATTGACACTTAAACTGTTTAATATGAACAGAATGTTTTTTGTTTTGCTTTGTTTTTTTCTTGTAATTGGATCATTTGCTTGTTTTAGACCACTTCTCTCAGCAGGGCTCCTAATCAAATATCAGTCTCATGTGGTTGTGACTCTCATTTTCTCCAAAGCCAAAAGCACAACTAAAAACACATTTTAATGTCATGTAATGCATTTATTAATCACATTTGGTTGTCTGCGTCCAGAAAAATATCAGGGCGTCATGCAGTAGCTCCCTTCCCTCTTAATAAAACAGCACTGGAGAGTATAGATTAGTTCATTCTGTTCCACATATCTGTTACATAGCTTAAATTGCCACCCTCTGCTTTGAGTGTTTGACTGACACTATGGAGCGAACAGCCTATCTCTACCCACCATCATTAATTAAACAGTGCCCATGACTGAGTGCTCTTCCTATTGCACGATTGATCCATTTCAGTGTTTGTAGCTCTTATCAGCACTCAGATGCCATCGTGTTAAAAGCTGTTTTTTTTAAGGGCCTTTGTTACAGCTTTGCTTTTTGGCACTGAATACCTTTTATTTGAGGCATTTTACTAAGAAACTAATTTCAGAGGACAACATATTATTTCTAATCTACATTACTTTAGATTCAGTTGTCTAGGTCTCTGCCTCTCAGTCGCTATTGATATATTCGATTCAATTGGACATACATAGTGCAAATAAGCTAATGAGGGTCTGATTAAACTAAGTATGAATTAAAAATATGCCTTAAACAGATGCATTAATATTCAAATGTGTTTTGGCTGGCACAGATGAACAAAATGGCAGACCTGTGCATGTTTGCAGCATCTCCTTTGTCATGCTACCTACAAGAATGTAAAAACTTTTGCTTTTATTGTGCTGAAGGCTTTATACAACTGGGAACATGAAATATTGTGAACAAAAGCAATATGTTCATCAGGAGTATTGTAGAAGTTGTTGTAGCATTTGGCTCAACACACATATTTATCATGTTAGACTATATTGTTAATACCCAGTTGTTGTAGTCACACAAAAGGTTACTTAAGCCAATATTTACCGAGCTCCCCATGCTGCTTTTACAGAATTTTTTTTTCTCATTTTCTTTCTTCTCTAAGGGATTTTTTGACACTGTGATTTAACTGCATACAATTTTTGTTAAACCTAATTACAGCTAAGAATCATACATGGGAAAGCTTCAAATTTTCCCAATTATGGTTTGGTGACACCTATCCTGGGTGCTCAGTAAAATTGTCCTCCCAGATGCAGGAAATGACAGGACGTTGGCTATGAGAACACAGCAATCACATATAATTAGAGAGGCGTTGATTGCAGCAAGATAAAGGATTAGAAATCACAGCCTGACAAACAAATGGCAAGTGGTGGGATGAGTTGTATGGCAGAATGCAGGACTTTGTCAGCTGGCATGCCAAACTTTTCATGATATTGGCTGGAAAAATCTATGAATTGCTGGCAGAATGTAGGAAGCGATCAGAATTTCCTCCCCATCCACACAAGAACCCTTTTTTTTAAATTGCATGTGGGCATGTTAGGAAACTGCCAGACTTGTGTAGCTGACCGAGGAAGGGCACTATATGAGGGCTTGAATGAGTCTGTGTTGTAATCAAGATGTAACTAAACCAAACTAACCATGCTGGCAGCAGTCAGTCCCATGAGTTAGTGTCTGGAATCAACAGCTTAGCTGGAACACCTGTCTGATCTGTCATCTCTTGGCAGAACACCTTCTTTACATAATCTTCCTTCGCTCAAGCCTGTCTCTGTTTCTGTCTGTGCGGGAATGAGCACTTTCACACTTCTAACCACGCATGTATCTGACATCTGCACGTTGCAAGGTTGTGTGTGATGTTGCAGCTGACTGAATCCTAATTTCCCAAGAAAAAGCCATGGCGCTGGTGAGCGTCAGCTTTTGAGCTAACACAGCACTATCAACCAACAAAACCTCTTAATTTATCTTCATTACACACTGTGAGAGCTGTGGTTGTGCTACACTGATTTCCACTCTTCTGCTGCAACACCAACTTCTGATTCAAGCCTGGGAGATAGCATTTGTTTTTGGGACAACATGGCAATTGATGAAACCTTTATGCGCGACTTTTCGGCTGAATGTATATGGTGGTGAAATGTATTTAGAGTTGGAATGAGGAGGTTTTATTTTTTTTCATATTTTTGATATGATTTTGATGTATGCGTATGCACGTGTTTTATTTGCAGAGTCTCCTGCTATACAGATGGTGAGTTACATTAACATGCTTAGCAAAATTAAACAATTTGTATTTATTGCTCAGCAGATGCTGATTAGATAGGGGTGGTAAATAATAATTTGATTGGTAAACTGATTCTTTTCATTACTGATAACACCACCACCTGCTGGGTTGAGTGTGTGCAGGCAAGATGCTGCAAAAAGTCACACAGGGGTGAAAGATTTAAAGACTATTTAAAGAATGTATTATAAAAAAAAGAACAAAAATCAGCGCATACTTTGAATTAATTAAAATTATCTAGCCTGTCAGGGAAGTGAAGACATGGTTACATTAATAATATATAACTGCATAAGAGATCATATAACCTCACGTTACAGTATCTGAGCATTTATTAACCCTGGAATAGAAACAGGCCTAATCTCATGGCTCACATATTATTATTTTATTTCTTATCATTTAACAGCGGGTAAAAGTCCTCAGAACCAAATGAAATACCTTGACATGACTGCTGGTAAATGTAGGCCACTGGCGTTATAATATCACTGCTGAGACACCTGAGAAGAACCTTTTAAGTGTATGAAATCATCGGGACGGGCCAATAAACTGAAAGTCATCTGTAAACACCCCATCCAATCTGCTCACATCATCCAGAGTGGAAAGGGTCAGAGGTCCTCAAGCAGGAGTCAGTGGGCAGCCAGTGCAAAACCAAGCTGGAAGTTTACATCTGAGACCGATTCCATTTTGATGAGAGACCGGGGTTATGATCTCCTGACATAAAGACACTTCATACTTAGAGGACACACAATGACAGTCTGTGCGGCTCCATCTGGCCGTCAGCTGAGAAGGGAAAAAAGCTAAAAGGGTCACTCATCGTCAACAATGTTTCTCTTGGCGAGATGGAAAAATATTTGGGCTGGATATTAGGTGGCTGGTTCACTCTTAAGAAGAACGAGCAGGATTGGAACAGATACTCTTTTTAAACGGCCTTTACGGGTTTTCTCCTCATCATCAGCTTCACAACAGCAGTGTTTGGTTTCTTAAACCAAATAAGACTATTTTTAGGATTTCTGGAACACTTTAACAATCTCTTTAACATAATATTGACAATTACAGTTATTGAATTTCCATTGACATGGAAGTACATTTAATTACCTCCGCCAACAAACTTTCTGTGTCTGTTGATTGGTTAATTGGTTTGTTTGTTAGCAAGATTACACAAAAACTACTCGACCAGTTTTGCTGAAATTTTAATTGTGTGTCTGCGTCCACCGTATAGCTGTTTAGACCTTGGTGGCCGAAGCTAAGGTACTTTACTTGAGTATTTCCATTTTCCCTGACTTTAAGCTTCCACTCACTACATTTTGGAAGCAAATATCATACTTTTACTCCACTAAATTGATTTAATAAGGTTAGTTACTAGTACTAGTTATTCTTTTTGGCAGATTCTGATAATCAGAAAAATGTTGAATAATAGATTTGATTGGCTAAGGTGATAAGCATTCGACCCACAGTACGCAGCTTAGAGCTTATACTTTCATATATATGTACATTTACTACATGTACTTTAAGTATATTTATTGCCAAAAAATTACTTTTAATATCAGAAATGCATTTAACATCAGATACCTTTACTCCAGTAGTATTTCAATGTGTCAAGTTCTCTTTAAAATACATTTTCAACATGACATCTATACTTTTAATCAAGTGAGTCAATGAGTTTAGGTAGACAAATAACTTTAGAAATATAAATAATGTAAATATTTTCAGTAAATTAACTCCATTATACTGATGAAATTCATTTTAGCTGTACTAACATAAAGTAACTCTTGAGATATGTGTATGGTGCGTTTTAATTGGGCCTTGGGACATGATGAACAAATAGGATACCCTGGATAGAATCAACATGTTGATCTGGTTTTTGTTTTTGTTTTTTTAGATTAGACTAGATTCAACTTTATGGTCATTACACATGTACCAGGTAAGTAAATTTAGTTTGGCATCTAACCAGAAGTGTAATAAGCAGCAAGTGCAAGATTTACAGTATGTACAGAAATACAGGGTGAATTAATATACATCTTGATATATTATAAACATTAAATACAGATGTGTTGTTGTAGACATAATATACAGATTATTGAATGCTATGGACATATATTACCTATTTTACACATTATAATATATAGATTGAGCTGCAAAGAAAGAATACTATACTGATAGACATAAAGTATGTATATGTATGGATGGATGATTCCTCTCTTTCTCCTGAAGTCCACGATGAGCTCCTCGGTCTTGCTGTTGTTAGGGAGTAGGTTATTGTAAGTGCACCCAGCGGCCAGATGCTTTACCGCTTCCCTTTAGGCTGCCTCATCGTTGTTGCTGATGAGACCAATCATTATCATGTTGTCTGCGAACTTGATGATGGATCCATGTACAGGCCTGCAGTCATGGGTGAAGAGGGAGCAGAGGAATAGGTTCAGCACACAGCCCAATGGTACGCCTGTGTTTAGTGTGATTCTGGTGGAGCAGGTGTTACCTGACCTAACATGCTGGGGTCTGCTGGTCAGAAAGTCCATTATCCAGTGACAGAGGGAGGTGTTAATGCCCAGATCTCCAAGTTTAGTGATTAACTTGGGAGGGGATGACAGTATTGACTGCTGAGCTAAAATCAACAAACAGCATTCATGCATTTGTGCTCACACATCTGGACAATAATAACAGTGCTTCACCATGGAGACTGCATCCTCGATACTCCTATTTCTGCGGTAGGCAAACTGGTATGGGTCCAGTGTGGGTGGGAGGCGTTCTTCAAGTGTGCCAGGACCAGTCGCTCGAAGCACATCATAACGATGGGTGTGAGTGCTACAGTGTGGTAGTCATTCAGGCACGTGAGGTTGGAGTGTTTCGGCACTGCAACAATGGAGGTGGATTTGAAGCATGCCGGCACAGATGCTAGGGCGAGGGACAGGTTGAAAATGTCCTTAAAAACCCCTGTGAGCTGCTCCACACATGCTCTAAGCACGCACCCGGGGATGCCGTCTGGGCCAGCAGCCTTGCGTGCGTTGATCCAGCCCAGTGCAGCATGGATGTCTGTGGAGGTGAGTGAGATGGGCAGATGGTCTGCAGGGGGTCTGGTCATAGTCTCTGTCTCCCTGGTGTCTCTATCAAAGCGAGCATAAAAGTGATTTAGCTCGTTCAGGAAGGAGACATCCGTGGTTATCGGGGTGGAGTTGCTGGCCTTGTAGTCACTTATAGCCTGAATGCCCTACCACGTGTGTCGGGGTCGGATTTGGAACAGTGTCCCTCTACCTTCAGCTTGTAGCAGTGCTTGGCCTTGATGATGCCCCTACTCAGGTGTGCTCTGGATATGCTGTAAGTCTATGCGTCACCTTAACCTAACTGCCACATGCGTTGAGGGTCGGAGTTGGAAAAGTGAACCTCTACCTTCAGCTTGTAGTGGTGTTTGGCCTTGATGATGCCCCTCCTCAGGTTTGCTCTGGATATGCTGTAGGCCTGTGCATCACCTAATCTCAAGGCAGTGTTGCGGGCCTTTAGCAGGAGCCGCACCTCTGTGTTCATCCATGGCTTCTGATTTGGGCACGTGGTGACCTGTTTCCATGTTGTGGAACGGCTTTCGATGGTGGTATTGATATGGTCCAGCACAGAGGAAATGTAGGTGTCAATATCTGTGTGAGAGCCACAGGTAACCTGAGAAGCAAACATACTCCAGTCCTTGTGTTTGAACATCCTGGATTTATCCTAATTTAATCATTGTCATAATATATATTGTTTGTATATGTTAATATTGACAGTAATTCATCTGACCAAAATTGTATCTTGTTTACTCTATTTTTACTGTAATAAATCTTCTGTAGTACACATTCTGACCACCGAATAAAGTTCCTTACTTATACATTTAAAATAATTTCACATACTGCACCTCACTGAAATGTTTTCCAAGTCATCTAGCTGCCTCAGCGACCAGTAGATCCACCTGCAGAGACGGTGAGATTGTCTGCCGTCTCCCTGCAGAAATATAGAATGCATTTGTCAGTGCTTGTGCCAGCAGAACGACTGTATCGCAAACGCCCCCATCAGAATCATTTAGTGCAGATAGTCACTCTGGTGCTTCACTGTGCTACTGAAATAACACACTCTGAGTCCATTCAGCAGTGATTGGAAATAACAATCATAACCACCACAGCGTAATCATATCCCTCAGCCATGACTGTCACCAGAGAAATACCATTAATCTAATGTCATAACAAATCAGCTAATTTTAAGAACAGGGACCACGAAAAAGGATAGAGGGGAGTTGGGTCTATGTCAGTGGAAAGGTTCAGTATCATGTAATTTCATGCAATTCTGAAAAAAGCTGTGTCAGAATCCCCACTAAAGTAAGTGTGTATTTCTGCAAGGTTTTATTTCAGTCGTCTACAAATAACATAAAAATATAAACCATAAACAGAAATGAAAACAAAGTGGATGCTGCCATTCACCCTTTCCCTTCACTTTTTGTGCAAGGATTTCCTCATCTCCCATGTGGTGGCCCATTTGTCCTGGAGTAATTCATTACTTGTTCACTCAGTAGTGACAACTCCTCAATTCCATCTGGCTCCACTGTCTCCTGGGGCCCGATAGCCCCAGAATAATAAGGACAGGCACCAGGAAACATATTTGCTCACCTATTACCGCTGTAACGAAGTAATGATTGATTTCTTGTTGGATTATCCACGTGTCACAACACAGTCAAGAGCTTCTTTAATGAGAGAAACACCACTTACACGTCATGTAACTCCATTTCAAATCGCACACAACAACCCAAGCATATGAAAAAGATGTGGCAGCCATCGTCAAAGTCATGTTTTAGAAAATGTTTTGCTGAAAATTATAAAACAGTTCTGCACCAACCACCAGAACAATGAAAATTCTGACAAAAACAAACACGAAAGAAATATAGAAGACATATACAACTGACCAGTATCTCTGCAGTGTGAAGAGAAAGATAGAAGCAAGAACATTAATTGCTGCTTTGAGGTCACTTAACCTTAACCTTTCCCTCCTCCATTTTTATTTGTTCTGTTTTGCAATCTTACACTGAAAGACATGGGTTCTTTCTAAAGCAGAAAATACAGGAGCTGTAATCTTTGCATTATGTGGGATCAATAACATGAGCACAGCGCACACCCAAGGACATGTTGATATCTAAAAGGGTTGCAGCACTGTCATAACTCAATGAATGGGGCCACCTCAGGAATGGTGTGGGATCGAAACACTGCAGCCCGCCCCCACCCATGGTGTCACTTCAGAAGCCAGAAGCTGTGCCCGACAGCTGGACACATGTTGCCATTCTTTCCCTGCAGGATTGCTACAGGGAGGTATTTGTTTCCTAGAGCTACACTTTGAACCTATGCTTGATCTCAGTACCATGTTCCAAAGCTGAAAAATCATAAATTGTATGGCATGATGCTTGCTGTGATGCTCATCACTGCACGTTCATGTAAAATCAAGTGCGATTGCCAATGGAAGCCACGGTGGCAGACACACCTGCTGATCACCAATATGAAAATAATATCAGATTCACATCTGATATAGGCATGCAAGCATCGGAGCATCCTTCAGGCAAACTCAGAGCCAAATGTCTCTGTTCTTTGGTATCTATCAATCTATCTGCTGTTATCGGGTTTTTTGTAGTCTGCGAGGCATCATTAGTATTTGAATTTGAAATCCCTCCAACCATTGGAGGCTGACACCACGCACGCACGCACGCACACACACACACACACACACACGTGCACATTTCTTTCACTCCTACAATCATGCATCTAGGATCTGTTCCAGCTTGGCTAAAATTGATTAATAATGGCTTTAATTCTACAGACTGCTGACTGCAGACTCTGCAACTGTGAGTCTTGAAACATGCTCTTACCAGTCTCTTCATCAAGATGTGTGTTTTGGAGAAGTTAATGTATAAGTCATTAGGAAGTGACTATGACTGATGTGTTACAGACTGCCGGAATCAGTGTGGAGGCCAGACAAACTGCAGGTGAAATGACTGAAGAATCAAGCTAGTCCACTCCACTATATGTACATTGCCTTACTGAGGACTGACTATTTGTAAGTGGTTTTCTCTTTAAATAAAGTTTTTGCCTATTCACCTTGTGGGATCACTCATTTGATGAGGCAATGAAGCTCATTGTCCCTTTGCAATTGTTAAATTGCAATGTTTTGCTTTCCAGCGGTAGACTTAGACAAGTTATGATGCTCTGGTGGAAAGAGTTTTCATTACCTCTGGTTAT
>KV751316.1:13033400-13060293 GCA_001698575.1 Mola mola
TAAAAAAAAAAAAATGTATTTCAGTTTCAACGAGAGTTTTAAAATTGCTGCCACCAGATATTTTATTGTTTCACTTTTAAATGCTTTAGTTTGGTCACAGCTTGAGTGCTGTTCTGCTCTGGTGCGTCAATAATCTAACGGGTAGCTCAAAATAAGGCAGCACACTATGCTTTACAGGGGGTGTACCAAACTTATGTACAGGACACGAATGACTGTCTGAGTTGGTTAACTCCAAAATATCTATTGTTGCTTTGTTAAATTTATGGTTATAAAATCCCCAAATTTATTAAATGAGGTCGGTTTACAAGGCAGAATTTCAAACATTTTATATTACAGAAAGACAATACATGCTGCTTAGGGCAAACACAAATATAATACATATGTATCTGTTTGTATATGTAACTGTTGTCTGTATGTACAGATGCATAGTCATGTCAAATTCAGTGCCACTGCATATTACTGAAGAGATCAGTTCAAAACGTTGTTGAAAATGCATTTTATAGGCAACCGTAATTGAATTGCAAGTTCTGTAAAAATGGTGTGAATTGTGTAATTGGAAATTAAAATGTAGTGCTTGAATGCGATGAAATATATTTTATATGACCTACTTGCTTGGAGGTGCAGGATGGATAACTATATAACTACACAATAACCATATGGATAACTATTTGGGTTTTTTGTTTGTTTGTTTTTTACAATTTGTTATTTATAGTTTGCCATGATTAAAGTACTGGTTTATCTTCATCCTCCTCAAATATCTACAGAGGGTGTCTGGCAGAGAGTGATGGATAACCCTATGTTTTAAAAAGGTAACTTGTTATGTGAAAAGTAACCCACAGTACTCTCATAATACTAATTTGATTAACAGCTTTATGTATAACGCCAAACAATAGAAGTTGGTAGCAAGCCCCCCTCATTCTTATAAAAAAGTAAACATGAATACAGATTACAACTGATTCTTTGGCCCCATAATCATCATAATACGCATTGGTCCCAATATCACACACTTTATACGTTATCTTCCAAACACTCTGAAGCTAAAATGGAGATATACTGTACACCAATTAGTGTGCCATTTCCCTTTGTCAGAGCAATTTGAAAGTTAAACATGCAGGAGTACCGCCTGTTACACCTGTCATTTGTTGCCGTGTGATTGGAGGACAACATGAACAAGTGTCCCCAGATAACATATACTAGCATATTGCTATTTCTATGACTTGATATTGTTGCCACTACACCTCAGCACACCAGCAAATGTCATGAAAGGGCAGATAACAAAAAATGTCACATGGATATGGCAAATCATTTGGCAGCTGAACACCAACTTCTGCATTCACTGTGACTCTCGAATCAGTAGGCGACATTCAGGGTACTTGAAGTGGTGACTCAATCTGTGGAGACCATTTACATTTAACTGATGATGAATGATGCGTTGCCACCTTCTCCCATTGTACAAAAATGATGCCAAGATTTCTGTGATATGAGCAGAGCTCGGCTGTCATAAGTCACACCCTGTTTTTATCCCATAAAATAACTAAAAAAAAAAAAAACAAAAAAAAACCCAACACAATTCATCCGTGGAAATGAAATAATGATTTGAGGAATAATATTTAGAATTTTTGGGGTTTGATGGAAGGGTTCATGACCTACACCGCTTCACTTTTAGGTAGCTCTCATGTCACCAATTCTACGGCTGAAAAAAAATTCACATTAATAAGGCAAACTCCTTGATCCCTGAAGATTAAAACTATGGCAGTCAGGGATACAGCATTACATGCATCTTGTGGTAACCAGAGTTAAGTCAAGCCGTCATCTCTATACATCACTAACTGACTACTACGTCCACTATCACATCAGTTGATACACCTGTTATCACTTCCACCTAAGTACCCTGATAGTTTTTTTTGGTATCCTGTTTTGTACAGGTTCTGAAAGATGAAGAAGATAGGAAATGTTCAATGAGGTGGCCTCGGAACAAACTGAACTTGAAAACCACAGCTGCGCGTGGATTGTACTTTTACTAAAGACTTGTATTAAAGTGTTATAAATGAATGTCCAATGATTCTGCAGGACCTGCAAAATGTGGAGACTAGGCTATTTTCCTCCTTGCTAAGCAAGGTATGTTAGCACTGGCTGTTACTATCTTACTTCACCTAGACTACATGTTGGACTAACTGCACAATCATGTGTATTGCAGATATACAGTATCAGAGGAGAAACTAGAGGGGTATTTATAGCTCTTCCAGCAAGGTTCGCACAATCATGTGTATTGCAGATATACAGTATCAGGAGAAACTAGAGGGGTATTTATAGCTCTTCCAGCAAGGTTGATGAAACAATCATCAGAGGGCCTGTTTTTTTTTCTGTGCTCTTCCCCTCTCGCTCTCTTTTAGCACATTAGAAGCAAATCATATTATCAGAAAACTGGCTTTAGCAGCTTCTGTTGGGCTACTCTGCTCCTTGCGAACAGGAATAGCCATACTAACTATATTGTTTGTTCCGCTGTGTGTACTAGTTCAGTCAATGCTACAGTTTTGACCAGTTATTTGATGTCCTCCAACCTTTACTCCATTTTTCAACATGCATTTGGAAAATGAAATAGGTGCATGCTGTTGACCCTATCTGTGGCACTCCAGCCATAAAGACCTGAAACAAGTGGCGTCTGGAAGTATTGTGACGGGAAGTAAGACCATTAAAGAGGACTATAAAGTGATTTATTGCCCCTCCTTGCCCATGGAGGTGTGTATATCAACATCTGCATTACACAATCCATTTTAATCGGCCCCTGGCCTCTGTGTCCACTCTATCCACCAAGTACAACATAGACAAAACTGCCATGTCTTATCACTGCCATATATCTCATCATATGCCTTTAATGCGCCAAAAACAGAATTTGTAGCCTATTTTCCTGTACACCGATCTGCCATAGCATTAAAAACACTGACAAACACTGATCCTCTCATTACAACAACACTTTGACGCATACCACCCACGTAAACATTATTGCAGACTTCCTACAACCCCTCCTATCGTCGCCACTCCAAAAACGCGTAACCCTCCCACAGCAGCAGAATTATGTGCCTCCTCACACTCCAATTACCACTCAGCAACAGTGATAACAGGACAATGAGCCCAAGGTTTTGACGTGGCCTCCAAACTCCCTGGATCCCAATCCAATTTAGCATTAATGGGAAGCCATTGACCCATGTCCTGGTGCCGGGTACCACAGGACACCCTCGTCCTGACAGGTCAGAGTTGTTTTGGTGGCATGAGAGGAACAATACAATATTCTGCAGGTGGTTTAAATGTTATGGAAGACATATACAGATGTGGGCTCTCTGCCGCTACCTAGTGTACAAGAAAGTGATTCCAGTACAAACAAATGTATTGTAAAGACATTCCATTACGCTTCATCCCTGTTGGAACTCAAATGTTCTATATAGACATGGAATATGGCACCAACTAAAGGTATTGTTGATTCCATCGTTTTATATTTAACTTCTGGTCCTCTTACTCTCATTTTATGTTGTTTGGTCCTTGTGTTTGCTGGGGCGTTGTGTGGAATTTTAGGGGTTTATTTCTCTTTTTTGTTATTCTGCCTTTGTTTCTATATATTCTCTTTGCTTTAATGTCGAAACACTTGTAGACACTTATTTTTAAAGGTGAGAACAGGAGAAAAGGAATTATTAATAACCAATCATCTGAGAGACAAGATGAGCAACCCCCCTCTTTATACCCTCTGCTTCTGAGCAAGATTTCCTGATTTACAGGATGACGATTAAGCACTTGGTGTAGGAATGCTGGATTAGGCCATCATTCCTCCTTGCAAACACTCATTGTTTACAGATAGAGGACACAGTATGGACAGCCATGCTGTCTTCAACAGACAGTGCTTTCAAGTCGACATCAAGACCATACTCATATGGAATCAGGGACACCAGTGACGGACTCCCTTCACAAACACTAATGAATTTCAGCTCAACCTTTCCCTGAAAAGGTTATGGCAAAGGCATTGATTTTAATTTACCATCTGCCCTGTCTTGGACCAACTAAGACTGCAGGAAATAAAGGATGATGGGCCGAGGACAGCCTACTGCATCAACCGTCACACACTAATCTCAAGTAAAGGTTTTGGCCTTTAGGAGGGAAGCAGACGTATTCCCAATGTTACATCCTCTTGCGGTTTCGGCTAAGCGTGAAGAGAGAGATGCAGTAGACTCAGGGAAGTTGGCGGTACATGGAGTTAAAATGACACTGCTGCCATGAACACCAGTTTTTCAAACCTGTTAGAAGTCACACGCTTCTCTTAGCGAGAGAGACTCAAAATATTCCCTTACCTGAGGAAGTGAGACGTGCTGTCAGTCCCACTGATATGAAGTGGAACCAAAGGAAATTGTTGAAGCTCCTGGTCACACTAGTTTCCTCCGGTTCAACAAAAGACAGCATCTTCTGGATAACTCAGACAACTTCACCCCAACATGGCACAATTCAACCAAAAATAGAGAAATATGACCTTAAACTTAATGGATGGGCAGGGTGGCAGACACAGGTCTCAAGGGCATTCAAAGATTAAAACCAGCTCTTGGCTTCTGTAACTTTAAACAAAATCCATTCTGTTCTACACTGTAATATCCACTGAATTAAATGAAAGCAACAGAATAAAAGCAGTATAATTAAATTAAGGTTTGGTGAGCTGTAATAATAGATGCAAATAAATCAGAAAATGGATTTGCCAACTGGACAAAAAAAATTAAGTTAATATGAACAGAAAAAAAAAAAAATCTATATTTTTTTAAATTGTCACGAGTCACAAAAATGGGACTCCAGTGCAGAAACAGATCAGGTTAAACCAAGTCTTTAAGTACAAATAACAAAGTCCAACAGAAATAGTCCGTGAAGATATTGGTAACAATACGCAAAGTACAACCAAAAGAGGAAACGGAGACTGAGCTCAACGTCCTAAAAAACTAACAAAGTAACAACAGAAGGAGAGAACAAAAAGTGAGGCAGAACCAACAAGCCTGAATCAAAAACCACAAGAAGAACCAAGGGCGAGGCAGAGGCGAGGCTGACTCAGGCACACCACATAACCTGAACAAAAACAGAGAAAAGACATGACTAAAAAACACAAACAACAACTGTCACAAGATTGCAGGAATAAACGCAGGAGATCACCGAACAAGCAAGATACTCTGGCACTGAAGAGGAGTCCAAGGAGGGCATATCTAGTGGGTTGATTGCCGGTAAATGCAGGGCAGGTGTGCCTCGTCAGCCATGGGCGGAGGAAAGCAGAAACGCCCACTGGGAAAAAACACAGGGAGGAGGGGCAGTGGAAGCAGGAGCACAGAGAGCAACGGGACTGACAAAACAAAACAGCAAGCAAAAACCTAAACCATGACAGTAAATAGTCCTAAAAATGAAATTAAATATAATTTTTCTTAGTGGTAACAAAGTAAAGCAGTTAAGAATATTCTTGACTTTATTTTTTATGTGCTGCCAACAAATCCTAAAACTTATATTTTCAAGACACAAGTGCAGATGCCATGGGCAGAGCAAGTCCAGTAAAATTATTTAATTGGATCTTGGTAAAATAACAGATTGTGACCAGGAAATCAGTCGAAAAGGACAAACTAATCCAAAGGAGCAAAAGTAAAAATCCAATAATGTTCCAAATGTAACAGCCAAACAAAACTCACAATATACACTGATGAATGTGACAACGTGGCAAAGGCAAAGGGGAGGATACAAACTTAAACAAGGATGGTGGAGCTAATCAAACACACTGGCGCACTGTATTAGTGCAGGGCTGACGGCAAGACACAGGAGAAACACATAGTAATCACAAAGAGAAACAATAAAAGGAAGAACCGTAAAAAAAAAAAAAAGACATGAGAGGAAAATAAACAACAAACTGGAAAAGACAACACAGGTAACAAAAAGGAATGAACACTTTGAAACTCAATACTATAACAACACACAGGAGGAAAAACAACATTCAAAGTTAAACAGTAAACAATGAATTACAAATAACACAAGTGACAAAAAAGAAATAATGACTTAGAAACTCAAAAAAACATAAACAATAAAAAAAAAACAGAAATATGATTGGAAACATCGCACATAAATTATGGGTCAACATATAGTGAAGTTCAGAAGTATTTTGCCATGACACAGTTTTTATCATTTTGCCTCCATTCAGTACCACGATGGATTTGAAATAAACCATCAAGATGTGATGGAAGTAAAGAATTTCAGCTTTAATTTAATAGATTTCGCAAAAATATGACACTTAACAGTATAAGAATTACAGCCATTTCATAACGAGTGCCTCCATTTTCATGGGCTCAAAAGTATTTGGACAATTGACTGATATGTACTTTGATGGCCTGGTGTGATCTGTTCCCTCGTTATATCAAGACAAATGAAGCAGATAAAAGGTTGGAGTTGATTTCAGGAGTTAAATTGGTATTTGGCAGCTGTTTGACTGGAGCTGTCAACATGAATTCCAAGGAGATATGAATGTAAGTGGAGGAGGCCATCATTAGGCTGAAAAAAACCCCAAAATAAATCTGTCAGAGAGATAGCAAAAACTTTAGGAGTGGCCACCTCATTAATGTGGTCAATTCTTAAAAAGAAAGAATGCACTGGTGAGCTCAGCGACATCAAAAGGCCTGGAGGACCACAGGAGACAAATAAAGTGGATGATGCCAGAATCCTTTGCTTGGTGAAGAAAAACCACTTCACAACATGGAGACAAGTCAAGAATACTCTGGAGAAGTTAGGAGTATCATTGTCAAAGTCTACAGTCAAAGGATGCCTTCATGAATGTAAATACAGAGTTTACAACAAGTTGCAAACCATTGGTAACATTCAAGAGCAGGAAGACCAGATTAGACTCTAATCTAGAAAAGCCTCCCAAGTTCTGGATTCAGGTTCTTTGGACAGATGAAACCCAGATGAACTTCACCTTTACATTAATGTTAACATTCTTATCTCTCAAGTCATTTTGTTATTTACTTATGCATTTATCAGTTTTAGGACGTGTGTAACACCAGGTGCCCGCTGATTGAAATATTACCTGAACGTCCCTCCACCTGAGTCAGGGTGAAAGAAAAGGATGTTTGATCAAAGATGGTTAGAGTAGAGAAGTAATCATGGAATCAAAAATAAAGACTCCTTCCACTCTTTCACACCTTGATGTAGTTGTAGTCAGTCAATAGTTAATGGAACAAAAATGGAAAAATAAGTAGTTTAAACTGAATCACATCAAATGCGGACTAGCGGGTAAAAAGTTTAACGAAATGTGGTTCTCTCCAACGCTTCAAATCCCTGCTTAAACAGTGATCAAACTTGACAGCAGCACCGTCTTTGTAAGTCAATTGCTCTAAATGTAGCTTGAAATTGGAAAGTCTTTTTCCCAGTGGAACAAGTGCTTGGAAGTCAGCAGCCGTGTAAGAAGTCACAGAAATATTATGCAGCAATGACTGACTGGAATCATGAAATATTGTTGTTTTCACATTTTAACTAATTCTCTGTGGAGACGACATTTTTTTTTGAGACGATGCAGATTTTGCCCCTAGTTAAATTGAAATGAATGCAGATAGAAACGCCGTTCAGTAGAGCCGTGGGCCTTGTGGTAAATCGCCTGTATTTATATAGTGATTTTAGTCATTGTTGACCACTCAAAGAGCTTCTACACTACAGGTTTTGCCTTCACCCATTCACACACTCATTCATGCACTGGTCGCAGTGACAACCTCGCAGGTTGCCACCTGCTCATCAGGAGCGTTAACCGTTCACACAGTCAAACACCGATGGCGCAGCACCAGGAGTAATTTGGGATTCAGTGTCTCGCTCAAGGACACTTTGACACTGCAAGCCATAGCCGCCCCAGTTAGACCACAGGTCAAAAGCCGTGTGGATTAAATCAATTGTTAATGCGGATCTGACATTTTTTTTATTAAAACTTTGTGAAAGGCTACAGTCTTATAAACGAGCCATTGCTTTACAATAACACAATGCAAAAAAAAAAGTTACAACCAAGGCAGAAAGCCCTTACTGTCAGAGATCATGTATTATAAAGCATCACAAATGAGGTTGAGCCAGCACAGCCTTGTGGATGAGAGGGTGGAATCCAGGGCCTGAACCTTCAAGACTTGGTTTTGTATCATGCAGTCAGCTCTTATATATTTTATATATTTTTTCCTCAGGTATTTTTTTAGCACTTTGGTTGGACTTTGCTTATATTTTCTTACTACACTTGTGAAAAAGAATATATCTTTTGTTCATTAGCCTTAGTAAGCCTTAGAGGCTACGTTCTCCCATGTGCCAATTATATCAGGGTGCCCTCGGCCCCATCAGTCTACCCATTGGTGGCTCTCCTGTTTGTACAACTAAATTTTCAAGTGCTACATCTCTTTTGTTCAGTTGTTGGCAGCTAATTGAATGCCTCAGAACACCAACACCCTGAATGTCCTCTGGATTAATATGACCCTTTATGCAAGTATTAAAAATGAGCAAGATGTGACCAATCCCACAGTGGTGGTGTTTTTGCCTTGAACATTTCACACTGTATTGAAGTAGTTGCCACTTGGACAAATGATTTAATACACTAAAGACTATAGGGCCAATGTAGTTTCTTTTTGTTCTTCCAACAGTTTTGTAGAGGGCGTGATTCATCCAAGTCAGTGGGGTTGATCCTTCCAGCCATTTTCTACAGCTAATCCTGTTAAGGGTCAAATCGTCAGTTCATCGCAGGGCTCACATGTAGAGACAAACAACTATCCACAGTCACGTTCACACCTACGGGCATTTTTAGAGTTACCAATTAACCTAACCCCCAGTTTGCATGTTTTTGGACTGTGGGAGGAAGCCGGAGTACCTAGAGAGAACCCACAGGCAGACATAGGGAGAACTTACAAACTGTGAATCGGGAATCTAACCCAGGACCTTCTTGCTGTAACAAACAGCGTGAGTGCTAACCCCGGCAGCAATGTGTAGCCCTGGGGTTGATCCTGTAGAGGCATAAATGTCTTTTACAGCAATCGATCCAACAGTTTTTCACAAACATAAACTTCATGGTAGCACCAGGGAATATGTTTAAAAGGCAATTGTGAATAAAATAGAGATTTAATGAGAGCTTTTGAGTTATTGTGCCGTCCTGTCTGAAGAGTGTCTTGTATAGAGAAATTAATCAGCCAATAGTAAACTTGTAACGATGAAAATGAAGGTTGCTGAAAGGAGTAGTGATACGGTGATTTACAGTAAATGCATGATGTGAAGCAGAGGCACATATTTCATTACAGATTATTTCTCTCTTTATTCTATCACCACTCACTCATTTATTATCTGTGAATTAATTTACTATATATACTATGAAATGTTTATGATACTTGTTTTTTAATTACATGGTATTACTGTTGATATTTAGTATATTTGTGCACAGGTCGGTTTGGTGAATTTCACACAATCATTAGAAGAACAGACCCATTTACATTTGTCAACTAAAATTACACACTTTATTGCAAATGCTTCCAATTTTTGTGAAAACAGAGGTTGGTAATTGTTTTGGTTTAAATACTGAGGTCTAGACATTTACCCTTCCAGCTATTCTTTTTAAACTCCACATGACTTTCTGAAAGAGCATATGCCGCCCACAGCATGTATAATGACCCCCTTCGAAGCCATCAATAACCGTAATGGTCACATGGACATTTATGAAACAGCTATTGGGATGAAAAATGAGGCATTAAAGTGAGGGTAAACCTTTGTACTCACTGATTGTAAAAATAAACAAAAACGTTCTCTTCAATTTTCAAGATGTTCTTATCAAATACCAAATGATGGCTAACGACGACAGGTGGCAAAGACACAACACAGGCATTTTTTTTTTTTTTAAATATAGAGAATGACTAAATATGAAGATAGCTCTCATGCACGGTCACCCAGCGGCCCCTCTGTGTCTGAGTTTCTCCACTTTAAATGCTCCTGTGTACATGATTAAAAAGATTTTAGTTATTAAATAGAATGGAAAAAACAAGCCTTTAATCCTACGGTAATTTGGAAGTTAAAAATACTAAACTACTCTAAGCGCGAATCTCAACTTGACCTATAGTTACTTAATTGCCTGTCAGTCAAATTAATGCAATTTTCATTTCTACACTGACCATCTTTCAATTAGGTTAACTTTGAAAATTCTCTTTTTTTTTTTTTTTTTTTTTTTTTTTAAGCAAAGGGGAATTTTCCCAGTGGCCTGCAATTTTAAACAGCTTGTCACGGATTCCATTTTCATTAAACACACGTACACACACAAACACACACACACAAACACATTTCAGAATGAATGTGTATCTAATTTGTTCACGAAGCTCTTAGTTGACAATATCATTTTATCAATTTTACCAAGTCAATGCAATTTTGTTTCATCACAGATGCTTTTCTCTCTTTACTGTTCTGTTTTCTGTCTAAGATAATTAATGTGAGCGTGTGGTGGTAAGCGAGTATTGATGAGATACTGAAATGTACATTCTTATTTATTAATGTCCCTGATGAATAAAATATGGGTTTAAACGTGATATATGGTTGAAAAATGTTAACTGAAAGTAATTTTTCAGTTTTAGCTAATTTACTAACCTTAGCCATTCTAGTTTTATCAATTTAAATAGTTCTACTACTACTATCACTAATAGTGATACTAATATTAATAGTAATAATACCTGTAATAAAAAAATTATACCTGTATCATATCAATGTATTAATGTATATGTGGCTGTAGTCTGTAGTCCGTTATAATAATAGTAATAATAGCAAACAAATAGCAGTGTGAGAAATGAGACAGTCATCTGTGGACAGGGACATCATCCTGCCACTCTTTGCCAACTCAGCATCAAAAGCTGGTGTGATGCTAATTTTGGTTTGCCAGTACTTGACTGACCATATGGGTATAATATGTAAGCCAGTGAGCAATCTTCAGGGATGGTTTTAGGTTTCTCTAAACAACCAGCTTAACTGGCATGACAGTGCTTTGAGGCATTACTGCAACAACCTCTAAAAAGGAAAAAATCCTGGCGGTGGCTTGTTTGCATATGCTTCCAGGACGCAGAGCACACAGAGACATCATGTCTTGCCGTGTCCCTTTAGTCTCTGTATGGACACTGTCATGTTACACTGGTTAGGGCAACAACTGAGTGTTTGATGTCTCACTGCACTGATGATTTTGACTTTGTAGGCGCTGGCATTCATGACATCTCACCCAGTCCCGCCCCTGGGACTACTAAACCTGTGAACCCTCAAAAGTGGTTTGCCAGCCCCTGCGTGGATGCCAGGAGGCATGAACGCTGCCTGGTCACCTGGATAACACGCGCTGGTACAGGTGACATTGTATGTGTTCGCCGATGTGTCACTGTCAGGATGAGGGCAGGGCTGCTTGAGGAAAGCAAGTAAGTATGGTCCCTTTGGAGATGTGACATTAGCCTCCTCAAGCTTCAAGCAGTGTTCCTGCCTCTCCAACATTTGGCTCCCCTGAAATGTGGCTGGCACAACATGGTGACAGCTGACAACCATTTTTTGGGCCATCGCTCTACTATCACATATTCTTACTTTCCCCACAATTAAGTGCTTTCAGTATGCAGTACATCCTGGCATTTTCACATATTGCTGGCCTGAATTTCCAAACAATTTATTGACACAAAAGATTGACTATTGTTTACATTATATATATTAGAAAATTGTTTATTGAATGTAACTTTCGGTTCAATTATAAATGTATTATACATTTTTTTATGCGAAGACACTTTCTATTCTCTTCTGGTAATTAATGTTGTCAGATCTTTCGAACTGACGGATTTTAATGCCTTCTAACTTCATGGTCGCATTTTAAGTGAAAGCATTTAATTGCAGTCACGGCACCTGGTAGGAAATTCACAATATACCTGAAAACTGCACTGCTGAATAACAAAAACTTGAGAGATGTTTCATTTTTGTTGATATTCCATCATCTTTGCTGTTGTTCCAGTGTGCAAAGAGTCAGTACAGAAGGTGGAGGTGGCTGCACAACATGACTTCCTACCCCTGGGTTTGAGTAAAGGGAGATATTCTCAGTGCACACAGCTCTGGGCAGAAATCCATACCAATGTTTAGCGTTGTAGCACCAGTATGGACAAGCAGAGAGATGGAGAGTGAGATGAAACAATCCAAGGACATCAGGAAAAGTGCACGTCCTATTAAATATGTTAGTCTAGTCTGCAGACTCATTGATCCTTTATCTGACTGAGGAATATTCAAGTGGAATCTATGACCTTGACCATGGATTTGAAACACCAGTCGTCTCACTGTGCTGTGTATTGATAAATCCCTGGAGCTGTCCGTGGTGCTGAAGCAGCAAAAAGATCTCAGTGGCAACTTTTCCTCATGATGATTTTCCTCTGTCAGTGTCTCCATTGTTCTCCAAAATGTAAATATTCAAATCTATTGTATTATCTACTGTATAAAATGCTATAGATTGTAATTTGTTTTTTTGATTAATAGAATAAACAGCAAAATATCTAAAGCAGAAGTATTCATGGAAGGATAAAAAAAAAACCCCCAAAAACAATAACACTGCAGCCTGTAGTATTCCTTTAATATTCCTAATTCCTAATATTTCTTTGAAGTAGTAGCAACTCTCATGCTAAAAATACACCCATGTACACCGATGTATGCAGATCATACATGTTACCTTTTTAATTGTGAAAACAAACAAAAAAATAATTCATAATGAAGGGCGTGCTGGTGTGCTGACCTTTTCAGCTAGCAGTTATAATAAAATGTGTCTTTAATTAGTGGGAATTCCTCATTTGTTCAGGAGAATGGAAACGTTTTGTGAATGGTGAAGCTAGATAATGCCCGATTTTTTATTTCTGGGTGAGCTGTTCCTTATGCAGAGACACATTTCACTCCTGTCTTCTCTTCTGACCTGATGTGACCGTTCCCACTGCTAAGAATAATTCTTACTTTTTATTCTTTCTAGTCGGGACGCCAGAGATGAAACACCTAGAGAATCGTTCTTCTTTATGTTCGCGCTCTGAAGCACAGGCACAGGACACAACAGCTGCTCTTAGGACAGCACCACAAGCCTTCAGCATGAGCTGAATTGCAAACACTGTAGAGCTGCAAGTAAAGCGTTGTGTGTATCATGGTAGAAACAGCAAATACAGCACAACGTTACCAAACATTAAAAACACTACCACAAAGTTGCTAAATGATTATAATCAGCGATAATGGAGAGTGCAAGTCATCTTTCAGACTTTCCTCTCGACTTTTCTTTTTCTGTTTTAAATTAATTTGATGTAGCGGTGACATCTTCTAACAAGTTCTTCTTTCAGTTTGTATTCATTAGCACCTCTGTATGTGGAGGTTTGTTGTAATGGAGTGCTGGTGCTGAGTGAAACAACACTGGCTTTGTTTTTGGGGACTGAGTTGTGACTGTCAAGGTCTGTGTGCCAGTAAAATGTTTTAGTGCTATTAAAATAGAGTCTAAGCATTCATTCAAATAATCCTTTTCTGTGGCTTTTGCAACACCAATCACCTCTATCATTTGTTGACTTTGTCAGGTCTTAGTCAAATCATATTTTTCATCAGTTTTCTGGTATCACATCTCTTGAAGATTAAAGATTAAAAATTGATGTGAAGAAAAAACATGATGTTTCTTTGAAAGAAAATGTTTCATGTTTGAAAAAACAGACAAACCTTTTACGGATGTCAGGTTTACGTGAGATGGCGTTTAACTTTAGGCTGCTTGTTGGTTCAAACATATTGTATAGAAGGTGTGAGCGAGCCTCTGATAGCTTTGCCTAACATCAAAAACTCAGCGGCATCAGTAAACAAAAGAGCATAAAAAAGAAAAAGAAAACAATTGTATAACAATTCCTGTTTTTAGTTGTGAGCGTTTGGATCAGTGAAACATCAATGGTCTTCTTCCATGAGACAGTTTAACCTTCGCTTGGCATTTAGCCCGAAGACAGAGTATAATGACGTGTTTGGGTGTGTGAAGATGTTTGTGTTTTTGCATTATCAACTCCCGGCCTCTCCTACTGCATGTGTGTGTGTGTGTATACTTTAATATACGTGCGTCTGCATGCAGTCTTGCCTTGGGTCTGACTGGGCCGTAAGCCAGCAACATCTGTGGGGATCTTGAGAGAGCGCTGCATGCAGGAGCAGCTGAAGACACCTGATCAGGGTGATGGATGCCCACGAGCTGTGTGCGCACACCGACATGCACACCTGCCGCCTCTGCCCCACTTATTGAATTCATGAATCAATTTAATGAGCGAAGGGACTGGGTCAGGACTTCAATAAACACCCCACCAAGCTTTCAAATTTGATGTTTGACCAATGAATGGTACTGCGTGTCTGAAAAATACCACCTTCCATTGTAGATTTAATATGGGTTTTGAAGCAGTTACTGAATGCTACACATGCTGCTGACTGGATGAAGGTCACAGCTATGGTGTGAAAATTTCAAAAAATTCTGTTGCCTGTCGACTGTATCTTGGGATGAAAGAGTGAGACTTGTGAAAGACAATCAGGTATCTTCCATTGGTAATCAATACTGCAGCAGTGACCTGAGCATTTGTGCCGTGATTCATCCCATTTAGAGCTCGAGGGCTGGATGTCTGACAGAGACAACTACATGATTTCCCTCTGGATTCGGCCATGACAAATCCACCCGTTGCACGTGGCCTTCTTTACATCTGCACAGCCGCCGATTCCTAAAGCCAGTGCCTCACAACCTGCAATAAATCCTGGAAAAACTTGGCTGAAAGTTGCTGCGGTGCTCGGTTGTAAAAATCACCCCGATACAATGTGGAACGCGTGCATCTTATTTTTAGCCACATATGTTTGCATGAAATCACCCACACTTCATCTCACCGCACAATCTCAGGTTAAGGCGATCACTGTCAGCCTCCTGATCATCACATGCTGTGATTATAAACTTTCTTTCCCCTCCGCTGCTTTAACCATGAGCGAGCTTCCAGCCATGAGGTCGTCTGAAGCACAGAGGGGACAGCATAAAGGACGAACTGTGGCCATTTAAATGTCTGAGGTGACGGCAACCCAGCAGAGGATGCATTTTTCTTCATCCACTGGGGACGTGGGCACCAATGAAGCATGAGAGTGGCAGTTCCCCTGGAGTTGTGTAGCCGGTTCACGCCCCCGTTTGGAGAGGAGCTGCAGACAGCGGTTGTGTGAGACTAAAAGAGGGCATGCTGCGAGAGTCGGAGCCAATCCAGAGGTAAACATCGGTGGCAGTAATTGGAGAACAACACAGCAAGGAATTCCATACATTCCTGATCCATGAGGCTGCGAATATCCTGACTTTTGCCTTTCTGGGTTGAGAAGAAACATCATTTGATGAACTCATTAATCGATTAAAAAGCAAAATGTTCACCCACGAAGGAGAATTTATACAGAACCAGAATCAGCGGAGGTTCTGATGCAGGCAGACAAAGATAAAGAGCTCGTTCACACCCAGCAGTTGCTGTCTTTTTTAATCGCTTTTTTAATGGCATGGAGCCCAAGATTGAGAGCTAGATATATTGAGTCAATATCAGTAGTCATCCATTACAGGGTTTTAAAGAAGTCACTTTCCATATCATATCTTTATATTAGTTCTCTCTGTTTCAGTAATAAAATATAGGAGGCTGAAAACCTTTCTAACATAACTCAATTTTTTTTATCTTTACAAATTTGTGGAATGTTCAGCATTTAGAAACATCACTTTTTGTTGCCTGCAGAAAGACATTTTCTTTTTCTGATTTTGGATGTGCTTTGTTCATCATCAGCCTCTGTAAATGCGTCAAATGCGTCAAATTGGTAAAGATGTTTTCCGTTTTGTTCTGTGATTTCTCAGGGCCTCCGAATACCTCCTTTGTGAAATTCACAATGGTCAGGTTTGGTGGAGACTCTCTCACCGAGATGTGTCTTTTGCTTTATGATTCACAAGGCATAGTGTGTCCTTTTATCGTTTTCTTCTCCTTTGGAATGAGCCGCGTCATGGAAATAAACGTCTGAAACACAATTACACAAAAGCCCAGCAACATAATGTGGATCAGCGCACAAGCACTGCAGCAGCGGACCCAACAGGGACCAATATAGAAATGCTGCACACCCAATATTCTGTATGTTATCGTACATGCTTTCAGTTTTATACCATCAAAAAGATGCACTGTATGTAAACAAATGTGCACACACACGCACACACACACTCTATGGTGCATTACTAAACTAGTTCAGAAAGTAGAAGGTTAGCAGCGGGAGTGACACCTGTGGTTCCACTGAGGTCTCTTATCAGAGTCTGTTCCTTATCACTCAGCTCCACAACAGCAGTAACACACAGAGACTATTCCATCTGCACCACATGAGAAGAAATTATCTTTATCATTGTCAGCTGCACAACATTCTGCAATGTTTTCTTTTTTTTTTTTCTTTTTTTTGGCATCGCAGATAAAATTACACATTAAGCAGCGAAAATGATGTGCGAAGAGTTGTGTAAAGTTTAGTTTTTTGACAACCATTGTCACCATCAGAGTGTTTTTTTTTTTCTCCCCATCAGTAAGACTTATGTTTGAACAGATTTTCATGTCATTGGAAAGCCATTATCACACTGTCACAGTATTTAGGCCTCAGTCGTGTCCCTGCGGTCTTTATACGTTAGAAAACATGTGGTACACAGAATGACTAATATCTGACAGTCAATAAGTTAAAATGAACCACACACAGAGAGTTCTAACCAAATTCTGCAGCTCCATGGGGCTTTTTTTAGCATCTTCTAGCTCAATATTTTGATATTATAGTTAATTTTCACCGCCTGTAGGTTCCAGGTGGGAGCTGGTATTAGAATGTGAGATTAATATTCATCAGGTGACTGAAAAGACAACAATAGGCCGGATATGTGCGTCTCTTAGCTTGTTGTAGAATTTCCAATAAATGCATGCAAGGAATTACAAATATAACTAATCCATAGTATGTAACAGCCGCTGTATAGCAGAGTACAATGCTTTAAATGCATGCGAGTGTGTGCTGCAGATGTTTACAGGTCAGAAATTGACTGCCTGACATCAGGGCTCTGAATGGAGCTGACTACAGTTCATTTTAAAGGCAGGCAAGTCATGAAATATGAAGCAATCACACAAAAGATCGTCCTACTTCTGGTAACATTTACATCCGTATTATGCAGGTCTAATTTAACCTACAGACAGAAATAGACACAAACCCCAGACTGTGATAGTCAACCTTTTTTTTTTAACCCGTTCCCCATTCTAAATTCCTCCCATATGCTGTCTCATTTTCAATAGCCTGCTACAGCCTGTACAGTTTTCATTACGACATTCACACCTAAAATTACATAAACATATTTAAATGGCATCAAATCAAGCAAACAAAAAACAACAACACCAAAATGAGCTTTTGATAAACCTGAACGGGAAATTATCACAACGTTGTAATGTAATTCACGTGCACAGAGTGAGCAATAGGCACAGTGTGCAACAACACTGGGTACTAGTGACATGATGCACATATTAAAGGTGCATCAGAAAAACAAAAATAAAAACAACAACTAACACTAACTACCACAATAAATCACATGTTTATAAAAAAAACCTGATCACTGTGCAACATTTCGCCTTTAGTTTGATTGAGGCTGCTCCGCCTCTCTCCTCTTATCTTTGTAAGTGAGTACTCACTGCTAAATGGGAACATGAGCTATTTGACACGTCTTTTGGTTCCACTTGAAAACCATAAATGAAAAGAAAATATTTGCGCAGATTAAATATTTGCAAAATCCCACCATTTGTGCCTCGCCCGGCGCCATATTTGACTTCAAACCGCCCATGACTCACATACAATCTGGTAGCTCTGTTTATCATTATACACACATTAAACAAGCATATGAAGGCTCTTCTGTCAGGGGCAAACAGAATTAATAAATGACTTGAGTGCTTTTTATTAATCACCCTGTCTAAAGCAAGTTTTTGTTTTTAATGAGTCTTATACGATCTATCATTTATTGCCTTATATTGGGCCTGAGATGAGTGCAGACTTGCCCCACACTGTGCCCATCTTCTCTTAGCATTCATTAGCCCCTGAAATTACAGCAACAACTAGAGTGAAATATTTCATTTACAGTTTCTGAGATTTTGTCCTTCCTGAGCGTACTGAATGATTAAAAATTGACATATACTTTGTTGCCCTGGAGGAACATAACACACTTCATCAAAAGATACTTTTAATTAGTCTTGGTAATTAAAAAAAACAATGGTATACTGGGTGCAAAAAGGCCGGAATCTAAATTAATATGCCCATAAACATTTGCACTTTCATTGGTCAGGGCTAGTAAACCGACTCAGTTCAGCTTCTCTCCTATTTTTGGGTGACCATATGCTTCAATATGTCTTCCAGAAGGAGCTCGTAAGAAAATGTTCACCCAGAGACATGAACGCACCCTACAGGTGTGAGGTGCTGCAATCTGCAGTGTAAGGTTAAAGAGACTTTACAATTTTAATGAGTTAAGTCCATCATGAAGAGTGTGTTGCGGTCTGATAAGGCCACATATCAAATAGTTTTTTTATTCATTTATTTATTTGGAATTGGGATTTGTAACTCAAAAATTGCTGCATGGATCATTACCAAATTTTACAGGGAGATTATTACTTTTACGATCTCGGGCTGAATACATTTTGACACCCCTATCAGCAAAATTCCTGGAACGACGTGTGGAGTCAAGCGTTGTTGCTCAGCACAGGACTGCACGGGCCCAGTTTTTGCCCCATTTTGGGTAAATGCTGCCATCTGCAGGTCAATATTGTTTATTGTTTCACTCCATCCATCTACAGGGCAGATAAATATCACATTTTACAGGACGATTAGTGGTGTTACTGATACTCATCATATTTCAGGACCTTTAGTGCCGAAATTGATGGAATGACCGACAGAAAAACAATTGATAAGCGGGTGATGCAGATGTGGATATTGAGGGTGAGGTGTTGTGCTGCTGGTGCACAGAGTTGCAGCCCACTTAATGCCCTATTTAATTATCATCAGAATGATCATAAATATTATACAACACATTAGCAAATAAGCTTTTTGAAGTGATTCTTGTGATTGTCAAGATTATCTATTCCAAAATGTTATTATGTCTTAGAAAGTGATCAGAGGGCCACTTGAAAAAAGATTGAATGGGTTTATCTTTTAAGGGAAACATGTGTGCACAGCTGTTAATGGCACATTAACAACACACTAATAAATAAATAGACTTATCTCGTAAAAAACATTGTCATAGTGGTACTCAGGAAAAGATAACACATCTTTTCATGTTTCTTTGAAGCCAAAACATGCTATCAGTTCTAAACATAGAGTCTCTGCTTTAACTCTGATGACCTCAGCTTTGACATGGCACATTTCAATTATACATCACAGCTTTGTTAAAGGCTTCCTCTGGGCCGAGCTTCTAAACAACCAGCACTGTTTCCCAAGTCTTTGAAGATTAAACAGAACATTTTTATCTATGTCAAGCCAACACTTTGGCCTAATATTTCAGTATAGGTACGTTCAACTACACCCATAAAAATGGGGACAATCTTCAAGAGGAATGCTAAGAATTGGAAGAGATTTATGGGGAGCTCTGTGGACCATTTAGGGAAACACTGCGCATGGACAGCTGATAGAGGCCAGCACACCTTCGGTTTGAAATAACCTGTGATCCTTTCATCAGTCCTGCTCTCTGCTGGAAGCTTTTGTATGACTTGAATAACAATCAAGGTTGACGCTTTTCCCTGCCACCGAAAGCTGTCCATTCGTGTTTCAAAACTTTTAGTTTAGAGGTGAATGACACAGCTTTCTCATGAATCATTAACCCGCAGCCTCAGAATTGTTCAAATCTGGTGTGCAGAAAATGGAAAAGCTGTTATCATGCTCTTTTTTTTTTTTTTTTTTAACTGCCAAGTTGGATAAGAAGTCAAGCTGAGCATCCAAAAGAATTTCATTATGTGAGACTTCTTTTATTCGGTTTGCCAAGTAAACTGGAAAAGGAGTTTGTTTTTCACAGATAATGTACAAAAAGCTGCAGTCTATAATATCTTAAATGATATTGTTCCTCTCTTATCTCTGTGTGAATATGAAAATGTACGTAGGTTTATGAAAGAAGTGTACCTGTGTCCTCTGTGCTGTGCTTCTTTTCTAACTCAGCCAGTAAATGTGTGCATTTTGCAAAAGGTTAAACTATTCCTTTAAAGTGCTCCAACAATTGATTAAACCCATAAAAACGAATTTCTGTTGCAAGAAATTACATATTTCACTGTTTTCCATGAGAAAAATGTGGCTTAAAATGGCTTTGATTTACTCTATATACACCTTTGCCTCATGTAGGGGATCTATGAATGTACAATTCCTGCCCATCTCCACTCTAGTTTTCTGCTGCTTTTTAAACTAGTCTACTATATTCTGCAAGGTCGTCTACAGGCTCATGCATCAGAAGGGTTTTGCTTCTACAACCCCCCCACCCCACCTCTGGAAGTCATTGACAGGTTCCTCAGGTTTTCTATGGAGAAGATCCAGGCTGTCACAATCAGTTTTTTTGGAGACAGTCATTGGTGGATTGCAGAACGAATGCAGGAAGACTCAGCCATGATGTTGCTTGTTTATTTTCAACTGGACATTTGTCATTGTACGTTAAAAATAAACAAAATCAACCATATGGACAAGTAAACGACTTCAAAAACATAATCTTCATCGGCGTTGGTTTGCTCCTGAGTAATGCTAATTAAGATTTCAGGTTATACTTGTGCTGCCTATTACAACCAAAAATGTCTTTAAACCTTCACATAACGATACCTGATCAGTCGACAACTCTGCAGCCTAAAGGCTGAACAGCAACAAAGTGAAGCAGTTCAAAAGCCAACTGCTGCTAACTGCACATTTTAATTGAACCAAAATGTAGTGAAAATTAATGTTAGCAGTGTTAGTTTAGTGTATTAAAAAGAACCCCCAAAAAACTAATCCATTATCTGTACAACTACTTTGGAGCATCTTAAAACAATATGTGTTTGTTTTAAACTAGTGTACAGTACTGTGCTACTGTGGAAAAAATGAAAACACCAAGTTATTTTCTCAAGTTTTAATCTCCTTCCATTGCTCTCTCTCTCTCTCTCTCTCTCTCTCTCTGAAATGTATGCTGATTGCAGAGCCTATAGAAGCAGCAGAGCAGCTGCCTCTGATAAGCTGTTCGTTGTGATCTGTGCCAGGTGGGAGAATAAGAAAGAGGAACGGAGGGTCCCAGATGGAGATTCAGGATGTAGCACATTTTACACTGGGTGTAAAACGACGGTCAGGAGGTGTGTGTAGCGGGTGATGTGGGCAGGAGAACAGGATGATATAATTCAGCCAGCTCCAAGGTAGCTGAGTATAATTAGTTAAAGCTAGTTAGATGGGATTAGAGCCTCATTATGTGGCACAGCGCAGCATTTCTGCAAGAGAAAGAGACATTTATTTGAAATCATAACATTCATAAATTGCAGGAGTCAACAAACGCTACAGGATGTGCACCATCCAAAATTGTTGCCGTTGTAGCAGAGCAGAAGTTTGCCCTTTGACACCGTTGTAGGGTGATTTGAGTATGATAGACAACAAGTGGGGCCTGATCCAAAAATAACACCAGGTTTTGAGAAAGAATCAGCTTCTGCATTCATCAAAACCCCACTTGTTTCCTCAAGCTCATTCTCTTAAAGAACCTGCGGATCTTTGGCTCAAACTGGGACATAATCACATGCGCGGACTTGAGATAAATTAACTTACAAATCATTGTTTTACTCTACTTGAGACTAAAGCAGAAACTGCTGCTGGAGAAACCTTGCAAGTGTTTGACTGACATCTAGTGGACGACAGGGATCACGACACATACATACATGTTAAGAAATAATCAGTAATAATTAATAATATCAGTTATCATTTTATAAAAAAATAAAAAAAAAGCTAAATCATAAAAAAAAAATATGTCATTGTTTTCAAACATTGCTGTGAGTCGGGTGTTGAATGATAGCATTGTGTATGTGCAGCAGACTCAAAACACTGTACTGTAGTTTAACTGTCGAGAACTTGGATTAGCTGCTGTTATCACCTCCCTCTCACAGTGAAGCGCCGTCGAGGGCTGTAACTTGACCTTCCCTCTAATGGCCTTGTGACAATGGTGCCCCATCCCACTGGCCTGTCTGCGCTTCCGCTGAGTCCATTTATAATTTCCAGACACAGTGCAGAGGTTACTCAGAGGTTCCAGCAAACACAGGACACAGAGGAACAAAGGGTGAGAAATGCTTCTGCTTCTGTTCTGTTGCAGGTGTTCACGTTCATCGTTGTCACTGTGATATTTTTGATTTCGATTGAAAGTCTTTTGTTGAGCTGAACATGTAGATTCTAAATTTGCTACATATTTTAAAATTGGTATCTTAATACATTTTATTGACCCATGTTAACAACTGCATTTTAATGAATGTAAATGAGAACACACTGTACCATCATCTTTGAGTCACACTTGTTGTCTTTGGCTTCTTTTTGCTTTTGTAAACATGAAGGATTTTTCTATGTTCTCAACTCAGATGATGACAGTCTTCAAAAGCCACACTTTATACATTAGAATCTAAGATTTTGATTAGAATATGATGGTCTCATTGCTTGAAAGTAGCCTTTATTTAGTCGTACTGTTGTGTGTCTTCTTGCTTCCCTTTTGAGGTGATGAACAAAAAGATGCCAGAGGACCATCACGAGCACTGTGACAAGTGCTACGATGCTCACTGTCGAGTTCCGGCGCAGAAGTACGTCTCGTGCATAACCATCAAGTGTCAAAAGAACTGCGGGACCATCCTCCATATGTGCAAGCAGGACGAGCACCGCCTTCTCTGTCCCAACGAGACGGTGCCCTGCCTCAACGCCCTCTACGGCTGTCCTCTCGACATGCTGCGCCACAGGCTGGCCAGGCACCTGGAGGTCTGTCCTGCCAGCGTGGTCTGCTGCTCCCAGGAGTGGAACCGCTGGCCTGCTTCAGAAACGGATATGACCTTCTACAAAAATGTTTCAAAAAGCCCTCAGACGGCAGGAAACCTTGACGTTGCTATGGCTCTCAGGGACCAAGAGCAGCTGTTTCGATCCATCAAAATGAGTAGCCTTTTTCCCGAGTTGATCACGGAGCATCCTGCCGCTCAGGACATTTCTGCTGCGGTCAACAGCCATGCAGAGGAAGTGGCCTGTTCTCCAGTTTGTGGTAAACTGACAGAGAATGGCTGCGCATGGATGGAGGGGACAGAACTGAGTCAGGAGGAGAGGGAGGGTCTGGCAAAGAGCAGGGATGTAGACGGTATTCAGAACTACAGCTCCTGGGAGAAAATCTTCAGTAAGGAGATGAATGGATGCAAGCAAACAGTCAAGAACCTCGATAAGACAGGAGAAGAGGAGAAAGAAAAGGAAGAACAAGAACCATCGAGCTGTCAGAGGGAGACAATGAAGTCACATCCAAGCCAAGAGAGTGCTGCTGCCGCTCCAAGCATTCAGGGAGCGACTGGCCTCGCACCGTGGCAAGACGGGGTCCTTGAGAGGCTGAGCAAGGAATTTAGCATTGCTGAATATAACATGTATCTGGTTCACAATGGGGCAATGCTCATCAACTTTGGTCAACTCGCCGCATGCACCCCCAGAGAGAAGGATTTCGTTTATGGGAATCTGGAGCCCATCGAGGTCAAAAGTGTTCGCACGTTCAACATTCCTACCAGCTATCGTGCCAAGCGGAAGTACCTGAAGGATCCAGCACACAAGGCCATGACCACACACCGGAGCACTGACACCGCAGATCTGGCCCCGTCTGCCGAGGATTTTCCCAAAAGTGACGAGGTTAGTGCCACCCTCTTGTGCTCCCTGGAAAAGGAACTGAAGGGCCATTTCATCTCAGAGAGTGTGGGAATAGATGGGCTTTACGTGGATATCGGGACGCAAACATATGACTTTGCCTCTGCGCCGTTCCAAAGAGATGCGTCACTTGCAGATGTCATTGCAGACAAACCTTGGGATCTTTATATGCAAGTCCAAACCGAATCCGTCACCAGGAGACACAACAAAACAAGCTCGGCCTTCAGCTACATGTGCGGCCACTTCTTTCGTCGCGATGAATATTGCTCTCACTTCCGGAACACGCACACGGACATACAGGCTTCTCTAAGCGGCTGGTTCCAACAGCGCTGCCCCCTAGCATACCTCGGCTGTACTTTCACTCAGACAAGGTTTCACCCCGCAGGTCACCAAGCGACACTAAAATTCTGCCACGGTGTCAGTGCCTTTGTCCTGCAGCCAGAAATCCCTTCGGCCCACTGCAAAGACAGGGAAGCTTTCGACTCTCAGAGGAACGTCCAACATAATCTGGATCCCCTGAGCAGCCTGCCCCTGGAGATCCTTCAGCAGATTGCTGGCTACCTTGACAGTTTCACATTATCTCAGTTTTCCCAGGTCTCCCATCTGATGAGACAGGTGTGTGCCACGTTGTTGCAGGAGAGAGGTATGGTCTCCCTCAAGTGGGAGAAAAAGACATATTCCCATGGAGGGAGCTCCTGGAAATGTCACAAGAAAGTAAGTACATCTTGAAGTTTCACATTTTTTTTCCAATGTATTATTAAAGTACATATTATTTTAGACATATTGCTCTAATTGTCTAGGACCTACTTCCCTGTACTGCTATTTTATTAAGATATTTATCTATTTTACTAATTAAGTGCTACTATTCCATCTCATAGCTATTGTTTTCCACCCTTGAGCAAAGGGACAAGGAAGAGGTGAAGGTAAAACGCAGCTCCAAACGTCCATATCAGTTTATTTTTAGTATCTGACAGCACTCTGTTATAACTGTCATCAGAAAATCTCAGACGGTCATAAAGCATGACAGCTGCTGCATTGTAAACAAACCCCAAACTGTCTGAGTTAATCAGCGGGGCGTCCCTACTGAAAACACTACTGGAGATCGGTCGGTACTGTAATCCATCTGCATGTAGCCAGGCATCATTATGTGGTTTCTTGGGAAAAGGAAAATGTAGTTTTAAATGCTGGCTCTGCAGCACTGGTCCAGTGGCCAGACACAGTGTTTCAACATGCGCATTTCCTTGTGCTTTATTAGAAAGGGGAACAAAAACAATAATTTGTGGCAATGCATTTTTCCTTCTGAATCCTGACCTGAAGTAAAACACGGTCGACAGAAAGGAGAATCAGGAAGACCAGGAATGAGATTTTGTCCAGATTTCCAGTCAGATTGAAAACAGGATGGGACACTGATACCTGATAACCTTAGACCCCCAGGTTTAGATCACCGGGCCACAGGGATGCCAAGTGGTCTGGTAATCTGAGCCTTACAGATGCCCCCATCTGAGCTGATTTTGGGGGATTATCTAAATCCCGTCCAGGGTGCCAGAATGAAGTTTTAAGAGAAGCAGACTCATAAATATTGAGTTATGGCCTCCTAATCTGTCCTCATGGTGTAGCTCACTCTATACATGATTTGTCCATATAACTGCACAAATCATTGGGTCAGCTAGCAACAAGGCTAGCGCGGGGTGAAAATAATAAAATACACTTTACAGCTCATACGAACCGAACTCCAAATTGTCACTGTGTTAAACCACTGAGTTTTCTTTCCCATCAATCCCGTTTTTTTTAAGTAGGTTTTTTTTTTTTTTTTTCACAAAATCCTTCTGACAATCGAACAAACAAACCTGCTTTTGATGACCTCGTGGCTGTGGGGGTATTAAAGGTGGTATCAATGCACAAGTGTGTATTTTTACACCGGCTATCCGTGCACTGCAGTGGTCATGGGACAAAGGGCATGCCGTTCATATCAGTGAAGTGGAATGGCCCGGGGCTTGGCTGCCACTAAACACAGTACTACCATAACGAGTCACATATGAGATCATTCGTGGAAACAAAGCATTGTGAAACCGAGTGGTGGCAGCTGGGTATTTGTTTCCCAGGGAAGGACATAATTTATATAAATCTGAAGTGGATAGATGCAGAAATAACACGATGGCACATGACTAAAGCACGCTGTGATCTAGATTCCACAGGAATGTGTCCTCCTGGCAGCACAGTTGATAGATGCAATGATAACAGCAATCTCACATATGTACTTCAGCTCTGTCACTGTCTTTTTGTTTATTACAGGTTTGGGAGTTCAGTCCTCTGTTTTCCTCTGTGGACAGATGGAGCTTCAGCAACATTCCTTCTATGTCAGATCACCTGAAAACTTGCTCCTTCTACCAGAGAGAGGAGCACACTGAGCCGGTGGCGTTAGCCTGCCTGGGGGAGGTCAGACACAGAAATGCAGAAGTAAAGCATAAGATATATAATGCTTGCAGTCCCTGAGCTCGGTGGGCGGACACGGGCAATACCGTGTTTAGAATCACTCGCACCCACAAAAACCTCCGCAGCACATACAGCATCCCCGAAGAATGGACACTGATATGCTGACAGAAACTGTATATGTTAGGAATCCCTTTTTTTTTTTTTAAAAAAAAACATCAGACATTTCTTTTATAGACCCCTTTAATCATTTTGTCAGTCTGTTTGCAGAATGCTAAAAAAAAGCTTAAACTAATAATTCGTCTTGAGGACACTAAATTCGGGGATTCATTGATATGGTGTTTAAAAGAAAAGAGAGAAAGCTGCATATATAATTTCCCTCCCATTTTTAACACTTCCCTCCGTTTGGCACATTGAGATGATAAGCATGAATTTAATTGTGATGCTGTTTCCGACATGACAAGACTGACATCTGCTGGAGGAAAGCAGAAGTACCTCATGAGTTTAAAATAATTTGAAGTCTGAACATGATGTCATA
>KV751316.1:13060330-13081901 GCA_001698575.1 Mola mola
GAGCTTGACTCATGGAAAATCATATCTGTGTGGGTCACTCACATTGTATGCTGCAATTCAAAAGTTTTTCAATATGTGACCTCACAAACTGATTTATTATCAGTTATGTAAGAAAGTGAAACATTTAATATATTCTAGATAATCCTGTAAATTAAAATATTTCAAACATTTTATTAGTTTGAAGTTTTGACATAGTTAACTTTACATTCAGTAAATAGAAAATGTAAAACTTTTAACTCGAATAACTGAATTATGAAAAAAAAAAAAGAACTTCATGATATTCTACTTTAAGAATTTTGAGAAGCTCTAATAACAAATCTACAGGTACCGTACAGTAGCACAGTCCTGGCAATAAAAAAGCCACAAATATTAAAATTCATGTTTATTAAACACGGACATGAAATGAAAATGTGAAAAAAAACCCATTCACAACCAGTCTAGCTATTGCGTCTCAGCCACTGGGTTACGCAGCTTGTTGATCACCTCTGACAGCATCCTGTTGCACAGCGCCGCATACGGGTTGAGAATCACCGCCTGCTGTCGAGCGAACTCACTTCCGAGTGCTGCCGCTTTTTCAAAGTCTGCTCTGGCCTCAGCATCCTGATGTGCTAACCTACGTAAAAGGCCTCTCTGCACCAGACCCTGGCAGGCGGTTCGCCCGTTCCCACCGCTCAGAGAGATGGCTTTGTCCAGGTCCTCCAGAGCTCCTGAGAGGAGACAAAAACACCGTGAAGAACCATACTCATATGGAATCAATTTATTTAGTTAGAAATGCCCCTTATTCCGGCCTTAAAGGACCAGTGTGTGAACGTTAGCAGCATCTAGTGGTGAGGTAGTAGAATGCATGCAACATTTAGAGTCTTTCATTGGTTGCATTGTAATGCTACTACGGTTTACATATGCGAAGGCTTTTTGTCTGTGCTCGACTGCCATAGTAACATGGTGGTGCAAGAGGACCTGCTCCCATTTAACTATAATGTTCATAGTCTAAGTTTGCATATCGACTACAGGTTTTGATTTGAGGTGATTACACACTAATGTGAACACAGTTACAAAGATTATATTCCGTGTCTGCAGATGGATGCTCTTAAATTCTACACACTGCTCCTTTAATGACAGTGTATAGTACTATTCAGTAATCTGGCTGAATATAGTAGAACTCATTTAAAATCAAGTATGCAAAAAGAATGTATTTAAAGTCATATTCATGTGTCAGCAACAACTAAAGAGTTGATCTTTTTCATGAATCCAAAAAGTACAGTACATTACAATGTATTATGTGTTTATTTTTAACCAATAAACCATAATATTCTTTCAAATGGATAAAACATTGACACTGAAATACAGCAGTAACTCGGTCTAAGTGTAGTTCATGTTACACTTTCAGCTCAAAATTTTCAATAGACATGGAGGTTTGCCTGGAATGTTACGTTAAAGGTGCTAATTATCCTGAACAAGAAGAGACAGCAGGTTAAAAGCAAACTGAAAAGCACCACTGAAATACATACAAAGGTATAAATCTAAGGCTGGCAGGAGTGTTTGAGCACTAAGTGCAGAGTGTGAATGGCAAAGTGGTTCCAAACACTGCAGCATATTCACACGTGTTTCATTTTAATAATGGGTGCGTTGTTCTTTTGAATACATTGAATATGAACACTGGAAACAAGCTGTTGATTTCACTGAGGCACACAATATTTCCTAAACTTAGATGTGTGTGATATGAGGACACTAGAATCACTGTGATTCCTGGATATATTCTGTGTTTATGACACTGCCATCACTGTGACAATCAGAAAAAAATCCACAGGTTGTACTGACAGCAGTGCGACACGACAAGGTCTGATATGGTGCCGTGCTGGATGTGGACTCGGCAGCCTGATATGTGGACACACGGTGTCGTCTGGTGAGATTTCTTATTGAATTTGTGGCAGGTACCTGCTGTGTCTCCCTGCAGCCGCAGGGCCTGTGCCCGGTTGTTATAGGCCGACGCTCGCTGTGGCAGGATCTGGATTGCCTGGCTGAACAGTTGAAGTGCACCCTGCAAATCCCCTGCCTCTGCTGCTGAGACGCCCCGCAACTCCAGCTCCTTCACTTGCTTCAGCAACTCCGTGTCAAAGCCACTGTCTGGCAGAGGGAGATAAACAGGTTGAAAAAGCACTCAAAACTCAACCGTGGCACAGAAAACACTGAAATGTCACCCAGAAATCAACTCGGATTAAATTCATGGGGTTTTTTTTTCAGTTTGGGTCGGGGAACAGGATTTGCAGAAATAATTTCAATATGCTGTAAAATGATAAACATAAAAAGCTGTGACATGATATGCCGAGCCTCACAGACACTCACCGTCATCATTTAATTCCTCCTCTTGGTTCAGGCCAGAGTCGTTTCCAAAGGGAGTGCTGGGGTTGAACAAAGCCTGGAGCACAGCTCTGTCATGTGCCGAAGCCATCGTGCAAAAGACGATGGTGGTCGAGGGAAAGTTATGACACCTAGAATTGCAGCCAATCACAGAAGGGGGCGACAGCTGAGCTGGACTTTGAGATTGCACTGAGCACATCTGTATTTGGTTAACTCAAAAATGCAGGCAAGCCTGCAGCAGAATAGGCAACAGTAGAGGGAGTGAGAATGCTCCCAAATAAAAGTGATGAATGTCTAATCTCAAATTAAAAGATTGAGTATAGAATCTGCTGAGGATCACTTTACTTCATTAATCTTTCATTGAGACCCGGACAGGGCAGATCTGCCCGTGGCCTCTCGCAGCCCCTACAGCCCCAGAACCATTTTGGACCTTTAAACGGTGCAGTGCTTCTCAACTGATACATCAATACTGATACATTTTTTACAATTTCAGCTCATTCTGCTGACACACTATCAAGCAGCAGTATTTTCAGTCCAAAACCTTTACTTGTCCTGAAAAGAATCTCCAGTGTGGCCTTTTTATTTTTACTCAAGCTACAAATCTAAATCTCTGTCATCAGGTCGGACAGATAAAAAACGAGAGAACAGTCAGACTGTGTGACGCAAAGCTGCTGCCGCTGGAGCAACTCATCATTTTCAAAGTGATGATCAGCAGCAGGTCGACGGGATACAGTTTAAGCACATTTCTTGTTCGGTGAAGTGCTTGCAATGTTGCGTTTGGTCACTGGATATTTTTTTGCCATTCATGTTTGGTCTCGTTGATAAATTTGAAAGTCTAATTATGAATCCAGTTGTCAAACATGTTCCTTCCTTTTAAACAGCTCGGTTGCATCTTATTGGGTTCTGGTGACCCACAGTAATGAGACTGGTCTCTGACAAAGGCATGTTTTTAAATGCAAATGCTGGCTGCTTATCGTCTCCTGCACTTGATTACAAAGGTTTTCCTGCAGCATTGCAGTGTGACAGTGTGACCGTTAATTAGCCTGTGATGATTTTTTTTTTTTGTGTCTGTTTGTAGGGTGGGAATATATTTAAAAGTGAAAACTAGATTTCTTATCTAGTTAACAATATATTAGAGTAAATGACTGTAGTTTACCACAGAAATACTTAGAAATCAGGCCTGGATAAAAATGTTAAATTGTTACTATTAACAGGCCAAATTTTGCCCCCCCAACACATTAGATATCAGCTGGCTTTATCTCCTCACAATTAGAAGATTATTCTCATGAGACTGAAGTCTGAGGAGGGAAAAATCCCTCTTTGGTTAAGCTGCCCACATGTCAAACTGTAATGAAGGGTCACGAAAGGATTTGAGGAAAAAAAACAGTTTGGTGCCACTGAAATAAACTGTACTATCATAAAACCACATACTGTTATTCTCTGGTGCAAAAAAGGACCACAACACTTTTTTTTTTTACACAGAAAAGCTAAGATACGTTCATGCAAAGATGTGACAATGTTGTAAACACCCGAGTCAAACGTTTTGCGATAAATCAGATCAATTTTAAGTCAAACTTTATTTGCATACAAGTGATGCAGCGTAAAAGGAAACAATAAAGAGATGGAATCAATAAAAGACAAACAATAAAAGATAATTTACGCAATGAAAATAATAAAAATGAAATTCTTATTTACACAATATAAATTTATGGATGAGATGATAGGAAAAATGAAAAAAAAAACAAGCATCTGCTGCTGTGCGTTGGATCTGTAGGGATCTCCACGGTAACAAACAAATGTACCGAGGCAGTGAAGAACTGATAAAGATGTTGGCTTGCCTGCACAAATGACAGATAACAGTGGTGGCGAACAACAGATAGAACCGCAAGGGGAAACCAATAGCAACTGAAGTGAGTGAATCGGATACGGGGGAGACTGATCAAAGCAGCACGAGTGAACATGGAAAAACTGGGGCTTGAGTGTCTTGAGTAAATGTGTGTAAGTGAGTCACAGATTTCCAATTAATGTGAGCGGCGATCTGTAACAAGCGAGCGTGCACTGCAGCACAGGCGATCAGGACTTTAAAGGGGGAAAAAGATCAGAAATTGGTGGAGCCAGACTTTAGAAACGTTCAGGATTTATGGCATCTATGTGCATTGTTTTCCTTTAAAACAACAGAAAGACAATGCTACACATTATTTTGGAAACACAGAGTTGCTGATAAAAAGAAAAGTCATCCGTTCTGAAACCACAAAACAACAAATGTTGAAAATGACTCAGAAAGAGGCACATAATGGTCAAATGTTTGTATTTCACAGCAAGCAGTGCCCAATTCTTACTCTGCCCTAGTTTTGAAAGCCATTGTATATGTTGGAGGTTAAATTTTGTTACGCTCTGCTGGAATGGATTTCACATAATGAAGGTTCAGCTAACAAACCGTCTTCATGTGAGTCCATAACAATGGTCCGCTTGAACTAAAGTAAACCTGGCCCTGAAGTAAACATTAGGCCAACAGAAGAACATTTGTTTACATTATATTAGCTCAATTAGAGATTTCGTCATCTGCTCTGAGCAGCAGCATAATAATGGAGTGCAGCACATTTGCAGCTGAAGACTGAAGACATACTTAAAGGTGGGAATTGTAACGTTGATAGAAAATCTCTCCACATCCAGATATCTATTAATACATTCAATTCTCTTCTTTTTTTTTTTTTAAAAAAACGTTGGGGAAAAAAACTGTGCAATAACTCCAACCAGTCGTTTCAGTTGGGTGAAGGATTGGTCACCTGTCTGCTTTTCCAGCCTACATGTGTGACCTTGGCTCCTGCAACTGTTGAGAACGACCGCTGCCTCTCTCCAGGCTACTAACGATACTGAACTGCTGCTCGTTGTACACGACAAAGAACGACAAAGAGAGCACAGTCCCAATTTGAGCAGCAGTTCCCAAAACAGCTAGCACAAAAAAAAAAAATAGGCCGTAATGGAGAAGTTCTGCGGCAGGGCGAGAGGCTGTTCCGAAAGTCAACATAGGTCCAGTTTTTTGTGGTGGTGATGGTGGAAACTGCAGGATTTGGAGGGGTTGAAAAGTGAAGCCAAGGTCAATAAATTTGTGCTAAACAGGTAAGATCAGACTGTTTCATTTCTGAAAGGGTGTCGTTAGTTTTGGAAACCTGCTATGAAGTCACTTCCAAATTTCTATGAATAGGTAAGTGCAGACTTGAAGTGTAAAGTGCTTTGAGTGGTCAAGACGACAATAAAAGTGATATATAAAAGCAGTGCATTTCCCATAGTTAAAAAGGAAGGCAGGAAGGCGATAGGCTTGTGATGAGCTATTATTATTATTTTAGAAGAAGAAATTACGAATAATTATGCAGCAGATAAAAGATGCAAATACTTATCTTCAGCTGTGGCAAGAGCTTAATTAAACAGCATATTAGCAGCCCGGGCATACTGTATGTCATTATCATCTTCAGCGAGGCCTGTGCAAGGGTATTTGATCTACTCCTGGTCACTCTGTTCTCCTCCACTCATTTCTCCCAGTCTTTCAACTCCACTCTTAAGAACTTAAGATGCAAAGAAGATTAAACTCGTATCTTATTCTCGTACATCTGCTCCTGACTACTCTGCTCTCCTTCCCTCTTCCTCTTCCTCTTCACCTCCCCTCTCAGTAAGTTTTCATGTTTCTTTTCCTATTTTCTTTGATGCATCCTTTCCCATACATCCTCATCGACTCCTATTGAATGCAGCTGAAGCGCTTTCTGTGGAGGCTGACTCCTCGTGAAAAAAAACCCAAAACCTTTTTCATGTTCATATAAACCACAGTCTTTCATAAACCTTCTGGCCAGCGAGAGCTGCTCTGGGAGACGGCCTGTCATGATGGTGTCAGAGTAGGCCTACAGAGGGCAACATTTTACCAGTAATAGAACTGTGGCTTCATTGATTTGCAGGATCAGGCAGACTGAAGAAAATGACACACTGTTTAAGGTATTTCAAAAACCCAGATGACTCATCGCTTTTAATGGGCTGAAGCCCCAGAAGCTCTGCCTCTGGAAAACCCAACTTTGTCAAAATGATCCTCAGTTCACTGATGTTTTGTTCAGTTCCAGATTCATTTTTTTTTTTTTTTTTTTTTTTTTCTTTTTTGGGGTTTTTAGTAACGTGACTTGAAGTCATTTAAAGATGTGGTCTGGTGTGTGTTTTGATTTATAAGTTGGTGTTTTCCATTTGCCAAGTAAAAATGTGAGTCTCACATGCACCCCCTGTTTGCCTTGAAAATGGAAGGAACAGTGCCAAAGAACGCAGAAAAGGCCATAACTATAATATTTATTGGGTGGGCACTACTACTACAACAGGGCAGCCATCCATTAACATCCAAAACTATTATTAGTAATTGCAACATTAATGAAACTTAATAAAATGACTCCCTGTTCTGGTACTGATTTCCTCAGGTTGAGAGACATTTATGCTTGGAGACATGTTCATGAGGTAAATTTTAAAGTCGTCTGTGCCTCCTGCTTTTTGCACATTATGAAGGTCTCATCTGTGGACTCACTGTCGTGAAGGTTACAATAAAAGACACGGCAGGTTTTGGGGGTTAATGGTGCAGACAATTTGAAATATTTCTACATAAAGTTTGTGTAAGACACTGAATCAATCCTGTGTGTGTGTGTGTGTGTGTGTGTGTGTGTGTGTGTGCGTGTGTCATATTGCACCGTGTAGTATGTCGGTGGGACATTATTTAGTCTCTAAAAGTTGAGCGTTAACAAATGAGGAGGAACAATGTGATCATTAGTTGCAGCTTTCATTAACAGCCGTACTTTACAGCTGCACTTGCTTATGATGAATGGCATCAGTACGTTTAAATCCTCATAAATAAAGATATTTCCTCAACATCCATTTGGTAATGGCCTTGATGGAGAGGATAATAACATAGATGCAGCTCCGCTCACAATACTTTCTGAAAGAGAAATAGGATATTAATTCACAAAAGGGCAGGAGACGAGGGAAATGCATTTGATGTGGCGAGACGTTCATTTTGTAACTCTAATTTTGGTAACAGCAGGCGGTCTGCGAAAGAACTTTTATTCATGTGCAGTTAAGTTAAGATTTTGCCAACATATCTTCTCAATACCTGATGTTCATACCTAAGGTGAATAAATAATGCAGGATGCGTGAATTTGGCAATCTGTAGACTCATTCTACGTATATGATTTAGACTTCTATTACTCTACGGCAGCAACTCTATATTCCTCGTGCGCTCAAAGACTCAATTTAGCTACGGGAATAAAATCTGATCTGGAAAACTCACTGCAAGGTTTGAAGATGGCCCTGAAAAGCCGAGACAGTAATTTGCCCGGATGATAAAAAGCCAAGAGGATCGAATGATTGCTGGGCAGAGAGAAGCTTTCTTGTCTGTATCCACTTGAGAGAGCTCTTGCTGCTTTTATTTCTGCTGGGCTGTTTGCTGCACGCTCACTAAATGCCAGCACAGACAGTCTGATCCTGCGGGGCTCGCCTGTTCTGCAGGAGAAAAAGAGTTAAAGGGTGAGGGCTCGGCCGTTCGTGGCCACTCGGTAAATGGCCGTGTTTCTGCAGAACCACTGTGGACTCCCCCATGGTGCAAAAGCGGAGGAGCAATTGTGCGACGAATATCAATCCTCTACCGGTGCTGATGGAACTTCATCAGCACCATTCAGCACGATTATGTCAATCAGGGAACACATTGGCAGTGTTTACAGACTACAAGGGCAGGAGCTGAGAGGATGCATCTGCTGCAGACAACGGGGTAATTGAGAGATAATCAAAACATGCTGACCCTCAGTGGTAGCACTGCTATAGAACCTAATACCAGCATACAGCAATGAAACCGTCACATGCATTTCAGCAGTTACAACGGCAATAGATCTGACTGCAGCAGCAAAGTATGAGCCTGTGTAATATAAAAGCGTTGACTGGAGGGCGAGGAGCATAAAATCTGCTGGACTATCCGAGCACTGAAATTACATCAATAAAATCGTAATATAAGGTAATGAATTTCTTGCCAATGTTTCCCTTTTCTTCACCTTTTTTCATAACATGTGGTAAAGACATGGCTTTGGAAATCGCCCGAGAAGCTTTAGCTTTGCCCCACTTCTGTCTGTCTGCGAATTTGACATCAAAGCTTGTGCTCCTAATCCCTCTGCCCCATGGAGGTAAACAGGGACCCCTGTGTCAGTACCTGGCCTGTTATGATGACGGAGGTCTATCGTGTGCTGTGCGGGGGCACCCTGAGCTGGATTAAAACAAAGTAATCCGCTCCGTGGAGGGACGGGGATAAACTGCAGAGCTGCCAGAGGTTAAGCAAATAAACAATGCGCTCCTTTTTGTGGGAAACTTAAAGCAGCACGCTTCGTGCCGCAGCACAAAAACTACAAGCTACTTCTTGTCCCTCTTGCCACGGGACGTGAAGGGGAAATGTTAGCCTTTCATCCTGATGCCTTTTGTGTGGCTAATGATAGTGGGCCACACAGTCTCACTTTCATCTGCGGGAAACACTGAAGAGCTATATTAAAGCAATGGATATCTTGGGGGAAATTATTTATAATGTGCTGTAATACGTCATGTCCACTTCTTGCGGTTTTTGCCCAAAAGCTAGACTACAGCGTATGCTGTATATTTACAAACTTGTTTTATGGAACCCTCTGGGAAGGAATGTAAAAAATGTCAGAGCTGTCAAGCAGCGATAGAAAGCTGCGAGTGGTGGGACCCAGCACCATAAATCTCAGTGCTGTTTACTAGCTTGTGTTGGTGCAGCAATTTCTACATTCTAAACAGGTTCAGTCGGTTTCTGCAGTTTATTGCAGTTCTGATATGTAGATGAATGAAAGGAATGTTTATGCTTCTTTACAGAAATAATATAATTCCTTATAATATTGCTAATGATTTTGGTATTTTGCAGCTTAGTGAGACATCACGGTTGTGACACTGAGCTGAGATGATCCTCACAAATATCTCGTACAGGTTTATTTGAAGAATTTATAAACTGGTATTTATTATCTGCCTTATAATTGTTAGGAATGGCGAGAGTCATTCCAACAGTGAATCTGCAGCAAACTGTATCACAGGAGACATTTGAGCATAAATACGAGACACTTGAGCATAAATGATTTAAACATTTGGAAACCTGAACTGCTCAATGGGATGCTTGATTTGTCTTCTCATTTCCGTAGATTGTGCTGATTTTTGGCTACTCACGTTTGAAGTTTTTCTGCTGAAATGGTCCAAATGCCACAGCGTCACGTATTTAACTTGTGGCATTTATCCACATTGTCAACCATGTTCCTGTAAGCCTTTGAAGGGTGTGAATGACCAACAACAGTTCAAACTGTGACTTACAACAACTGAAGCACTAAGAAGAAACAAAAAAAAAAAAAACTGAAAAGAGGAGTTTTAGGATTTGTGATATCTGGACATGTAACTGAAATGTTTTCCTGAGGTGATGTGGTGAAGCGCAGCCAGAACTGTCCTAACGAACCATGGATGATTTATGGTTTACCCGGGCAAAAACAGAAGGATTTGAAGTGCAGCGGGCTGCTTTCGACTGATAGAAAACAACACAGTGAGAATTTCGAACAAAGTAAACTAGCAAGGTGAGCCAATCCTTTAAATTTCCCACGGGAGACGTACACTTCAGGCCTGCTGGGAATGCTTTGCAGATGTTGAGTGAAATTTGATTTCACTGGCAAAGTGTGTGTGTCCTTTATGTGTTGGCTGTGTGTGTAGTGGGTTGTGGTTGGCTTCTAACTCTGCAGATGTGATGCTATTTAACATTTAGAGTACGATAATATACAATTTACAGGTACAATAGACAGTATAACTGAATGTAAATGACCAATGACGAAAAGGTTGCTGCAGTTACATTCTCACTGATACCATACATGTGTTTGATTATGTTTGAGGTCCTGCTCCGACCGTTGACTAAATCCTTAAACTCTTATCTCTGTGTCATAAAATGATATGCTTCCATTTTTTCATTTAAAAAAAATGCCTTTGTGGCGTTAAAACGGTTTGGATGTAATTCTACATCTTTACCTCGTGTACATGGTGCAGCTCTATGAATGTGCAGATCTCTGTAATGGAAAGTTTCATATCTGCAATGCTATGCCCACCCTCAGTATAAATCATCGGAATTGGGTCCTTACGTCGAGGATCCGAGTTGTAAGAATTTGTTTCTTGTCATAAGTGGATTGTAGAACAAAAGCAGAAGGCCATGTGGTTGGTCATGATGTGTATCAAAGTAAATAAAAAAACACCATATGGACCGATTAACAAAGCCAAGCACATATTTTTCATTGTAAGTGTTCTTTAATATTATATAATATGGATAGTGACACTGCTTTCTTACTAAGACAACCTAAAACAAAGTCTTGAAAATGGAGAGAAAAATCATTTTTCGGAGCCAGGCAAGGTTTGAAATGAGCTTGGCTGAGTCATAAAGCCAGTGCATGAATTGACCACACAGCATAGTGCCAACACTGTTCTTTAAATGCCAACATTTGGGAAAACTTCTGACTCCTTCCCCCTGTAGTGGAATAATGCAGCACCCACATGCATTATGGGTCTGCTGCAGCTCCAGCTGCATGAAAAGGAACTGCACATTTGCTACAATCAGTCCCTTTGTTTGATGAAGCCAGAAAGGATCACAGTCAAGTCAAGAAAGCTCTCTAAATTCATACATTGGGGGCCGGAGATATACCACCATTTGTTCCAGAAGTCCGTGCCACGCTCAAATGAATTAGAGAGGCAAACGTCTGAGTCCGAGTATTTTGAGCAATGCAGAGGAATGTGTAGAGCTCAGTTGCTGCTGTCTCATTGGCAACACTCTGCATTTAACATCGATCTCAGATGAGGTGGCTGCGTGGAACATATTACACAATATGTCGCAGTTATATTCAGCATCCATGGAAAAAAAAAGGAAAATAAGTCTAAATATAAGTAAACAAACACTTCATTTTAATTCATGAAACTCTCTGTACGCCAAGATGCTTTATATTTCTGCTGTGTTGAAATGTTCTCGGTATATTTTTATGTTGGAAATCCTGTTTCCTGTATTCTATTTGTGTTTCTTGTGTGGAATATTACAGCTCCATCATATTTATGAGACAATTAAGTTCAGTATTAAATTTCCACATAATGTGGGCATTATTCTTATCCCACTGCAATGATAGTGCACACACACACACACACACACACGCACGCACGCACGCACGCACGCACGCACGCACACACACACGCACGCACACACGCTTTTCAATCACTGTTATTCATCTGCTCATCTGACAGCTCTGTCTGGGTTTATAAGCATGAGTGAGTAAGTTTCTCACTGTGCTGCAAGAACTAGCTGACATTCTGGATGGTATTTAGGGTATATTTGGTCAAAAGAGTAACAAGGCTGGTGAAGAACGTAAAGCACATTGAAATGAACACTTAAACTATGCAGCTATGGCACAATCATTTTCTCTCAGTCCAGTAATTTTGTTTGCATTCATTAACCGCACAGATTTCCTGCATGATCCTGCGTATTGGCATTCATTAAAAACACAGATAAGCCTAAATATTCAAATACAAACAATTTAACACCAGCTGGCATCATACTGGCATCATCAGCGAAAGGTAAGAAATACAAAATTCATTCATGCTACTTTCCTGGAAAGCGTGCATCCACCTGCCATCACATTTCTCATGCATTTTTTAGTCAACTGTTCTCATGCCAGGATGCACTTGAAAAGGCCTATCTGGTCCTTTTTGAGAAGCCATCTGCATGTTTCTTAAGTCCCCCATTGGAAAGTTAAATGAGCACATGAATATCCCTGGAGATCGTTTACCTGCACTGGACAGAAAATGCGATTTTTATGGTGGAGCAGACATTACAGTGTAGCCACAAAGTAGAATGGATAGCCTGGGTCTGAAGCTTATTTAACACTTGATGTCATGCGGCTGGATCATTTGCGCAGGCGGGATAAATCATTTGGAAAATGAAAAGTCCCTCGAGGTGACACCTGGGATCTAATCGGCTGTGATTGTAGGGATTGTAGATTCCCTTTGAAACCCAGTAGAGTGGTTCAAAACGGCCGGTCAAGGTTTTCCGGCTGAATTGTCTGAGGGATTAAATATGGCTTTGCTTGAGGAAAACTCTCTTTACATATACATATAGTTCACTCTCCGCCCATGAAAATGTCCAAAATCTAACCAGAGAGCTGGCTTACAGGAAAAGGTGGCTCAAGCTATGCTGGATATCATAGAAATTCCCAACGAGCATATTTGTTGTTGCAGTTACATGTATCGCCCGACGGATGGAGCCCAAACACAGAGCTTTGCATGTCTGCTTCTGGTCACTTCCAGGGATTTAGTCTGTGAGGTTCATGCATGGAGACTGAATAAAACATGATGCTTCCCTTATGCCTTCGGCAAAATAACAACATGGAGACTTCATTTCATTGCTGACATCTTATTCAGCCCTTTTAACATTTAGCTATTTCAAGGGCTTATCTCTCTGAGCAAGGTCTTTTGTTATGCAAATGGTGGGCTCCAAGGCAGTTTTATTGATACAGGTCAACAAGGTATTAATAGAAGAAACAAGGAAAAGGCATTTATGGCGCATTTCCTGGGTTGTTTCTTTAGTGACTCATTACATTCATATCCAGAGGCAGCAGTGTTTTCATGCTGCCTGGGTCTCAGCTGACCGCCCACTTGAAGCTCCCATGTAAATACACTTTGTTTGTCACGAGCTATAGTTCCAGCTAAAGGTTGCAGGCACTGACCTCAGCCCAGGTCTAATTAATCAACAGAGCAGCGCAACGTCCCACATCATTAGCCTTATAGGAGCAAGGGGTTCATAAGTGACACAGTCCAGACCCACGAAGCAAACTCACTCTCACTCGGCTGTGTTCAGCGTATCTGTTGCTGCAGAACTGATCCACGGGATCAGAGCAGAGAATCACCGCTCCTGTTTACTTCATTTAATCTCCAATCGCATCTTTAATCTGAGACAAAACATCCAGTGCCTGCACTGTTTTGACTTTGACTGCTAAACTCCAGTCTGCGTTTCCGATGACATATATCGTTATACATCGTTATATGAGAGAAGCAGGAGATTCATGTGATTCAGATGACCTCTTAAAGAGATTCTATTTCACAAGGTGGTGAAAAATATCAAGGAGGAGAATTAGTTGTTTTTCCTCAGCGTTCACTGTTTTATTTCGCCACTCAGCCTTTGTCACACATCACCTGTCTCACCCTCACCCTCGTGTGCTGCACCGGTGTCTTGTTGCCTCTCCCACAGTGTCTAGCCTGTGTCTCCCTCTTCCTCTGTACCACAGCGCCATCTTTATGAGAGAGTTCAGGCAATTTTTTTGGTATGTCTCTTTACTCTCTACTGTTTACCACACTGACCTTGTCATTTGGACCTGCCTTTTCACCTGCTGCACTAGCTTGTTCAGTCTGCATTGTTTGTCCTCGTCTAGATTTTTTTGCGGGCGATTCGACATGTTGATCATCAGTCGGTGCGTTTTTGTTTTTGTTTGTTTTGTTTTGTTTTGTTTTTTTAAACCCTGCCTCTTTCTTTTGTCGTCCACACCCAACAGACTGACAGAACTAGTGCCGTTTTACGTCCTCTTCAGTCATATACAGCAAGACTAATTTGATAATAATAGCAAACATTGGTTTGTTAACAGTTTTATCTCTGCAGTAGATCTTTCAGCTCCCCTTAATGCCTGATGTATACAGCCTACTGCCGCCCTCTGGTCTGGAGTTAATACCCCTACAAAGTCACCAGACATCAGCTGCTGAAATCTTTACAGTTTTTTTCCTGTGAGACTTTTTTGCACCACACAGAGCGACACAGCAGGGGGCTTTTTCTATCTCTGACTCTTGACATTTGGTTGGCGTGTCCTGGCCCTAAGGAAGGTTATGGTGAGTGTTTTGATGTCATGTTTCCCAAGGGCGCTCATTTAATTTAACAAGGACAACCTTTCCCTAAAAATATGATAATTTACTCCAGAAATGTAATGTCAGCTGGTCAGTAGTGGCCTGCTATACTGGGAGCCGGTGAGTGCTTTGGCTCCTGCTTTCCTACATAGCAAGATAAAGTTTTTTAAAATGTAAAATCAACTTGAGAAAGGTCGCTCTCTTGTTCCGTGCTGAGGGCATCCCTTCAGTACGTACTGTTTTTCTTTTCTAAACACAAACTCATTGTGATTTTACTAGCATTTACCAGCATTTTTTTTTGACTTTTCTCCATTCCTCGCACGCTCTCAACCCCTTGCTGTCCATTTTTTTTTTTTTTTACCGCACCAGTCGGCTGCGCGCTCTGACTAATAATTATGGTAGGTGCATCGAGTTATTGGTCGAGCAGGTACACAGTCTAGACTTCGGAGAGACTGTAGCTGCCCTGTGTGGTTCACACATTTGATTTGGCATTTTTAGCATAGGCCTTGCACTATAGGTCAATCAGCTTGTCAGATTGCCAGAAATAAAATAAAAGTATTAAATAAAAGTAAAAGAATAAATAAATGAATAGACAAATAAATAGATAAAAGAAATAAGTATTTTGGTATGTCTTTTTTTCACTTATTGCTGTGCCAGGTCAGCATAATGCTCGTTTTGAGTCATTTTGAAACAGATAGATAAAGAATTGTGTTAAATTAAAGTGTGTGGAATGGAATCAAATTGAATTAAATCACAATGAATATCTGAGTTGATATGTCTCTTTCAGAAGCATAAGAAGCTGCAAAGGTGAGTTGGAAAAAAGAATCAACAAGTGTTATGGTGATCATTGTTTATGCCAAGTTCTTGTTGACATCTGCAGAGTAGCAATAAGAAGCACGCTGGCCGGAAACGTCACAAAGTGGCATCGTTGGTGCAGGGCCTGGGACGGGAAGTCTCTAGAGCAGGTGATTAAAACCGACATCATTGGTAAACAAGTACCGAGCATCAGCGATATCGGTGAGGTGAAGGGAGGTGAGGCGTCTGCGCGCAGCCAAAAGGAAACTACGAGACACAGCCACAGCCTGTTCACCCTGCTGCCATCTGGGAAAAGACACAGAAGTATCTGTTGCCGTACCACCAGACTACAGAGCAGCTTTTCCCCTCAGGCTGTGAGTCTCCTGAATTCATCCTCCACGGTCCATCTTGTATATTTATTGTTCTTTGACATGTACTTATTTCCATATTGTTGTTTTTATTTTTCAGCTTTTTTAATATTTTCTTATGTGCCTTAGGGAACTACAAACGATCACGTGTTGTCCACTGATCATTGGAAATCATGAAGCTTGAATCATTTTTCCGGAAATGTATTTCGTTTAACTGATGAGACATTTCGAGTCTTGAACCTGGATTTGCGAAATATTAAATACCAGTACAAATTTGTAAATAATGGACTGTGAAAAAAAGGCAGCTCTACCCTGCACATACTCAAATGCAGGAGCCGCCACTAAACAGCTCTTTGTTTTGAGCACTTTTGGACGTGTGTGAGACAATTTCTTATCCACTATCTGACCTGCCTCTGTATTCAAACCATAGTCCTTCCAAGCACACGTCTTCTTTTCAAAGGTCAGGGGAAGAGCTGGGGAAAAGAGCCATCTGTTTCACAGTTGTCTTGTATACTCTGTGTGGGGACGTGGAGAAAAAAAAATATATCTTGCCATGTGCAGGAAAGGAAGAGCAAAGAAAGGCACACTGTCAGTGTGAGAAAAAATTAAGCTAGAAATCAGTGAAGCATCAACTTGTGCTCTACTTCACCATCTGATAATGAGAAAATACAGTTTTCCATCAGTCCCTTCTTATTTGTAGGACCGTACACCTCACTGGTTTGAATTTGCTTTACAGAAACACTATTTGTGTTTCACACATTCGTAAGTTATTTCAAAGTATAAATTAAGTAGGATATCAAAGTCTGAACAAGGTGAGAACGTGGTTATTTCCACTGGAGATGCTTAGATGTGAATCTGATGAAATGAAGGAAGCAGAGTTAGCTCGGTATTTTTGGATTTTGTGACCATGCTTTGTCTTTATTTGAAATGTCATTTTGTTTTTTCTTTTTTATCTATGATGGGATCAATGCTTCTGAATCAGACCAGAGTCAAATTTGATTATCTTTTACGTCTCATGGTGTTTTCCGCCACCACCGGCCATTGCTACATAGTCCAACACATACAAATACAATAAACACTGTCAAATTAAGTAAACTTTTTGTTCTGTTTGCACCGGGTGAAAATAGTCAGAAGGCAGCAGATATGCTATTTACTTGCAACCCCCTAAAACAGAATGTAATCGGTTCAAAGTCAACCAGCGCAGCTTTGGATGCAATAGGTCAGTGGTTAAGGTATAGCATTTTCCCCCCCCTGGGTAAGTAAGTTTTTTTTGTCTTTTTTCTTTTTTAGATTTCAGTTTTATGCTGTGTTGTGCTGAATTCATTCGACACCAACTAACATCTGAATAATATAATGGCATTAGTCAGGCATTAGCCAGTGGCAGACATCTTCTGTTTCCAACTCATTAATAGTCTGTCAATCCAGCTAATGCCAAAGAAAAACATAGTGAGCCATGACAACATTGGAATGAAAAGAAATGTTCATACTTATTAGGTTTATTTATTTATTTATTAGGTTTTAACAACACTGGCAAGTAGCCAACTTCAAGAACAACTTGCGAAAAAATAGCATGTCGTGTCAGATAATTAGTGTTTCCTCAAAACTTCAATATCCGTTGTCATCAGTGCCAACTTGCAGCATTTCCCCTTTGGTTGTGTTGTGAGTGTTTGGTCGAGCAGATAGAGGACATTTTTGGGGTCCAAACTCTTGGATACACTATTTCTGCAAAGGTTGAGCAACGATAATCATCACCTGTTAAATCACGGCTGCAGGTTTGTCATTTGTTACATTACATGCACCTGCAGAAACAAACATGGCACAGCGGCAGCGTGCAGCTGGATCATGTTGTGGATTGTATGAAGATATGAACGTCCTGGGAATGATGTTTTAATAATGTGTATGATTTTGTTGATTGTTTTTAGTCTGTGTGGTCTACTTATATGTGATTATATTGTAGTGGACAGTCTGTTGCAGCTGTCCCCTCCTCAGAGACAAATTTCTCCCGCGGGAGACATTAAACGAACCCTCTCAGACTCAACTGCAGCATTGTTAAAGCATATGGACGGATACGCGGGCAACCAGCAAGTTATTGAAACAAACAGCCCACCTGACAGCAGAATACGCCATCCTGACACTGCAACCGAATAACCACATTCAGTCACACACCTGCAGAGGAACATGCATTCCCTCAGAACTAGCAGCAGCGCACTTGTGCCCACAAACATGATGAAGAAATAAAACAGGCAACACAGCAGGATGTAAATGTGATGACTGCATGTCAGCAGTAAAATCATAGTTCAGGTTAGTTGTTGAAAGTTCTGTGTGCCGCCGCTGATGATCTGATATGCTTAAGTGTAATCCAAGTTGTACAAACAAAGGGATGTCCTCCGCTCGGTTCGTCGTCTACGGTGGCCTGTAGAGACGGCAGTTATCGTGAGGAATCACAGAGGCTTAACTTTGTTATTTTATCCAGTAAGCACTTCATGAAGTCCGCAGCCGGAGACAAGTAGCTGCTGGCAGGTTGATTTGGGGCTGAATTAGCACCCATTTGTCCAACATCTGACAGAGAAAATACCACAGCTCGTGGTGGAGCTTCAAGTAGTCCCACTCGGGCCGACATTAAAAAAAGTATTCAGTGACACTTGTTTGTTAACTGGCGAGCTACACATATGTCACTTACAAAGTCATACACAAACAATAGACAAGCGCATTGCTTGACTCAGTTGGATGGACTTCCTGACGGCCACAGAGGAGGCCTAACGCGCAGGGCTTGTCCCAGTGTTGCTGATGTCATTTTTGAGATGAGATCATCTACGGCCTCCTCCTCCGCTGAGTGGCAGGTTTCATTTGCGGGGTCTGTCACGTTACGTGACAGGGGCCAGTGCCCCGGAACTAATTTATTCTTCTCTTTAGGCAAAATTGCATTTCTGGCCCGCCTGTTACACATTCAATAGAACATACGCAATCATGTAGTTAACAAATTGGAGAACTGACGTGTCGCCCTGTACGTATTGGCGGGTTGTAGCAATTAATTCAATGCAAGGAAAAAAAGAATGAAAGTGGTTCTTTCAATAAAATATGGGTTTGTAATCTCATGCTCTTAGTGATTGCAAGGGGCAGGTGGCAAAACCGGGTAAGGACGTGAGTAAATGAATGTCACTTTAATAAATGTATCAGACTGTGAAATCAATTATAATCGATCCCTCATTTATGAAACGTGGCAGGGACATTTATTAAGCCTCTGAGAGTTTGGAGTTTGATTAAATGGGCCGGACATCCCTTCCCGGTTGTTGTCAAAACAATGTTTGGTTTTGTAAAGTGCCTTAATAGTGTGTCACAGTAAAATGTATCCGCTGGTTGAGTCTTGTCAGTTTGTGAGCAGGTGTTGTCTCCGTGCCCGTCGGAAAAAGCGGGGCAGGTATTTTTCACCATTAGCGACACGATCCAGCCGCACCGCTACAGCTAATTATTAGAAACCACAATATTGCAAATCGATTTCACTTTACAAATAGGTGTAACCTGTGTGTGGTTCTGACGTCATTGCCTGAAGCTATGTCGTTTTCGCGAGCTTCTTCGGCTTTTTTTGGTTGCCTGGGTGGCATTTTGGATATGTGAGTCGCTTTGGCCAGCTCAGACAATGACACGTAAGCACAACAAGTCAAGATGGAAGCAGCCAGTCAGGGGTGAGTAGGGTATTATGTTAGAAACATTTTTCATTACAGAGGAAGGTGCTGCCCAGACAGGATCAAATATTCTGTACTTAAAGCTTTACACTCAAGATAAGCAATGAATTAGCTTTTACTGGCATTAGATTTGCATCAGTGCATTAGATTGCATTTGGGCTTCTCTCTCTTCCTCCATCCTCTTTCACACGCACACACACACACACACACACACACACACACACACACACACACACGCACACACACGCACTACCTACAATTCAATTTTCGTAATCAGATTCATTCTCACTACAGACGATGAAGTTTCTGCCAGGAGGCGACGCTGGGGACTTATATCAACATCCTGAAACACAAGTCTGATGTGTAATTTAAATTTGGCCCCATGCCACTGAGCTAATTAAAGATTTAAATCTGTTTGGATGGTGAACACAAATCGATAGTGCTCTTTAGACACTTTAGTAGAGTCATCAGTCGGAAAGTTTTGCAAACAAGTTTCTTTATGGACCGTTCAAGGCCTGAAACCAGCAGTAACTTTTGCTCGCTGCAGTTTGATATCAATCAACATTTCTCTGTGTCCCGCCTCGTATCACACAAGTACGCTCACTCTGCACGATGCGATAGACATGACGAGAGGTGTGATTTATCTCCAACTCTCTCTCGCTTTAATCTTCGGTGAACTTACTGTATTGACAACATCTCTGTAATTATGGAATCACTGGCTGCAGCATGAAAAATGTCAGAAGATTCTCGCAAATTGAAGCAATGAATTCAAGTAGCAGCGTCCTTTGATTAAAGTACTCTCCACTCATTTCATAATTTTGGATGTCTCTGTTTCAAATGGTTTCATCTCATGACAATTACTTTGTTGATGTAAAAGAAGAGCGATACAGACAAGAGGGAGTTCCACTGGTGTAAATGTTGCATTCGCAGTCATTTTAAGGCAGAAATAGAAATACAGTGCTAGTTAAATTCATTGCTGATGAGGGAGAGGGAAATTTTCATCTTATTAGACTTGAAATGCTTTAGTTCTAACCCTGAAATGTGCTGCAATGCAAGTGGAAGTGTTGTTCTGCGCTAAGTGCGCGTCCAGCAGTAAGTATGAAAACGAATGGATTTCATCTCTCAACCTTGGAACTGTCGCAGTTCTCCCAGGGCCGGCTGGCCTTCTGCTTGATCCACGCTGCATGTTAAACCGTGGACAATGTGAACGGGATCAGCGCAACCTTGGAACCAACAGTTATTGCATTGATTTGAATGGTGCTGTGGTGCCTTGTACAATATTGGAATACGGTAATTTATTTTTAATTTTTTTCTTTATCAACAAGGCAAAAAGAGAGAGAGAGAGAGAAAGTGATGTGATGATATCCCGCTGCTTGGTCTGAATAAACATGTCAGAGTCCCCACTAAGATTCATCCGGTTTACTGCTTTGGATTTAATCCCTGTAAATACAAGTTTGTTTCATATTCATTCATTCATTAACGCCTGAAATCTTGCAGACAAATGCTTCTTTTTTTAAATTTTGGAGAAGTAAACTTTGTTTTTACATCATTATTTGTCAGTCTATGCATGTGTTGACCTGAATTATTCGCACGGAACGCAACTCTATTAAAAAAAAAAAGAGAGAATATTTATTCATTTCTGCTTTGTGTTCATTATGATGTTATAATGAAGTTTGGTGGTGCTTCATTGTTGATTCTGCATTGTCTGAGATGACACTGCAAGTCTGTGTTTTACCATATCAAATAAACATTTCCTGACTTCCAGACACTGCCCTTGGTATTCTGGCAGTCCATTTATATTTAGTCTCTAATGAGCAAAACTTTATATGCCTGATGGCATCATAGTTGAGCAGCAGAGAAGTTCTGCTGCTGTTCTTCATGATTGCAATTAATATCTGGACTGCTTTAAACAAAGTGAGTAACAGGAAGATTCATAAATTGACTCCAGTTCCTCTCCAGTGGTTTCAGAGACTTTACTCTAAATAAACTTTCTGAGATGACAGCCCTGTGGAAATAAAAGGAAGCTGATAACCGTTGAAGCGGTGTGGGTAAAAACAGCTACATACAGTATTGAAGATGATTTTTGGGACGTTAACCTCTGTTACACTTCTTCAGAGAGAATCCGAGGAGATTAGAGTGCAACGCGAATCAAATATAAAATGTGTCATTGTTTAACTACTTTTAAAGTTCACGTCATCGTTTTTTTTTTTTTTTTTTTTTTTTTTTTTTTTGAACCAAAAAAGGTTTGAAGAAAGCCACAAAATAGCAAAGGAATAATTATGGGGCTTATGGTCTAATGGTGTTCCCATCACTTACAAGCTGTAGTTCACCCGAAACAAGACACGCCGTTTTATTTGCATGTCTAAATAGAAACATTTTTTTCTGTTAAATTCATGTTTTTGT
>KV751316.1:13096240-13132700 GCA_001698575.1 Mola mola
ACAGTTTCTCCTTTGTCCTTCTTCTGTTGCTCTCTTTATTGTTTTCCCCACCCCATTTTGTTTTGTTGCTAGTGGATTTGACTTTGACTTCTGATTGGTACTCAGCATTTTATCTCAACCACCATGTTTAAAAGTGCGCAGAAGCAGGCTCATTCTTCTCTCACCATGCTTCATGACAAAGTCACACAACAGGTGCAGGCAGTACAAGAGAGTTTGTGCACTGACTCTTGTCCTCTTTGAAGAAAGAAGGATTAATGTACAAAAATAATATTTTGCAGACCTTGTTACAAGGGATTAAAAAGTATTGAAAAATGATGCACAAATATGACAAATGCATGTTAACAGTGAAAGAATGCAATAGCAAATCTTGTATCCAGGTTAAAAAATGTTTAATATCCATACACCAGTTCCCATCCTGCTGTCAATTTTCAGTTCCACTGCAGTTCTTGGAAAAGAAAGGAGCCCTATTTGCTTTAGTAGGAAGTTACGTATTATACGATTACTGTCTTTGTCTGTCTTACACTTAAATATGGGTCTAAAAGGCATTTTAGACCCATATTTTGACATTGCCTCTGAGATACTCTGAGTGCTCAAATGTGACACCTAGTGGCAATAAATGACATTCAACATCTTTAAGTTCTGCTCACTTTTAATGGGATCAATGACAAGATGACATGATGCTCGAGGTGGCGTCCAGCAAATGACGTGGGCTTCATTGATAATTGGTACTCTTTCTGGGGAAGATCTGGTCTAATTAGGAGAGACAGCATCCATCCTACGTGGGAAGGAGCTGCTCTCATTTCTAGAAATATGGCCAGATTTATTAGTCAGCCAAATTGACAATTTAGAGCTGAGGCCGGGAAGCAGAATTGCAGTCTTACACGCTTCTCTGCGCTTCCTTTAGATTCATCCACCTACAACCCCATAGAGACCGTGTCTGTCGACCGTTCACATAAATTATTTAAATCAGATAAAAAAGGTTGACATAGGAACATAGGAATTAACATTACTAATGAGGCAGTTTACAAAATAAAGAAAATTAAATGCAGACTATTGAATATCAGATCCCTATCATCTAAAGGTGTATTAATAAATGAGCTTATATCAGATAATAATATTGATTTATTCTGCCTTACTGAAACTTGGCTGTGCCAAGACAAATATGTAAGTCTTAATGAATCCACTCCTCCCAGTCACATTAACACACACATTCCCAGAGACACTGGCAGAGGTGGTGGAGTTGCAGCCATTTTCAATTTTGCCCTATTAATAAACCCTAAGCCCAGGCAAAAATTTAGTTCATTTGAAAATCTCATTCTTAGCATTTCAGATCGAACCATAAAAACTCAACCAACTATGTCTGTTATAGTGTATCGAGCACCTGGACCCTACACTGAATTTTTATCTGAATTTTCAGAGATTTTCTCAACCTTGGTCCTTAAAACAGATAAAGTTATTATTGTAGGTGACTTTAATATCCATGTAGACGTTGACACCCTTGATATTGTTCTGACATATGGCATTGAAATTGAGCACTTAAGAGTCTCTGCGCAAAATCTACTTTTATCAGATCATTATCTTCTAATATTTGAATTTCTTCTCATCAACTATAAACCGAGAGTCACTAACTATTATAGCAGATGCATATCTGAGGACACTTAAGAAATGATTCCCTCTGCAATAATTTCAGTGCCATATCCCAAAATAACAGAGGAGTCATATCTTAAATTTAGACCCTCCCAGCTTGATCACCTTGCTGATTTCACTGCCGGCTCTCTACGTGCTTCACTCGATTCTCTTGACCCAGTTAAAAAGAACACAAAAGCACTCAAGAGACTAGCTCCATGGTATAATCTTAATACTCGCAAGTTAAAACAGAAAACTCCCAAACTTGAAAAGAAATTTCTTTCCATTAAACTGGAAGAGTCAAGCCTGGCCTGGCAGGATAGCCTTAAAGTATACAGGAAGGCCCTTCGCCGTACAAGAATAAACCCAGGATTCTTTTCAACACTGTAGCCAAGCTGACTGAGAGCCATCATTCTATTGAACCGTGCATTCCTAGAGCACTCACAAGTAATGGCTTTATGAACTTCCTCATTAATAAAATTATACTTTTTAGAGAAAATATCCTACACTTCACAGATTCCAGTTCAGCAACAGGAATTATAGAGGCCATTATTAGTCTTGATGTGTTTTGGGAAAGCTTCCATCCAATTGACCTTCATGAACTAACGACAACATTATCTTCATCTAAATCGTCAACTTGTATACTAGACCCCGTTACCTACTAGGCTGCTCAACGACGTTTTACCCTTAGTTAGCACTCTGCCACTGAATATTATCAATCTATCCCTTGTAACAGGTTATATGCCCCAGTCTTTTAAAGTAGCTGTAATTAAAACGCTCCTAAAAAAAAAACCTACCCTGGACCCAGGAGTTCCATCCAACTATAGACCAATATCCAACCTCCCCTTTCTTTCAAAAATCTAGAGAAAGCAGTAGCGAAACAACTATGTAGCTTTCTTCAGTATAATAGTCTATTTGAAGACTTCCAGACAGGTCTTAGAAAGCATCACAGCACAGAAACAGCATTGGTGAGGGTTAACAAATGACCGTATTGGTGTTTCTTCTGAAGGCAACTGGACTTCTTATATTTTCTTGAAGGCGTTTCGTCTCTCACCCAAGAGGCTTCTTCAGTTCTAAATTTCTGGTAGGGAGTCCCCAGTCCCATTGTACTTTTTAGAGAAAATATCCTACACTTCACAGATTCCAGTTCAGCAACAGGAACTATAGAGGCTGGTATTAGTCCTGATATGTGTTCGGAAAGCTTCCATCCAATTGACCTTCATGAACTAACGGCAATATTATGTTCATCTAAATCGTCACCCTGAACCTACCAGAAATTTAGAACTGAAGAAGCCTATTGGATGAGAGGTGAAACATCTTCAAGAAACTACAAGAAGTCAAGTTGCCTTCAGAAGAAACACAAGACTACCATGACATGGATGAGTGAGAATCTTCACTAACAAATGACCGCCTCACTGCATCTGATTAGGGACTTATCTCTGTACTAGTCTTATTAGATCTTAGCGCAGCTTTTGACACAATTGATCATTACATCCTACTACAGAGGATGGAACACCAAATTGGCATTAAAAGATCTACTTTAAGATGGTTTAAGTCCTACCTATCTGATAGATATAATTTTGTTCATGTTAATGATGAATCATCAAGATATGACAAGGTTAGTCCCAGAGTCCCACAAGTTTCCGTGCTTGGACCAATACTATTCACTCTATGCATGCTTCCTTTAGGTAATATAATTAGAATGCTCTCTTCTCTGCCCCCTCTGACTCAGACTCCATCTCTGCTCCTCTAAATGTCCATATCCTTACACCAACTTTACTTCGTCTCCGGAGTCTTTGTGCTTTATCATCCTGCAGGTATTTCTAGGTTGCGGTGGAAGCTGCTGCTGTGGTCCTGCCTGATGCCTACTGCTTAACCCCTTAACGCTGATCGTCGTGAATTCGCATCATACCCAATTGCATTCAGACTGCAGCCCAGATAGCATCAGCTTGAAAAACACAAATAATTATTATTTTTTTTTATATTATTGTAAATAAATTCAGGCGTTAAGGGGTTAAATTAGGACAAGAGATCCTGTGACTTGGATCCTAGGCTGGATTGCTCAGCCTAGCCCATGGATTACAATGACTTCTGGACCAACATACTATACCAATACTGTATCTGGATTTATAGACTCATTTGAACTCAAACATTCTTAGTAAACTGTTATTGTCATGTTGTCAGGGTCTAAGGGCAGAGGGTGTCACATCTGTAGAGTTTGTCAAAGCCCAGTGGGATGATGTGTAAATTCTGATTTTCGGCTATACAAATAAAAATGTATTTGATTTTATGACATAACATGACAAGACTTTCACACACATCACATTTATATCTCTGGAAAGGTACAGCCTTACTCCAAAATTACATACAGTGGAAGTACATTAACATATTGTATACACCAAACTATTGGTGTCCACTGCTGTTTTTCTTCTCGCGTTGCTGTAGCTTTCATCGGTGAAAACAAATGTACATTTATTTTTAAGGTTACAATCGATCACTGTCCCAACCTTGATACACCGTTTCATCTGCTGAAGAGCATCCCTTGGAGGTGAAGAAGGCATGTTTTTTTTATCTGTAACTCAAATGCAGGGTTTGTGATTGATGTCAGTTTAATAAATCTGAATAACTCACACCCTTCATGGACACAACTGTCAGCAATCACAGAGAACAGTTAATAAATTCAGTTCCTGATTGTTGCATGTGTGAAGGATGTACGTTATCAGACAACACTGCAGTCTGCTCCCTTGGCAGTCTCATCAAACAATGCCATCATCCCAGATCAGCATGTGCTACATGGGTAGATAAGAACTAGTAAATTATACAGCAGTTCTCTAATCCAAGAGGCAGATGGTAAATTCTCTCCAGCAGCTACATTAAATCAGCTCCCCTCAACAGAAAAATGTCTCCTTTGGTTTGAACTCATGTATAAGTCCTTGCAGTATGGGGCCTCATCTGCCTTTTAAAACACCTCTCACTTGTCCTCTGTGGAGTTCTCCAATGTCCCGCAGCACATATTGTTAAACTGTGGATGAATGAACTCCTTAGGAGATCCAAACTCTTATTATGTAGATGAGTGAATCTTTATTTTAAGATTGAATTCTGATAGTGAGCGTTCCCTTTTTAGATATTCTCTCTCTATTCTCTCTTATTTTCATTAGATGTCCAGCTTTGAGGTGTCCTGGACAAAGCATAATCACTATTCTGCATTAATATGCTGATGAAATGTCGGGCTCCCGGCATAAACATGGCTTTTCATCCCCACCGTCCCGCCCCCACATTTTCCATCATGCCCATTTGGGCACACTCTACCTGCTAAAGGGGTTACGTCCCGACATCACACCAAGGATCCACTTCCTCACCACCCATTTAAGAATGAGGGGACAGCTCTCTCCGCTGCGCCTGGCTGCAGACACCATCTCCAATCTTTTTGAGTGCGGCTGTTTTACATTCTTAATATGTTTTGTGGAGGATGATTGCCTCCCTTGAAGACTGCTTAACACGCTTTCACTTGATCATTTTTCTCAGCAAAACCTGAAAAGCACACGTTATTTATTTCAAACAAAGAGGGCGCAGCTATCTGCACGACAAAGCAGCGCCACTTAAGTTAATACTACCAACCTATAATTTATGAAATTATTACAGGGTATGGTAGCCACTTATCTACTGTTAAATAGGTTTCTGGTTTTTGTTTTGTTTTTTTCCTGAAGGATCAATGAAAACTGTTTTTCTACAAGGTCAGAAACTATATCTCTGTGGACTCCTGTGATGATGCTGACACAGTCAGAACAAGTACATCGTTCCTCGAAGCATCACTGTCATACCCTTAATCACAGTAAAGAATGTCTTTTGACCAAAATTCCTGATAAGAATTGTGTGAAGAAATGATTTTATGTCCACTAGTCAGCCACAACACTAAAACCAGTAAGTGGTGGAAAACTTGCAAAAGTTTTCAAACATGTTTGTGGTCCAAACTTGGAAAGCTTAAATAAAGCTGATCACAATGAAAAAATGATGTGCATTTCTGTGTATAATCTCTGATTTCTGTGCATTATGTATTTACCCTCAATGAAAAAGAGCATTTTAAAAATCCATTTATTCCTGCATTTATTTTTGTTTTTTTCTTCTCTTTTTTCTTTGTATTTCTCTACTTTGTCATGTTTTAAATGAGGAAAAAGCAACACGTAGATCGAGGAACGTGCCAGCCCAAGTCTTCGACCTAACATCCAGGTATCAGTCCAATTATGCATTCACAGGATGAAGGGCATGTGAGGATGGACCAAAGGACATCCTCAGAGGACCTCTGTCCATTTCCTGAGAGAGACATACCATTACAATATCAGGCAGGTAGATTTGATATTGTGGCAGACTCGTGTATGATGTCCACTCAAAGTCACGTAGAAGTTACTGCTTTTCTGCAGCTGTATTTGAAACAAATTTCAAAGTTTGCATAAAAATGTGACTATATAGAGCTGCAACTAATGAACAACTCCCCGCTGGGGTCGGTGTGGTGCCGCAGTGGCGTACTGCTCCCACTTTCGACTTGTATTCCTTGACAGGCTTCTACATGCATGCAAACACGCACACACAAATATGAACACACATCAATCGCTTGCTGTCATTTCGTACAGTGGCTGCGATTTTTGTTTTTGTTTCTTGTCTTTTATTTGTTGTTGTTGTTGCTGTGTTTTTTTTTTTTTCTTCAGGGTATTAGTCTGTTTGCACCCCTTGCTGCAAAATCAATTTGGCACAACAAGGCCTCCAGGTCCCCATTCTGGCATGCCAAGAAGCTGGGAAAGACAGGTTTAAAAAAAACTAAATAAATTGATAGGAATAATTTTAAGATAAGACTGAAACCATTATTCTAAATAGTTGTTGATTAATTTTCTTTCATCAACTAATCGATTAATTGCTGCAACTCTAGTCCTGCAATCATCATCATCGTTTGGATATCATCAATTTTCAGGGAAATAATGCTGGACGACTTTCAGTAGACCCTGTAGCGTTCCATGATTTGTACTTCACAAAGTCTCAGTACACAATAATCTCTGAGCTGTGATAACTGTCATCCTGAAGGTCAAGTTTTCCAATAGTCTGTCCTCAGAATTTGAGATAGCCAAGGTACGAAGAGATGGAAATAGAATACGCAAAAAAAAAAATGATTAGAGTGGAATCTGGCATTTTGTGTGTGGATGCACTTTGGCACTCAGAGACTGATTGTGAGTGACACTCAATGACTAGCCCAGCCTTTCTGAGCATCTGTGCTGTCACTGACAGTGAGCGGTGGTGGGGTTGTAGCCCATGTCATCATGTGGCTGTTATTCCCTCGCTGAATAACTTAGAGCAGAAAGATTATATTCGACAACGGTATACAGCCAGGATAAAGTAATGCTGGCATTTCTTCCTTTCCAAGCAGAGGTCTGTTGGGTGATTTAACACACCCCTGGCTGCCATATTGGAAGTCTTCACTCTCAGCTTGGGTGGTTTTTAACCTTTAATTGTGATTCTAAACAAAGCTGTAACTGTGTTGTCTCAATTAGACATGGGAACCTGATATTTCTCTAATAAAACTCATCAACTTTCGGTGATGATGTCAGCTTGTTTGAATGTGAATCATAGCATTGTCTGCTAACATTACTGTCTTGGCCTTAACACATCTGATGTTCACAGCAGATCATTTGTGGTGTCAACACTCAGGCACTGGCCTGGGAACCAAACTCTGTGTCCCGATTTCCTGGCTTATTACACTGTAAAAATGAACTACTTTTAACTTCATAAAGTTAGCTAGAAAAAAATACATTTCCTTTCTGAGTTGCAAAGGTGGGAATTGAAGAGCCAGAAAAGTCATGATCTACAACCTATCTACGAAAGAAATTTACAGGTCAGCAGCACCACATAGTCAAGGTTTAAATCCAAAGATGATTTTGCCATCAGCGCCCCTTGACTTTGGAATAACCTACTTGAGAAGACAAGGCTGACGGACTCTGTTTTTTCATTTAAATCTTTCCTCAAAACTTGTTTCCTCTTTTATTCTCTATCATTTTTGTCATGTTTATCTACTGTATTTATCTTTATTTATTATTCATTATGCTTGGCTACAAATTGAATGTAAGCCATAAGGAGCAATACACTCCATGGAGAAGACAGTTGGAAACTAAGATAAAGGCAACACGGAGAGAGGTCAGCCAACTGTCAGAACTCGAGACGGGCAATGCTCAGTGGTTGGTGGACTTGAGAGAGGACCACAGGCATCTTCCAGAACAAGACCCAGTAAACATCACAATGGCAGACATCCAAGAAAGAGTCTCAGGGATAAACAACTGGACAGCACCAGGCCCTGACATGATCCACAGCTACAGGCTAAAGAAGCTAACTGCGCTCTGTGAACGCCTGGCAGCTCAGATGAACCAGCTGCTAAAAGATGGGACCCACCCAAGATCGACAGGACACTAAGAGCCTTCATCAAGAACTCGATGGAGCTGTGGAAGACAACTCTAGAAGCCAATTCAAGGCTGATTGCCCAAGTTAGCATCAAGTGCGGCATATAGGAAATGCCCTGCCCTCCCCGCTGTTCTGCGTTGGGCTGAACCCCCTCAGCCAGATCATCACAAAGAGTGGCCTCGGATACAGGTTCAGAAATGGAACAACGATCAGCCCCTCCTCTACATGGATAACCTCAAGCTGTACGTGCAAGGAAGTCAGCCACAGCCAAATACCTTCGTAGAGTAAGGCAGGTCCTGAGAAGTCACCTGAATGGTCAGAACAAGATCTGAGCAACCAACAACTATGCCCTGCCCATCATCAGATACCCTGCGGTAGTGTTAGATGTCACAATGCCAAGTGATAGCAACATCAGGAAGAAGTAACACGAGAAGCTTGAGAAATACCAAGGTCTAAAAGAGGAGCTGGAGAGGATGTGGGGAGTAAAGGCATCAGTGGTACCAGTGGTGATAGGAGCACTTGGGGCTGTAACCCCCGAGATCTCTGTCCAGAAGAGCGCAATCCTAGGAACAGCTAAGATCCTGCGCAGGACCCTCAGGCTCCCAGGCTTCTTGCAGAGGACCCGAGCTTGATTGAGACACAAGAGACCACCCACAGAGGGCTAGTAGGGAATTTTAATTTTTTAGTAAAAACTAAATATCTTGCTGTTCTAATACTTATTTTGTCCATATAAGGCTGAAGGGCAGCACCCTACCCTGTTATAAACATGATCACCACAATGCTACTTTTATAAACTTTATTTCTTCATCCTGTTTATTACTTAGATATTACATCTCTGGTTCATTGTGTAATGCTTTTATCAATCTTGGACCTTATCATATTGAAAACATGAATATTTTACCTGAAGAATGTTTGCAAAAACTTACAAATGTGGCCTCCAGTAAATCTGAGAAATGCTCCCATGAGTCTTTGGCATAATGATCAACCATTGGTTGCTCATTCGTAGAGCACTAGCTGTCTGTGATCTGTCACCCAGCAGTTGAAAGAAAGAATTCGACATGACAGCACTGTTTTTCATGCAGGTTTGACTGATCAGGCTATTTGGACAGTTTTTCAATGGACTTGGACGAAGTTGTCAGCTGTGGCTGTCTTGAGATTAATGATACAATTGCCCAGCCTCTACAAAAACTACGAGGTCCGTAAAGACATATGATAGCACTTAGCTTGAATTTCTGCAAGCTTTTTGTTTTCCAATAAGAAAATGTGATCGCCAAGCATCTGAATACATCACCCATTTTGCCCATCAAAGAAAGAATCGATGGCCTCCCGCCCTTCACTGTTGTTTGAGGAAATAAAACAAATTTGGAATCATGAGCTGCAATCCTTAGCAAGAAACAAAGGTTTTCTGTGGCTGAGGGAAGCAGTTCGGCTGCTTTTGTTCTCGCTGCAAAGCTCCTGTTGACTTGACCTAAGTCAGAATGACATGTTCACCTCCTATTCTCAGTACCTATTTCTGGATGACTAACTTACTCTGACATTGCTAGGGGCAGCACTTCCTCTGTATTACTCACAATATAAAATCTCACTAATCTATTTTGGCTGCTATTTATTACATGCAAAAAAGGAGGATAAAAGGGAATAAAATGTGTTTTGTACCATCACAGCTGATTTTCTAAACATTTGGTCTGCATTTTTGTAGGCTTTGAAAAGGAAATTGGTTAGACACTATTTATTTTGTTCACATTTAACACCAGTTGGAATGAATGATGGGCGCCAAAGCTAGGACTCTCTAATATGTAACAAAATATAATTCATGTTAATTTCTGCGAGGGAAATGTCCGTCGCAAAAGAGCAGAACAAATGAAATAAAAATAAACAACATTCTAGTTCTAACCAGTAACAAGGAATACAGCTGAATGGGGGGTTCATTTACAGTATACACAATTTGTTTTTACACACACAAGGGAACGTGTGCTTTGTCTTCAAATGCTCATCATATTCTGACTTGTCTAACCACTCTTAAACAACATATAAAAGTGCATTGTGTTTTGTAGGATTACAACCTTTTGCTCTCCCAGTTAACTGAAAGAAATGTATTTTTGTAACATGAAAAGTACATTTACGGTCCCAGAGGAAGCCTTCCAGACAGTCTGAATGCCTTTTACTGGGTAATCCAGAAATATAACGTAAGTCCGTAATAGTACCAAAAAGGCTTTGGGGAAATGTAAGAAAGAAGGGGCATGGGAAAAAAAAGAGTCAACTTTGAACTCATTTTAATCAACCTATTCTCTCCACACGTAATAGGCTACATTTATAAATCTAGTCCATCAGAATGAGAATAATCACCCGTGGTTTCTCATGGTACATTCACTTTGAGTCTGTATCAAAATTTAAAACGCAGCGCGTTGCACGAAGACGTCTTCCAAGGGTCTGATTGTGGAATAAGGTCCTGACGACAAGAGCGTTTGGAATAAAATATGCCTGAAGATTAAAACCAGCTTGTGTGTTTGATGCTGTAGTGTTGCCTGCAACAGCATCCATGTTAATTTTATATCTTAACTCACTCCATCTCATCGTTTTCACCTACACTAGAAAATCCTGCCGGCTGAAATGTAAATCTGAGCAAACCAAACATGAACCACATGAATTTGTGAATCTCCTTGCTTGAGTTGAGTGAGAATGTATGACACGGCAATCAAAACTGCCAAATCATGGCTTTTTTTTATTCTGATCGGGTCTAAAATTGAACAAAATTCATTCTATCGTGCGGATGTTACTGCGTTTGAGCTATCAAACCTGAAGCGGCTGGCGGGATGCAGTCAGATCCTGAGCGCAGCTGAGAGCTCTGTTCTATTTATAATGCACGCTGCACTCGCCTGTCCTCATGAATAAACCTTATTGGGATGAGTGCTTCCCACTGGGGCTACAATATGGGAGTAAAGTGAAGGGTAATGTCCACACTTCCACCACATGGAGGTAGAATACATCAGCAACTTCTGCAAGTAGGAAAATTATGCATTTGGTCATAAGTGGATGTCGCTTGATTTGAAGTGTGTCTATTTCTAATAACTTAGTGAGATAAGAACAAGCTCAAAAATGACATGTATACAAATATCTATGAAGTGGTTTCAAGGTTAGCAGTCATTTAAGTAGGCTACTTGTAATCTGAACTAGTTTGTACTAATGAGCCGTCTTGTCGTGGATTTAATTTGCAGCATGATGTAAATCTCAGCCCCCACTTGGCAGGATAGGACAGATGGCTAAAATAGGCATATTTAACAGTGAATATTTGAACTGTTTCGTTTGCATGTTTGGTTAAAGTCACTGAGTTGATGTAGTGATAGATAATATATCTTACGGTCCTCATAAAATGTGTTGCATAGGGTTATGAAAGGTCTGTGAGCATATGTCTGAGTCTCTGATTTGAATGACAGATATTGTAAAGCATTTGTGTTTTTATCTCTCTTGTAAGAGTGAATGTTCATCACTGTTTGTGATGATGAATATAATAAACTTTGTGCCCTCTGGATCGTATGGCAGCATAAAGGTAATGAGTCAAGCATGCGAGTAGCCTGAGTTGGGAGGCTACTGTGACTTCAACAGTGTTGTTGTTGCTGTTGCTGCATTGTTTGGTTTATCTGGTGATATTTCTCAAGCATGCTGCTCAAATTTAGGTACATGTGAGGACATATTTTTCAGAAGCCACTAAAAGCCAACCAGAAAAAGTTTCCTGAATGTCTGAGTGACAGAAACAGTCCAGGATATAATTGACTGACAACGACACTGTGGTGTTCGGTGTTCGGTGTTCGGGCCAAGAAAGTGCCGTTCAAATTTCAAAGACACATCACCTCCTCTTCATATTTCATACCATAACAGAAGCCCCAATTTACTTTTCAATTCCCATCTTCCAACAAAAAAGACACCACTGCATTTGTAAACAACTGTCTCTGTTTTTTCCAACTCAGTGCTTTGATGCGACCCCAAGGTGATGCCAGTGGGATTGACAACAGGGCTTTTGGTTGTGGAATAAATCACCAAGATAAGCCCTACCCTCTCTCTGCTGTGCTCCTGGACACTAATATATCTCACATATAGCTCACTGCCCCAGTGACTCCATTCAGATTAGGGAAACGACAAGGTGCCTTGAGGGAAATGAATTGCATGCATGCAATTTACTAATACACCGGAGACGAAACACCTCATAAATGCCTGCAGGTAAGGGGAAGACTGTCGATCTGACAGCGGCTATTTTATCCCAAACCAACACGCTGCTTATAACACAGAAAGGTGTGAAACAGCCCAATCTTGAATATGAGTATGTTAACTAAAAACAAGACCTAAACAAAAAGAGGCACCTCATCAAAAGAACTGTAAATGGAGTTAATAAGGTCAATGGTCACCAGTGAGGTGGTGGATTTGAGGAAAACTGGGTTCCTCGTGTCGCCTGAAAGAAAAAAACAGCATTTCTGCTCAGAAAGCTGTTGTACATTTAGCGTCATTAAATTCAGACCTCAAATTAAACTCCTATTTGGAGTCATTCCTCCTCTAAAACCATTTTAGTTGTCGTGCATGAAAAAAAATTTACTCTTAATTTTTTTGTGTCCCATTTACATTTTGTCAGAAATGGTCACAGCAGGGGGGACGCATATTACATTACAGCCAGACAAACACAAAACTGGCAGGCAGCTTATCCTATGGCTGCATCACATCTTATTTCACGGGTAAATAAAGGATCAAGAACACATTAGGGACCACTCTCGTATCTAATCAAGTTATAGCCGAACACGATTTGCAGACATGACATAATAAAATGTTTCATTTCAAGTGTTTGTTTAAGTATTTATGCCACAAATCACATGACTTCTCAGAATATCTCTGCCTTGTTTATATTTTATGCCTCCTGTCTTACTTAAAGGAAGGAATTAGAGCATAAAATTACTTAGCTCTGTATGGGGGAGGAGCAGTGGACATACGCTTGACATTAAGCACTATACTTTTCCTCACCCTGAGCTGATGGCAACACAAGAGATATTTCCTTTATTGCAGGATGTTCAGTTTGGATCGTTGAACTCCAGTTTTTTTCTAACAGATTTGGCAGTTCACTTCTCCAGCAACACACAGTGGGAGGGTGAAGGATTACATGTTGCAGAATTACAATAGCCTGATTAATACAGATGAAATCTGTTGCCAGAAATAGAGATCACTCGCACCCCTGGATGACAAATTCAACACTTGAGTCATTTTAGCTTCAGAAATAGAATTTTTAATTATAAGATTATGTACAGCATTGAACATAAATAACACTGTTCATGCTGCACGTTGTAGGAATTTGTAAGGAGGTGTCCATCATTTCTCAAATTGCTCGGGCAATAGTTGACCTGAAAATGACAGAAATCAAATTATGTGGTGACTTTGAGTCGTTGGGTGCATTATGATTATCAATTTAAAGAAGCTAAACCAGATTAGTTGCTTCTATGAGTTACTCCTAATATGAATTATATTCAGTCTTGCACACACATTGAGCAACAAAAAAACCCTGAAACCATCCATCATAACATTAATGCCTGCGTTTGCACTGAAATACGATATATATAAAATCAACTGCATCAAAAATAGCATGCTGTTGATCAAATAGGGTTCAAAATTGAAACCTGGAGCAAAGCCTCACAGTGACCACTCTGACTGCAGTTAAAGCGTGAGTGTACACCAGCGATGAGTCGCTCGGTGGATCTTGGGAAGCATTAGTCAGGGTGGTCCTGACGCTGCTTGTATATAAAAAGCAGCAGTCTGCATCCACCAGAAGTACTGCTGAGAATGTGCTTTTGTGCTGCTTCATTTAATTTCACAGGACACATAAATATCACGATGGTAACGTGACGATGTTTGCTTTTTCAGTCAGGCTGTATTAACATGCCCGATACTGTAAATTATAGCGCCTGTTTTCAAAATAAAGCAACGAACTCTGCGGTTTGTCTGTTTGTCGGTGTGTTTTCTAACCTTTATTTAAAGTAGACGTGTTAGATGAGTGCACTAAACTCCAGAGTCCAACACCGCCTCGGGGAAATAGTTGAAATGAAACATATTTGCACAAACAGACCCATTGATCATACATACCCAACTACACACACACACACACACACACACATACACACACATACACTGGGATATGTCCAGAATAATGATAGTAGGGTGTATAGTTCAGTGACATATGATGCTTCTGCTTCCTGATACATCGCACTGTAATCTTAATTTCACTTGTTCAGTCTTCTATAGCGTGAACAGACAAGACACGAGTCCCAGAGACAATGGTAGCAGCTGTTGTTATAGATATAAGAAAGAAAAATAAAGTCATGTGTATTTTTCTCATTTCTTTTGCAAAAGCCGCATAGGCTCCCGCCCAGAATGAAATAATTCTTACACTGTAGCATTTATGTGGTTAAAAAGCAGAGTGAAAGCATGAAGTTCTACAAGAGGAGTCTCTATTTATCCTCCAGTGGTTCTATAGCCCAATCACGCAGCAGCATAAAAGCATGTAAAACATGCATGAGTAACTTGTAGCATCATGGGGAGAGTTAGTGAAGCCAGCCTTGCCTTGCCATCTCTTATATAATGCTAATAGGGAATGTTGGGATATACCCAGTCTTTTGGTCTCCTGTGGCAATTTCACAGCAGCCATTTCAATAAAGAATACGCCATTTCACCTCCGCTGAAATGTATCCTACACTATACTTCTTATATTACTCATTTTATTTCCATAAATAAAAGCTAAGGCCCTGCTCCTTCATCGCACTTAAATGCACCACGTTGCACGCATACGTGCAGATGGACGTATTGCTCATTGCTCAGTCGGTCATTTAAAATGTAGGAAGTTCATTGCTCATTTTAAGCTGCATTTGCATTGTGTGGAGCCGTAGGTGTGGACTGTATTGGAGTAAAAGAGCTGTGTTTTTACTGGGCATCAAAACTACAGCTAAAGCAGACACCAGGCACTTTTTTTTCTCCATCTTTCTTTGAGGGTTTCATCACAACAACTTTTATGAGTCAATAAAAGCGGGAGCAGTTGAAAAAAATGACTTTTCTCACTGTAGAGGATTTGATTTGGTTAAACAATCACACTGAGAATTATTTATTTTGGATTCAAGAAAGCTGGAACATTACAGGCAAAGTGATTACAATTTCTGAAACTTTTAAGTAACAAAGCAAATTCTGGCAGCTTCCCAAATCACGTCTTTACGGAGGGTTTTTCTTTTAAGCACTGCAGTAGGTGTTGAGTGCATGGAGCGCCGGATCAACAAAGTGTAAGGTTGTGGGATGTAATGCATTCATTTTGACGTCAAATGCGGCACAGCCCGCGGCTGCAATTCTCAGCACGTCTGGCTTGAATCCTCAGAAATCAAAGCGACAAACAGCGTTTCGCTGCTATAGAATAAATTAATTTTCTACGACCAAGCCAATTTATTTAAAGGAAAAACTAAAGCAAATGGCACTGATTTATTTTGCATAAAAAAAAAAAAAAAAAAGAAAAAAACATAATCACAAAGAGGTTTAAGTCTGTGGTGCTGTTGGGTTTACATGCTATTATCTCAGACCTGTTTGGAGGAGTTCCAGAATCGTTTTAACAATACTTACCATGTCCAAACAATTGGATATTAAGTCAGTATTCCAAACCTTTAAATGCCAAATTTCCTATCCAAGATACAGTTGGATAGAGTACCTGTATCTACATAAAATACGACAAATCTTGGTATTTAAATGCTGTGCTGATGCTGATTGACCATTCGCGCATCAAGGTCGAGCTTCATTTCCTGACACATACATGGGAAACGCATTTGCATTTTGTTTACAGCATCAGAGACAATGTGACTGTGGATACCATGACATTGCCTCTCATATAATGGTGTCGTAGTAAGTTGGGAGACTATAAAGGGCCTGTGACAGCAACGACGCAAGCTTTACAGTACACTTGAGCAATATTCTGCAACATGTCCACACAAGCTGTTCTTAGCTGGAAATTCAAAAGGCACGAGCTTTCCTCTTTAATTACAGAATAAAATCCTTTTTTTTTTTTTTTTTTATGTGATATTTTTGACTGAGCTCATTTCAGGGGAATGAAATCTTGTTCGGATGAGAAAAGAATGTGGACATTGTGCTTGACTGTCAAAATGATTAGTCTAAGTGCTAATCAATGTCAGCAAGAATGTTGCAACGTCTGTTGCTTTGTGGCGACACAAACTGTCTCTCCCCCAACACACACACACACACACACACACACACACACACACACACACACACCCATCGCACTGGGACGTCACATCCAGCTTCCTGTCGCCTCGCTGACATCACCACCTCTGTGAGCCAATCAGCTGCTACAGAAAAAGCCCTGATAGCCATGCCGTAGCCATGACGACTGCTACTACTACAATCAGAATCACTCTCCCCCAACACACACACACACACACACACACACACACACACACACACACCCATCGCATTTTATTTTGTCTGCTCTTGGAATGATTGGAAAAGCTTGGGTGTTGCCAGCCAGAGGGAGACGATGGTCTCTGGGGAGCATTTGCGACAGACCTAATTATCATGCATCTGTTCAATTAACTGTCAGCTTTCTCAGAAATGAACGAAATGTGTGCAAAAGTAAAGCATGCTGATAAAGTCGGAAGGCAAAATGAAACAGTGGCCTTGTCCAATTAGAAACTTGAAATACGAAAGTGGACACGCAAAGTGCAAACTCAAAGGGGAAAAAAAAAAAGAAACGGAGGGATTTAGCTAAATTTGAACAAAATATGCGTAATATTGATAACTTGCCTTTCAATAAGCGATAAAGATAATGAGCTTTTCTTCTTCCTCTGCTGGATCCGCGGAAATCACATTTTCGACGTTACAGATGTAAGTCTCATTATCTGACCTGAGTTCCTTCACTTCAATTCCCACAGTCTTTGCTCACTAAGCGCATCAGGCTGATTAAAGAACTTTTCAAGGAGACTAAGCCTGTTTTATGCATGGGTCCTGCGTTATCGCACCACAAGCGCAGCCCTGTGCTCCGGTGGCCAAACAGATAGCGAGGTCAACGCATCCCAAACTTGGCTTTAACTCAGACCTTCCTCCATTCCTCTCGCTCCCTCTCCTTTCAACAAATACACACAGAGTACCCACTCAGCCAAGTTCAGTGAACCGCGGCACTGCGCAAACATATTCATCATGGGGGTTCTAATGAGAAACAATAAAAAATGTCACTCATAAATTGCAATTGGGAAAACATTCAGAGGATGATTTGCTGCCTTTATCATTTTTATATTAAAGTAAAGGGATCTTTTAGATGTTTGTCTGGATATTTTTTTGAATTTTCCCAATGTGGCACTTGGAGATTATGAGAGTTTAACTTTTTTGTACACAATACTCCATAAATCAAAAATAATAACCTTCATGGATTGTTTGTTCTTGCTGGCATGAGTCTTTTGTATTACATTTTGTTAAAATATATACAATTTCATTTTAATAATTTTGTTTATTATAATCTGTTTAATTTATTTATTGATAGCTTCCAAGCCTGTGCAGTCGGGTGTCAAACAAAAGCTGTTATAGTCCCACTGATCTTGATTTGTCTAGCAAGTGTATTTGTTTCAGTAGAAATATTTTTAGCACTATTGTTTTCTTCCTAAACATGTTTGCAGAATGCATAGCAATTAGATGGCATGCCTTTGTGCAGCTGTGCAATTTCTCTTTCACTGCGATGATTGTGAAGGTGTTTTGGAGGCAGATTTTGGTGCTTAGCAAGATTCTCCAACAGTGTTATGGTTTCATGATAATATTTTAATAGAAATATACAGAGCAGCTTTAAAGACAAACAGAAAGCCATAAGTAGCTCAGTGCTCTGACATTGCAGGGGTATCTGTTGCCTTACAACCTGACTACTGAGCAGCTTCATTTCCTCGGGGTGCAACACCCCTCAATTCATCCTCTGCCACTGAAAATAGTTCAGTACAGAAATAGCCTTTCTTTTCGCCGTTGATCTCATTTATAGATGTACTGTTGGTCATAGAGGCATCAGTGTTAAGAAGAAACTCTGTTTCTGATACTTTTAAAGCATTCTCAGTGGCAGTGGTCTGGTAACTGATTTATTTTTTTCCCTTTTTATTTACATTTTTGTTAATTTACAAAGATGATTATTTTTCATTTTAAACATGCTTAACAGCTACATAAATAAAAAGGAAACTAATGAATTATAATATTTCAATGCATAATCTAATTACCGGTTACCAGGGTTTTTCCAGAAAAGAACTAGCTATTATTATTCCTCTATTCCGCTATTCAAATATTCCTGAATGTTTTAATTCACAGTTAAGTCAAAGAACAGTTGACCTCACTAATCTAACTAACACCCAAGACTGTGGGGGAGCCCAGGGATTAAAGTAACACTTTCTCAGTAAATCAGTTGTTGTTCATGCTGCAGAACTTTATAACGTGTAACTTGACAATCACAGATTGGACATTGTGTGAGTTTGTTGTTGCAAACGACCCCGCCTTGCTAACAGAGACATGCCAGATCTCCTGTGAGCGCAGCATGGCAGTGGGAATGTACTATGCTGATGACATCACTGCTGCCATTTTCGGGTCATCGGTCAAACTGGCAGCGATAAAACTAACCCAGTGTTCCCAGGGCTGGTCACGCTTACGTTTGAATATCACCATGCTACTCACGACACATCATGCGGAGGAGAGGAGTTTGTGTTTGCCACTCTTAGCTTTAGCATTCCTTTTAGATGCAATGACACAAAAGGGATCTATCATGAACAATTTTGGCTGTCGCAGCATCAAAGGCGTGGAACTGGCAAGTCTGAATGTTTCTCAGTAGCCATGTTTACATGCACGAAATTCCTTGATCAGATTAAAAATTCGAGGGATCGGAAATTCCGAATCCACTGTTTATATGGACGCTAAATCAAATAGTACAATCATAACGTGTGTAAACATGCACCAAGCTTTCGTCAGAATAGCAGCATTTTGAAATGCGCAGATGTGTCTCAGTTCCCTAAAATAACTGCAGAAGAAGTTGTACTTCTGCCTGTGCTGTAAACAAACACCGATGTGGCTACACTTTGCACTTTTGTGCTTTTCCCTGCAATTTAAACTGGGAACTCTTAAAGAATAGACCTGCCTCAGGTTCTGAAAGCCCTACTTTGGTTTCTACTGTTCTCCGTGGTCAAACTACGGTCTCAGCAATACATAAACATCCTGCGTTACAGGAGGAGAGAGCAGGAGGACATGAGCAGCACACATGCGCAGTGAGGGTAATTTTAACCCAAACAGGAAGTCTCGATTGTCCAAGTGTTTACATGGACGCGGTTCGGAATAAGGATCAGCATAAATCAACCCTCTTGTTCGGAATATAATTTCTTTCCGAATGAGCCGAATCGGACCAGAATCTTCCAATTGACGTGTTTACATGAAGCATTTTTATTCTGATGAGCCCTTTTTTCCAAATATTTGTGTCAATGTAAACATAGCTATTGTGTCGACCTCCCATCCATCACACTACAACTCAATCATTCATTCACAGAATCAAGCCAAGAACGTCTCATTGAGGGTAAGCAGACTATAACACCAGACAGGGGTTTGATACATACAGTATGTAAGCCCTCTTAAAGTCACGCCACATTTTTAAAAAATCATAAATGTCGTCTAAATTAAATAGCTCATAAAATGTATTTTTGTTGGAGTGATTGTGTAAATACAATTCACTGTAGTCAAACAATCACAGTCACAGTGGTATTGCTGCTTGAAATGATGTTTGAGATCCAGTTTGATGACATCACTGTGTGCCGGCTTCTCCTCCTTCCATGAACACAGTGAAAATACTGTCAGGTCGACTTGCCATCAAAAAGGGACTCAGAGCATCAGTGTCTGACAGCCTGATGGGAATGACTGCATGGCTTCCATTGAGAATTGAAATTAATTCGAAATTCCATTGAAATTAAATATCTATTTTAGGTGAAACACATCAGATCTATACCAATGCTTATCATTGTGTATTATTTTTAAACGGGAGATAACATGTGGCTGTTTTTCAGAATTTCTCTGATAACATTATTCTGAACTTAATTCCATTAGGAGATACAGTGATACAAAAGGCCCAGTTTCCTTTGGTTTTCCCAAAACCAACCCCTCAATGCACATTTATTTTTAACAAGTTGGAAAAACACCACGGTGCTTTGTACATCATTCAGTCGATGATTTCTGCAGTGGTGGCAGGATGCCTATTGATCACACAGGCCTAGAAACATTGTTTAGCCTCACCAGTAGAGTGCATGCTGTCCTACTTCAAAAGGGTTTCAGCCTCTCTAAGGGCTTTATAGGTTTTAGTCACCTCAAAAAGCCTATTCGGTATTGAAAATAAAACCACAGAGACATGAAACTGCAACACACCCTTGAAACGGCTCGACAGAATATATTCAATATATTGAATTCAATACATTGAATGCACCACAAGGAAAGCGCATACGTTATGCCCTGGTTCATGAACGCTGTCTCTTAGACCTAATAATAAAATGCTAAGTGGTACACAAGCATTCACACATTCAACAAGGGTTGAGTTTGTTGTACCATCGACACTTAACAGAACAACAAAGGAGGAAAATGTTCATAAAATGGGAACGGTGACATGTATTGGGGTATGCAAAAATAGCTTGCTGTATATAGTTTTTTGGGGGGGGGTTAGTGTGAAAACAATTCTAATAAATAACTGGGCTTGCTTACAATATTTTTTTCAATCAGTATCACTGGCATTGAGCACTGTAGCTTCACTATCATCCACAGATAGCTCCCTGGGATGTAGTGGCACTAATAACTTGAATAATTTCAATTTGAAAATAATGCAATTGAATTAAAGAACTGCTCCAGCAGTTGATACAACCCTCAAAAAACTTATTTAAAGATAAAAGCTGTACATGTTTTGTTTTGTGCTGCTCAAAGCTTAAACTACAGTCCAGCTAAATATCAATGTGTTGAAGTGGGAACCAGCACATGACGGAATGGGAACCAGTTTCTGCTATCTCTGCTTGACTAGAGAAAATGTTGTGACATCCAACACATCATATTGGTAGGGAAGCTGGGTAGTGAAGTCGGCATGCCAGGTTTAATGCCTCGTATAGGCAGATAGATTTGTGTGTCATCAGCATAACACTGAACTGGAAGACCTGTTTGAATGTCATAGGGGAATCATATACAATAAAGATAACATTTTCTCCCACATCTATCCCTTGGATTATCATTGGATGTCAAATCAGCTGACTGTATTTCATGGGTGGGATGCCATGATGTATGTCTAGGTCACCCTGTTAAGAGATGCATGCCTTAACAGGGTGCAGGCACTATCTTTGATTTGCCCTATCTCATCAGCCTCAGGGCAGAAGAGCTCCAGTAACCTGATCATCACCAGCTTATATTCTCTGCCTGGGAGGTTTGAAGCCTTTATGAGGGTGTATGTGTGTGTAGTGCAGCAGGGGAACGTGCCTCACTTTTCTCCCTTTGTGTCACACATTCTGTGAGGGAAATATACTGTAGTGTTGGATCAGTCATGAAAAACACCCAATAATCTCCTGGTCCAGATACAAACATATGACACTACTTATCCTGTTATCACGGAAACTGAGGTACAATGTGAGACGATCACTTGATTGCTGCAAAGATAAAAAAAGTGGCCCTTGAACTAAGCCATTTGACTTTCATAGATGCTGCATGGTGTAAGTCAAAACCCGTTCCTCTGTTGTGTATTATTTGGAAGATTTTGGTTAGATCAGCAAAATTCTCATGCTGAGGAAAACAGGATGCAATCAATTTTACCATCCTGAGGTCTTATCATCTCAGGCAGGCAAGTTTTTCCTTTTTTTTAAAAAAAAATATGTCTACTGCTGCTGGGAAGAAAAAAACCCCCACTTTTTCCACAACTACTTTATAAGACAGGTTGATACTAGGAGGTGAAAGCTGATAACCCCCTGGCATGCTTCGAGGGTATTATTCAAACTAATGCAGGCAAACAGGCATCAGAGAAACAGAGAGAGGACAGTAGACTGTTGACGTTTCAAACAATAACAGGGAACCAAAATGACAGGATCACTTTCTTTCTTTTTTTTTTTTTCCTGATTGAGGGTGTGGATTTATTAATCTGTGGCTTTTGACTGGTTTTTATTTTCTGTCAGACGTCTTATATTCTTGCAGCATGTTTGATCTCTTTGAATCAGATTGTACCTTATCAGAGGAAACAGACCGTGCAGAGCTAGTGTAAGATATTGCAGCAGGCTGAGCTCCTGATCCATGTGTCGCTTGATAGGCACATTAGCCATATCATTATTGCAGGCCCAGTGACACTGCTGCTCCTTTGAGGTAACCCCTGTGGTCAAGCTGTGATAAATATCTCATTGAAAACCAGATGTTTCTCTCACATCAGCATTAAAGAGGATTGACCGGCTGATTTGCTTCCCACTCTGTGATCATAGAAAAATAAACATGCTGTATTGGGGTACTCCAGAACCAGCTGTCCACCGTTTAGTCAGACAGGACGCGTTTTCCTTCATCTTTTATAAAACCAGTGTGCTACACCTTTCATTTCGTCTGAGCTTTTACCACAGATGAGAAATGATCATATTATTTCATCACTTATGTTACTGGTTTTTGGATTGAAGCATAATAACACACATTGTGACCCTGGCTGCTGCCCACGGCTAGAATTTATTCAGACAGACAGAGTAATTTAGACTCATGTGCATCTTCAGATTGGACCCTGGGATGAGTCCTGTGTCACTGCCAAACCATTTGCTGATAGCCCAATGGTCACTCACCAACTCTCTCATCTTCTCTCAGCAGGCCTTTGAAGCCCAGGACTGAAATTAAAGATCTCCAGATATACTCCTTTTCTTGCAGCAGTGGGGTCATCTTTCTGCATCTTGCTCAGCGGTTTCAGACTTTGCTGCACACAGCAGCTGGTATCTTTGTACTGTCTGTATGGTACTCTAACTTATATTGCTATAATGGTGCTATACACATCTTATTTATTAATCAGTAATGATCATTAGCTGCACCAAAAGGTAGCTTTTGCGCTCAATGAAATGATGAATTAAGGATATAATCCACGTATAAAGGAAAGATTCTGTGGTATGTTGGAAAACCCTATTTCTAAAATATTTTGTCCGACATAAAGGTTTTTGAGCTTCAAAGCTTTGCCTGTTGGAGTAAAAACCTTTTTGTGAACAGCCACTAGACATAATAATCTAACTTAAATGAGAAATGAAAAAATAAAATAGATCCCTTGCCTGCAATGCATTTCGTAAAAGCCCTACTATTGCTATTGATTGAATTTGGATGCACAATAGATAGCTTTCCTAATTGTTAATATTGAAGATGGTGCAGAATATTATAATGAAATTTGAGAAAAAAATTCTGCCTGCTGTCTTGCCTTTAAAAGTATTCATTTGTAAGCATGGAGTACAGACACAGTCTGTACCATGTGTATGAATCAGGAGACAGTCTCCTCTAAAAAGCAATATCTGTCTCCCTAATACTCTACAATAATTGATTAAAGGGATTCACGAGCTCTTTCCTTTTTTAATTAACTTTGGGATAAATTGAAGATTTCTTTGTTTTGTTTTATTTTGATGATGTCTTGCTTTGGAAATAATAACTCAACTTAAAACATACAATAGCAAAGAGTTGTGTCACCATACTAGACATAAAATACTGGATGAAATCATTTTCGAACTCACTAAGGGTTTAAGTTATCGATTTATTTTTAAATAAAGTGAACACTTTGTAAAAAATACATTTTTATTGTACTGAATAAATTGTCTTTGCAGTGTAATCAATTGAAAATAGGTCTTAAAATGATTAGCTAATTATTACATTCAGTTTTATTTACGTTTTGCAGTGTTCAAAATGTTTTCAGAGGAAGAGATTGGCCAGGAAGAAATGAAGAGGAATGAAGGTCAGTTGTAGCAAGACAGAATACATGTGTGTGAGTGAAAGGGAGGCAAGAATATGCAGATAGTTGATGTGACAGAATAGTGTTAAAAGGTTTTCAAGGTTGCACACTGACATGACATGATCAATTCAACCAAAGACAACAAATGTTTTTCAGAATCCCAATTTTTAAATGGCATATGTAAGTATGTGACCATAAATTGCAGAAGTACATTTTTATGAGATTATAACACATGTGTTTTGTGCTGAGTTAAAGAAGAAAGGGTATAAATAATACCTGACTCTAACTTCCTTATAAAGCATTAAAGCAGCAACAAACAGAAAAAAGTATAAAGTAGTCTGTCTCAAGGTAATTAAGGAAAAAATTTCATTGATCTGTCAGTGGGGTAACAAATCTTTTCTCTTCCAAACCTCAGCCTTTGTTGATGTGATACATTTGGTTGCTTTAGGAATATAATATGGTACTAATTTATTCAGTTATATTTTTTGCCCAGACCATTTAGGGCAGACCATTTCCAGTCCAATTACAGCTATTACAATTTGCTGTGTATACTGCAGATTCAACAAAAGGCTGAATTCTATGACTTCTTGCAGGAAAGACAATAGAGATAGTACAAAGATCAGCTCCATCAACTGTCCCACCATCATGTCATATCATAGAAAGACATGGATGTCTGTTGTATCTTCACACCAGCATATCATAATGAAACATTAACTTCTCCAGCTTTGAAGTAGACCCTGGCTCTCAATGACGTCAGAGTACAAAATAGTAGCGCTCGTACTGCAGATATCGGGGCTTCACAATGGGAGGTACAATGGAGGGAAGTGCCAGTGCCTTGTCCATCCTTAGTGAAAATGGTCGCTACCCAGAACTGTGGTTTTGAAAAGATGAAGGCTGAAAATTTCTGATCATCTTACTGTAATTTAAAATTATGCTCCAAAGTAGTATTCTTAAACACGATCTTGTGCCTTTTTATTGAACCTTATGGCAACACTTTGCAGTATTTATTCTCTTTGCGACTCTTATTGTAAAATCAAAACATGTATCCCTTAAATGACACTCGGTAGTATGGTTTTAAATGACTGAATAATGTATAAATTAGTATCTTAATTAACATGAAGACCATTAAATGATCAGGTGGCACACTAACTGTTAGTAAATGCTCATTACTGCATTAACTATTGTCAATTAATGTACCCTCATTTAAAAGTGATGTGAAATTTATGATAAATAATAATTAATAACCTGAGCATACAGCATGTAATCGCATTTTCAATCAATCAATCAAGCATACAATAAGTCAGCAATCTAACTTTGTTTTTTAGTACTTGCTGTTATTGTTGCATGATAGTGACTGCATGTCTGAAAATGTATTTTCACACTCTACTTCTGCCGCCACATCATTTAAGTGTTTTATACATTAGTGCAAAACCCAAAGCCACATTTTTTAATCATTCCTACCTGATGAATATATGCTAATAAGCTTCTGGTAAATAAATCCTGAAGTATAAATAGAGGTCCACAGAAAGCCTGTCTCTCTGCAAACACTTGCGATGATGTATTCCTTTGGAAAAGAGAAATGAAATCACCTGCCTCAGGCAGTACTCTGGAATGGACTGAGCATGACGCAGGCAGCAATTCCAAATGTCCAATCTCGGTTTTAGTACATTTACCTTGCATTTCATTTACACTCAGGGGAAAACAGCATCCCCTATAAATCCATTTCTCTTCCTGTCATTACCCAATATGTTTTCGTTGCTTGCATGCGATCGCGTCAATCTGCCACAAATACGAAAAGAAAGAACTGTCTTATGGCAATAACCGAAATGTGTTGTTTACAAACAGAAACAGCGCAACGGGTGTGTCACATTGTTGAAATTCATCAAGGTGTTGGGATTAATGATGCTATCGTAGGTGACACAGCGAGCGATAAACAATATAATTGCGTAGTCAAGCAATTTGGTTAGAGCAATGCTGAATCATCAAGCATTCCAACTTCCGACTGAGTGTCTGATAGAAGTGTCACCAGCTGTTTCACTATGTGTTTGTCCTTGGAGTCTGACAGAAGGTTTTATTTGTTTTATTTTATTTTTTTTTGGCTTATTACTTTGCAAAATTATGTTATGGAAGTTTCCTCTACATTACTTTTTGACCTTGGAGATATTTAAGATCCTTATATATTCTTAATGTGTCTTGAAGCCAAGGTAATGGAAAGTCTTTATTTTCTTCGTGAGGAATGTTGTAGCACCATTCAGCTTTTTCTTTTTCTTTTTCTGCATGGAAGATGCTTGTGTATAGCACCCGGGAAGATTCAAGTCAATTCTATTAGGCCCTTTATCAGACAGGACAGGCCTGGGACATTTTCTGCAAATTTGTGAAGTATACGTGCAGAACTGTGGCTTTGAATTCTGGCACAAAAGCTGGATTCAATTTGTTCTCCATACAGCAAAGCTGATATTCTTCAAGGAAATAATACTAATACGTTTCGCATTGAAAACTTATCAAACCTGCATGTATTAGAAAGGTTTCATTTCTAATAACTAGAATAATAATGACGATCATACATATTTAAAATTTGAGCTGACTGAAAGTGAATCAACCCCTGGCAGAAACACATGGGCATCAGTCTCAGTATAACCTGCCTTCCACAGCATTAGAAGGAACAGTGATTTTAAGCCTCCTCTATTTTTAGTACTGATGAGCGGTGGCTTATTGCCACCAGGAAGATACTATGATTATGAAGCCATGAGTGATTTAGGAATGGCTGGCAGCACCCTCAGAATGATAATTCATTTTTCATGTGGTAGCAAGTCTTGCTGCTTCTATAACATCCCCTTTTATCAATTTTTACCAAGGTAACCACTCAAAACTAGACACAGCTATAGGAGGCTGGAGTGGCTCCAAGATGAGCGTATTGATAGATAATTAAAACCATGTAACTTAGTAAGCGCAGCCATGCATGCGATCCATGTCATTATCCTCGGAGCAGAGATTTCATCCCGCTGCCACTGCAGAAGTGCCTCTCCGCTTAGATGTTGGATCCACAGCTTATAATAATTATGTAATCACAACACTTCTGCACAGTTCTACCAAAGCTGAGAGTCACATAAATCGAGGATGAACGAATTAGTATAGCTTTGAATGTGGCATCGTTGTAGAGAAAGACGACTGTGGTGATTAACAGTGAATTCACATTCGGACGAAAACATAGATTTTAGATAGTGAAGATAGCATTCTGAAGTTAGAAACTGATATTACAGAAACTCATCTCTTCTGAGTTTCCTGTTTTGCTCCTGATGAACTTGGATTCTCCGCATACCTCAGCGCGGACCTGCTAACCTGCTTTCATCGCATCTTGCCTCATGGCACCTGTAGGCGTGTTGGAGCAATCACTTCAGACAAGGTATGAAGTGAGTGTACAGAGTCTGCGCTTTGAACTCAGTCGCTACTTTTAGTTTAATTTACAGTAAAATGTTTCAATAATGTAACACTATTCCCCATCTCACACAGGCTCCAGGCAGTGGTAGATCCTGCCCTACTGCTAGGATGGTCTGTATAATCCAAACAGGAACAAACCTCAATGAGGCTGGCCCACGGGGGGCGCGGAGCCTATTGCCCATCCCTCCTGGGACAGGAACCTGCAGGACTGAGGGACCATCTAAGTCCACTTTAATAACACGTGGGTCCCCTGCCATCCTGCCAGGGACACAGTGGCCTTCTGTTAGCTTACCGTCCAGATAACTGCAATAAATGGAGGGCAGCAAGATGTTGGGGCACACTAGGGTATGAGGTGTCCATGCCACTCTGCACCCCGAGACCCGCCGCCAAAGCAGAAACAGGAATTTTGCTCTTTAAACGTTGTTTTCATGATGCCTCAGCACAATGCTAAATGTCAAGGAGGGTTGCTGACACAAATGCTGATTGCAGGGTGGTTTGACAAGTCACAGTACCCCTCCTGAGAGGGCTTATCTGCTCAGGGATAAGTGGTGAGGGCAGTGGGAGCCCTGGAAGACGAGTCACAACCATCCATCACCTTGGCGCCACGCTCAGTGACACTGCGTTGGCAGGGCCTGATGAGATGTTGTCATTACCTTCAGATGGTGAGGCCTTTGTCAACGTCCCCACACTATGCTTCAGCTGCAGGAAAGGGCATTGGAGAGTGACAGTCTCAACGTTGACACACAGCGGGCACACGTGTGGAGACTTGGGACAGAATACAGAATACATCTGTGGAGACAACCACACATCCAGTGGACAAAATCACAAAAGATGAGGATGATGATGGTGGATACAGCTTTGTACCCTGAGCAGCAGGCTCGTGCTGATTGGTCTTTTATGTTTATAGAAATATTCAGGGGGGCAAATATGTGATCTCATTTGGAGGTGAATAGGATCCAGAGCCCAGAAAAGTGCAGAGCCTGATGAGAGAGAGCTGTTTAATTCACAGGTTTAACTCGAGGCGTACTACACTGCAGATATCTGTCTCCAATGTATTAAAAGGCTTTATTCTTACTGCGCCGTGTTCCTATAATCTATGATAACCTGGAGGTGGAGACGTACGTTTCTTCAGTCCCTCTTCCTCTCTTCACCATTCTTGAACGGTAGTCTTTTTGTCCGCGGGTTTGCTGCGGTCGCTTCAACGTACGGTGACTCAGGGTTTGTTGGTGTTGTAAAATAGTGCGGTAATAAGAAATTCTCTTAAATACGACTATGTGACCCATCTTCCACAGCACCATACTGACAGAAAGGTCACAATACACTATTGTAGTTTTCGGCCACAATGGCTGTTCGTTAGTTTCCTAGCACGTAAGCTAAGACAAAGGCTGACTTATTTCTTGTTGGCAGACTGAGGTCAATTGTATTGACCCCTGCAGATAGGACTGTGTGTGTGCAGAACACTGTAGGTTGTTGTTAACTCATTTGTCTGCTACCTAGTTTACTCATCTCCTGTAAAAAATGCACAACAGAATGTGACTTTGGCTACTTTATCAGAAACTGATTTCCTCTTTCATTCACATACACACATCGGAAACAAACATATGCTCAAGTATATCCTCCTTCTTTGCCTTGCGCCTGGAATAGATTAGGATGCACAAATAAAAGGCTCCTGCTCATTACCGACAATGTGAAAAAAATGTGATCAGCCATTGTTTTTGCTTTTTGGTTTGTTAAAAGAAGAAAACAAAAGAGCCCTGAACTATGGATGAATTGCTTTGGCTTGGCAGAGAGAAACAACCATGATTTTCCAAAAGTAACAAGGTCTTTTGTTATGATTAGGAGATATTTCCTCGTTATTACGAAATTCTCTTATGAAAAAGAATGTATTGTCAAGAGGTGCTTCCTCATTATTAAACACATTTTTGGCTCCTTGTCCTATGAAAATACAGAATTTCTTTGACCACATTATTCAGTATGATGTTCAACATGTAATCACCTCTGTCAAAGACCGAGTTAATGTCAGTGAAAGTTTTTGGCTAAATTTTGCATTGGCCACTTGATATGAGATGTTGGGGATGACTGATGGGCTGCTGCAGTAGATTTAATGGAGTCTAAAATGTTTTAGGTCCTTCCCCATTAGAAAGCATTTGTCTTCCTGTTCCTACAGTTGAATGTTGTACAATGTAGAATGATGTATGTGCAGAGTCTGATGCTGCAAGACTGTTTTCACAATCATCTCTGGTAATCTAATTTTTCTCTGTGCTTTCTGAAAATCACATTTTTAAGAGGTGGGCCTACAAACATGATTGGTGTCATCACAAATAATTTTGAAGCCAATCCTGGCCTGAAACAATCAGCATCTTCGAGAGACTCTTTTTACAGCAGCCTTATTGAAATGAAATCCCAGGTAAACACAGATGTGATAAATAAAATATATCAAGGTTCTTGTTCATTTAAAGCAGCACAGCCTTTCCAGTGAGAAACACGATGATGCTATGAATCTTCTGATGACTCAAATGGAACTGAACCTTGATTAGCATCATCAGGAACCTGTATTAAACCTACTGTTTATTGCCAAAATGGCTGTTGAAAAAATGGTCTAATGTGAAACCTGAAGCTTCTGATGAACATACACTGAGAATGAATTTTACAATGGACCTATTGTCCTGCAATTTAACTGAAAAATGTGTCTCTTCCGAATCAATTTTATTGAAATTCAGATTTTTATGTAGAAGGAGTAGGTGCTATTATAAGAACTATAATATGGTTCTTTTATATGCAATAAAAATTTTGCTCAAAGTAATAGTATTATCAAAATCCAATTCATTATGTTGTATATAGCTTTGTTACTGCTAAGAGTTACATATTGCTGTAACACATTACTTTTGTAATGTGTTTTCCCCAACAATGGTCATAACGGGTTTATGTACATGCAAGTCATTTTGGATTTTGCACTCTCTTTCAAGAGCCATATCAAAAAGTGTCAGAAAGTCTAAAATTTAATCATACCGGTATATAAAGAAAGAAAAAACTTAGGACGGCCCTGTTGAAGATGATGCCTTAGTTATTCTTCACTCAATGATATGTGAGTTGCCCCTGAGAAGAACTATCCATTCATCCATCCATTTTCTACCACTTATCCTGTTAGGGGTCGCGTGGGGGCCTGGAGCCTATCTCATCTAGCATCTTCGGGCCAAGGCGGGGTACACCCTGGACAAGTCGCCAGTTCATCGCAGGGCCGACATATAGACACAAACAACCATCCACACACACATTCACACGTGGAGAGAACCCACGCAGGCACAGGGAGAACATGAAAACTCCACACAGAAACGCCCTGACCCGGGAATCGAACCCAGGACCTTCTTGCTATGAGGGGAGAGCGCTAACCACTGCATCACTGAACCATATTTTGCCAAAATGTTCAGTCGTGCAGAGGCAACACAGTCTGTTACAGCCTACAATTCTCATTCAGGGAACACTCCAAGCTTTGCATTATTTAAGAGTTAACTGGAGGTCTGGCTCAGGACAAATCAGTTGCATCTCTGTATGCAATCTAATGCAATAATGCCTCCATAAACATATCTATGTATGCTGTGTGTAGTAGCGTGTGCACACAGACATCTACATAAAAGTTATGTGCTGCAATGGGGCTACATGCAGTTACACCGGCACTTTGCATTAATGTCCAATTTACACCAACATCTTACAATGGCGTGTAATATATCTGCACTTTATGACACGTTATCGCTTGCCTCCATAGCACCTTATGCTCTTGAGCAGTTTCTATTTAGCAACTTGTCAATTAAAGTTGACTTATGTTGTTATTTTCATATGTGTGCAACATCGACCTTCCAAGGGACTACAGATATAAGGAAATAAGAAAAACACTTCTTCAATCTGGCATATTTACATTTTAATGTTCATTAATGAACACTGTTCCTATTATAAAATAATATAAAAGAATAAATGCATGCATGAAAGTGATCTTTACATTATGCGAAAATGTCAAATATCCATGTGGCAAACTTATGTATTGAATAATATCAGCTTCACTCTGTAAAATATTTACATTTTCTATCTCCAGCCCTGCACAAGAATGGAACACAATAGCAAGCACACGGAGCCAGTTAAAGGTCGAATTTAATTCATTTCATTTCACTTTATTACAGCATTATTTATTCTATTTAGGAAGGTTCAGTGGCTTTCATTAATGATTTCAAAAATGTGTCACACAGAACACAAAGCACATTTCACAATGACAAATGGCAGAGTCGAGATGTTGAGATGAGTATAAGTCAGGTGTCAAATGCATATGTGTGTATATAAATACTTACTTAAATACTTAAAAATACCTCTGTACAGTGAGTAGACAGCTCATAAACCATCTTATTAATATCCTCATCCTGGCTCACTGTTTTCCCTTCAGTTTGTCCGACACTGAGCCTTCAGAGGTGAGAGGTTCCGGGGAGGACTTGAGGGTTTTGCTCTTAAATTCTTTGTTTTTCATCCCTCAGTGATTTTGGAGCATGTGCTGCTAACGCCAGAGGGGCCAATTTCTGTCCTTTTGAATTGAGGTTTGGGAAAGGTGATTATAAAAAAAAAAAAAAAAAAAAAGAGAGCGAGACTGAAGAGGATGACCTGCCACCATGGCAACGTCACTCCTGTGCTTAACACCGTGTGGCTGTGGGCTTTAACTGTTGATCCTGTTACAGTAGGCTATGCATGTTTACAAATGAATTATTCCCTGAGTGACTGTCAACTGCTGCATGATCGAACGATACTTAAAGGTGATTTAGTAGTGTTTTCCTCTACACGGCCGCCCCTATGTAGAATGTACACACACATTACCAGGATGAGTCTGTTGGATGACATAATTACTGTCCACAGTGGAGTTATTAACATAAAATGGTCGGTAATTTGTTCGCGGCAATATAATTGCTGTGTTGTTAAGTGGAATTTGTTATCAGCCGTCTGGCAAGAGTGTTGTCAGGGTGAAGTCCGCTCCCTGTTTGACCATCGTGTTTTGTAAGATTGTTACATGACCACCAATTTATAACTGAAGACCTTTTTGTGTTCACAACAAACACACAGAGCGGGAGCCTGTTTTCTTTAGGACAAAGATCAAGACAGTTGTCGGCTCTCCAGAGAGGGAAACTTGGTTCAGGCCCAATGCAGATTTCATGCTACTCTGGACTGCCGAAAACCTGGATTGCGTTTCTCTCATCAGCACTTTGCAAAAGTCCTGCATGGTTTTTGTTGCGCTCGCAAGTTTCTGACGGCTTTCATTAGGTCACCAAGGTGAAAGATGTCATGTTTTATAGATGAGTCTTTGCATCACAGCCTAAGTGATGATAGAATTTGGGACTGCAGCAGATTAGACTCACACCTTATGTCACCATTACTGACAGACCACGTAATCAAAGGGGATGATTTGTTTTTACTACGGGAAAAACTTCAGCCTCAGCAACCAAATCAGATGCTATTGTTAAAAGAAGCGATCACATAATGCTTGATTCAAAATATTGATTTAGAACCTAAAATTCTAATAGATTGCGCAGCTTGAAGATGAAGTTTTTACGATGTATCCGTGGCTCTACATTATTAAAACTCAACAGCAACGCATTGAATGCTTTCTGCCTTGAAATGTATCATCAACATTTACTTTACCTTTATTTATTAATCAGAAACTCTTCATCTGACAACTTCATAACTTATATTTTAGTGCTTCTTTTTCTCGCAGAGCTCCGAATACCCATTATGCACAGCTGTTCCTAAATCTTCAAAGTGGCTCAGGCATCACCGTGAGCTCCGAGTGTATCAAATTCCATCAGTTCACCTGTGAATCAGTCACAACCTCAGCCGCTAAATGAAGTGGGCAAAGGAGTTAATGTTGCAAAGGCGGGAATCAAACCTGGAAGATGTTAGCTATTATCCGTCACAGAGAGTTGAATTTGATTTTGAGTCAAACTGCAATTTGTGAGGGCAGCTACTGTTGACCAATAAGCAAATACCACTCTAGTTAACAGCAATGCTCAAGGGCGTGTGTGAGGTTCTTGTCCTTGAGGGAAGTGTTCCTTACTAGCTGTCCAAACCCTCCAACTTCATCAGATTTAGAAAATTCCCATGTTCGAACACACAACGGCTGCTGCTGCGACGACCTTTCAAGTTTTATGAAATAAAGTGATTATCCCCCGACTGGTAAAATGTAGTGTAATAATTGACATTAATTGTTAATCCAGGAGAAACTCTCCTGCTATCTTGTGCGATAGACAGTCTGTGATACATTTTTGTTGCAAAGTACGGAGCACTTTCAGTTGACGCTCCATTTAAAAAAAAACCAAAAAAACCCAACACGTTGAAACGAGCGCGCAGAATTTGAAGCAGCAGCGTTTTTGTTTCCAATGCCACTTTGTACTTGACAAAACATAATGTCGTCTTGCTTATCTGTACGCTCCCAGATTGCCCCAGTCTGGTTTCAGCGTGTTTAAAGGGAAAGCCGTAATGTTTGTTAAGTGCACATCCTTCACTTGGAAGGGATAGTACATACAGCTTGATTCATGTTGCTGACACCGACCCACATAACCCTAATAACCAATTGGCCAACTGCTGTTTTCTTGTTTTCTCACACCATTTGATTTCACTTGTTGTTTGGCAGATACAGTGGTTCTCCCGTGTTGCAAGTCACCAAAATACAATACAATACAATACCTTTTGACCACCAGCAAGCCTGCGACAAAACCAGCTCTGACACATGAAGCATGCTGTCTTCCATGGTTTATTTAAATCATCTGAAGACCTGCTGTCCACAAGAGGGAAGTGTTATCACATCCATCCCCCACAGTGCAGGAAGCACCTCCACAGGCTCACCTCCGGAGAAACTACTAAAGAGTGAAGACGCAGGAAGGAAGCAGGAAGGAAGGAAATAAAAGAGGTGCTGGGTATGGTCATCTGGCTCTCACAGCTGGCTCACGGTGTAAAATACCCCCCTCCTCCTCTCCTCCATTAGCACACACTCAGTCAAAGATGCAGGGGAAAATGATTTGAACCGCTGAGGAAGGATGCCTTTTTTTGGTCATATCTGAGTCATCGCTGCACCACCCTGACTTATTCATTAGGATTTTGGTTTTGGCTTACGTTGCTTCAGTGGCCACTGGAAGGTTCCCGGATGGCTCCCCGAATATGAAAACCACTCCTTTCTCATTTATTCACAATGGAAAGAGACAGCTTTCTCCCTCAGGCGGTTCCAAGTGTAACCACTGTTGGCACGGTTTTAGCAACATGGCTACTGTTAGCAGCCCGCCCACTCCACAAAGCAAAAGCAGCCATATGGGTTTCAGCTGGACCCAGCAACTCTGGCCTGTGCCATGATAAAGGCAGAGTAAACACCCAGTTAGTATAAAAAGAGTGTGGAACTATGATGAGCTGGTAAGCAGAGGACCTAATCGGGTGGTAAGGAGAAACACGCTGAACCCAGAATTTGCGCTTGTCTACCCTCAGGTTCTTTCACCCTCTTTTGCTTGTTTACCGTCTCCAACAGTAGGGTTCTTTCTCGTTTACAGGGTTGATTTTCCACTGGCGTTCCCTTTGTTCGCCCATTACTTGGGGATATTAACCAGGGAGAACAATGCCTCTTCCTGTTTGGGTCAGCGACTGATTCATTGTATTGGTGCCGTAAATCGATCCCTCATTCGTCTGCAAAAACACGGTGGGGTTGTTTTTCTTTAATGCCTTTCTCTCTGTATTTATGTTGTATACAAGTCAAAGTGAAACAGTAGTCTATCGACTGTTGAACTAGTTTGAAGTTAACGATATAAGAATTTATAAATGTAGCTGTTTTATTCTGGTTTCACAGAGTAACCCCACTTGCCTGCAGGGGCTCTTAATGCCCTCTAGTGAAACGAGAGGTTTAAGTTGAATTTAGTTCATCATTTATTTAATTTGATTTTGGCCCATTTATTTAGATAAGGTTTAAGGGTCATGCCATAATTGGATGACAATTTAGGCATTGACAAGTGTGAAAAATTGACCTTTTTTTAATTCTCTTTTTTACAGTTTCCCACAATGAGTTGTTATTTAGGAATAATTGGTAACGAAACCTAAATAATTTGATTAGTAGATCAAACTATTTAATCAAAGCTGCATTTTTTATGAAATATTTCATTTTTTGAGTGCTGTGCTTGACATAACCTTGTTAACTGAAGCCAAATTAAGAAAGTTGTATTTCATATTAAATACTCATTTAATTTTAGACAAGCCTGGACTTAATGAAAATGTAGGAATCCATCTTGCCCAACTTTTCCATAGTCACAATTTATTTCATTAATATTTGCTTTAAATACATTGTGCATATAATGATTCAAACTTTTTTTTTTTACATTTTTTATGGTTTTTTTATAATAGGCTAAACACTTGTGAGGTAAGAATAAGTGGGGGGGGGGTTTTAAAAAAATAAAAGTTCTAGACATACTTGCCCTTCATTTCACGAATTTTCAGTGAGGATCTCAAAACTAACGTAACATTTCAAGCCTTTTTGTTTTGATTATGCATGATTATTGCTTATATGGTTATATAGCATATTCTATTAAATATTTATTCAAATATTTTAAAGTTGTTTTTTTTTTTATTTCTTTAAGCTGTAGGCCCTAGTTATCAAAATAAAATAGCAAAATGCTTGACAAAAAGTGACTCTCCGTGTAATGACTCCATAATAAATGTCCACTTTTTGAATAACTGATCAAAGATATTCTAATTTCTGGAGGTACACTGGGCTCAGTCGCCCGTCGATGGTCCAGTGTTTAAAAATTCTTTCCACATCCATCCACGTTCTGATCAGTCCTCACAACAACAACAACATTTGCTTGTATCCCATTCTGCTGGGTGAGGGTGGTGTCAGAGACCGTGCAGGTGGAGGTGAGCTCGCAGCTTCCAGCTCTCTGAGCTCCGGCTGCAGCTGCGGCTGCGGCTGCGGCT
>KV751316.1:13133463-13177738 GCA_001698575.1 Mola mola
TCCCAAAGCCGGAGCGCTCGTCGCAAACACACTGCTGCCAGATCAGCGCGCCGCCGGACGAAGCTTCACGCCGTTTCGACCCCCAAAAGAAAACCCCCGCACAGAAGAGGTGGTGGTTGGGGGGGGGGCGCATCACGCCATTCCCAGAGTTGCGACAACTTCAGCGGGCCGGCGTGCCTTCTTCTCCCCGGCTTGGCCGCGGCTGTGGGCGGAGGAGAGCTGCATACTGAGGCAGGGACTGTGTCAGCAGATTATCTCTGAGGTGCTGTGTCGGTTTGGCCGACGGAAGAGAAAGGCAGTCCAAGTGTTGGAAACTTCCCAGCGGACCTCCCGCCCGAGAGAGAGGAGACCTGCGGACGGAGCAACAAAAGGCTGCGTGCTCCAGCTAGAAGAGCCGCCTTGATAACTGTCCAACTCCGCCCGCGGTTCCCTGAAACACACGGGCCGTTCTGCAGCCGCGCGGATCTCGTTTCGGGGACCGGAGCGGACAAGAACTTGATGCTTTGCTACGGAGGCGCGCACTGCCGATTCTCCAGTTCTGCGAAAGTCTACGAGTGCTCATCGAGGGAGGAGGACTTGTCGGGGATTGCAGAAGTTACGTGCTTGGTCCGCGTCGCCTGGTTTGAGTCCTAGTCGTCCCGCTCTCAGGTTACCACACAAGGTCCGGGTAGGCGAGGAGCCATGGGGATGTGTGCGGGGATATGGACACTCCTGTTGGCGCTGCACATGCCAGGTAAGCCTGCAGGAATGAAGAAGACCCCAGCGGGGGAATCATCTGTGACATCTGCTTTATCATCCTCACTTCACAAGTGTGTGTGTGCGTGACGCTTTGCTAAAACCACGGGCTTGATTAATGCATGAACGCGTGGGATCGATGTGATTGTCTGGCTCGCGTTGTTTGTGCAAGCAGGACGTGCGGAAGGGAGAGAAAACGGGAAGGTGTTCTCCGTGTTTGGGTGCAGTACCCGGGCGAGCAGGCAGGTGGCGACATGCGCGAACCGTGCGGGCCAGCAGCTCTAACAATATGTCATTGAAACGGCCTCTCGGGGCCACAGTGGGTCTCCTGAATCATAATTCAAAGCTGTGGCCTGTTATCCTCAGGTCCGGGAGCCCAACGTTAGGCACAATTAGAATCTTACGGAGTCCCTCCGTTTTAACCTAGCTGCGACCCCGAAACCCCGACAGGCCTGTGCTGTTTTTCACTGCCAGTCTTATTTTCTGAGGCACAGTGAGTCAGGTTGTGGTGACATTTGTCTTCCTCCACTCTGAGACCTTGTCCTGAATACACATAAACACACAAAGAGAGCCAGTGTGTGTGTGTGTGTGTGTGTGTGTGTGTGTTGCTGGATGAGGTGATGAGGGAAGCATGGCCGGTTGATAAACGGACTGATAATTTGACATTGATCATGTTGACATTAGGCTTCCCATTGCGGGCCTATGTTAGCATGCGTAATGTGTGCATTTTGGTGCTATGGGAAGGACCATCTTCATGTGGTTATATTGACAACTCATCTGTGTGTGATCCATTCTGCCGAGGGGCTTTTAAGGCTGGGCTGAAAGTTTCCTTCTCTGCTTACGTCTCGGGACAGGTAAAATCTGTCTGGCGCGGATCCCCTATTTCAAGAAAGGAATGGAAGAGGGTCAATTGTGGTCAAGACATGTCGGATTAGGTTTTGAGCAGCGCTGACGTCCTCCTCGCTGTCTTTGATAAGCTTCAGCATGTGCATGTTTACTTAATGTGGCGCTTTGGTGATTTTTGTCACATTTCGTCACATCCGGGCTGTTTCGTTTTCACCTCCCCAGAGCTTGAGAGCAAAACAAACCCCCAAAAAATCCCCAATAAATGTTGACCTTGTTCGCCGTGAGGCTTCTTGTAGCGTCACATGTTTAAGACTGATTGAATACTTTGATCAAAAGCCCTGTCTGATTTACATTGAGATGATCCCTTCGCTTGTGGAGAAGATCAGGATTAACTGGTTCCCTCGGGATTCGCGGTGAAAATCTTTTGAAGCTGTTCAATCAAGGGTGTGGAGAATGTCTCAAAAATTGCTCTTAAAGCGTCCTGGATATGTCTCATTTGAGTAAAGGAGGAGGTGCATTTTAAGTCTAATTAGATGTCATGTGAATGGTCTTTGCTCCCATTTTTTAAGCTACTGTTTTTGTTTTACTTTTTATTTAAAACTGAAGCGACTGTGTGATTCATGCTCTCAGACATCTTGGTAGGAGGAAGGCCTTGGAAATGTTTTTCTTCAGCTGTTGTTTTGTCTCATCTCCTTTGACATACAAAAACGAGAATTCGGTCTTTTATCCTGAGGTCAAAGGGCATTGCCATAAATGCCCACCGTCTTTGATGTTCTCATTGATCTACAACACGCTCCAGACTCTTCGCTCTTCATTAGCCAGGCACAAACAAGTGTGGGATTGGCCCCCGACAGCAGCGAACCCTGTTGCTCTTCTCTATTAAGGAGAAGCCATTTGTGCTTGTCATTGTAATAACCATTTGCAGAAAACACAAGTGTGCCAAATTCATAAACGGAAGAGATCTGTGAATAATAATGCCAGCTCCGCTCATGCTTTCTTATACTAGCGCTGCGTCCCTCCCTCATTCCACATCGGATATTTAATTGAGGGTGAATTCAGTTAGCAACCAGGTGTTTGTGTATGGCTTGGCTCCATCCTCCAGTCCTGGTGCTGTACGAGGCCATATAGATAGCATTCTCAGGGGTGGGATAAGGAGATTTTCCAGCTCTAAATCCTCATCTTAGTTGGATTAAACATTTGAGAAATGAATGCTGAATCGTGGGCAAGCATCAGCTTTGAGTGTACTGTCATTTAGGAAGGGAAATAGTGTAGCTGTGAGTCATAATCTGTAATAATTTGGCAGCATGTGAGTGAAAGTCTTCCTGCTGGAGACCCCTGTTTTGCGCTTCTGACAGTCATGCAGCCTCTCGTATGAACCTAACAAGCCTCCCTGCTAATATCCCAGCACAGCGGCATTACTTTGTATGCCGCTGCCCCCAAATTTATTTGCTGTTTGATTCTCCCTCGTTGTCCCTGAGGAGATGGGTAGTATTTCCTGTTTAGTCTGATAGACCGCTTTATCTTTTGGACTCTTTAAGGTTAATTGTGCGCCTAACTGCTTGATTTCTGTGCGCCGGCTCGTCACTGAAGCCTGAAACACGGCCGTTCGAGTCTCGACGATAGTCACAGTGTTTGCAGAGTGTCTTTTTTGTTCCTCTGACTCATTCGCAGTAAAACGGAAATCTACCATTTGTGTATGAAATGCCACATGCTCCACTGATGAACTGAAGGAACAGTCAGGGGCTCTGAGCACAATTGCAGCCATGTTCCCCTAATAGTGTTGAAATATTCCTGGCTAGAAAGAAACATTCTGAAGCCCCTTTGGAAGGTTGTAATTAGCGTTTTGACTTTGCTAATTTCTTCCCTCTTTTGAAGAACGCTGTAATTCTGTGGCTCTTTGCGTTTCATTTGGATGACAGTTATGATACGGCGAAATGGAGAGCGTCACTATGGGATTGTCGGGCCTTGATGGTTTGAATGTGAATGCAAATTGCTCTGATCCTCAATTCCTTTGGGGAGTCTGCTGTTGGTCCCTGCTGAGGTGACGGACGGGAGAGAGAGAGAGAGTTTCCAGTCCTGGGAGACGAGCTTGAGGGGAGCTGACAGGAGATTAAGCTGCACTTTCGCTGTAGGAACTAATGGAGGCACTTGGCCACTCGAACCTCATCTCTTTGAGCATTTAGCTCGTTTCTGTTCAGCTGTCAGCTCTTAAGCAAATCCTCCTCAAAACACTGTCTTTTTTTGTCTGCTGTGGCCTTAATTTATACCGGGAGCTGCTCTCAAAACAACTGATTTGTCCTTTGTTTTAGCAAAGCTTTCTGTTCCATATCACTACAGCAGCACGTTCTCATTGTTCTTTTGGAGTTCTCGATGCATGTCTTCAACCCCTGTGGTGTCTGTATAAAGGAAGCGTATGACAAAGTAGATGAATAAAACATGATGATAAGCACTGAGCCTAAATAATTGAAAGGTTATGACAAAATGGAGTGTTGTTTGCGTGCGTAAGACTGCACAAATAATATTGAAGGCTGAATGAATGTTCCATTAAGTTCACTTCTTTGAATCTATAGTTTACATGCAGGATTTTGGTCATGCTAAGAAATAAATCCAGTCTGATGGAAATGGGTGTGGAGCTTTCATCTACGGCACAGCTAACAGTATGGGGAAATAATCTAATTCCTATATTTTTTGCACAATATTCTGATTGAGTTATTTTGAAAGTGTCTTATGTTGTCTGTTATTCACTATACTAGTAAACTAGGATGAAATAATTCTATAACCCAACATGCAATGCCGTCGACAGTAAAACAGTCATGTAGTCCAGGCCTACATGTTATGATGCTATGAGATGACATGAGTGAAATGATGCAAACATTCATTTTAATATATCTTTGAGTTAAAAAATCTTACATTTGACTGCATATTTTGAGTAGTGACAGCTTTATTAGCCTTGTAAAGATGTAATATAATCTGAACTGAAAACCTTTTACTGGTATGGAACAAAAGGAAGGATTGATAAACAACTGTGGTTTTAGAAAAGCAGCCTCACAATGCTATTCTGCATGTTCTTGCCCCAAATAGAGCTGTAACTAATGCTTGACTATTCTAATGATTTTTGTTTTATTAAGCTGTTAATCAAGAGTGCTATATTGATATACTGATAATTCTAATTGTTGTTTGTGTTTTTCTTGTAATTATCTAACAGCCAATACTAAAAACATAAAAAAAAAATCAATTAGTACCTAATTATGTAATTTTTAACAAAAGAAACAAAATTAAAAAGAGTGGTTGTGACATAGATTTATTTCATTACTTGTGCAATAGTGAAAATAATCACTGCCAAATGTTTTCCTGCACTCTGTAACTTTTCTTTAACTCATTTTTTTTCGCTCAAGACGCCAATTAAGTAAGCAGAAAACATAAATTGTTTAACAAACGTCGCAGAAATGACAGTTAACGTGGTGATGTTGTGACTCTGAAGGCACAAATTAAGCCCGGGTGATAAACTGTGGGGACAAGTTTACAATGTCTGTAGCGGAACCTTCACCACGTTGATAATCCTGGTATATCACGCTCGAATGGGGACGGAAACAAAACGGGTTCTGACGGTGCTGTCTTGTAGTTGCTGCCATGTTGACAAAGTGCTCCTGGATATTGTGCTTCAGTTGCACAAGTCTAGATGACTGATGCACTGTTCCACTTCCCCTTTAACAGTAAAATTTAGATTTTTCTTTTTTGGTTTTGCTGATGACAGTTTCACACAGCAGTGCCACTGGTATCATGGTATCAAACCCTGTGGACTGTGGAGATTTATTTTCTGCGTTTACCCTCACATGTGCGTGTTGGATCAACATAGTGTCGTTGTGTACAAAAGTAACACATTTTTAATCGTAGCGTTTCCATCACGATGTTTGAATTTGATTAAACGTTCAGGTATATATGGAGAATTTTTGTTTAATATTACGAGTGATGAGGTCATGCAGTTTTCTATCATATGTGGTGTTGTCATTTAGCTACATGACGTCGTATAGTGTCACTTGCAGTATCCCCTCCTGCACTCGCCATGTAAGATCGAGATGGGAAACACATCTATCAGCTATCTCAAAATCCTTCGAATTCAGCTCGGTTTCAGACCCGATTGCAGAATCAGCAAAGTGTGGCAAAAGAAAATCAATAAAAGGGATCAAAATTTGCCTTGAGCATTTTTCTGTTTTGGCATTAATCTGTCAACCCTATTTCTTTCCTTTGAGACAACCGTTGTCAAGGGATTAAATGGTTAAATTCCAGTCCGACTCTTGAGTACAAGAGTGGCATCGACTGCGTACACTTATTTCATATTTTCCCTGCAGTTTTCGTATGCTGTTCCAGCATCAGTGGAGGGGCTTATTACGGTTCCAGAGTTGATGTAAATCTCCTCTGAAGAAAAACTAAATCTCACATGTTGGAGGGATTCTAACAGTCTGCGCTGCGTATGTGTGACACTGTCTAGCTGTTCCGGTGTCTTGTATGGTTTCTTTGCACTTTTCCTTCCTTAGTGCTTAGTTATTACATTCACCACCTGGAATCACTCCTTTCAGTTAGAGACAACTGCTATGTATTTCTTCTCAGGAGCGGCTTCCATTTTGGTGTTTTTCCAAGCTTCTGTGAGAAAGGAATGCAGTCTTTGTATGCTGTCGTCTTGTATTTTCTACTACAACATCAAAAACCACGTAGGAATCTTTTTTGCACATTGTGTCTGGGTTTACTGGGTTAACTGGAGCACTTAGTCACGGACTGATCTTGGATTGAGGGAGTGGATAATTCCTGTCCTCCCCACTGAGGCGGTATGCCTTTAAAATAAAGCAGATCTGATCAGTGCAGCTCCTGACCAGCCCCCTCCACCGCCACAGATCGTGTAATTGTCTGAACGAGTCAATTTACGAAAAGCCGGGCCGATGTTTCCATTAAGAGGCAAAGAAGTCCTGATAACCAGTCAGTGCACAACTTCCTGAGTCGGCAGATGAAGAGGAAAATTGATTCTTTAAGGTGGAAATACAGAATCTGCCATGGGAGCTGAATTCTGACATGCTGCAGAAAGCTGAGAACTAAAGAAAAATAAAATACAGAGGTGAAGCACGATTGGCTTGAAGTAGCTTTTGGGTTTTGGCTTAGAATTTGCTCACTAAGCTAAAAAAAAACCCAACTTGTGGACGGAGATTCGCTTTACAGCTTGATGGACTAGTTGGTGCTGTTGCCATGTTTTGTAGACCTCCTGCTTGACTCAGTTAAATTTAGTGCTGACTTGTGCAGCCTGTTGTGAAGAGTTGGCCGGTAGCTCAGCCCCTTATTGTCCTGCTGCACACCAACATAGCAGTTGACTGATGGATGCTAAGATTGTTTTTCCTCGTAGCCACTGCTTTATAATACTGCTACTATTATATATACAATGCAGTTTATCGCTGAGTATCATTCCCAGTAGGGGTGAAATGATCCATTGATCTAGATCGATTCATCGATTGGCTGAGCAACAATCTAATAAAATCGATCAAAAGTTAAATAATGTATCATATGTATTGTCTGTATTGCTGTGTTTAAGATATGCCTTTATTTTGAAAATCCGTACCGTACATTTGTTCACAGTTTCCGCCCAGCCGCTCGTCATCCGCTTCCAAATAACGTTAGGGGCCAGCAGACAAAGTTTACGGAGAACTTGCTTTCTTTGGTTGACATTTTGTGTTGTGGAATGTAAAACCAGCTGTAAAACCAAGCTGCTGCCACACTGTCATTTAAGGATCAGAAACATTTCAGGATTGTCTAAAGAGTCAATATCATTTGGTATTGTATCAAGATGAAACTGTTGTATTTGCACCCCTAACTCCCAGGTCATCAAATACCCCTGCTGTCAGAAATTATCTCTTTGAGTTGGTAGTCTTTTTGTGTTTGTAAAGGCTGCATTAGGTGCCATTTTGTGAAATTTTCAGTGTTCTACATGTTCTTCACCCACTTCAGTCATTGGATCCACATAACTGATCATTATATTTTTTACAAGTACCAATAATCCTCCTTACAAAATTGTGACAGTCTGAATATAAAGGGACATGGTCAAACTATTGCTTTTGTGATACTTTCATTTCAGAGTCATAGCCTAAAATTATTTTTAACATTGTTTGGATTGTCAGTATTTGATGATCCAGGACTCAACAAGACTCTATTCTCAACAGCGTCTTGCTCTAAGAAGTAATACAATTCAGCTGTTCTGCTCCAATGTCTTCCTAGTGTTTTAGTATCGGAAAGCTGTTTTTGTTGTAGAATTGTTGTTGACATTCTGTTGCTGAACAGGTGTCTTTGCAATCCTGCAAATTCATTTTTGTGAACTGGTGACGCAAACAGATCAACTTGTGAAAAAAAAAAAAAAAAAAAAAAAAAAAAAAAAAAAAAAAAAAAAAGAATATTTGCAGAAACTCTCTCCAACTTCTGACTGAAGCCGTCACGAAGGATCAAATTCTGTTATTCCCATTGCCAAACTTCCAGCTGACCCACGGCACTTGCCATCCACTGATAAATACCCTCCAGGGGTGAAGCTGAAATGGAATATTAGCTAGCAGAACACATTCAAATGAAAATATCAAACATTCCTCAAATTTAACAGCGGTATCAGTCTCCTGTTAGGGATATGTTCAGAATCAAAGCAGAATTGAAATTCCTGACATTGTGTCACAGCACAGAGGTTCAGGCTCTGAGCCTGATCTCCTGCCAGACATTTACATCTTTTCTGTCTCAATTTCTACAAACTGTTTCTCCCTTCGCCCCCCATTTCTCTCCTCCCTCTCTTCTCTCTCTCGCTCTCGCTCTCCCTGCCTCCTCGCTCTGCCTTTGAGAACGGTGCTTGCTGAGAGCCGGCTTGCTTAGCACTTCACACAAAAGGGGGTTTGTTTCATGAAATGTTTCACTTTTTAATGAGTGATAGTGTTCGCTCATTTAATATTCCACACTGATTTCTCTCTGGGAGCTGACTGTGCTTCAAAGCAACAGCGTAGTTGTAAATGGGAGTGGGTGAAGGGGGGGCCATATCAGCAGCAGCAGCAGCAGCAGCGGAGGTGGGGGGGTTGCTGAGAAAACACAAACACAGGTTTATTTATTCTCCCTGATATATAGCTGAGCTTCCAATGTGCTGCAGCTTTGTGCAAAGCTCCTTAGTGCTCTCGTCCTGTGCAGACAGACCAGCAAAATATGACTGATAACAGGTCAGCTGCATGTCTGTCATAATTCCCTCAGTGCGATCACAGCCTTTCGCTTGTGATCGACTGTAAAACGATTAATAAGCTCAGCTCAACAATCTTTTCCATGTGAACACTTCTGAGAATGTTTCTTTTCTTCTTTTTTTTTCCTCCACCTGCACTGCTGACCATGCAGGAGTTTCGCAGAGCTTACCGTTACACTGAGATTAAGGTCGTCCTACATGAGTGGCAGAAATTCTCCCTTTTTTTGTGCACATGGTTCAACTTTGCTGTGAAAGACATGAAGATAAACACAGCGATGGGCCGCACTTTGGCATTGAGCCTTCCATTTTTTTAGTAGAGGCCAAGCCAGAGCAACTAATGTAGTCTGCTATTGATCCCCCAGTTTCAGGCCTGACTTGGAGTGGAGTTTCACTCCAGTGTTGCATTGTTTTCAGAAAGTCAGGTGTGCCGAATGGTCTCCACCTCCTTCCTGTTTGCCCTCTCTTTATTTATGCCTCTTTACCGGTGGTAGACTTGGCCTAAGGCATCATGTTCTTTAGTTGTCTGTCCCGCTGTCCCGTTGTTGTGAACGCAATACCTTAGGATCGCGTCGAACACTCACTGGCACTCGACAATGAACTGATGAGATTTGGGTGGTGAAAGGTCAAGGTCAAGGTCATTGGGACCTGTTAAACATTTTTACTCAGAAATCAGGGAATTCTTACACTGACTACATGTAAAATTTCACACAAACTGTGCTGACAGATCACCTGTGATATTGGGCTGAACATGTGTGTGAAGAATCATTGTTTCAGACCATAGAACTTTGGAGTCCACCACAAGCTCAGTGGTTTTAAGGATGTTGATCTTAAAGTGTGACCAAGCTCTTCACTGGTCTCTGCATACAGTGTTTTTAATGAGTTTGCACAGACGTGCAACTGTGAGGTGGTAATTAGTTTAGCTTTTTTTTAATTTTAATGACATGCACTGCAATGCCTTTGCGGCTATTGCTATTTGGATGTGTGTGAAAAAATGGTGAGTGGGTGGTTCAGCACGAGCCGAGCAGGGAAAGTATTTGCATTGTAATATAAGTCTGTGTTAGGACTGCTGTTGAGGACTGTTGAGGAGTGATTGTCAACTGCTGCCCTGTGGGCCACATCCGACCGTCGCGGACCAAGTATCCCATCCAGCCTATGGCTCATCAAAAAATGACTATATCCATGTAATCCTGAGAGTGATCGCGGGTTAGCTTGGCAGCACATTATCCAGACTAGAGACAGTTACTCTTGATTAGTCCCAATGTGAAAGGCATTTCAGGGATTTGTTTTAGTTAGCACTGTTGAGTATCAATAATTTTGTGTTTACTTCCCAAGATCCCAAAGGGAAGTTTTTTTTTATGTGGAGATCAGCCCTAATTCATGAGTTGAAGTGTTTGTTTTGCATTGAGCACTGACTGCATTCATAGTGGAGAATAATAGCGTAGTATTATGAGTGGGATCATACCAATATAGGCTAGTAGATATAATACTGAATTTCTCTGTAAGAAAAAATATTAATCAATAAGAGGTTTATTAGGCCTGTATTACGAGATATATTTCTTCATATGTATTTTTTATATTTGAAAGTCTGACCCCCCACACTCACAGACTTCTGGTGGCGGATGGCTGCTCTGTGCTTAATTTGTATCTACAGCAACCGTACAGTGCAATATGCTGTCACAAGTACAGCACATCATGCATCAGCAAAAGGAAGAAAATAAGGAGAACATGCTTTAAATCCTGATTTTTTTTTTCTTGTTATTCTTGACATAGTATAGCGTATTAAGAGCATGGACCAGAGTGACTCTTACTCATAAATAGATGATGTGCACAGACCCTCCACACTTGAGGTCGCCAACGAAAATAGTGCACTCAGGGCTTCTGCTACACCTTCTAATGCATTACAGGTACCAAGTGCCTAGAAAGCTAGTCTCCATCATAAGGACCTGCCACTGCATCTGTCTGTCCCCTCTACCTTTCTTCTTATGCCTCAGTGCCAGCGATACCCGTGGCCAGAGGCATTATGTTCTCAGGTTATATGGCTATCTACTCTTCTGTGTGTTCCAGGAGTGCTTTGAGGATTTTCTCCAGTTTCTTCACTTTCTGAGCAAATGTCCACATGGATTCAAGGAATAACTAATTAGATTTTGGTGGTCGGATGTTAAAGGTCAAGGACATCGAATGTTTAAACATATTTTCATTATAAAATTATAAATATGAACTCAAGAATTCATATGGTTAAAAAAATTCACACAAACTGTGGCTGATAGGTTCAACATGTGTGTGCGTAACGTTACACACATGTTACACACATAATGTTTCAGACTTTCAAGTTTCTTTGAAGATGCATCCATATTTGAAGTACTGTAGTCCAGCACAAACTCTTTGATTTTGTGGATAGTGAGCTTCAGGAGATTGCTGTTGTACCATGTGACCAAGCTCCTTACCAGTCACTATATATTATTCAACAATTTACTCCAAACATGATGTACTGCGATCCATCTCACTGGTTTCACAACTTTCTTGTTGTTTTTCTTTTTGCATTTAGACAAATTATAAATGAAAATGTGTTTCATTATTTCTCAGGCAAAAAAGGACCAAATACAGCAATTATTCTTATATTTATAAAATGAAATAAAATCCTCTTTCATTTGTGAAATTTTACAAACTTTTGTGAATCAATCACAAACAATACTCCCCTCCCTCTTTCTGCTCTATAGCTCCATGTAGTCCTTCTAGACAGTCGTTTTAGAATATTTGGACAACTGCTCCAAGTTACCCTACAGCTGTGTGAAAAGACCTTAAAGCGAAGACACAGAAATATAATATTTTGGTCATTAATGTAATTTATTATTTCTGGAGAGAAAAGGTTTCGTTGTGAAAATTGTTATCAAAAGGGTAAAAAATAATCACATTTCCACTTTTGCAAAATGCTCCTTGTCCTTGGTTATCATTTGATATTTTGGTTTTGGCAGAGCAGGTAGGTTGTCTAACATATCGGGTTCAGTTCTAGCCAGCTGCAGTCTGACTTCTTGTTGGCGCTAATGTTTTGTCTGGGTTACTTTTTACTATTTCCCTTGAGGGTCATTTTATTTAATGCAGAATATTTGCATATAAAACGCCTTCTATACCCCTCACCCACCTCTCTCCTTCTCCTCCTCCTCGCCTCTTCTCGCCTCTTCCCACTGAATAACTTTGCCAGGGTTTTCCACACGGGAGCCTCCACTCTGGCAGCACACGTCTTGCTTGGCTTCATGTTCGCAAGTGGAATTAACCAGTCAGGAAACTGGGGCGGGCTTTGATACCAGTAAAGGAATCACACAGGGGCATTTTGTACTTCACAGCAATTGTCAGTTGAGCCATGAAGGAGCCAAATGTCACGTCAGGCTTGAGAAACAAAAGGTATGGGGGTCAAGGGTCCCCCCTGCCTCGCCCACGTGACAAACAGCCTTTATATGATGATAAATTATGCAGCGATAAGTGGGCACCAGAACACCCGCTCAGTGACCCCGCACCCACGTAGCTCACAGTCTCACATACAGTATGTGCGAGAATGAGCGGTTAATTTTTATGGCCTTTGTGGATGTATAGAAATTCTTCTACTTTAGCCGTATGTTCTATTCACCTAGAGCACAAACGTTGTGAGTGCTTATTTGAGATGGATGCAGTGGCTTGCAGTCGATACCGTAGTTGTCAGCATCATGAAAATGAAAATATAATCCAAAGAGGAACACGTGGTTGGAAGTGAAAATGTGGTGTCTGGATATTCAATACTGCAGCAGAAATAACTTCCCTTACATCTGCAGCTTTATACCATTCAAGTACCTCAATTTCAAGTTGTTCCTCCGAACGGGTTTGTGTTTCTTACCTTCCTTGATAACTTGAGGGGGAAAAAAAGCAAGGAAAAGAATGGCCACAATTTGAAAAGGAAAAGGGGACGTTGAGATTTACATGTAGACGTTGCAGGGGAATGGGAGTCTGCTGAGGGTCATGCTGCTTTTGAGGGAGGCTATGTTCCAAGGGTGATTATAGTTTGCCTTGATTTAGCGTTCTTGGCTCAATCTCTTCTCAGGCACATTGGGGTTGCTGGCTGGAAGAAAGACTTGAACAAATAGAAGTTCACTCGATTTTTTTCCAGCTCATTAGGCCTTTTTTCTGTTTCTGTGCGGGAAGCCAGGAGCCTCCTTCTCCCAAAACAAACAACAACTCAAACTCTCCATTAGAGCTGTCTTCAAACTGTTTCCGCTCGTTGCAACAATGTAAGGATATTATGACATAAAAAAGCAAATTGAATTAAAAGCTCTATAGCATAAGATCATATTGTCTGCTTAATGAGTTTTATTAATTTGAGTCTTATCGTTTATAACAAGGGGGTCCAAGTCAAGATTAAATGTCCCACGTTTCAGAAGGCTGCTAAATTTTCGATGGAAGTGTTGGGGGATGAGACTGATTGGATTTGCCCCACAGTGCCGAGCTCAAACCTCCTGTATGTGAAATTGCAGTTGGACTGACAATAAGGAAGAAATTCCTGCCAGTGGAAGTAATCCAAATAACAGGAGGCTGCTTCTGTATGCCGTCACATGTGATTTCGAGGTTAATCCCATTGATTGGGGTGTGGGATTCGTCCGTGTCATTCGGGTGGAAGGTTCTCTGACTCCTCACCGTGGGGGAGATTGGATGTGTGAGAGATCCCGGGAGCAGTTTCGGTGCTTCCCCTGCCACCCTAACCCCTCTTTTCATTCTCACATGGCTGATGCGCTGCGATTGGTGTGGGGTTGGTATTTGTTTTTGCAGTGGAGATGCATCCAGGCGTGAACATGCATGCGTGTGTATGTGCTACGCAGAGTGTGCCTGTGTCCGTGCGCGGGCTGGAGGCAGAGGCAGCTTCACGTTGCTGGGCCGGCTGCCCCCCTGATCCTGACCCACTTTTATTTCCCTGCTCGTCGCTTCCTCTTTAATTGCCGCTCGGCACACTGAGGCCATCTGCTCGACTGAGGCCTGTCGCCATGGAGATGCTGGGAGGCTTTTCGGATTTGCTGTGTAGTGACCAACAGGGAAATAGAGGTCAGGGAAGGGGGGTAGGGTGTTGGACAGTCGCAGGGGCACCAGGAATGTTTTATGAGTTACTGGTGTAGCAAAAGTACACCTGTTTGATGACACGGTATGCAGTCGGATCCTCTGTTCTTTTTAAAATAATGTTCTGTATGTAGTCATGTATCATGGACTCAGCTGGCGTTGAGCTCTGATACACTGTTTTGAGTCCAGAGGGGCCAAAAATTTTCTGAATATTACAGATTATTTTAGCTACAGGTCTGTTTGTTTGTGTTTCTGTTTCCCCAGTCAGATGCCTATTTGACATAATTTCCTCCACGTGCTCCTATCACATTGTGCGGTGTTCCCCCAACCTCAGGAGTCTGTTTGTATATTTTAACTGCTCTTGCTTATCTCCTTTCCAATGACATGCCTCAGTGAGGAAACCCGCGCGATGCGTTTCCAATTAACACTCGAGTGTATTTCAGCACCATGATCTGCAGGGCCGGGCCGCCTCTCGCTCCTCGTGAAACCGTGAGCGGGGCTTGCCTCCGGCCTGCCCTGTGTGATATTCAAATATTCAAATGCCTCCTGCCTGTTAGACTGGATCATTTGGCCTAGTAAGTGAATGTGGTATTTTATTCCCGGGAAATTGTTTAACTTAGGTAGCTGTAATGGAGTCTTAATGTTGACCTCTAATGTCCTGCTCAGTGTGGAGCTTTGGGAGCCTCTCTTTCTATTTACTCTGCACTTAAAGGTCAATATTGGTAGCTGTCATTTCTGAAGTGCCATTTATAGGGCAATACCTCATTAGTAAACTGGTGGAGTTTGGATCAAATGCAGCTGCTGTTTTGTCTTTGTCGCTTGAGCTGCAGCCATCTCCACTTTCAAGAGCAAAGCCACTCTGTCAAACTGATGACAAGTTTCATTAATAAATCTGCGCTTATTTTACTCTAGGGCTTTCATTGTTGGTTCACGTGTCTCTTCTTGTTGCAGATAGTTTTAACTATTAAATATAAGAAAGTAATGAGAAATGTCCATTTACACAATTTACAAGATGTCTGCAAATTGAGTGTTTTATATAAACCAACCGTTCAAAAGCCAAAGATGTTCTATTCAAAATGATACTGTCAGAGCAGCAAATCCTCATAGCTGAAAAGCTGCAAACAGGGTGTGTTAAAATTGTTGGTTGGTGAATGACTCACATTTTTAATGAATTACTCAACTTGGTGTCAACTCATGGTGTCCCTCAAGTTCATTGTCAGTCTTCACATTTGAGGAAATGACGCAGTTTCTGGCAGTCTTATTGTTGCACAAAACCAAGGTTTTAGTAGTTGTTAATATGACCAGTGACGAGCGCTCGCCTGCGTAGTCAACATATCACGGCAGACAGACTGAATCATGCGTACACCTCTTCCTTTCAAGCAGATTGCCTAACAAGAGTCAGACCTCCTACGAAGGCTGTCAGAATCCACCGACTTTGATCCATCTGCATAGAGGCCTCAGACAGCTTATTTTGCCCCTCCATCATCCGCCGGTGACAGAGTAACACAGGAGGATGTGACAGCAGAAAAGGTAGCTCTGTCAATTTAAACTCCAGCAGAGCCCTTGATCTGTGAGCAGCCCAAATTTACAGTCAGAGCTGAAGTTAACAAGACAGTGTAGCCATTGCCTGTAATTGAACCGGTCTGATTTTAGCTCCCTGAATAGATAGTGGGCCCGTCTGCCAGTCTGCTCTGCAGTCAAGGTCATGGTGCCGAGCGCAGGGTGTGTTGTACTCGCCATCGTGCCCTTCTTCCTATCACAGCTCATCCAGCTGCCGCTGTGCAGAGGTGGGGTGCGAAATGCTGTGCTGCGCCCGCGGAGCACAGCATTTCGCACTGGATTATGTGCTCGGGAGAGATTAATCGAATCATACGATGTGCTATGAAAGTTGAGATTCATGCACACAGCCTTGCATGTTCCCTTTAAACTCTGCAATAGAATTGGTTAACGAGTGAATACTCTGGGTATTTTTTCCTTCAGTTATGCCTTTTCTTTGAGTATCTTCAAATTGTTCGTATCCCTTAAATCTGTGCTACCGAAGATAAAGATTATACAAGTCAATGAGCCATAATCCTTAAGGGAGTTATTGTAAATGCATAATACAGTAAAACAACAATCCAAAATGTGACTTTTTTTAAAAAATTCAGCTCTTCCAAATAAACACACAAAACCAAACCAAACCAAAAGATTTCAGAATGTAGTATCATTGGTCCCACAATTTGCATTTCAGCTATTATAATAAAACGATATTGCCTTTGGAACAAATCCTTAGCTCTGTTGTGCAAAAAGTATAAATGCCTTTTTTTGTGTGTTTTTTTATTTAACATTCATTTAAAGAGTAGCATGCAAGAACCTGTGAGATGCTCTGGCACCACCTCTTGTTTCAATTCAACAATGAATTATTTTCCATAGATTTAAAGAGAACCATGCAAATAATGGTGCCTGTCCGTGGGAGGCCAGTTTTTATCGCGTTAAGTGTTTCCTTTCTGACGTAAGACGTTAGACAGGAACTGCAGTACTGTCTTCTTGTCATACGATGACTGTGGGGGGCGCCGTGGATTGACATGGTAAGCTGAAGTGATTTTCGTAGTCTTTGTTTTGCGAACACTTGAATGCAGTTTGAAGGGAGGCCGCAATAAAGGATGACTGTAATTACCCCTCCTTAAGTGCATACACTGACTGTGCGGTGCCTTTTCGATTCGTTGAACAAGAGATGCCTGCCTCTTCTCTCATTGCTTAAAATGATCCTTATCACTCATTTTAGCTGCATTCATCTCTGTATTCTCTTCTGCAGCCCTGTTTGTCTCTTTGCATCTTTATTTTGAACAGGGACAATGCATAAAAACATGAACCTTATGGGAAAAATGCCATGCACCAGGTTTTATCAGATTGCCATTTTCTAGCCATAGTCTCTGGGCAGGTTGATGGCATGATAAATTATTGGCAGAATATACATTTAATAGCACAAAAAATAAGGTTATAGGCAATGTATAGAACTTGAATCATGCAAAAATCACGATAATAGACATCATCTCTATGCAAATTTTGCTGTGATACTATCCAATTTTTTTGCTTGTCAAGAGTTCTTGAATTCTCGTAGTGGTTGATGCTCAGACGTCTGTACAAAATAAATAAAGAAATGTATTTTATACGGACAGCGGGGAGGAAGAAATGTTCTCTATTCAGCAGAACACAATCCACTCCACAGCTCCACACAATATTTATTTATTTACCCTCCCGATGCCATTTTGAATCCCTGGAGAAGAAAATGCATTAAGCCACTCACTGTAGTTACTTGAGCTGGATTGATACTGATCTGAGAGGGCAGGCTACCTGATGGAAGATGGGAAATTGATCATTGGTGAATGAGTGTCAGGAGAGTCTGGATATCCACAACTGCTTTTCACGCTTTGAGCACGAAGAATCCATCAAGCAGAAACTCCGGTCCATTCCATCTGAGAATACAACTACTTACACACACACTCCGGTGCTGTACTTGATTTGACAGTATGGGATAATTGACTAGGCTTGTTCGAACCCTGCAGGTTATTCTGACATGCAGAAAAACCCAAACATTTTCACATCAGGGCCCTGGTAAGTTTGTTTCCTCCCACATACAAATGGTGTTGACGTGCTCACAAAGTATGAAAATGAGGCCATTCCCCACGTTATTCTTGCTTGAAAAGTTCAGTTCTTGTAATCACCGCAAGATAAAATGAAAAATTCTAACATTCGAAGCAGGAAGATCTTGCTAAGTGGAGCTGGCTGGGAAGATGGTTACATTGGTATTATGTTTGGATTGTGAGGTAACGGAAGGGAAGTAGCATTAATACAGATAAAATAGGAGAGTGATTGCTGGATTAACGGTTTTTACACTTTATCAGAGGAGGCTGTACAATTATATTTTGCCATCTATGTGATAGCGTAATATAGACTAGTGGAGGATCTCTCTCTATTGACAGCGGGGATTGTAGTCATGCATTTTGAAGATAATCCCTGGAGCAAAGGTCTGGTTTATTCAACATTTTTCACAAAGAGCGTCTCAAAAACTAAGCACATTGAAGCGTCTGTATTCTGCAAATATGGCCTGAATAATGAATGATTTCCTTTTAAATTTCCCTATGAGATAAACAAAAGTCAGGAATGAAAGGCTTATCTGTGTGCCTTTGAGGTTTTCCTTCCCACACACCTTTATTTATTTGAAAGGGCTGCAGAAATTGGAGAGCAAAACCAATAAAAACCACAATTAACGAATATTATATTTTAAAATAAAGTCTTTCAAGGATGGGCGGCAGGATCGTTCTAGCGTGAATAAGCCCTTTGTGCCGCATATGTAGACTCATTTGTTTAGCTCATCTAGATTTAGACGCGCCTGATTTCCATGCAGCAGATGAATACGTAGATTTTATGAATAATGAGTGGATTACAGACATTACTGTTTCATGATAGTTCAAGCTTATTTGAATCCACATAATTGTCTTTTTTCTTCTTAATCTTTGAAGGAGAATCAAACTTGTTCCCACAGGTTGGAGGCCTGAATAATGTAGGCTGTATTCATGTCATTATTCTGAATCACATTTTTTGTTCCTCCCTGGTCATACAAGATTTAATTAAAAATTAAAAGCTTCATGCTGAATTAATGTACATATTGTGATGCAGCCACTTTCACGCCATCATTAGAGTCAGAATGGAAACCTCATCAGGCCCATCATTCCCATTTTCTCAGTCAGATAATGTCGCCACGGGTGGTTGAGACGACTTCCCGTAATAGTTTATTTAGAGGGGTTAATTAAATTTGGTTAATTAGTATTCTTGACTAGTCATGTCTTTCAGACTACTCCGCACCATGGCTTGAACCTTAGATTTACGATTAATATTTATCAGTGTCAGGAGCTGTCAATGTATCAACAAGGCTTCAAATCTTAAAAGCCAGTTGATGTGCTATAAATCAAAGGCTGAAAAATTCCCACCAAGAAGAACAGAAAGGATCCACTTAGAAATGTGTAACCTTTCTGCAGGGAGACTTCCTCTGTGATTTATTATTGCAAGGCTCTTTGCTCCTCCCACTTCTCTTATATGTTTTAAGTATTGGAGGCAATGAATATGTCCAAGGGACTGAATGAGCTCAGGCAGCAGGGCCGCAGCTCATGCATCACAATGTGTGCAGGCCTGTGTGCAAAGTCACCTCGCACACACACAGGGTGGTAAGTACTACTATACTATTCAGTCCCCCAGAGCTACGCTTGCATGCATGCAAGTATTTGTAGTAACCGGCGTGCGCACACAGTGGTCTGTGTTTCCGATGCGATGTGTCAGGGCAGAATCATGTTAAGGATTGAGTCAGATGGTCCTTAACACTTCGCCCGGAGCTCTGCAGACTGTTTGTACCCAGCACCGGAGGAGGGTCACGTGCTGACCTCATTGTGTGCATGAGTAAGTGCACTCTGCGGCATCAGCGTGCAGCTTCCCTCCACATAATGAGAAGGCAACTTATCTCGGTCGTTATAGCTAATAAATTGATTTCCCTGCCACAAATATCCTAGCCTATCAAGTGGGAGCGGCACAGGAAGCAGTGGAAAATGGGCCGCTTTTGTGAAAAACAGAAGGATCTAATATTTTCTATCCCTAGAAAAAGGAACAGACATGCTTCATCATTATTGTTCTAGACCCCCTGCCTGGTCCTCAGCTGTGCGCTATAGAATGGAAAAACACATTGCTTCTTCGGAAACACATAGGTTAGTGTCTTATTCGTAATGCCCACGGTTGACAAGTGGGCACAAGTGTCTCACTGTCCTTCTGAGGCAGCCCAGACAAACAGTTTCATCTTCTGCTGCCCTCTTTTTAGTGTCTTAGCCTTATGGAATTCTTATCCATCCCCCCTTGCCCCTCCTTCCTGGACCTTCAAAAATCGCAGCTGGCCCGCTTTCCTCACCGGTACATTAACTCGTGCAGCCAGCCCTGCTCCACTGGAGCAGATGTGGCCAGAAGAAAACAAAGCTGGCAGGCCAGGGGGTTAATCACACTCAGCTGGAGGTCCATGGCGCTGTTGCCAGGTGTGTCACACTCAAGGTACTCTTGGCTTCCTTCTGTTGGCGCTCTCTGACCTCTGCCTACGACACCAAGAGCCGTGGGAAAGAAAAATGCTGATCCCCTGCATGATGGATTACAGTTTATGTCAAGTGTATATGCAGAACAGTCAGGAAGTGAGTTTAAGTGAGGGGGCTTAAATTTCTCAGTGGTTTTTTTGTGCTTTTTTTTATTTATTTATTTCAAATTTTGGTTTTGATTGAATGTCGGCAACAGCAAAATAGCAGTGTTGCCCAAGAGCAGTTTACAAACAACCTCAAGTTTGTCTCAGATATCTGTCTTTTTATTCTGCGTCGCTGTTCTCGGTTGCTTACTGTAGGGCATTTGGTCTCCACGCAGTCTACCAGCATGAGTTCATTCGACCTGCACCGTTACCCAATACTGCCAACATAGTTTTTTGTAAAATAAGCTATTCCTTTTTCATTGATTTGTTGCATTCCCATGGTAACTCAGAGAGTGTTCCTTGTGACATATTATATTTGATCAAGGCCAGAATTGGACCTCAATATGCCACTGAGATTTTCTGTTACTATGTTTACTGTTGGCTACATGTTTTCGTTTTGATATGCAATCAGCGGGGAAAAAATGTCACAGTAAAAATGAAACTTTTGGCATATGCAGCTTATTTGAGAAAACGGACGATACCTTGTTAAGAACATCAAGGTCGACTGTTGGCCTTGTATTGTCACCAAACATAGTGTGGAATTTTTACTTGATGCAGCCTCAGTTACATTGTTGTATGCTTATCATTTCTTTAAGCTCTCAAGGATGGATTTTGTGCATGGTCAAATGCCAATTCTGTCTTTCCAATGCATCTCCTAAGACACAGCTGCCTACTTGGATAGCTGAGCTGTGTTTTTTTGCAGCAATGTGAACCGCCTGGCATGCTGACATTTGTTCCGCCTGCGCAAGGCCTGCTCCTACATTGTGTATCATGCCAGCCAGTGGCCATGACATATGAACCCTCTGGGTGCCAACTCTCACAGAGAAGACACAGGAGTTTAATGTTCATCACCCCAAAATGCATTTGTCGGCTGGTAGGGGATGGTGGGCACTGCTGAGGAGGTGTTGTTCAACAGTGCTAAAAGTTATCTCCTTCATCGCAGCATTCTCACTGCAATTTTCCACGGCTTCCTTTTCCAAGCAAACTGCTTGTCCAGCTCTGTGGCATCTGCTTCCTTGGATTTGCAGTTGATTTTGTTGATCTGTTTAGGCACTTGCCTTTTCGGCGTGTGCGCAGTCACAGAGCTGTTCATGCTAACCCTCAGTTATTTATTTATTTCTTTTTATTGTTTTGCTTTTTGTTTTATTTTTCAATCTGGGGAAATAGTTTGCCCCAGGTGATGTGACATTTAGAATAGCAAATATTGGATTCTGGCTGGGTTGCTTTTCTAGTTTTTTTTTTACTAAAGAAGAGTAAGACAAACATTTATATATATGAAAGGGTCACGTATAATTATTATAACCTGGCTTCCACAGTTGTTTGCGGGTATACTCAGGCTCGTGTTTTCATCTCTCTTGCTTGCCTTTCTGCTCGTCTTGATGGCTCTGACACTGACAAATTTTCAGAATCATATCCATCACTGGGTGTCAGGGAGACGCCTCCCCCCCAGCGTTCACTGACAAAAACAGTGGCTGTGGTGTAACACCATCTATCATCCTGGCCCCTTTGTTCAGCATCCTGTCTCATACAGGGGCTAGCAGCCAGTGCGAGAGTGGCATTCTATTTGACATGCCAGTGCAGATGCTAAATGACAGTGACACAAAGAGGGGGCCACCACGCAGGTCCTGACAGGGCTGTTTTCTATAGAGCACAGGCTTGACTTGACTTAAAGGCCCAACCCCAAATCAGATTACACAACTCTCTTGACACCTCTTGCTAGGTTTTAATGTTTGTAATTTTCCTCGACAGCGAGCACATTTTTCTCCTGAAATGATGCTATGGACAAATGCTGATCAAAAACCACTTTCAGTCACTAGTTGGTTTCTTTGCCTTTCTGTTGCCAGGGATTTATATTCACCGAAGCAGATTTGTGCATACTCAGAAATGATATTGATTCTGAAAAAATGTCATGTCAGCTTTAAAGACCGGTTAATAGTTGCACAACATACACATGTGACCTACACTGTTGTGAGCATTTTATACTTGTGTGTTGGTTTTTCTGCTTTGCTCAGCAAAAACACTAGTTGGCGGTGGGACTTCTATGCCACTGTGGCAAGCTACTTCCTTCTTTATGTGCTTATTCCATGGCAGTAGGAAATGAAACAGAAATGTGTGAGATCAGGGGGGTAATCACGGTCTTCATGATGTGTATTACACCAAGCTATAGTGTAGGGCACTACATAGGGTACACAGTGATATAGTACCTACAGCATTAGTAGATATGGTTTGGACTTAAATTGACACAATTCCACCTGTTATCTAACCTCGACTGTGAGTTCTGTCGTAGTGTCCTAGTGCATGAAGCTTAACCATTTTTGGGCCTCCATTATGAGGAAATATATCAATACTATTCATTATGGCCCTTCAGTTTACCTTGTATCCTTTTTCTGCGATGCCTTGAAAGGAGAACAGCAGTTGTGGTCCCCTTTAATTAAAATGCTGAATATAAAGCACATCCATATCTGCAAGATACCTGTTTGTCTGGATATAGAGCCATGGACACTTTATTCAGATTACACAGTCTTGCCATTTTGCAAAGTTGTCTTTCCTGCTTGGGTGTGTCGACGCTGGTTTTGGATTTACATCAGTTATGTTTGATTTTGTTCAGTAACTGGATCAACTGACGGCTATAATCTTACGGAATTAGTTTCTTGTAAAAGCTTCACTGTATTTGATTTTGTTCAGTAACTGGATCAACTATAATCTTACGGAATTAGTTTCTTGTAAAAGCTTCACTGTCTTATGCATTTTCACTGTAGTTCCCATGTGCCACTGGCTCCCATCTCTGCTAAATGTGTTTCCAAATACTCCAAATATTTAGACAAGCTTACTTTTTGAAAAGGGACAGAGGACCAGGAAATGTGCACGTATACTACTGTTGTGTTACATTTATGTGTCCAGATGAGGCATTATATTAATGGCTTCATTTCAAGGCTCTTTCTACATGATGTGGTGAGTGTCATTGTCTACAATCCATTAACGAGAAGGAACACTTGCTTGATTTGCCTCTATTTAAAAAAAAAAAAAGAAAGGAAAAAACTGAAAAAGTATATCAGATGTAAGGCATTTATAGATTGAAGGTGGTTGGGTGAGGATGTTCCTCTTTGAACCCAACACTGATGGGAGTACAGATAAAAGCATAGGACACACTGCATTACTCACTCACAGGTGACTGATTGTCCACCTGGAACCAACATGTTGGTCCTTGTGACCTATACTTGATTGTGTTCTGTGGTCTATTTGTCAGCAGGATATTTTTGAAAGAGTACAGACTAAAAACTGTTTTGGGTGTACAACCCAAAATCTCGGCTTCAGTTCAGGGTTTTTAATATATCTGTTTTTCAACCACAAATTGCTTGATTTTTTTTTGGTAAATAATTAATAGTTTGTGTTATGTTCTCAAGAGCATTTTTCTCCTTTTCTTTTTGTGAGCTACAGCTGGACTATAGTCACCACCGTTTAAATAATTCAAGCTGGATAGGTATAAATTACACCTTTGTTTTAAACCTCTCACTTCCACAGTCTACTGCAACTTTAAAGTCAAATTTGTCGCACTGTAATAGAAATGTGCATTCATTAAAATACATGTGGAAAAAGCACTTTATTTTCTGACCTAAATTGACTATTATCAAATTATTTTACAGAGAACTGCTCAAAATGATTGAAATGATGTGTCGACCAGTTTACTACGATATTTTATGGGTGCCATTATTGTTCATAGTGCCAAGAGCCATTTGTCAAGGAGTGACACCCAACTTTTATTGAAGGAATTCCATATAGACACAGAGATAATTACGGCTTGTAACCCTGTTATCAACCTCTTTTACGCTGCCTGTTCAAGGCGGGACCATTGCGCCTCTATTGCACTTTATTCATCTGTAAAAAAGGTCTAGGGGGTCTATAATTTTCTGCCTCTGAGCTGGCAGTAGAGGTAGTAATAGTGCAGAATCGACTTCTGTTTAGAAAAAGTAAGCTCTATCATTACAGGGAGGGAAAAGATTTTTATTTCCGTGTTGGATTATTTGGAATGTGATGTTTGATCAGTGTGTAAAACATCACACTGTGCACTTCCTGACTACTTTTCACTGCCGCGGTGTCACCCCACCATTTTTTTTTTCTTCTTTTTTTTGGGGGGGGGATGTTCCTTGAGGCTGTATTGAGTCATCTCTGTGTTAAAAGGGCTATTATTTTAAGTGCTAATGGGACACCATGAGGAGGGGGAGGGGTCTGCATTCACAAAACGGGTTGTTTTTTTTTACTGAAAACAGAACATTTATTTAGTTTTAAAGGCTTTCTTTGGGGTCCTATCAAACTATTTTTCTTATTTTTGGTCTAACAGCTCTGTACTTTTAACATCAACATTTCAGTCACACTTCAATATGACACAGCCACATTTCTGCTAAAAGGGGGACTTAACATTTGCCATTAAGAGTGATAAGAATTCGGTGTGCAGCCTACTGATTCACGATCTAGCAAAAGCCTCAGTATCTCCAGAGAAGTGCAGGAATTAAAAGTGTCAGCTTTAGCTTGGTTGCCTAAATGCCTGACATTTGCTTCAGTATTAGCCCCTTCAATGTAACTGTGTGCATTGTAATACACTGGAGAGTGGGATGCTAAAGGTCCTGCCATTATGTGAGCTCACTTATGTTGAAATATTGAGAAACTAAATGGTGTTCATGTCCCCACTCCCTACAGCGGAGTGATGATTCTTCACAACAGGGCTCAATCTCCCTGGGATGGAAGTTAACAATTTTTGTTTGTTTGACCTTTTGTCGTGTAGCAACCTGGGAAAATTTGTAGCTGAGCCTTTCGGGCATTATCTGATCCTCACACTGTAACAGCATCCCTCCTTCCACCATGCCAAACCTCGCTACAGACCTGTAATTTCACCCTTTGTTCTCTCTGAGAGCCCACTGCTGCAATCATTTGATTCATATGCCGCAGTAGGCTTTATATAATGAGGACAAATAGCAATTATTACATTTCGTTTTAAGAATAACACCCTCTGTGATTGCATGTACATACTTACAAAAGGTAGCGGGCTAGGGATCTTTTTCTTCCCCTTTCAGGAAGTCAGCCTTCTCTACATTTCCTGGTATGACGCTGTAATAGGTGACAGGTGAGAAGCGGCTGAAAAGCCTGCTCCCAAACGCAAGCTGTGACAGCTTCATCTGTGAAACCATATTCTCCAAGGGCTCAGAGCCTGCCCAGGGATCACTGAGACCGTTTAAGATTACATGTCTGCTGGCAGGGAGCTGCAGATAGGTGAAAATAATTGGCTTCGTCACCACCACCCCCCCCTTCCCCTTCCCCTTTTACTCCCGGTGGCTGGCGACTAACAGAGTTACACAGCAAGGGAGCACGAGCCCAACCTCCCAGCAGCCACCTGATCTGCTCGTCTAGTCTGTACTGATGCTGTGTCTCTGCTCCTGTGGCATATAATCAAGACAAGGAACCCTTCTGCCACCCGCTGATTGGGTGTAAAAGAGGTTGTAGACCTAGTTTTATGCAATTAGTGGAGGAATGCCAGACGTTAATGGGACACAGAAGTGTTGGCAAAGCATTATGGGGAGATTATTGGGGCTACAGTAAGTAAAGAAAAAGGACATTTGCCCAGAGGAAGAGTAGCACTGAACAGTATATGAAACAATAAACTGGAATGGACGTGGGGGAAATTATCCTCACACAGCGTGCTTTCGGGTCTGGGGCTTATTAAGGAGGGGCATTGTGGGAAAGTGAGGCTCCTCAGCATAACATTATAATATTATTGAGGTAAGACAGATGGCTAGAAACAGGGGAGCACTCAGGAGGGTAAACAATAGTGAATGGGTATTTCTGTCGTCATTAAACTCTAATTTGTGTTGACAGCAGATACAGTGTTGATTCTTTTGCCAAACCTGATTGGTGACAGCAGAGAGGAGGAGGCCTTTTGTGTTGATGCAAAACATCGCAGACAGGACAAAAAAAAAGAAAAGGAAAAAAGGACAACAGAGCTCTGGGTTTTGTTGTGGATGCTATAAATGTCACATTTTGAACATGTGGTCTAAACCATCAGGCAGGCAGTGATGCCTCAATTAGGCAGTTTTATATCAGTCGCTGTTTCCACGTCGGATGAGTCTTAATCAGACCTAGCAGGGTTTCGGATGTTGTAAATACAATGCAGAAATTCTCATGTGCAAGTAATTTGGCTTTTTTTATTAACTCCAACATTAACAAGGAACCCTAGTGAGTCTGCTGGGAAACCATTTTGTTATTTGTGAGAGTTAGCCTTTCAGTTGTATTAAGGATAAAAAAGGCTGCTAGAAAATCTAATTTTCACCACTGATGAATTTGTCAGCAAGTTTTGTGACGAGTGGAGTATTCATCTAGTCTTGGATCCCAGATTCTCCAAGTGTCAACTCGGAGAAACCAGGAGAAATACATTTGCTTCATAAATGACCTGGAGGAGCAATTTGTGAGATGCTGAGTCTTAATCCTGGTTTGTCATATACTGAGGCTTTGGCGGCCCAAGCCACCAAACCAATGTGTCGGTTTCCAATGACCAAGGGAAGCCTGAGTGATGACATTTTGAATGAAGATCAACAACCAGTTATGTTACATATCATGCCATCAATGAGAAATTATCAAAAATATTGGCAGATAGTTAAGCCATAACAACTTAAACTCTAATATAAACCTGACATGCAAAAAGCAGACTTGTATTGTTTCAAGTCAGATTTCAGCTTGACTGTTTAAAGTGTTGTTTACTGCACAGGGTTGACACAAGCTCAAATCCACAATGTTTTATTCATGTGATGTCTATCAACAAAGAGTCATGCAATGAGCAGGCGCGGCAGAAATGAAGGTGCTCAGTGCGACAAAAGCGGGAAGTGGAACGCTGCTTGTTCAGCAGAGGAATACGTCTTCGTTGGCTCGGTGGCATCAATGTTAGCGAACCAATTAGAAGGCGCAAACCATCGCTGGTCACATAAAAGCAGGGCAGACAAATTGGGAGATTTCTTTAGCGGAGTTTAGCGGACGTGGAGTGTTAGAGGGGACTGCGATGTCACCGCCTCCCTGTGAATTAGCAGCTACAGGTAGATCTGAACCATAACTGCAGCAGTCTCTTGAGTATTTCTCCGCTTTTTTTGTTTTCTCTTCCCCCTCAACAATGCTGTGCCTGCCGAAGTGTCACTGCTGGTTTTAAATAAAAAATGACACTAGGCACTTACCGGATGACAGCTCTGCATCCTCTGCCCCCTCCCGCACCGCTGTCCTGGAAGTTCTGGTTTGAGCTCTGACAAGAAGGACAAGTCCCTGCCTGCAAGCTACAGCGCCAACCGTCTCTGAAACATTTACTCACAATGCCAGGGGCTCAGCCCACTGAATGAGGCTGTTGTTCAGCTGTTGCCACGTGAATATTCCTGACATGAATCATTCCTGATATCCCTGAACCTGTACGGTTTACACCGGCCTCGACATTTGCTCACTGTCACATCGCAGGTAGTGAAGGAAGAAGGTGGGGTCACACTAAAGTGTCACCTTGCGGAGGCTTGTAGAAGACACATAAAGCCATTTGCTTGGAATTAAGAGAACCAAACAGATGGGCGAGTAAGGCAGTGGAGGGTCCCCCGCCCGCAGTGTGGCTCTGTTATTGCCTGTGCTGTTTTCCCCCCAGAGGAGCAGTGTCCTTGGTACAGATGTTGGGATTTCATGTGTGGTTGGAGCACTTTCATTGCCTTTCAGACGCTTTGTTCTTCGTGGATAATGGCAGGGGACGGCACCGAGTGGCTGTCAAACCTCGAAACTTGTTTGCACAAAGCAGTGACTGAGCCATATATGACTGGCAGTGGAGAGCACAGGGGTTACAAGCCTCTCATATTGGCCATGTCGTGGTTAGGGAAATGTGTAGAAATTACATGCGACTCTGGCCAGAGAGTAAGCTGTGGCAGAGGTGGCCACACCCAGCTCGCCCACACGTCTGCACCAAACCGTCATTTAAAAAGCAGAGAGAAGCCGCCTGGGTGACATCAGCGGCGGTCCGAGCTGTTGAACCGGTCTGTGTTTGGCAGCCGTAATCTACAAAAGCCGTTAAACTCAACCTCAGGTGGTTTGGGCAGGTCTGTGTATGTGTACACATTTGTGAAAGAGGAACTGTTTGTACAGTGTGTATTTCCATTTGGAAATTGTGTTTGAGTTTGGGAGAAGTGTATTGAGTGTGCTATTTGGACACCGCTAAAGCGAAGGATTAGTATGGTTGAGTTTGCACAAGTGGACCCTGCCATTGCTAAATAAGGTCAGAATTTGTCGCGTCGTGCAGGGGCGGTGATACGTGTTTCTGATTTGCCTGTGGCGCATGCAAGCTTGGAAAGCCTACAGGTTGTCCTGAAGCCCTTCCCAGGTGGATAATATTTACAAATGCAAGTATGTTAGTGAACACAAAGCCCTGAACAACATGTTAAATTTTGTTTTAAAAACTGCACATCGCTTGCAAAATACTACATTTTATTTGTGTGCCTCACATTCACACACAGTCAATAACAGCAGAAACGTTACTGTTTGCACCCAGAGGGCTAGAAATCAGCCCAGACGTCTCAGGCAGTCACCAAAACTTTATGTTGAGCACGTCAGTCCGAATGACTTCCATACGTTCAATGACACAAATGATAATGCAAGAATTTTTTACCTTTATTCTTTTCCTGAAACTACCAGCTCTGTCAACATGTCAGGCTTTAACAAACATGTCTTAATAAGGGAGCAAGACGATCAAGGAAAAACACCTTCAGTTTAATAGAACATTTGACGCTGGGCCAAATACAACAAGAACACAATTGGTCACTTCATTGTATTCAGTCATATGGCTGAAAAGACATTACCATGGACTTGACAAGGAAATACAATTACGATGTTGTGTTCATAATGATTTCAAAAGATTCATTGTGCACAATGAATGATTTCATAGCTCAAGTATTTTTCTTTTACTTCAAATTATTGAGCTTAATAAATACTTCTACATTTCATGCATCTTATAATGTATTTTTTTTACTGTATGTCCACTTCTGCTAGAGTACCCTCTGTGTGCCGCTTTATTGCTGAAAATTGGACGAAAGGCTTACAGAGAAGAAAAAAATGCAAAAATCTTGTTGTCCCCGGTTGTCTGTGCCCTCAGCGTGGCTTGTTTGCACATTTTACTGGACAAAATTATTAAGGACACTGCCCACAATTTAATAAACCTGTTTAATGTTGGTGAATATTGTGATCCCGTCGGCTCTTTACTCGTTCTTTATTTTGTTTTTACAGCAGCATTACAGCACTGTTTCTTCTCAACGGCACATCTGCTAACTGCATCTGTGAAGCCGGTGCCGATGCTGGAAACCAGGTGTGCTACCAAACAGGACCTGATTGTTACGCAGAGACTCCTAATTTCTCAGGCATAACTCGTCCGTCACTCAACGGGCTGGTTGATGCCTGAGGAATCGGTCAGAACTGCACCTTAAATGCTCTGTCAGCTGGCAATAATGCCTTTTCTTCCGAAAGACATCCATCAGTTAAATATCATATTAACCTTCCACCCATTTGTTTGATTTGAAGCTGCACTCTGCACCTTTTTAGTGGGTGGCGATTTTTTTCATTTGCAAAAGAATTCAAGTTTGTGTTTGTTGTCAAAGTTACGCTAAAAATCTCTCCTCTTGTAACATTTTTGAAACACTTTTGACATGCTAGAGTGATTAAAAAAAAAAAAAAGCAGTTAGAGAATGCCAGCTAAAGCGTGTTAACAATGTCCTTGGCTGATTTGGTTCCAGAGAGAGTAGCTTTTATGAACTACTGAGCCACGTTAGATTTGTAAAACGAAAAAGAGAGAGAAAGAAAGAAAAAGGAAAAAAAAGCAGCAGATGGATTCTGCCTGTAGTGGCCCTGACCAAAAGCTGTTATATTCACACGCTTGTAGATTTACAGTTACATGTTTTTTGCGGGATAGAAATGCATCTTCATCACATTTTTTTTTCCCCCTCATGAACACTGAAATGATTTTCTTTTTCTTTTTCTGACCAACCCAGGACCACACATGTATATACAGGCCTTGTTTATAGTCAACAGCACTCCCAGTTTTGACATGTTGGTTTTTGTGAATGGTTTGCCTCTATTGGTTGAATCCAGCTCATGTTTGCTCAAAGCTGAAGTATAAAACCAGGAACAGACTCTCTTTAAAAGCTTTGCTTGAAACGGTGAGCAAGTAGAGTTGACCCTCATTCTCTGACTATTAATAAACCCAGGGAAATGAATGAAATTACAATATAGACTGGAATATGATACGGCACAATCCACAATAATCACACGCATTTTACAATGTACATTCATACTTTGTCTGATGGACCTTCCTTTTAATTAGCTTAATGAAATCATTCAGCTGTGTTCTCATCGTGGTCTATAAATAAGTTGTGGTTTTATTCAGCGTTTCCTTAAGGATATTTTCTGCTGCTTTGGTTCCGTAATGCGCTTCTAAGCTGTGCACTGATGCTCATATGAAAATTTGATGCACTCAACGCTTGATTCTCCCCCATCGCTGCGCAGAGGCAAAACAAGCCTCGCCCCGTTAGGTTCCCATTTGATCTGGCACCCCAGCTGTTTCTCTGCACTCTGTCCTCTCCATCCATCTCCTTCTTCCTATTTTTACCTTTTTCCCCTCATTTTGCTCATCCCCCCCAAAAAAAGGACTTTGCATTGCTGCGGTACTTCCAGATTTCAAAAAATAGCCAGTGAGAAGCTTTAGCCTTCTCTTCATGAAAAATTCACCCTTAGTTGACCTCATAGGTGTGAGGAATCATAGAAGTGCTGGAACGTGGTTTCTGGGTGCTTTTGAGAAACTGCCTGGGGAAAACTGCTGTCCTGAAATGCACTTAGTGTAGTGTTTGGTCACTTATTGCAGGTATTTTCTTTTCCCCTATTAAACTCTAAGGCTGGTTGTCAGTGTTAAAACCACTCAGTACCGAGTAGTATTGAAACTACTGAAACATGCATTCCTTTTTGTACTCTAGGAAAATCAACCCAATCACTGCAAGCATTTCAATGCAGCCTGTGATGGTCCAATGCTTCAGTATCTACAACCCGTAGTCTGTGATGTGATGAAGTCAAGTGTAACGTGTTTTACGGAATGGATGCAAGACAAACGTTGGAAAGTACAAGGACACATAGTTGGAATTGTCAACGCCCAACAGACCCCTTAAATCTAATTACCTGGATCTGCCTCTTTATCTGGATCCACAACAAAAATTTGTGAATTTAGTGGGGTCTTTTCTGGCCAATTCCCCATCATCCCACCAAGTTTCACTGAAATCCATCCAATAGTTTTTGTGTAATCCCAAACTAAACGAAACAAAATAAATAAGCACCTCCACCGATTCCCTTTATTTCTTTACCCACCAGAGTTTTTTTTAGCTCCAGTTGCCAGCCAGCACCAGCATTTTTAACCAAATTAACTCACCTTTTTACAGAGAATTTTTAGTTCCATGGCTGAATAAACAGTCAATACATCAATAGAAAGCACAGACCTTCTGCTTTTACAAAATAAATAAATCAATAAATACATTTAAGGTTCTTTCACTCCATTTTTATCTACATTTGACAATTGGCAATATAGATCAGTATAGAAAAATGCATTTTGTCAAAGAAAAATACTTTTTTTTTTGCTCTCCCTCAATTATGTGACTGCACTCATTATATATCGATTCTCCCCAACAACCTTGTTTGCAACTTTATCTCTGTGAAAATGTTTGGATCAGTCTCCATCTGCTTCTTTTATTTTTGCACTGAGACATTCTGTCACATTGCACAAGACACATCACAACACACCTTATAACATAGCAGCTAATGACTCCTGTCATTGGCAGGGAAAGAATTAAATTACAGTAAATGAGCTTCTTTTTCCGACCCTGCACCACCAAACATCACCTTGGTGATGATAATGACAGTTATTCCTGGAAACCTGAAAGTCATGTACTGCTTTGTCTTGGGTATTTGTGTTGTTACTGGTTTCGAAAAATTACCGTCAGGTTGCAATGGTGGACGGAAAAATCAAAATGAAGTGAAATAAATGCAACTGTGGAAGTACAATAATCTCTCCAGATTCCTTCATCAGTAACGTATACGTTCATATTGTGGGCGTTGCACTTTCACAAGCCAAAGTGCAATATCTTGCTAAACACATAAAAGGAGACAACAAAGACAGAGCAAATAGAAGGGCAGTCTGACAGAAAATAGAAGATAGAAATAGAAGTGGCTCTCCTTGCCTTCAAACTCCCCAATGTTCTTGGGGAAATAACAGTTGTAGTAGTTCCTTTCACCCTAAGATGTGACAGTGTTTGGGAAGGGCAGATGAAATTTTAAAGGAACATCTTATTCTAAATCAGTTATTGGAAAGAGGATACGTTCTCTCACTGCTGGTGTTGGCCTATTTTTGTGTCTTCTTTTGCTCCTTGTTGGTTTTCCTGTCAGTGGCCCCGCCGAGGATCTGCTACATGACTGTGCCAGCGACAGAGGGCCATTTGGTCAGTGTAAACATGCTGGAGCCAAACCTCAGGGTGACGGCCTCAGCAAGGTCAGTCATGGACAGCATCGTCTCCAGGAGAGGACGCACACTCACACACACACACACACGCGCTGTCGTGAAGTAATGCTGAACTCCTCGTTTGTGCGCGCTCTCACTGCCGTTGAACTTGTTGAATATTTAGACGGATGAAATTTATATCTATCGCTGCTTGTGTTTTTATTCATTAGCGGTTCAAGGTTTAGAAATGGGTACGAAGGGAGGGCAATGAATTCTAAATGGACTAGAAATCTTATTCCTCCCGACTTTAATCCTGTCTGTAGGTTTTTGAATCTAAATGACTTGTTGCACAACGTGCATGCACAATATCCCTTTAATTTATGAATTAAGGGCTGTTAATCTACAGGGGCAAAACAGTATTTCTGTCAACTGAACTTGAGGGAGTCTGGATGAATGCTGTGTTATTTTGGATAGCTCCTAGTTCAAGGACATCTCCGTTAGATCATCAAAGACAAATTGCAACAGCTCCCCAGGAAAGAAAAGAAATGATAATCAGTTCTCATGGCATACTGCTATGATAAGGAGGAAATATGGGCAAGAGTTAAAGTGTCGAGCTTGACAGCAACGGACTTGATTGCTTTAACTGCCAGTGTGGTTTAAAATGGAAATGTCAGCTCTCTGTCAAATTGTTGCCTGAGATTCATAGCATGCATGCACTTCTTATCACAAATGGTGAAGTGCATAGAGCCAGAACAAGCTAATTTCTTTGCTTTGTGTCCCACAATTCTCTTGTTAAACTGTTCAGGTTCTTCTACTCAAAAACTCCACCGACTGCTTAGTCGGGATTCTCACCCTTTAGGGACAGTCCAAGGCACGGTTTATTAAAATGCCATAATTATTTTATGCTTTGTAATCATCCGTGGAGCATTTAATCCAGAAAGCTTTCATACTTTGTCTACTTTCATTTCGAAATTGTGTTCTTTTGAGTTCATGGAGCCCTTTGGCTATGAGTCTGTAAATATTTTAGACCTCATAGATTGCCTGTGTGTCTTCTTTGCCCAAGTAATATTACATTTTGCATTTATGCAGTCTGTTAGGAGGAGTGCTTTTTATAATGGCATGGATGTATCTCTGTCAAAGCAGCAGAGAATTGCAGTGCAGAGCTGAATGGAAATTATAATTGTTTCTTTAAATTTCAGAAGAATGTTAACGGCAGTTAATGCTCTGACTTGCACATTTCAATGCATTTACACACTGTCATTTTTCAGCAAAGGTGACACATGGCAGAATAATAGTAAAATGATACAATATATTGTAAGTGCGAGTAGGGATGTAATGATTACCAGATTTACACCAAATCATGGTAAAAATGGCTGTAAGTGCTACCATTTTACCGTTTCAAATTTTGATTATCCTTAAAAAAAAAAAGGCTGTTAAGCTCTTTGAAAAAAATGTTACATACAATTAGCAAAACAAAAGTAAACAGCTGCCTCTCAGATGAAGCTTGCAATGTATAATTATGAAATTTGTCATTTTCTAAAATAAAAAACTTGGTGAAATGATTCCCGGTTGCATAACAGTACTTTTTGAATGTTTAAAACCATAAAATGGACACCGTAGAACACAAGACCACTCAGAGTGCCCAACAATTTGTGTTTTGTGTGAGACCAACATTCACTTAAAGGGGGAAAAAAAAAAAAAATAATAAAATTTAAAAAAAAGAAAAAAGAAAATGCTGCTTAATACAACTTTACTACATTTAACGCAGTCGTACTGAATTTATATTTTAAAAATAGCTGCATTTTTTACCAAGTCTGAAACTAGTAAACAAGATACCCCAGTAGAAAAGTTGGGGAATAAAGAAATTTTTCAACATTCTTACTGTGACCTTGACTTTTGACTTCTCATTGGCAAACTTACTTTGAGATTAAATGCTGACGCTATGCATATGTGGTGTAGATTAGAAGCAAAATGGTTGAGTTTGGGCCAGTTAGTAATTTAGGGTTTGGGCTAATGATGATAATAATAATAAGAAGAAGTGTATTTATTTTTCAATTTCTCAGACGATTATTTTACAACTTCTTTACTATCATCAGGCGTTACTACAAGTCTTTTTTTTTTGCACATAGCAGTCATCCCTCTCTTATCCAATCCAATTATGCTTCCATCCACCCTAAGGCTAATCAAACTTTTAATTCTCTCATGGTGCCTCATTCTGTAATTGGTTTATGTAGTGAAACCAACAAACAGAGCTCATCTAAACTGGTAATCCCATGACAGCCACACACGCTGAGTCTGCTAAATTAGCTGCAAACAAACAAACAAACAATCAAAAAAAGAAAAAAGAAGTATTTAAGGAGAGCTTGATTGCAATCCGAGGCTTTCTTACTTGAAGCCGGAGACCAGTAGAGACCTGTCACGGAGTGTTTTGGGAGCGGTAATTGAGGGATGAAGAGCTGAGATCATACTGTAAAATGGTAGACTGTAGCATAATTGCTTTGCTGAGTGATTTTCTTGCTTTGTGTCTGCCTAGTTTGATTTTAACAACAAACCATCACAGGCAAATCTGTAACTGCATTTGTTTGAAGTGATCAGCCTTGTTATTCACCTTTCTCTTACTCATCCAACCTGAATGCCTGTCTCTTGTAATCACTTGGCTTAACTGGAGTCCCATCAGCTTGCCTCCTGCAAAGTCTCCATGGACTCTTAAAGATTGGGAACAATTGTTGTTTTCGGACATTTAAAGAAGCACGTACAACTAAAGGAGCAGTTTTGCTTACATTCTCCAGAAAATGTTCTTTGTGCTTCCACATGAACTGGTATTCATCTTTGGAAATTCATCATACCTTTTTTAAGAAGGTTCTCTGCATAACAAGCATGCAGAGGTTTTGGCAGCTTCTCCCAATGTGGGATTGTTCAGTCTTCCTGTTAAAATGTACAGTTGCCTCACAGATTGCTTTTATAACAGCCCCTCCGTGACCGCTGCAGCGCGAGCGCTTACGCTGCTGTTGGATTCTATTTCAGCAAACGTGACGGGGATCACGCATTCCGCACTGCATGTTTCTGACTTGCAAGGAGTTGAAAGAGGAGCACGATATAACACTTTTCAGTGGTTAGAGGAGAGTTATCGCAAAACTGCCGGCAGAAATCGCCACTCTGCGCTTCAAGACCCGTAAAAGGCGGTGATAGGTTATCTCGCTGGGGTAGAAATAGCCTATAGAATTTATATGAATAAGTTTTAAAATTGTTTTAATTGTATGGGCACAAGTACACTCTCTGCACGCTCTCTGTGGTCTTTATTTAGATTGAAGTTCCTTGGAGTTTGAGTGTTCCTTCTCCTGCAATCACAGGAGTGACTCACAATGAGATGTGCGAGGTAAATCTTGTCTGGGCAGGTTTGTGTTGTTTGTGCCCTTCGTCTCGAACTGGAACACAAGCAGCTGGCTGTACGGCCTGAAACTCTTACATCCTGACAGCAGGGATCCTTCAGGTGTGCACTGGAGTGTGTCACGGGTGCAGCCGAGCCAGATGATATGAAGGTTGAGAGCCATCAGCCGAGTTCAACGATGATTCACACTTTTGCGCGGACCGGCTCACTTTGTGAACAAAAAAAAACATCCACAAACAACCTTGAAGTTCTGTCCTGTCACAGTTCATCAGCCAAGCAAAGTCAAGCGGGAGAGTTGTGGGAAAAAGCCGAACGTCGCCTCGGCCTGTCCGAGCCGGCTCACCCTGCCGGGGAGTGGCAGCGCATTAACAAAGCGCAGCCACTTCTGCAGCACAGGGCCTGTTGTTCACCCACCTAATCAGCCACTGAGGCAGACACAGACCTGACTAACCTGTGCGTCGCCAACAAACTGGCGTTAAGGACCCAATGCAAAATATCACGCTCGATAGGCCTGTTTCTGCTTGGGTAGGCTCGCATAGAAAAGGGTGGACATGGCTTTATCATGTGGCATTCTTCTAGGTCATTTTAGTGCAGCCAAGCGAGCTGCTCGTAGCTAGAAAATGGACGCATAAATATTAAATAGCTTTTTTCTTTTTTTTCCGTAATGAATGCGTGTTTTTATTTCCTCTCCACCACAATAACAGGATAAAAAATGGGACATGCATTTGTATTCATAAAGTAAATTTTATTTCAAAACTATAGAGAAATTATGAGGAGTATCATAATTGCTAAATAACTAACTGTTTGGGGAGTAGGAATACAATGCACTGTTAATCGCCGTGTACCAACGATATTCCCACCTCCCAGGAAACTAATGTCTTTGATCATGGTTGGAAATAAAAGGGGGGGAAAAAGATCAGTTAAATCTAAATGCATCTGCTATTAATGCTAGTTTGTTGGTTCATCCACTTGAATTACAAACAATAAGCTGCTAATAAGTACGCATACTAATAAGCTCCTGTTCCGTAGCCTCCCGGTAGATCCACTGTGAAGTCGTGGTTTCTGCATTGTACGGCTGTTCTTTCCCTTCTCCGCTGCTTCACATCAGTTAAAATGTCCGGCTGTTTTATTATTGTATGAAGTCGCATCTCAAAAGATGATTTAAATCAGAAACAACCCTCGACTTTGTTATCCAGAACAAAAAAAAAAAAAAGGCATCACGGTTGGCCGCCGCATTAGCATGATGAATGCAGCATCACTGGAGAGGCTGCTGATTAGTATGAGGCCTTTAAGCCGGATGAAACACTGGCAAATCATATCTTATTGTCTCTGCCCTGCACCGAGCGTCAGCCTGTAGTATCTGATGCTCCATGGACACCAACGCATCTATTATGTATGAAGGGCCGGCTATGTCACTGTACAGCATGTGAGCACGCAACCGCAGCGGAACTGGAGCGCATAAAAAAAAAAAAACATCCTTTAGAGCCCAGTCTCTGTTGAAATCATTCAGCCCACCACTGACCTTCAGAGGTCGGCTATTTCTTCCTCTTCTCTCACAGCGACAGCGTGTGCCTGTTTCATATCATTTCCACTCTAAAACATTATTAAAATGTAAAAATAACACTTTATTGGCAGGCTGTTAACAGTGTAGTGAAATATTTTTTCACATGTAGTAGCTTGTGCCTGCGAGCTCCTCGTGCTAGTTCAGCCTGGATGAGAATAGCTGTCATCGACTGTGCCCAAAGACGAAATGATGAATGTGATTATTTGTCGTGTTTTCTTTTCTTATACCATCTCATATCCATCATCCTGAAATGATTACTAGCTGCAATTACCACACTGATACGCATGACAGATTAATGCCCGACACACTCTCAAATTGTAAATAACTTTAACCAAGATTAAACACAAGGTGATGCCCAAAAGAACTACACCTGTCACAGCTCGCTGCCGTTTATTTTTCCGTGGCCTGCGTCGGCCCGTGTGTTGAGCCTTTATTCTCACATCCACTTGCATTACACTCCAACTCTGAATGCACAGGTGAAGTTTTGTCGTCCAGTTGCCGGCCCTCGGCTTGTTTCTGCTCATGCCTTTCTCCACTCACTTTTCTATTGCAGGTGGCTGAGTGTGGGAGCAGAGGTTAATCTTGCAATCTGTGAAGGGCACAGTGAAGATGAGAAATTTTCACCAAAGCTACTGTCATTTGTAGAGGAAAAGATGTGTGTGGAATGATGTGCGCCACCTTATGCACTACGAATGAAACCACTGGCATTTGTACTCCTGTTTTTGTTTGTGTGTTTGAAAACTTTTGAAAACACCATTACAGTACCATTTGATAGCTGCTTTGAGGAAATAAATGTCTTCAAACTCTTCCATACCCTTTCAAAAACAGCCTAAAATTGATAAAAATTAGAATTTAACATATGAATAAAGATGGTTTAAAATGTGTCTCAAGGCTACAGATTTCATAAATAAAATGTTTTAAAACTTCAACAGTTTGCTTCAGCACATTCCATTGCCCCCTTACTCCTGTCCAACTGACCTCACTTGAAAATCAAGTAATAGAGAGGAAGGGAAAAATAATAGATGCATGAGAAAAAAGCCAAAGAGCAGCTGCAAAGAGAGACGTGACCTAACACCTACGCCCTCTCCTCACGCAAACCCATTTTCACACACACTTGAAATAACTGCTGGAGAAATGTGAATGTTGCCTCTTTCACCCCACTGTTGTTGTACGTCTTCATTAAATATCTAAATGGGGAAAGAGAAAGTGATGAAGCGTTCGCGTGGTCCTGCACAGCGGCGATTCGTTGTACGCTACTCAGTGTTTTTGTGTCACGAGTTAATGACCTGAAGCCTAAACCACAAGGTGTCTTTGTAGCAGTTCTCTACTCCGTTTATTTCAATCAAACGGTTTCCATTTAGTCAGATGATAAAAGGTGATTAATTTGTAGAACCAGTGAGAAATAATACTTAGATGTGCTTGTTTGACAGTGTCCTGTGATTTTTTTTTTCATGTAAACCAGCTCTTTCGTTTTCTCACAGCAAACAGAAACAAGACTACAAACCATATTAATTCGATAAAAATTGCAGCTCAGTGTGCCTCTGTGCTCAGCCATCGAATCACATCATGATGGAGCAGGGAGGTGACCCTGCGGGGGAGGGATCCAGAAAGCTGCAAAAATATAAGTACTCTGGAGATGAAAGTAATGATGAATGGTGTGTGGGACACGGCTCGAGGTTTCTTTTGGTGGAAGTCACCCATCCCTTGAAGTCTTATCCCGTGGCTAAAGCTTTAGTATTAGGCTTCATTTTATAGATTACTGTGACATACACTGTCAAAAGAGGAACATTTTCTTCTTCTGTGAAGCTCTAAGTGGAAAAAACCGACCAGAGGGGGTGAAATCGGTAAGGTATCCACAGCAGCAGCTATCTTAATTCACTATCATCCAAACTCAGGCCGAAGTAAATTGAAATGTCCATTTCTGGATTAGGACTCCAGAGAGCATGACCAGCTCATGCAGTTTGTGATACCCTCTAAAAGAAGTGTTACAGCAAGAGTAAAAACATGTGGCCAAGACTCCATAAAATCTGGTTCGGCTAACTTATTTGGAGAGGCTTCTAGTCAACTTCAGACATCTCTTTAACGATCTATAATCCTTTGGCAAATGTTCAGTGGGCGGCCTTTCAGAGTTGGAAAAAATCTATATAGAAATAGATCGCAGGTCGTACTTGTGGTACGAGCTAAAGCAAAAGCTGGCTGATTTGATAAGATATGATCTTCTCTGAGTGAGAGCAGCAAAGGCAGGACGTATAAAGAGGAAGAACCAGGTGAAAGGTTGTTTGCAAGCCAAAGTAGCACTGTCAGGTAGGGGGGTAGAAAAAAAGAAAAAAGAAGTCCATGTTGAGTCTTAATGGAGCCATTGATTCTGCGCCAATGGAGAACGCACCCAGTGGGGGAGTGCCTCACAGCAAGCAGACAGGTGTTCGCTCGATATCTGTCCCACTTCTCTGACCTTAAAGCTTTTAATCAGCTCTGCCAGGGAGCTTGTCAATCCTGTCAAACAATGAGCAGCCCGCAGTATAGACACAGTCAGGAGGGCAACGAGAGGGTAAGAACTCCAAATAATACTCCTGCTGCCCTGAGGAAAAAGCCTATACATGCAGCATATATACAGTATATATTTAGTCCATGTTCCCAATGGTCAGGTCCTGGAGTCTTTGAGCCCGTTAAAGCTGCAGTCTAAACCCCGCCAGCAGCGTTCATTAAATACAGGTTGTGTACTTCAAAATGTTACCGGTAAAGATTCTTTAAAAACTTTCCAATGTCCACTGGTTGAGGGAGCGGCAGGGATCGCCAGGGGTTGTTGAATCACCCTGCGAACGCCGGCCTCACTTCCTCTGCCCCTGATCTAAAGCCATACTGTCATGTTTTGTCCGCTAGACTTTCTCTCCTCGTTTCATCAAAGCCCTCAGGAGTCAGTACCTGCTCCATTCTCACAGGCTCATTTCACCGAGCATACTTCTGCATTTCGAGTCCGAATAGTCACGCCGTGAGGTTTAACGACATAATATCTTTTCACACGAGGGGTAATTACGGCACTGGTCTGATTGCGGTTAATAGCACAGTCTGTCAGTGGAGCCATCACAGAGCAGTCACACAGTTACCATTTGGCCACACTGAAATTGCATTGAACTGCACAATTATCTCCAGTCACTATCAGCTCTCTTTACAGTTTTGCTTATCTGCACAACACATTTTTTCAGAGTGCTTGTATGTTGAGATACTGTATGAAATGAGTGATTGTTGAACCCGCTGCATGTAATCTGGGTTCATTTGCATTCTGCGCTCAACATGCTAAACGTGTTAGATCTCACAACAACAGCAGCTAGGGGGTTGGGGGTGGGGGCAAAAGGGTCTGAATTCATTTCCTGACTTTTTCTTTTGCCCACAGCCCACCCACTGCAACGTTTCCAGATGAAACCCAGACGAACCCAAAGTCATTAAGTCTTTTTTTTTTTTTTTTGATTCCTGCCATTCATCACTGCTCATAACCTTTCCATTTCCAGTTATATTTTGGGAGTCCCTGGCCTGTGTTTCCATCACGTTGAGAAAGGTTTTGGGGTTCTCGGTCTCCATTTCAATGCACATTGTTCTGCATGTAACAACCAGTGGAGATTGGAGTAATTCATACCACCCAACTCAGCTTTCTGGCTACTCCTTTCCCCTTGCTGTGGCTTTGTGGCTCCGTTCTCTCCGTTCTGTCTCCGTGTCAGCTGCTTTCTTTTTAAAAAGGCCCGTTGCAAACACTGCAGACATTTAAGTGCTGCTTTGTTTTTCTTTTTTCATGTGTTCTTTTAAGGGCCTCCATCAATAATGATGCCATAACATGAAGAATGAAAGATGATCGGAAAATAATAATCCAGCAAATTGCTTCTTCTGGTTGTATGAATGTCTTTTATTATTGTCCTGTCCTTTTTGACAAGTATGATATCAACAATCATTTAAGAGAGATGTTTGCAATTCCATAACGATGCATAAGCAGAGGTCTGATAATATTCCACAAACAGAAGTACAAGCGTCTTTTATAATAATATAATATACTGAGCTGTTAGAAGCTACAACAAAAAATATCGAGGCAGAGGGAGTGATGGGAAAAAACAATACTTGATCACAGCTGGAAAGCACATGCAGCAAAAAATGAGCATGGTCCTGAGATGTGGTGAGCATTCCAAGTGGTATATGTATGTGGAGCCACACTCCCCTTAGAAAGAGGGACTGTGGTCGAGGCTTAGGAAACGGCTCAGCCCCGGTCTCGGAGTTCTGCCGAGAACCGCTGAATTTCACAGAGGTTTATGATCAAAACACATGAAAAAGGATCATTTGGCAAAGACCATATTCCAAAATTTATGCTGAATGATGTACGTTCCCATCTAGCATCTGCCACATGTTAGCATCTTGTTTACCCATTTGCTCTTTATGCTGTTACTTGTGCAGTCTCTTTGCCAGCCTCTTCAAGAAGCCAGTTCAGGGACAAAGTTTCAAAAAATTGACAGCAAAACAATCTTAAGAAGGTTAACATCGACTGGTGGCCATGCAGGAATCAAAGATGCACATGCCTGTAAAAAAAAAAATAAATAAATAAACATTTCAAATGACATGATTAGATAACATGCTCAAGGGTAGAATGAGTGTGGAATATCTAATTTTATCAGCTTAAGCAACTGTGCATATCATTCCTCCAGTAGTGAAAACAAGATACTAATCCATGCCTAAATGATGTGACTGCGGGGCAAAATTCATAATCGTGTTTATTTGTACATAATTCATTGTACATGTGTGCAGAAATGACTGGCAAAAGTCTTAGATCAAGACTACTGCTGATTTTATTGCTTTTGTTTGCATGCATTGCTGCTGCCGACCATCAGATGTGATAAAATGGGCTGGTAATCAGCAAGATTTGCTATTGCTACAACACTTGTTTTGAGTAAATGCACAGCATTTGTCAGAGTCCCATGATGATCGTGACTCACACACATGCTAAGTGTGCTTGTTAATTGATAGCAGACTGGGGCTCCAACCCACTGCCCACTCCAGCTGGAGTGTGAATTCCCTCTCCTATATGTTAATGGCTCTGCTGCATATCCAGCATGTGAAATGCAATGGAAAAGAATAGCTCTATGCAAGGCACCAACTTGCTGAGCTGTGCGCACATTGCCCCTGCTGTCCTGTTTATATTGCAAACACAATTAGAGATGCACTTTGATGACAACGAGTTCTGCTATTTTTTTCCACACATCTTTAAAAATGTATGAAATTCACAATGTTTATTTATTTCAAGAAATCTTTAGAGGCCATTCCAATATAAAGTTGAGTAGAAATGTCAAGAGAAAAAGAGACTCTGTGATCTTTTTTCTTGGTTTATTAAGCCAATGGTCATGCAACAGTGCTTTTTTGCTTATTATACCATTTACTCTTACCCCCCATAGTCGTCCTCCTTATGTCTATAAGGTGTCAACTTGCATTGCATCAAAAAATACAGAAACTACTCTCCGAGTAAAGGTCAACACAGATCGGCCGCCAGGGACAATATTCTGCACCCAAACGGACTATTCCTTAAGGTCGCCATACATGTGGTTTGTGAATTTACACATGCAGAAAGACTCTACATTACATATCCATTTCCTTTCTCATGTACAGCCAATAACTGATCTTCTGGTTTCAGCTAAATAGTTGTTTCATTTTTGAAATCAAAATGTTTTATAATTATTTATTTATTCATTCATTTTATCAAATGTATCCAACACAAGCGTTTGGCATAATCACATGGAAGTATTCAATGTTTGCACTCTGTGCAACACTTATCTTTACTGGACAATGGAACAGATGGCGTGAGAGAAGGATTTGTCATGCATGGCTGTCCAATGCCAGACTCTTTCTCAGCACTTTTTGGCTGGAGTTTATATGAATTCCATGAGGCATTTGCTGAGTGCTTCACAGAGGTATAGGGTACCACTGTGGTCCCGGCTCACACCTCCTACACGTCCCACCCCTAAAAACTGGTCTTTTAAATAATGCAGTGTGCTTTTTTCGTCCAGTGCATTCACTGACCATATTTGAGCTTTACAGTGTGAAAAGTGAGCAACAGCATGACGAGCAGATGATTAAATTTGCAAATGTTACTTTTATTACCAATTATTCAGCCGACGGCTTTTCAGATGTGTTTCATGATTCTACACTGGCTGTTACTAGGGTCGTTGTGTTGTCCATCTGTCCCTTCAACTCGGGCTCTTGAGCACTTAGAAGACCAAAAGAAAAAACTGATTTGAATATAGTGTTCTGAGGTTAAAGGTAAAAGTATCTCTGACCTATTCAACCAGTTTTCATTAATATGTCAGGAATTTAGCCAAACTGTGCTGATTTTATAGATCTTTTCTGCTGCTGGCGCATCTTTGCAAAAACATACATATTTGATGCAATGTAGTCCACCACAAGCTCTTGAGATTGAGCTTCAGGTGAATGATCCCCATAGGACCAGACTTCTAGTCTGATCGCCTCTGACCTTGACCATTGGGGTCACATGCTCATGTGAAGGCGCAAGGAGAGGTATGACCTTGCAGCAGTCATGTTATTGTACAATAATTTTGTCTGTGTCTGAAGAAATGCGGACATAGCCTTCGTGTCACCCTGCATTAATGCTGAGATTTCCGTGGGAGGTA
>KV751316.1:13177852-13196942 GCA_001698575.1 Mola mola
TATCCTGAGTGCTGTAATCTGCTCACCATATCTGACCTGGTATGTGTCGCTCTCACTGCTTACCTTCCCAAAATCCTCTACATCAAATTTGCATAAGGCCATCCAACCCTGTAACTCCTCTGTGCTGTTTATACCTGCATCACTGGCCTGGCTGTGACCATGCTGGAAGCAGCCCTTTGACCCTCATTATACTTATTAATCTGCTCTTTTTTGTGAAGAAGTCAAGCAACAGCCACTGTTTGAAAGCAAAGAGAAACTTCTGCATTATTAAAAAAATGACCTCAGCCCACAATCATGTATGCTGAGCCCATTCTGCGGATGAGGCTCTGTTGACTGATATCTGGTCCATGTAAGTGCTCCCCAATGTCATGGCTTGATATACGTCTGATAAAGCATATTATTATGTGGCTGTTTTTGTTCTGCACCGCAGCCTTTAATTTTAGATACCACATGCAATGATACTTAGGTATCTGATCCCTGCTTTCGCCTCAGTTTCAGTCAAACAGTCACAACTGTAACACAAAAGTTATTTATTTACCAGGTAGGTCGGAGTCTCCATCTCTTTCACTCCTGACCAACCTTTCTCTTGCTGACATTTGCTTTATATCTGGTATCAGTGGGTGATGTCATCTCGCCATTTGATCAGGTAACGTCAGGGCTGTTTATTTTGTGTCGTAGAGCCGAAACTATGGTGGCCTTGTTTAGTTAAGCTGCAGGCGGAGGGAGGTGGGTCAGAGCTCTCTGATACTGTGTTTACACTCGAGCTTTGCTGTACTCTCTCTCTCTCTCCCGCCCCCTCCCTCTCTCTCTCTCTCTCTAGGGCTAAAGTCTTATTTTTGGCCCAGCTGTATTTGCCATTGCCGCAGTCAAAGACAACTGAAATCCCAGATTACTTCTAGCATGTGTGATATTAGACCAGAATTAAAAAAAAACAAACAAAAAACAAACATTAATTACAGGATATCCACAGGCACTGTTATCCACTATATTTAAAAAGATAAATCCAAAGATGATAGTAAGAAGCTCCCCAAAAAGGCATATTATACTCCAAGTGAGCTACGTTCGGTTCTTTGAAATTGAATGATAGCAAACCACAGTGGCTGTGGTGAAGCCAATGGAATAAGATGAGAAGCTCGTTTTCAGGCAACTGATTCATCCCCTTGACATTTGAAACGCCTTAAAGCTGCTCAAGGCGTCGTGTGTGTGTGTGTGTGTGTGTGTGCGTGTGTGCGTGTGTGCGTGTGTGTGCGCGCGCTTGTGCTGTGAACCTTGCGTTGCCTCAGAGATGCTGCACGCAGCTACACCAGGTGAGAATCTGTGCGTACAGTTGCTACGCACTGCCAACCTGAAAGCTGTAATTGTACAGCCCCGTGAAAAACACAGGACTGCAGGACTGAGGCGCCAGGTCATTACACTTCTCTATCCAGCAAACAAACGCCCGCTGGGAATAGTTAAAATGAAATGCACAGCGCCTTTCATGGAGCAATCCCAAATTGGGAAGTAGCCGAACATAATAAATATTTCCGATAATCGTTAACATTTACGGGGCAGCAGATGTTACATTGTCCTCAAAGAACAAGTGTTGTACAAAAGACTATTTCAAATTTAAACCAGATAGTGGAAAATTAGGAACAGGTCTACTAACCATCTGTTCCAGTGATGTTTTGCTTGCCTCTGCAGTAAAATGCTTGCTTGGGGAGACAGAAGGTAAAGTTGCTTGGGCAGGTACACCATTTGTTTACCCAAGAGACTCAATTGAAGCACTATCAAATAGTGTCTGAGTGTAGATCAAAACTAATTCTTTGACACACCCTTCTCCTCAAAAAGCAGAACAGCCACGGTCAACGAAAAACAGCATTACACATAGACCAAGGCTGCTCCAGCACCGTGAGACAGCTCCCAGTTCTTGCCGTTATAGTAATGCCATCATTTATTTTGTAAAACATTTTGAAAAGCACTTCTATCCGTTGATAACATGAGTAAAATGCCAGTGGTTGAGCTCCAAAACACTGACTGGCTGAAAGAGAATTAAAAAGTCCCACCATGGCAAATAAACAAGCAGCTAATGGGTGATTTTGTTCTGAGTGTGTATGAAACAGAAGATTTGGACTCCCCCTAAACACCCGATGTGTGGTCTTGAATAGGGAGAATGTGGGGGAGGCCTGTGCCATCGCTGTGGGAACTAGGACAACATTAAACAGTCATTATCTCAAGTGGCTCAAGCCATGCTTTATCTATCAGCATCCCACTTAAGTAACAGTGGAGCAACCAGCACATCGGAAGCGCAGGGAGATGATGTGTCCTCATGTGAAGAACTATGAAGCTGCACTTTGGCAACATTAAGTCCAAGAATGAGCGCGGTGAAGCGAAAATTACATTATTTTCTGGGTTTTTAAGTTTTCACGAACTTCAAACAGCAATGTCTCGCTGCCATTTGAGACTTACACCGTGCCAACTTGCGTAGCGCGTATTTAAATGGAGGATATAATTGAGTGTCTCAATTAAAATATGCATCAAGCCCTTTTTTGCCTTCCTCACATTGCAGCAGCAAGAAGTGAATTAACTTTTTTGACTTGGACATAAATGGATGTTAGGGATGAGCTTGGCCCAAGTGATGGTAAAAGCGCCAGTCGTTTTTGTTCAGAATATTGTTAGTTGCTGGCCAGTTCAGTTGAACAATAAAAAAAAGTAATAGTGCTACGTATCCATTGTGAGATTAGCTGCGAAGTCGTAACTTGTTATATGGAAAAGAAGCATCTTAGGCTTTTGGGGATGGTGCCCTGGTTTTCAATTTAAGGGTGTTGTTAGTGTTTTATGAGCAGAGGAAGGTCTGTTTTAACACTCTCTTGAAATATCTGAGAACAAACAGATGTAAAAATATAGTAAAATCTTGTATTTCCCCTCTGAAGTAGAGACAGTGAACAACAATTAAATGTTAACGCCACACTTCTCATTCCCTTTTGATTTGTTAAAAAAAAAAAAAATCAAGCTGATGATTTTGAAATTTGTTTGGTTTTTTTTTTTCCCCACATGGATGATAAAGACTCTGCTTTACTAAAACAGATTCACTCCAGAGTATTTGTGATCTACATTGGTTTTTTTAGAGTGAGCTCGAGCTGCATGTCTGTTTTTTCCGGGATATCGTGCACAATGGACAGCCTTTTAACTAAAAGCTGTTGCTTGGTGCAACATGTCTCACACATTTTCCAACACTCCACATGCAAACAGCATAAAGCACATGCTTTTTTCTCCCTGCCTGATAACCAGATCTTACTGCAGTCCAACGTTTTTTGCACAGCTCTGTGCCGAGGCATTGTGAGTCTCTATCAGTACGGGGCCAGACGGTACAGCAGCTGTTTTAATAGTGGCCCTTATGTCCCCTTTGATCCAAGTCAGCTCACCTGGTGTGAATTAAACCAGTCATCTTCATATATTCTGCCAGCTTGGGCACACTTTCTGCTTTGTTTGTTTGTCATGTTGCTTTTTCCTTCCAGAAATAGAGCTCCTTTATTCACTGGCAACTCTCAAGTCGGCATCTAGCCTCAGGTGTATCTGTTCCCGCAGTCATCCTCTTGTCAGTGTGAGAACAAAGCAACAGCAGCACAAGTGACAACGCTGGACAGCTTCAAATACGCAGCACACCTACAAATCTCCCCAAAGCTCCGCCTTTCCCTTTGTCTCCCTCCTTGTAGTTCTGCAGCTCTACTACTTTGTCTTCTTTCTTTTTCTTCCCTTTTTTTCTCCTGTTTCTGCACCACTGGCTCCCCTAACCTCCGTATAAATCTACCTACTTAGTGCCTCTTGTGCCACTTGCTTGTATGTGGTTCTATGGCTTTGCCGATCTCTGGTGTAGCCTGTAATTAAAGCTCTACTGTGTGCTCAGCCAAAGACTCCAGTCCTTGAGTGAAAGGGGCCCCCTTGGGCACCCCCAGTTCTTGACGGAGGGGATTTGAGCTCTGTGGCTATGTAATTATGCCTATTCCTCTGGTTTCCATTTGCGTGAGCTGCTGTTTATTTGGTTCAATCTGAGTTGGGAGCATCAGACTCTGAGGAGAAAGAGCAGAACGAGGTAGGGAGGGTCTTCAGTTTTTTCAAGCAGCCAGCACCTGCCAGTATTGTTTTAGCATACAAGTGGGTGAGGTCTGGCCAGGTACATGTTTCAGATTTTTTTTTTTTTTTTACACCCTCCTGTGCACACAGTTTAGATTAAATTTTAACTAGTGTTGTCACACAGTAAATTGCATTTGCTATTTCAAAAAATATCATACTATAGCTGCCACAACTGGTAATCTACACTGAGATAAGATGAAGTTAAGCATTGCCGGAGGTCCACGGGGACACAGGTGTTTCACAAGGTACCAATGACAAGGCTGCCGGTCCTCCCTGTCAAAATGTATTAGTAAATCAATCTATCATTGTAAAATATCCCAACTTTAAATCTACATTGAGGGGGTTTTGCCGATGTAGCCAGGATGAAATGGAAGATGATGTGTGCTCAGTAACCTCAAAAGGCTGTCACTTTGTTTTTTATGTGATTCAATGTAGGCAGCAAGAGCTGTACTTGAGTGAAAGAATATAACAATGGATAGAAATTGCCCTTCTCTGGTAATGCTCCGCTCTCCAGCATAAGCCATTCAACCTGAAAGTTGTGCACCTGTCGCGGAAGAAGCACATTGTTCATCTTAATTTTCTTCTTACCAAAGTCTCTGCCAACTATTTCCTTTCTTCATGCATATATTGTGTCCCGGTGTCCTTCAGGTGCCTATTTACTGATTTTATAAGAAAAAGCAACTGTTGCCACTGCTTGGACGGTTGGAAAACCTGCTCACACAGACCTCCCCCTCCTCTTTGCTTCAGATTGCTATTATAGTTGAAGATAGACCACGTCAGATATTGTAGGTGTGGGTGTATACATAAATTGATCTCTCGCTCACATATTCCTACACATTTTAAAGCCCCTTGTGGAAACTTTATCTCTGAACCCAGCAACAATCCATCACTCTGACGCAGTTGTCAGGGTTAAAGAGCTGCTTTGTTTGTGCTGCATGTGTCTGTGCCCAGAGACCACAGCATAATTTCTCTCTTTTTACGACCTGATTCATTAGTGGCTTCATGTGTCCAGTGTGATTAACAGAGTCAGTCTTTTTCACCTATCCACGGGAGACGATTATGGCCCAGGTCTGTTGTAAATACAAGCCCAGCGGGGGGTTGTCGAACCAGTAAATGGGACATCGTCAAACTTCACCTGGAAAGGAACATAAATTGCCACCTGAGATAATAAAGATGTGTTGAAGACAACAGGATGCAGGAGCCCCGCAGCTGTTCAAAGACATATCTGCTCAGACAGCACTCATTTCAGATCCCAGATCAGGTGTGAATGAAAGTAGAAGTGTTGTTTGCACTTAAGACTGAATTGAAGAAACAAAAGAGGACAAGAAAAGGACATTTTGGGGATAAACTTAATGCTGTTAAAGTTGTTCGACTGCTTTCCTATCAATTAATTATTTAGCAATTAGTAAAATAGCATTCAATCCAGAACCCTTAAAGTGTTTTCTTGGTTATGTTAAGAAAATGACTGGTGAAGGCTCATTTGGCCAACTCCGTTCCCCTGGATGAAAGTTGTGCATGTGACCCTACACTCAATACCCACTTACGCCCCCTTTTGGCATCTATTTAAACCGTCTGAAAGTCACGAATTCTGTAAATCTGAATTTGTCACTTTCACACTCAAACAGCCGTGACAAAACACCAATACCTGACAAGCTAGGAATGAAAACATAGGCTTTATATAGAAGCAACCACAGGCCAGTTTTTGCTAATTGACCTTTTAGATAGTAATAGAGAGGGCATCTGTGTTGTGAGTGCTTACTCTGGATCCTCATGTTGTTTCTTTTAATTGGAGCTCCAGGCAGTCAACAATGGGTTAGGCAGTACATTGCTGGGTTTGTGAAGGGGAGAGCAGCGGATAAAGACATGGCCTCAACTGGCTGCCCCTGTACTCATTCATTAGTGATGCAACGGTTCTCACTTGATCCTTCCATCTCATCAGAAACAGTACCCTCATGGACAAAGACATGGTTGTATAGATGTGTTTATAAATCCCCCAGCTTTTTTACACAACATTGACACACAGGCAGCTAACATTGCTTCTGTAGCATAGGTGGAGTGCATGGCAGAATCCATAAGTTTGACTGCGAGCGTTGTACGTGCGTGTACTACCTAGGTAACTGAATTGACTCCTTGACCATCAGTGCATGTACTTGCCATTGACTGGGGTGCTTTGGTTAGCTTTGGAACCTTGTTAATCATAATTAAATGTTTGTTTTTTTTCTTTTTTTCCCCTCCGTGTCTGTAATTTCTAGCTGGCGATGGACAGATGGTACAGATGGACTCCATCAAGTCTGGCTTCGTGGGCTCACAAGTGGAATTACGCTGCATTTTCATCAACAGCAGCCCACCAGTCAAGATCTCTCAAGTCACCTGGCAGAAGCTCCTCAATGGCACCAAACAGAACGTGGCCATAGCCAACCCGGCCCTCGGTGTGTCTGTCCTGCCACCCTTCAAGGAGCGGGTCAGCTTCAAGCAGGCAGCGGTTCGTCATCGTACACCTTCGCTGGAAGACACCACCATTGTGTTCTCCAACCTGCAGCTGTCAGATGAAGCTGCCTATATCTGCGAGTACACCACGTTTCCTGCAGGCAACCGGGAGAACATGGTCAACCTCACTGTGTTTGGTAAGAACTTGTTAGCAGTAACAAAACTGTTGCAGTTTTGGAGATTTTAATTCTGTCAGAATCCACATTATCTATGAAGATGAAACAAAGGCATCCTATACAGATTTAATCTTAGTTCTGTTTGTTATCATTCTTTTTTTTTGCATCTTTATCTAGGTCAGATTTAACTCCGTGGAAACACACACTGCACATACTGCATAGTTTTTGACAGATTTATCAGACACATGTCTGCCTTGTCAAATTTGGAAGTTAGAAACATTAAAGTCTTGACACTTCACAAGCATTTTTTGGAAATGTCACTAATGGTATTTATGATAACAAAATATTTTTTGCCTATAAAAAAAAAACATGTACCAAACTTCAACTATTATTAAGCTGGTTTTGACTTGTTTTTCAGGAATCTGACTCAGATATATGGGAGATTCAAGGCTTTGCATGGAAATCTAGGGTCAGGGAGAGAAAGAAACTGGATCATGAACATAAATTGGATTAAAAACATACATCTATAGTCACATCATGATTCCTTTGGTACCTTCCCAATGTTTTATTGAGTAACTCTTTCTTTTCAAGCTTAAACATGTAGTAGAACAAATGTTGTGTAATTGCTGTGTTAATCAAGTATATGCAGAGCCAACAGAACTGTTAAAAATACAGTTAGACCTTTTAGCACTTGATAAGCATGGTCTCCTAAATTTGATTCTGTTAAAGAAAAAAGAAAAGAAAGAAAGAGAATATTCATGATTGTATAACACAAGGTTAAACATATTCTGCCCTTTGCTAAAACTGCAGTTTCAGCCTCATTGTTTACTGTTAAAAGTCTTTAATCAGTCAACAGTGCTGCCAGTCATGACTGAGTCTACAAGCCTCTCGCTCCTTGGCACTGTCAAAGTCATGAGGTGAAGACTGGTGTGTCGCGTTGTTTAACATCAATCCCAGGTTGGCCCTAATGGCCTTTATGAAAGGAAACTGCTGCAGAGAGGAGTCAATAAAAATGGCAGGTGATACGGAAATCAATAGGGCCACTTCAGAGTGTAATTGGCCTGAATAATATCATCTTGGCGAGGAAAAAACACACACAAAAAAACAAGTGCCTAAGGTATAGTTTATCTTGGAAAGAGGCAGCTTTGAAAAGGTTTAGTGCTGACACTGATTAAAGATCTAATTAGAAATTAAGTGTTGGTGTGTTTTCCATTAAGTCCCTGTAACAGAAAAGGGCAATTGGCTAAAGTAGTTCTTGTTGCGAGAGAAAGTTCTTAGCGCTCTAGTCTCCATTTTGTGTCACTGAGCCTCAGAGCTCCTTCTGCAGCTCGGGGAACATCAGGACCCCTGCGCAGATAACAAAACAACAGCATTCAAAGAAGCCTCTTCACAAACTATCTTTATCGGTATTCGCAGAAGCTCAAGCCCGGCTTTTGATCTACTACAAGTAGATTGCTAATTGACAGCTCACAAAAGATACAAATTGGAGGACTGTTCATGTGTATAGGCAAGTGGGTTCTACATCTGTAAGAGCTTTGAGAACTGCTTTTGCTCGGAAGAGGGGGAAGAAGCAAACCATCATCTGATTCATTCTCTTAGTTTAATTTACTTCAAAGCTGTTATAAAGAAAAACATCGACAGTAAAATATGATAAAACGTGACAGAAAAGAAAACAAAAGTACTGTTTAATGAGTATTAATGGGGTTCATTGCACTTATTTAATTGCTTTAACCTGCCTCCTCTGCAGCTCGGCCTATGACCCGCATGACCTTGACAACACCCACCATTGTGGCCAGGGCCCAGAAACGCAAGATGACTGTTGCCACCTGTGTATCAGCGAATGGGAAGCCCCCAAGTGTGATCAAATGGGAAACCAGGTTGAAAGGCGAAGCCACCTTCCAGGAGACTCGCAACCAGAACGGGACGGTGACAGTGCGGAGCAACTACGTGGTTGTACCGAGCCGCGAGACCCACAAGCAGAAGCTGACATGCGTTGTGACGTACCGGAGCGAAAGAATCACAGACAGCGTGGTGCTGAACGTGCAGTGTAAGAATCTGGTTATCACGTTTTCACCTGCCCAAAAGGGTTCATTTTCTGAGTGGACTAGTCTATGTGGTTAACAGTAAACGAGGTCTTTTCCAGAGGGAAAAGCCAGCAGGCTGCTGAATATGCACCAGACTCCCACCGACAAATCAAATCTTCAGCTTCCTTGGTTTCCAATCTTTTTCAAACAAAAATCACTGAATTTAAATCTTTCAATACGTATTTAAAAAAGAAGACTTTCGGTGAAGAAATTATGCAGGAATTTACTGATTTTGATTTTAATTTCTTGGTTTAGTTTACTTTTCAGTTGTTCAGATTTAAACTGAGGAATGTGTGGAGAAATAATTTTTATGTCTCACATAGTGCTGAGCAATTAAAAATATTATGGAAAAAGTAATATTGGCCAGAGCAGTAACCAAAGGACGGGGGTTGGAATTTTTTGACAAAGGTGAAAGGTGTCAGAACACATAATAAATTAACTGCTGGTACTCCAGCAGTTTCTCCACTTGCAAATTACATTATGCAGAAGAAGCCTAAATGAACACTCAGAAAATAATATGCAGCAATTACTTTTCCAACTCTACTTGTATCCTAATACGTATGTATCTAACGTATGAGTTAGATACATCTGTCATGATACGTATGAGTTGCAGTGATGCAACGCTGGTGCTGGGATGTGTCGTGGAGGGGGTGAGCTGACTGCAGCGTGCCTTTTTTGCAGATGAACCTGAGGTGAAGATCGAAGGCTTTGATGGGAACTGGTACCTGAACCGTCAGAATGTTCAGCTGACCTGCCGTGCTGATGCTAACCCCCCTGTCACCGTCTACCAGTGGAAAATGTGAGTCTCACTAAACCCCTTAAGGCTCAGAGGACAAGACAGGAGGGCTACGTGTTGTTTCTCTCACATTAGGTTTCAGCCTGGAAAAAAGGTGTTTTTGTAGTGTTCTTGCTAAAAGCACCCGCGGTTTTATAGAACGGTAGAATACTGTCTGCACTCTAATACGTTTCCTTTTAAAAGCACGTACGGAAAGTAGTCTCCAAAGATAAAAACTCGACAACTTCCCTCATCCACTCCAGAAATGTGTATCTGTCTATTTGTTTGTTTCTAAAACGTGTAATGAAGATAGGCAAGGCACAATGGGCCTGTTATGGCAGCAGCACGCACCACTGTCTGCCCGATGGTCACAGATACCAGGAGATAAATGCAAGCAGAGCAGGGTTTGCTTTGAAGTTTGAGACCCGGCACGCAGGTACAGGGTTAAAGAAAGCGTCATTGTTAGTGCTCCTGTGTTCTGTGGAGGGCACAGAAGTGAGGTTTGTCCCAGATGCACAGAGGAGAGAGCTGTAGCACAAAGCCGGAGTAGGAGCGGTGGATTAGACAGGCATACCGCAGGGCTGACATCAATGTTTTTGCCTCGGAGACTCACGGCGAATACATGAGCACAGAAAGATGCAAACATGTTTTCAAAGACTGCGGGAATCACCAAATAACCCCGGGTTGAATCCATTCTGAGTAACGGCGTGAAAAAATGGTTGTGCAGAAACGGTTGAGTTTAAGAATAAGCACTGAAGCTCTGAAAGAGACGAATCGAAAGCAGAATTGTTCGCTGTAATTTGCAATGATTGGACCCGTTGCTCCGTTTTGATGATTGAGTATCAAACAACTTTTTGAAGCATGTCAGGATCTTGAATGAAAGTATTGTTAGGTAACAACTAAGACATGAATGTAGCACTTGGTTCTGTAATTGCTCCATGGAAGCTGCGCTGACAAATATCTCTTTGGACTTGAGTGAACGTGGATTAATGGACCATAGAGGCCCTCACTGTATCTACTCAACAGGCCACTGTTGGATTTTTAATGAAGCAAGGGGATTTTTCCCTTTATGCCATATGCATATTTAGCTCTCAGGGCAGAAACACTGATAGGCACAAAGCAGCAGCAGCAGCAGCAGCAACGAGAAGACAGAGAGATGGGAAAGATTTGAGCTGTCTGGTGGTTTTTTTTTTTTTTTTGTTTAAGAGAGGAGAAGGATTTAGAGAGATTGAGGAGGATATGGAAAGAAGAGGAGGAGGGCGAGGAGATGTGATCTAGAAAGACGAGGGCACCGTGCTGACAGATAGGAGGGGACGGCCATTGCAGCACTGAAAATGAGATGCCAAATCTGTTGTGAAGGTTCCCCAGGGCTCCACTATGGAGGTCAGCACAAGGCTGTGACGAAAGGAGTCAGAACAGACCAGCAGGATTGTGTCGCATTGACCACAAAAACACACACATGAATCGCAAAAAGAAATCCAGTGAATATTAATGTCTTTGTACTTATCCAATTCAATGAGATCATATATTTTGTAATTTGTTTGGGTTGTTGTGGTAGCTGAGAGTGTAATTTCAAAACAGCTTTATTAGTATCATCTGGATTCACTTTTTACGATTTTTATTTGTGCCTCAGCACTGTGCGCGGGAAGCCTTGGCGTGGGTACAGTCTTCAAACAAAGCATATGTGTATCTTCAATTTCTTTATTTTCCTTAGAGCACAATACCACAGCTAAATGGGTTCTTGGGAAGCTGCACTGAAATAGACTTTACAAAAAAGCACACACCCAATTTGAACTTTATTATTTGTTTTTGAAATTTTTGTTTGTCGGGCATTCATCGAGTTTAAGTTCATACTGTAGTTTTCAGTCAACAGTAGTAAGTGGGGAGAGGCAGGGCTTAAAAAAATTGTTTATTATCACAAAAAACTCAAGTACATTTGTGCTGAAAACGCATACATTTTTTTCTCCCTTTCCTTGAAAAGCAATTTTGCCACTGCACACATTTTCGGTTACTCAAAGATTAAAAAATATAATTATTTATTTTGCAGTGCAATACCTCAATCTTACTCAATGCATCATTATATTGTGAAAACGGGGACTTTAATTACATTTATTAAAGGCCAGCATAATTCAGCTGTTGGTTAAGGAGGTGAGGACGAAACAGGGTTGATATATTTATATATGTCGTTTAATAAATGATATCAGTCAGGCTTATACTAAAGCAACAGTACAGAGCCACCTCAGAGGCTATGAAGGCCGATGCCTTTTTATTTAACAAAAGCTGTGACTATTGATGATACTGCCTGTGTATTTAAGAATGAATATCATTTCCAGGGCAACAAAAGAAATGTATGTTTGATTTTTTTTAATTTTTTAAAAAAATTTCAAGTTGCATGCTTGTTGGACCTTGTGATAAAACGCACAGTTTGTGTTTACACTAGCCTCCTCGCGCAGACCGTGGTGCATTCATGTGTAGTGTTTCCAAAATCTCCCAACGAGCTGTCCCACATCCGTACACACACATCGCACACATACACGCACATGAAACGGCTGGACAGTCACCATGGCATTGGCATCACTCCCGAGCTGTTGTTAGACTTTCATTTTGTTGCCCCTAAGGCTCCATGCGCACATACTTTCAGACGCTCATACATATGCAGACATCCCCGCAGAGTCTGTGGTGAATCGCAGTTTGCCAGCCTTTCTGTAGCAAATCAATTGGGCTTTGCAAACTCAGCATTTGATAGAGGCTCGCAAGGTAACTGATTATTGAATTGTGACATACTGTATTGAGGGCTGTTTGCAGCTCCATTGCAAATTTGTCGCCTTATGGTGTATGAAAAACAACTTGAGCATAGCTCTTTCTACTACTTTGCTTCTGAACTATGGACACTTTATTGCATATAGAAATACTGGATCGTATAGAAAATCTCCTCTAAAAAAAAATGCATTTAACCATATAAGAATTAAGCTCTTGTGTCTGACATTTGATTCTAAATTAATTAACAAATACCTCATGACTGTGTCTTTCAGGCCAGTATTAAGGAGCCTGTCTCGAGCCTGTTTAATGCTGCTGGAGTGTGGCCATTTTTATCCCGAGGCTTAATTTTGTTGCCTCTCTGTAGTGTCATTTTGTTTTTCTCTCACTGTAATAAACAAAGCATTGCATTTTTTTTGATGGTGTCACACAACAGCAGATGTCAAAGCCGAGAAGAGGGGTAAAGGACGGATGTCTTTGAAACATCTTTTCTATTTAACGGGAACTTATTCTTTCTCATCTTGTCTGTGTATAATGATAATGTCAGATATCAATGTTTAATATAAGGTTGTTAAGATACTGAACTGGTATCGTGAAAGTGCCTGGTGCTTCCTAAGTGCTCAATTAAGTTTTGGCCATTATGCAAGTTTATTCAATGATAGCAGCCCCAAAACAGGACTGATACTCTCCAGCGACCCCATTTTCATATATTTTGGCTTTCTGAGACAAACAGTGAATCTCAAGTTTTGATGATTTTGACATTTTACAGTATACGGAATCTCCACATTCTTCCTCCAGGAGTGTAGGTTTTGGGTATCTAAATGACCAATGGAAATATGTTTTATTATTTAGTCTTAAGTCCATAATGCAGTGTAGTGCAGAAACCAAAATCAGAAGGATAATGTTGGATAACATCTATAACATAATATTTTAATCCAAGGACTGAAGCTTGGTGATTTCCAACTGATGAGCATTCGCTTGTGGCTCGTCCTGATTCAATATAAAAGGACAAGAAAAACCTTGATTAAGGTATTGTGCTATGTGGAAATGTAAAATAGCTGCTTTTAATGGTTTGCCAACTTAGTGGGACATAAACATGAAACTCAAGGTTCTCATTCGAGCATAATACAGTACATCCACCACCGTTCACAACATTGCATTAACTGGTGACTGTGTAAACATACGTTTTCATTTTGGGTCCTCAGTGTGTCTAATTTCACTGTTTTGGGTTTATTTTGTAGGTACGTTAAAGAGGAAAAACGTGCTCCTGAAATAAACGAGTTTTGGAGATGCCTGACTTCCGACAGACAGCGTCACTATAAAGTATTCTGGTGGACAGATAGCTTCACTTGTTGCTAAACTAACCACTGACTGCTGCTAATTGTTACATTAGCTTCTATTAGCTACTTAGCTTCATTATCGCCACAGTTATTTATCATATTAGTTGACTCTCACCACTGGGTCCCTCTTTGCAGTTTATAGCTCTTGCATTGGCTCTTGCGTTAGCTCTTGTTGTAGCGCCTGTGCTAGCTGTGCAGCTAACAGAGCTGCATAGTTAATCCCATCATTTTAGGCCTTCAGTTTGACATGTATGAGCTAGAGGGTGAGGTTGTAATTGCGAGCCGTAGTTAGTTGTAGGAATTTGACTGATTAGAAAAGTGGACTTTTGGGGTGGAGATCATAAGGAGTCTGGAGTTGCATTTTAAACTGTGAAATATCCAAAGTTACAAGTTGGGTTTTTTTTAAAGCCACAATAAAAATCTAAAGGTAAAAGTTGGCACCATCTAGCAGCTTACTATATCTGTACCGTGATATTGTCACGATGCCTAAACTAACAGTGTGAAACTTCTGTCTTCCCGTTAAGGCAGGGAGGGTAATTTATACAATATTTGCTCCAGCCTCCATTTTGGCCTAGTTGCTCTGAAAGGCGTCAAATCTGGTGTCCCGGTGCAGAAGAACCACCACAGTTGAAAACAGATTTATATGCTGCTCAGAGCTTCATCAGCATTGTGGCAACTTGTTTCGCAAGAGCTTTAATGGAACTGGGGTGGATACGAAAAAAAGCCCCCATTTCCAGGTTTGAGCTTGCTCCTTTCAGAGCAGCTGATGAAGCTAATCGAGAGGAAGGCAACAAGGAAGCACCTAATCGTCATGTAATGTGATACCGTTTGAGCCGCAGGGCTCCATAAAGTGGCTCCAGATAATAGAACGGAGGGGCTGCCGCGCACTTGATCCGTGACCTCAAAGTGCGCTGACCTGATCAAAGGACAGGAGCGAGTCTGAACACAGTAGACATAGTGAACCGTGAAGACAAACACCTCAGGCAGGAGAGAGGGGCTCAGTTCTCATTGACAGCCCAGCATTTGGTAGATACTGAATTTATCGCTTGATCAGCTGCCTCTCTTGACAGCTCCCCTGAGTTTTCGGTTCGTGTGAGTTCCATGTGAGCTGTGCCATAGTTGAGGAAATAAAGCTCCCAGCTCCCATCCCCCATCTCCCCGCGCTGACACTGTCTTCTCTGTATTCCTCATGCCAAAAAAGCTGGTGTCCTAAGGCATCAACTATGTCTTACCTGCGTGGACCTGCTGGGATTCCATGTCCGCATAATTTCATTTAGGCTTGATGGATGATGGCTGAAATATATTGCTTTCAAATATTCGTGGTATTTATCTCACCCCAACACACACTCATGGGTTGTTTTGCACTGGAGACTAAACTTTTTATGTGCTTTGAATTGCTTTTCTTTTTTTCTTTTTTTTTCTTCTTTTTCTTTTCTTTTTTTTTTTTTTTTTGCTGTCTCCTGCTGTAATTTTGTCATTTTATGGCGTCTGTTTTATTGCCTCTCTCTGTCACTGCAGCTTGAACGGCTCCCTGTCCTCCTTCCCTAATGTGGAAATCAAGAACAACACCCTGTTCTTCAAGGGTCCGGTGACCTACGACCTGGCCAGCACGTACGTCTGTGACGCTACCAACGGCATTGGGACTCGCACTGGCATTGTGGACGTGAACATCACAGGTAGGTTGATGACGGCGGTCATTCCCGTCCTCTGTCTCTTCGGCAACGCCGGCATGGCCTGCTTCAATGCAGTACCCCGCTAAAAATGTTGTCAGGGACTGTCTGATCCCCGTCTGCGCTAATAAACAGAAATAGCCATGCGCATGCACGTGCACATAAAAGCTGATTGAAGCCGATTGCCTGTGCATTCTCCATGCTGTTCGCACCAGTGTCCTGCTGCGCTCTGTAGCATGGTAAATGGGGGGGAAACAAAGCCTCTGTGTTTGTGTATCAGAGCTCCTCGCACACCGTGAGAACGCCCTCTAACGCATCCCGTGTGTGGTAGAGTTATGCAGCAAGTCTGTTATTGGCAATTGAAATAACATCAGGTGAAACGGGGAGTTTGAGCTAAGAGTACCGATCACAGTTTGCTCACATCGCGCACGCATTTCTTCCAACAGCTGAGCTCTGCGTTCTTTCTTTGTCTTATCTGTCTTGTGGGGAAAAAAAACAAATGGTGAACAAAACTGTTTCAGTTCCCTTGCATTTAATTGCTGGCACACATACGCTGTGGTGCCGTTGGGTTTTCATCCATCGGAAACGATATTTTGTACAAAGCCTTTCCTACAACATACACCACATCCTGACACTATACGTGCTACAAACATGTGGACCTTTTTCTATTGCTCCCAGCTGTGTGTGTGTGTGTGTGTGTGGTAATGGGAGACTGTCACAGTTTTGATCGGGTCGGGCTGGGAAGACTTTTTCCCTTTACTCTTTGTGCTGCCTGGTTTCTGGGAAGCGGGGGTGTTCTAACTTGCATTGCTTTGCATGTTGACTCATGTTGTGTCTCTGGGAATGCTGTGCTTGGTGTGAAGTGAACAGCTGTGCCTCACAGTTTCATCGCATACACTTGTCTGCAGTTTCCTCTCTTTCAGCATGTCATTCTTTGCTGGTAATGGTGAGGTTATAGGACAAAACAGCTTTGCAGGATGTGATGTCATTAACCGCCTTGTAAGAACTTGTCCATCCAAAGAGTGCGATAAAATAGAAATCTCAAAGGCAAATGAATGAACAGCACAAGAGAGTGAGGAAGTAATCTCCTGTCAAGAAATCAACCTATACCAGCCTGGACTGAGTAATTATGCTCCAAAAAGATTGTGCCGTTTGGCGTAAAGCACTGTATCGTAGTCATTTTCTATTTCGGCTTTTTCACTGATTGCTTAAATTAGCAAACCGCGTTGCATTGTCCCTGTAGTCTTTCTGCTTATTCTCATCATTTGTCCGTATAATTATAAACAGTGACAGAGGTGAACAAAACACTGGCAGATAATGTGAGCACATTCCGTTTAAATTTGTCTGCATACGAAATTGGAAGGTTTGTGGATTGTTCAGTAGGAGGTTAGAGGACGTGGAATAATTGATTTCAAAGCTGTGGAAACAGTTACCATCTGTCATTTTACATATATGCAATAATTACTTCACTAGATTAGTAAATACGGCGTTGAAGATGTGTGTGAAGCCCGGTGTTTTCTCTGCAGCAGCAATCATATTTGAGGCATTTACGGTGGCATCAGGAGATCAGGTCAAGCCTTGGGTTCTTCGTCGTGATCTTTAAGCCATTGTTATGGTGCTGCCGTTTTTTCGCGATTTTGCCAGAAGGGGGTGGACATCATCTGCAATAATGTGCATGTGGTGGATTCATGTCAGGTGAAATCCACACGCATGCCAGGAGCCAAATTTTCCCAGCATTGTATTGCATTGTGACAAGAAGATCGTTGTTATTCACTTCATGCATCAGTGGTTTTCATTATTGTGGCTGATCTCTGTCATTATGTAAGTTTGGACTATCAGGGTTGTGAAACACAACTTCTCTGGCGGGCCAAGGTATACAATGGAAGTGGTGATTCTAGTTTAGCTGACACCTCGAATGTTAGCTTCCATTTATTTGATATTCCCTGATATTTGAAGGTTGACTACATGCCGACACGTATCCAGATTATCAAATGTCCCAAAGCAAGTGCTAGTCTGTTTGTATCCTTTGCAGTAATTAGCAGGTTGATAGCTGCAAGTAATGTTCTTTATACTGTATTGGATTCATCCCTAAAGTGTCCCGTACAAGTCTTCAAAGCTTGTTGCCGGTTCCCATAGTAACAATGGCAAGCTAAAAGCGGAGGAGCCAGTTTCCCCACCTTAAAGCTTAGTTCGGAGGCTCGGCTCCAACATGGCGCACAAACTGTTTACAGAAGCTCACAGACAGTTCCACCTGACTGACAAACATTAGTTTGAGTCGGTGCTGGAGTTGGTATCAATTATGGTGACATGAATGAGGAAGACTTGGGTTTGGGTACAGTGTTCCCCTCTAATCCTCCTGGCTGTGCATAATGACCCAGAGGTGGAGGTAAAGAAGTGTGCTGATGCTTCATTAACTTCAAAGAGTATCTTTGGGTCTCCCAACTGCCTCAGACGAGGCCCATGGCTCAGGCATGGCAGGTGAGAGAGTCCCCTGCTGGCTGCTGTTCAAGGCTGCGGCATCGTGCCTCAGTAACGCTAGCTAAGTATTCCCTGCAAAAAAGGAAGATGACCAGGCCGACAGCTGCGGCGCATTTGCTCAACACCACACAGAGCCAGTGAGGCTGATCGTTCTTAGACTAGGCCTACACATAAATAGACTTTAGATTTCTTTCTGAAATGGCAATGGCAAACTGAGTTTAAATTTCGAGGAGGTCTACAGTAATAGATCTCATTTGATGGTTCTAGATTTAATATTTTTAGGAAATAAAATATATGAGAACAATGGCAATTATAACACCTAAAGAATCTTTCAAGCATTCAGTACGAGGGCTGGGCAATATGACGATCTATATCGGGTGACGAGAGAAAAACGTCTATCGATAGATATTTTCCACTGTTGTAAATATTGCCTGTGACCTCACTTGTGGCATCTTTTAACTGCATTCAGCTGTTGTTTAAGGGTCTCAAATAACAACAAACAGACGCAGACGGAGAAAATCAAAACAGTCAGAAAACAAAACGAGACACAGCCCAAGACTAGATGAAGACAAACTTTCACCTAAAAGAGGAAGTACTTCTGTCATTTGGTATTAATTTGGAGTCTGATGTCGACCAGAAGAAAGTAGTTTGCAAACTGTTCCACGGATGAGATGGGAGAGGCCATGATTACAAGACAAGATGCAGAATTCAAATACTTTACACTAAAATGTAAAATGTTTTAAAATAATGTGATACAAAATCTTGTCCATTTCACCCAGCTCCAATTTCCTATCACCACTGCTGTCTGCAACCTTAAATCCCAGATAAATGTCAACATTCTACCTTTAGCCACATTTTGCAAGGTTTTGCCAGCAGCGCTTTTAGTTTCCATTTTTGTTTTACCAAGTTGACTTCTTTGACTGAGGCAACAATATACACCTGGCAGTAAGGCAACCCTTTTTTCCAGTGTCAGGAAGTTAAAATGTCGGTGACAACTTCTTTGTATTACAGAAAAAGTTATTTCCTCACCGGGGAACCAGCACTGATGGAGCAGTTAAGGCAGACGCATTTTAATCAAGCCGAGCAGGTTTCATGGGCGGATTATGAAAGCCGCATAACTGTCACTTCAGCGAAGAGCAAAGCAACAGAGCACCTTGTTTCAATTAGTGTGGGGATAGTGTTTGCTGTGGAGATGGCATCGACTACGGTAAGTCACATGAACTAAGATGGCTTTCTCCAAGGACGTGTTGTGCAGATATGGTGTCGCTTGTCA
>KV751316.1:13196970-13207053 GCA_001698575.1 Mola mola
TCAGAAAAAAGGAGGTGAAAGAAGATGTCTGAGGAGAAGGAGGAGAGGGAGGGGAGTGGATTTATGGCGAGAGAGATGTTATGGCCTCTATTTAGAAAATACCTCTCGCGTTGACGTTCAGAAATCCCATGAGGGAAAGTTGACAAGTCCTCAGATCAGATTAATCAGCTAATTACTAACAGGCAGCAGAGGCCATATTAAAAACAAACAAAAAAAAAGGATAGAGATAAACAAATATCCTAACAATTAAAGTTACTTTGAGGATTCATTCTCTGCAGCTTTAAACTAATATTAATGCCAGTCAGATGGTGATATTGCCATTGACAGAACCGCAGGAAGAATAATGGAGTTAAACCTCAAAGATCCTCCCCACGATAAGAGAGCAAAGTCTTTCATTAAGATAATCAGCTTTTCCACCATCACACTCTGGTTTTTGTGCTCGAAACAAATCGATGCTGCCATCTTACATTGCTTCCCAGCGCATAATAAGACGTGATGAATGGCTGTTTTGTCAGGATGGCCTTACAATTATGTCATTATCACCCCTGAGAGAGGATGTGTGATTTATTTTCTTTGGCAATACACGGATAAGTGACGTGTGGGGAAAATTCGTTGGAGTGGAGCGACACGATCGCTCCTCTCGTGCACGACTTTGATTGTTTACTCACTTGAATAATCGCTATGAGTCGATTAGATATTTTTTAACCTTGACTCGCCCGCATGGCAGCGCTAGTATTTAGCTAGAGTCAGAGACAATGCACGATAATTCCCTGCCACATTAGCAGGATCAGCTGTGATGGATAATATCCGATCAGCTCAGGGTCAGCCGGTGTCTGACCTTTCAGTGGTTTTACTTACGGCCCAGCAGTGCTAGCTTTCATCCCCCTTTGTCTGAGCTCTGGCACCGCCCTAGAGAGCAGAGGTGCAGTCAGCTCTGCGCCTTTACCACTTAGGTTAAACTGGATGGAGTGGGAGCATTCTTTTCGATTTACCGAGAAAGCGTGAGGATGGATCCTTCTGTAAGCACAGACAACCAATGCTGACATCTGTTCACGCTTGCCTGAGCAGGAATCGTTCTCTCCCCTGTGAGAAAATGAAGTTGAGAGAGAGAGAGAGAGAGAGAGAGAGAGAGGGGGAAATAAAGAGTGAAAATGAGATGAATAAAACATAGTCTGCCCAATAGAAATATAAATAAATAAAGGTATCCATGTGACATGGGAACATGCTTCAGTGGTTCTGATTTTCTGAATTTAGTTGAGAAGGCAAAGTGGATTCCAGAAATGGGCACCCAGGCAAACAGAAAGTGGGAGCAGTGCCGTGGCAGAGGTGGACGAGAGGGCAGATAGCTGTTTACATGACTTTACATAACAGCCTGCATCAAATTCTGGTCTTCACTGCTTGTCCCTTTTTTCAGGGCACATCATCAGTACTAGCAAATAAGGCTTTAGCTATATCTATATAAGGATTCCAAATGTGTGCCACCAGGCTGGCAGGAAAGAGGCAGCGATTTGTTGGCTCAGGCTAAGGGAGATTTCTCAATAAATTTGAATTACGGAGCAGGAGATTCTCTTCATAGCTGACATCAGACGCCATAACCTAACTTTAAAAGACTTGATTTGGTTGGATACATGAGACATATAACACACTTATTAGGGGTGTAGTCTTTATTAGCCTCATTAGTCAACATTTTAAAAGAAAAAAATGGCTCGGCGCGTTCCTCTCATATCCGATCAAATGATGCCATGAAGTGGACACCCAGTCACTTTTGAAAACATTTAAACACAGTCAGTCTGTTTTTAAAGTTTTAATTCCTCGCTGTCATGCTAACAATAATCCATCACAGTTGGGAGGAGTTGATAGTGATTGATAGGCACCTTTGGGACAAGAGGCTGAATGTGGTATTCATGGCAGTCGTTTCAGCTCTTGTCCACAGTGGCTGCGAAACCCCACGACAATCCGAGCCTGTTTGTAGTGGCCTTAAAAGGAGTTTAATCTGCACAAATACCTCAAACACAGACATTCTCCTATGTTCTCTCTTTAAAAATAAACCTATGCTGTCCCTCCTTGGTCTCCTCCTCGAGCAGCAACCCTGAATAACTCTGTTGATTGCGTGCTTCTCTCTTTATCAGCTGAGAGACAAACATGGTGCTCTGCCTGTCACGGCAAGGTCTTTCGGTTTTGTCAACATGATAGCTACTCCGTGTGATAAACCTCGCAAGTCGACGGCGAGGAAATCCTTCAATAAAGCACGTATCACGACATGCATTACTGACGCCGAACAGCAGAGCCGCTCCGTGCTGCCATTCGTCTCCTTCTCTCCTCTGACAGAGACAAGAGACATCATGATGTCAGCTTTGCAGAAGCTCCCCCAGCAATGTGAAATTTGTTTGTGTTCATGTGTCATGGTAGAGTCTGTCTCAATCCGTGCAATACCATATTGCATTGTCGACTCTTACGCTGCCGCCTGCATTATTCATACATCCAAAGGCCACATGTGTATATCTTGTATATCATTACACCCCCAACTCATGCAGACGCGCGCTGTCGGCCAGGTTGAGGTGCGTTTTCAGCGTCGTGGTTGCGTGCTCTCCTTGCAAGCTTCTCCTCACCTTTAAGCTTTCTTCTTATTCAGACCTGGGAGGATTCGGATCTACAGGCTGATAGAGCGACTTTCTACGCCCCCCCCCCACGGTCTCACTATGGGAGGAAGCGCTCACTGCTCGGATCCTGCCAAGAATACACCTCATTATCCAAATGAGACGCTTCCTCGCTTGCACACCATAGGCTGTCCCATAAAGCCTCCGCTGTGTTGTGCTATGCCAGGCAAAGCACTGAGGGGGACTGCAGCTCTTTTTGCATAAAATGGAGGAGGGGAGATGTCCGGTGTGCCAAGGAGTCTTTTTTATTGGAAAAAAAAAAAACACTGTGGAAATGGAAATCTCAACCAAGGAAAAACATGTGAGAGTAGAGCAGCTGAGATCGTAGCAATTTATCTTAACATTTGTTTCTGCATGGCTTGCTGTTTCCGCTCTCCGGAGGATATGCAGAGGACAGGGATGTGGCAGACGGCTGGAGCAGGGGGATTGGCCGAGCCCCCTTCGGCCCAGCTCGGCCCAGCTCGGCCCCTCCAGCCTCCTCCTCCTCCTCACCATCCACCCGTGTGGTGTTGGATCAGTCACGCCTCCCTGAGAGCCTGATGAAGTAGGTCAGACACTGTCCCAGGGTCTGACCACTGGCTCTAGAGCCTCTCCTGCTGCCGCTGCTGCTGATGAAGTTGTTGATTCACTCAATGCACACAACAGCTCTAAAATAACAACAAGGCCCCATAAAAACAAGATGGAAAGCGGCAGAGGTGAAGCTGAGTGTAAGGCGCGGTTGTAAACAAACAGCATCTCTCCTGGCTCGCCGTTTGCTGCACGTATGCTGACCCAATAACTCATCTTTAGAAGAACTCCACTTAGCGCTACAGCCACATGCGGGCGAGCAGGGAAATGCATATATAATGGTAGCTTAAGAGCAAACATGATTTTGAAAAGAGCATGGGTGTTTAGATGCCAATGTAAATATTTATGGCTCATTAAAGGTGCATTAAGAATTATTGTCTCGACCCCTTGTAGCAGAAAATGGCTGAATGTGTGTTAGGGCAAAAAAGAATGCTTTTCCACGCTCTCAGCTCATTTCTCAACTCTCCTGTGACTTGTGTAGTGTAGGGCTGGGCAATATATACAATATTTATCTTTATCAAGACATTACAATATACAGCATATCCTCTGAGATTTTAGGTATTGTTCTTTTAAGATATGGCATAAGTGTGCTTGGTTTCAAGGACTGCATTACTGTAAAACAATGTCATTTTCTTATTTTATCAGACTGCTCTAATATTTGCCTTCACCAAATTTGTTCATTGCATAAATGTAACTGATGATTATTTTTTTTTTAAATCTCATGACCGTAACATTTTCTATGTAATGTTATACAAGTCTATAATATGGTTTAAAATATACAGGTATATAGCGGAATATATTGCAATTTGCAATAGTAATACTGTACTTTCCAATGACAGACTCAAATTGGAACAAATCTACTTCACAGAGTTCTTTGTCTCGCATAAACATCGTAAACAGCAGTGTCTGGGGAGCTCCATCGACAACCCGAAGGAGAAACTCTTGATTCATACATTATTTTCACTTTTCAGTCAAAAGCATGCTGGTGATGGACTGTACGTATGTACGTCATGTTATCAGACACAATAACGCAAATGCAATAACATTTTTAGTGTGATTAGTAGAGCTGTGACGATTAGTCTCTTAATCCATTAATCAATCAATCAGTCATTGACAGCTATTTTGATAATTGAATAAGCCTTTCAGTCTTGTTTGTGAGCAAAATTATTCAACATTTGTTTGTTTCAAGTCCTGACGTTTCAGGATTTGCTGCTTTTCTTTGTGATTTCAGGCAGTAAATGAAGATTCCCTGACTTTTTAACTTAACGTTGTTGCTTTGCATAGCATCGTCCTTGCAAAAGAGCCCCGTTTTGGTATATTTTTCAAAAGAGATATATTTTGTGAAATTTTAGCATTTAAAACTTTGGGAAATGGGGCTCATAGGGTTGAAAATATCTTTTAAGGTCATGCCATCTATTTCAACTGCAAGCCATACAGTATGTAGAACCGTCAGTGTTGTGTATCCTTTGTCATCTACAGAGGCCAAAGAAAAAGAGATTTCAGGCTTAAGATGAAAACAAGAAGCAGCCTGTGCTTCTTGAAGAAGAATTGTCCTGCAGGCTGCTGCATGTTCACAACCTGCCACGCCATCATGTCACCATATGTTTCGATGCCAGATATTTCTGTGTTATCTCCCCCAGCACACCCTGCGCCTCTTATCTGTTGGCTTTTTATTGGGGGGGGAGTTAAATCTGAATTGCAACTTTAGTGCCGCTAAGGGTTGTTTACCTTCACATGAGGCGAGCCTATGTCTCCGTAAAAATCAGTGATAGCAGAAAAGGGAAAAAGAAAGAAACAAGTGGACAAACAGGAAGAAAGGGTTTTGCGAGAAGTGTGCAGTAGGGGTGGAAAAACAGCTTCGCCTCAGCGCACAGACTCCTTGGGCAGCATGCGAAATTCCTGTCAGTGATGAGCTTTTACATTACATTTCCATGACTTCACGACCACTGGCAAATTCAGACGGGGAATAAAGAGGATTGTTGGAATCGCTAAATTAATGCGTCTTCCCTGATTGTCCTCATCCTCAGTCTTGCTCTCTCCTCTCAGGCTCTCAGAGTATCACTCTCTCTGCTTTTCCTCCTTTGTCTACTGCTGCTTGCTCCTCATTCAGCCACATTAGCGGGCCACTCCCTGTACCACAGCCCACTCTCAACGTTCCAGTCCTCTGTCGTGTGCCAGGTCCCCGTGAATGCACAAGGTTTTCAGGAGTGTCTTTACACCGCTCCCTTTCTGCATGTTCAGACGTGACTGGATCACACCCAGAAACAGTATCAGCAGGACAGAGTTGTGGTGCGGTTTGTCTCAGTTTAAAGGCTCTTCTGCTGCAGGCACTCCTCTCCTTCATTTTGCTGCTGCTGCTGCTTGTTTGCACTGTAGTTTACATGGCACAGACGCAATGTGTCATGTCTGCAACAAGAATCAAATTTTTATTTTTATTTATTTATTTATTTGAGCATGCCTTGTTTGTTTACCATCTTAGATTTTCTCCTATGGATTCACTTCTATTTTTCGCAAATGACTCAGAGGGAAAACACTCATAGTGCTGCAAAGGAAACAAAAAATGTCACCAAAATGTTTGGAGGTAGTAAATCATCCTCTGGATCATGTCTAATATGAGTGTTGGGAATAGTGTGATAATGCAATACAAAATGGTGCAGTTGTAGCATTTTAATGTCATTCTTTACCTGTAAAAAATCCATCATGCCACTGGATTGAATTATAGCCTTTCATAGTTCATCCCGATACCTATTAATCTCAGTGCGTTTTAGCCATTGCAACTCAAGGTTACCCCACTATCTTCATATTTCCAGAATGCTGTTAATAGACACAGCCTTTTTTGCTGCTTGGAAGAGTATCAAAGCTGTTGTTGAGCTGCACTGAGGTATTATTTGTTTATTTATTTATTATCAGTCTTTTGTCAGGTGTTGCTGGTAGCAATGGCGTTCTCCCTCCTCCATGCCGTCAAACACCCCTACGTACTTCAGCAATTTCAATTGGGCTTCATCAACATTTTCTGAAGCGTGATTATTTGGCGCCTCTAATTCTACATGCTAACGTTCATAGCCGCTGAAGAGAGTGAGAAATATTTTTCTATTGTGTTATCTTCACGTGCACATAAAGCCTGTAGTCTGTGCAGAAGTGTCGGCGATGTGTGACCTTGCGGGGAGATAAGTAGCCAGCCAAAGTGTGCTGGATAACGTCGCGAGAACGAGCGGTCCTTTCTGCCAGCACACAAAATAAAATCAGTCGGCAGTGAAGTGAGATGAGGAGCCTTTTCTGCCGTTTCTCTTGTCCTTTATTTTTCCCTTTCTTTTCCTGCTTTTAGAGCAGGAAAAGAAAAAGAGCTATTATAGAGCTACTTCAATACCGCCTGCTTCCATTCCCCCTCTAGTAAAACATCTTGATAACTCCTTTAGAAGCTCCGTCTCTGGTTTCCCAGGCAGCATCTTCTGAGGCCTCCTCAGAGGTGGATGCGCTAGAAAGCCACAAAAGAAAGCCACAAAAATACCTGAATGTTTACGACTGCTTTAATGTCTGTGGTTTGCATGGACAATAACGCATTCTTCGATCTGTCGTGTTGGCATTCTTCAAATACTGGTGGTAAGAGGTGCTGTCACTTGATCTTCTACAGAAATGGAGGTGATAGAAAAACCTTTTAAAGCTCACTGCACCAACTTTTACTGCCGCCATTCTGTGCTTTATGTCTTTCACCTCTTGGAGCGATAAATGTTGAATCTGGGCGAGGCAAAAGGCTGCCTAATTAGGATTGAATCAGGGGACTGATGAGAGCAAAACAGCTCCTAGACAAGAAAGGCAGGGGATGGTGGAGGAGAGGATTATGGGACAATGTTCCTTCCCTCTATCCTCTTTGGAGTGGGTGGTAGGATGTGTTTTCGAGCCGGGGTGACCTGGCTCTGCTCTCTCATTCATGTGTGTAATGAAGGCCTGTGTCTGAATAATCCCATTAGGTGGTCAGATTAAAACCTGAGCTGATATTTGAGACTGTGCCCGCACCGCTTTAGAAATTGGAGAGCTTTTGCTGTCGGCCCTGAGAGAAAGGCTGCAGTGGAAGAGCATCTGAAGAGAGCGACAGCGTTTGGGAGGTCTCTACTTTGGACTGATAAAGTGCCATTGTAATTAAAGAAGATAGGAAGGCTTCAGAAGCATCTTTACTTACCCAATATTGTCATTTTCTAACACAGCTATGCAGAGATTTATCATTTCCACTAAAAAGCAGTTCTAATTGAGCCTAATGGTTTTGACTCAGCCATTAGGAGCAATAATTTGTAAAATCATTTTCTGCATATGTGGGGAAAATTGTTCTTTTTATTTTGCATTAGTCAGAGAGTTCAGGCTTTCAGATGTGCTCCTCTTTAATATAAAATCTGTGAAGAACTTTCTAGGATTGTTTAATTCTGCAGCTTCATGAAGGTAATTTCTCCATCAATATTAAGGATAATTGTACAAACACCGATCAGCCACAACATTAGAACCACCTGCCTGATGTTGGTCCTTCTTTTGACACCAGGACACGGACAGAAGCCCTCTGAGGTCTGCCTTACTTGGCACCATTGGCAGTTGTTTCTTTGGGTCTTACTTTGTGAGGGGGTTGTTGCATTGCATCCCATGAATGCTCGATTGGATTGGGATCTTGGCAGTTTGGAGGCCAGCTCAAAGGGCCTCTTTGTCATAGTCCTTGAGCCATCCTCGAATTTGGGTTTGTAGTCCTTGGGGGGGTTGGTCACATCATTCTTAGCGGCAGGATAATGTGCTCTGCGTGGCAGGTGATGCGTGCCTTCAGAGCAAAAGCACGTATACTTATATGAGCTGCGAGCCTAAGGCTGAATATGTGTTACATTTCAGGTATGAAGTGACCTCATGCTGATGTTGATATCAAAACTGAAGGTCATATATGTTTCAGTGAGACGTTTTACGGTGCATATGGTTATCAGATATTTCCTGTGAGAAGGCACCTTAAGATAAATGTTATGATTTGTGATCTCTTGTATGATGCTGAGCCGCCACACGTCGGTGATAAGTTAGTATGACAGTTGGCGGAAATGGTGTCATCATCATTAAGTCCGTTCTTGCCTTGTTGTTATACTGTACATATGAGTCTGTGGTTTTTCCTGTGAGAATTGAAATCGCATCATTTTCGTTCTCTCTTTCTCGATCCTCTCCCCCACCATGTGTTTAGTACTAGTGTAATGCTTTGTTTTGTTTGGGGGGTTTTGTCTTTTCTGTTGAGGATTCAGCGTGTGCCACTGAAGTTAAATGTGCCTCTGCTCTGCAGGATTAGACAAGCACTACCTGTGTGCCTTAAGGCTTTGATCACGTTTCAGATAAAAGTCTTCCTCTCTTCTCATGTCTTTCTCTGCTCGAAAGAGTTTCTTCTTTTCGTTTGTTCATTTTTTGGTGAAGGCTTTGGTTTGCTTTTCCACGCTTTTGCTGTAAACAACAACTCTGGTAGTCATGAGCATTATTTATCATCCCGTGGCAAGGTGGTCTCAAAAATTGCTGTGAGGGCTCACTGTAGCTCCAGATATGGAAGTGGCAGGTTTGAAACATTAAATCTTCTTTATATTGCAAGGCAGGATGTCGAGTTTTGGTTACAGTTTGTCTGTAGCAGGCCATTAGTCATCGTGACTGTGCCCCAGATTAGAGCATATCTCTGATCATTTTCTCTCTCTTCTCCTCTGAGTTTACTGACTACTATAGATTGTTTTCTATGGAACCATAACGTAGCTGTCTGCTCTGCTGCCCGAACAAAAAAAGCATCATGTTTATTAACTTTCTGGATGCATCAGGGCTGCATGTGCTTTGCTACTAACAGTCATCTCTGGCAGGGCTCTTTCATTTCATTAAGGCTGATGATGACAATGGAGGTGGTTATATGTCATGCTGTATTATTTAAGGACTGTACCGCAGTATATTCATTCTGTGTGTCTGCTGTGTCTGCAAAGTTCAGTGTGAGGCCACATGAAGCAATTTTTCTACATGCTTTTATTTTCCTCTATCATCCAAAAAGATGTAATGATGGTTATTGCATGCTGATGAAGCTTTAATCATGTAATGTCTTCAGTCATTTGTGTGGAGCACTTGCTGTTGCTGTATCTGAAACTGCATGCGACTGCTAATGCGCGAGCTTTGCCACACTGTCGGCAAGGACTGCTTTGGGTTTGGGGGTTGTTAGAGTCACAGCGTAGGGTCCTTCCTTTCCCTTTTGCTTTTCCGTCCTTGTCTCCCTTATTCATCTTTCCTTAAAAAAAAAATCTGCACCTGCACAAACACACCTCCTCCCACCAGAGCACTGACACACTCCCTTCCATCTGTCTTTTCCTACCCAGAATTCCCTAACAACCCGCCACCTGGGGACCCTGACACCCCGCAGGAGCAGAGCAATACAGGTGCCGCCATCGGGGGCGCTGTGGGGGGAGTCGCCTTGTTGAGCTTGGCGGCCATCCTGCTCTTCGTATTCCTACGCCGCCGCCAGCACACCTTCAAAGGTGACTACAGCACCAAGAAACACGTGTTCGGGAACGGGTACAGTAAGGCCGGCGGCCTGCCCGCTCACCCTCCCATACCCAAGAACCTGCAGTATCCAGATGACTCGGACGACGAGAAGAAGCCGGCCCAGATCGGCGGCCCTGGAGGGTTCGAGGCGAGCGAGCGCGATTTTGACACCGAGCAAGAGGACCTGAAGAGGCCCTATTTCACTGTGGACGAAGGAGAGAGCCGAGATTATGACAAACGGACTCTGGCCTTCCAGTATGATCCTGAACCCGAGATAGCCGACGATATGATCTCTCAAACCGACGGCTCTGTCATTTCCAAGAAAGAGTGGTATGTGTAGTGGTAT
>KV751316.1:13207902-13219149 GCA_001698575.1 Mola mola
TTTTTTTCTTTCAACAACATTTAAAATAGACATTTTATTACTGTTTTCCAAAGACAGTCTTCATTGCCCTCCCCCTCGTGTTCGTGTGCTTGAGACTGGCCATGTCATGTATCAGTTGGACATGGTGGCAACCGATAAATGGTGATTTTTTTTTTTTTTCCCCACATCAGTACATGATTACAGCAGGGGAGGGATGGGCTGCAATCGTATCACACGCGAGTATCGCGACCATAAACCTTCAGTAATGTCCTGCAACATCACGATTGGCTCTTAACTTGAACAGGCTTCGCTCTCCAGCGTTAAACTACAATGAAATGTCTCATTCTTTGTGTTGATGTGTCCTCCTCATGCTGTGTTGTAATCCTGCTTTTACCACATGGATGTCAAACGGAGGAAAGAATCTGGGAGAATTTCCCAACGATGACTCTGTCTCTCCTCAGAATTAATGATGATGTACTGAAAAATTGGCTTCAGCCTGACCCCTTTTACCGACAGCATTTACTCTGAGGAGCCATCCGTGGACACAAAGGACACAGATTGGAGGGAAATGTCAAGTGATGCTTTTATTTAGGTCCGCAGAGAAAAGATTTTAATATGTAAAGGGAATCATGATGGTGGCCATGTCAGAGTTTAATAAGTCACCTGCTGCTTTCATGATGTTTTTATTCCATATCTTTGTTTTTCTGTCCAAAATGAACTGCAGTAGATTTTCAGGGGGGGTTTTAAATGAATGAATGTTTGTCCTGCCCCCTGATGTTCTGAAAATGCTGATAGGGATTCAATGACCCCATCTCGAGCTATATATAGAGTATATACAGTATATATAGCTTTTTAAATCACTGTTATCAAGGGCCAGATGATCCTGCTGTGTCAAAGCAAATTGATTGTCTCTCCTTTCAGCACCGAGCTGCATTACACAATCAGGAAAAATGGATTTTCTCCCTCCAGAAAAAAACTTGAGCGTGAAATATTGAATAAAACAACACATCTGACTGTTGCAGAAAAATATAAATACTATATTAATACTTATTTTATGCATGTTTTTTTGTGTTGGAGCGTATGTGTGTGTGTTGCTATTTCTCTGTATCAATTCCTGTGCGTTTGCCCTCCTTTGCAGCTCAAAAGGCAACACTTTGTCTGTGTTGCCAGTATTGATGGAGGCATGACTTTACGGGCTGTAAACTGCGCCCAGCAACATTACTGCAGTTAACACACAAATATATTTAAAGATATACAAAAAAATGTAAAAACTAGAGAACATCTCTTTTGCCAGCTGGAGATGTGAATGTTGTACGGTTCATGCTTGTCTGCTGTTTGTTTTTAGATGAGCACGTAAATAAGTGAGGTTGTCACTCCCAAAGTGCAACAGTAAATGAACTTTCATTCTCCCGATGAACTGCTTTTCCATGGCTTTACAGATATTAAGCCTACATGAGTTTGCATCCCAGCATTATATAACCAGAGTCGAACATGTGAATCGCATGTTTTCACCTTTTTATTCTTGCATTCAGTGCCTACAAAAGTCAGGAGGAAGACATGAGGTGGTGTAAACAGTCACTGCTCCGTCAGTTAAGTTATTCATGCTGTAGAATAACAGTAAATACTATTGAATGATGAAATGGACTGCAAACTTGAAGTGAATGTCAGTTAACGTAGTGGAAATGTGACTAAATCTGAGCTGTAGCGCAATACTAACATTGTGTCTGTGCCTGAGCTTTAAAATTGGATGGTGATACAGCACGTTTTCAGGCCTTCAGAAATGTAACTTTTTCAACTTAGTCACACTTTCCTGACTTTCTGAAGCACAATTGAAACACTAATTAAATGAGCGAAGACTTACCTTGCTGATGTAAATGACAAAAAAAAAAGAAAATGGAGAAGAGAAAAAAAAGGCCCAAGCAAAGATCAGCTCAGCCCCATTTTAAAGCACAAGTTTGAAGGTGTCTTTTCACTTGTGTTCAGCATCCACGATGAGAAAAAAAAAAAAACTGCCATGCCGCCTTCTCAGACACTTTGGAGAAAGAACAACCTTTCAGATTCGAGTCGACATTCTGTGTCCTGATAGATGTTAACATCGTGTTCACGTTGTCGGGATGTTATGAGTTTCTATTTTGTAATACTGACTGTAACTTCATTCCATCCTAATATACTTTTTTGTATTCAGTCTGTTCAACATTCCACTGTAAATACTGTACATACGGTTGAGATTAGAGGTTGAGATTTATTTAGGGACAACTGCGTAGGGATTCTTCATGTAAAATATTCCTATTTTGACTGCAAAAATAGACCTGATGATGGATAGATGAAGTTGATGCATAGCTTATTTCCAAAGTCCCACTTTGAAATGCTTCTACAGTGCGTTTTTTGTTGTTTTTTTTTGTTTCGTTTTGGTTTTTTTTTTTTTATTAAATATGCCACTAGCGGCTTCACTGTCAGACAAGGGGGCGACGCATACAGTCTATTGAGTTGATGTTGTTGAAAGAAAATCAAAAGAGAGTAAATTTGTCCGTATGCAGCCATGTGAATGTATAATTCTGAGGGTGTTACAAATATGGAAAAAAAACAAAAAACTTTCTTGTTCAATTGTGATGACCCAGTGAAGTAACTTGTATTTGTTTTAAACATTAAATGAGTTCAATATTCAAAAATATTCCGTCCCAGTTCCCTGATTGGATATTGTTCACACATTTCTTACTGCTGTGCATTGATTTGGGTTATTGCAGCTCTTTTCCAATAACTCTGATCAGTTATATAACCATGTTCCCTCATGCAGGTGATTATCTGGAATTATCTTGATGATCTCATAACCCTTTAAAGCATAGGGTGTGATCAGCCATTAGCCAGAACAGTAACTTTGGATTGTGATTCGGACAGTTTGCAAGGTATTTTACAACCTTTCTGCTCCCCAAAATGCTTCCACAACTGAGTCAAGGTAAGTCACATGTATACTGAACCAGCAATGAAAGGATGAATACCAGATAAAGAAAAGGATAGAAAAAGTGTATCTTGAAGGGTTTTAACTTTTAGTGGGGTTTTCTTTTAATTAAAAAGCCAATACTGTCAGACAGATGTTAATATCAAGTCCTGTGGTTAATGAGGCTACAGTGATACGAGAGATTCCCAGCATAGAGCCAGACAGATCCGTCTCGGACTGTGCAACTCAAGTGCAGACATCTGCACCATGAACATTAAGAGCAGCCCAGAGTTCGCAGCTGTTGCCATCCATTTGCTAAAAGAGCCCTTTGTAGCCGAAGGGGCTTTGATGGCACATAGGCTTTTAACATGCATGGCCATCCAGTTTTTCCCCCTCCCGACGGAGCCGCAAGCAGAATTCTACAACATTTCCTCTATCTGACTACTCTTTAGATGAAATATGACTGGATTTTTATTTTAAAAAGTATTCCTCATGGGCCATAAATTCAAAAGGCAGTTTGATAAACAAATGAGCTGACTGTGACTGCCAAGATGTCAGGGTTTTTGTTTTGTTTTTTTTATCTCGTGTTGTTGTGGGTATTAGGGTGTTAAGAAAGGCATCAAAGTTGAATATCAATTAGAAAAAGTCAATAATAATAATAATAACACCTTAGCTTCAGTCACAGTCACTCTGCGCTCCAAATTTTGTTATTTTCCTCGTTGCTGCTTTGCTGTCTGTTAGCTGTCAATAAGCTTGACCAAATCAATCCAAGTGGCACACCTTTAAACTACATTAATTAATGATCATCATGGATATACACGAGCATTCAGTGGGCTTGTACACAGATAAACATCTAGATGTCAAAGCGGGGTGAAAAAATCTGATGTCTTAAAATCACCTAATCTACACACAGTGTAATATACATTATGACATCCAAGCAATAAGCAATATTGTACCACTGGACCAGCTCTATACCCTCGGGGATATAGAGCCCCATGCTGGAGGAGGCATGGGAGTTTGCCCAACCAGTCCACATGTGTTTTGTGGATCTGGAGGCTTATGAACGTGTCCCTCAAGGTATCCTGTGGGGGGTGCTCCGGGAGTATGGGGTAGATGGCCTTTTGTTACAGGCCATTCGATCTCTGTATTGTCGGAACCAGAGCTTGGTTCGCATTGCCGGCAGTAAGTCGGACCCGTTCCCAGTCAGGGTTGGTCTCGGCCAAGGCTGTCCTTTGTCACCGGTTCTGTTCATAATTTTTATGGACAGAATTTCTAGGCGCAGCCAAGCGGCGGAGGGAGTCGGGTTCGGTGGCCTCTGGATTCCGTCTCTACTATTTGCAGATGGCGTGATCCTGTTGGCCTCATCCAACAGTGACCTCCAGCTCTCACTGGGACGGTTTGCAGCCGAGTGTCAAGCGGCAGGGATGAGAATCAGCACCTCTAAATCTGAGGCCATGGTTCTCAGCCGGAAAAGGGTGGATTGCCCACTCCGGTTCGGGGGAGAGTCGCTTCCCCAAGTGGAGGAGTTCAAGTATCTCGGGGTCTTGTTCACGAGTGAGGGGAAAACGGAGCGGGAGATTGACAGACGGATTGGAGCAGCGTCGGCAGTGATGCGGACGCTGAAGCGGTCCGTTGTGGTGAAGAGAGAGCTGAGCCAGAAGGCAAAGCTTTCAATTTACAGGTCAATCTACGTCCCAACTCGCACCTATGGTCATGAGCTCTGGGTAGTGACCGAAAGAATGAGATCGCGAATACAAGCGGCCAAAATGAGCTTCCTTCGCAGGGTGGCTGGGCTCAGCTTTAGAGATAGGGTGAGGAGCTCAGACTTCTAGGAGGAGCTCAGAGTAGAGCCGATGCTCTTCCGCGTTGAGAGGAGCCCATCTGGGAGGAGACCCCGGGGCAGACCAAGGACACGCTGGAGAGATTATATCTCTCGGCTGGTTTGGGAACGTCTTGGGGTCCTCCCGGCGGAGTTGGTGGAAGTGGCTGGGGAGAGGATCGTCTGGATCTCCCTGCTCAGGCTGTTGCCCCCGCGACCCGGACCCGGATAAGCAGCAGAAAACGAAATGAAATTAAAGATTGTTTGTGGCCTAAAAAACATATGTAAACAGGCTAACAGACTAATTCATTCATTTTAGATTCATTTTATCAGTTCAGGTTGATTAACAACACTGGAAAATGTTTGAAAAGTTTATTACTACAGTTTTACAATTTTTTTGTTTGTTTTTTTTAAGTGATGTCAAAGTTAATGTACTGTAAATGTGTTAGAAGAAAACTGTGTTAAGACCTGTTGACCTGACCAGACTCTCAAACAGGGTCAACTGGGACTCCCCTGTGACCCTGCAATGGATAAGATAGATGATGGACATGCTCATGACGACAACGCAGCATTGAGCATGTTGACTATTTTAGCTCCCGTTAGCATGCTACCATTACAGCCAAGGCTGACAGGAACACCACCACATGAGGAACTGGGCAAAGTTCAGGTTTAACCGAGCCAAATTTTGATGTGATGAGAATGACGAGTTGTTAGATATGTTTCAGTCTGGATTTAAGCCGTGGAGCCATTAACAGATTCTGTAAAGCTACACTGCTAATACACCTACAAAGGTCGGTCATTCCCTAGAGGCCATGCAATGACCGCTGGGACTGTAGGTGCACGGTTACTCTCTGCAGTGTGGTCCATTCTTGTTGTTATACAGTGAACACAAGAGACACATCTACTGTGTATTGTTAAAAAATTGGCATGATTTTCTCGAGTCATGACATTATAGAGTCATATTATGTATTGTCTTTTCATACCAGTCAATTCCATAATGCTATGTTTGTCCTGAGTTTGTTGCTCCAAATAAAACTGTAGCTCCTGATAGATGACCAACAATTTCACCTTTATACATAGTGTTTTAACCGGCCATCAGGTCCAAGAAAGTACTCATGTTGTCTCCAACTACATAATTCTGAATTTTAACTCTCACTAAGTTGTCTATATATCCTCAGGTGTCATATCTCATGCTGAGTAGTGCGACTGACCTTGAGGCCTGATTCAGTTGCTGTTTCACTCGAACGGAACTTACTGTAATATGGATAATAATATTCCTGCCATAACCAAACTGGTAAAAAGAACTGAGATCGCACTGCGGTTTTCATCTCACTACAACTGTTCTGAGCCTTGAGGTGTTTTTATGTTACACAATGCTGCAGCCTACTGAATGTTTACACTAAAACAAAAACTATGGTGGACATGAATCGACTCTGAAACGCTGATGTTGACGACTGGCTGAGTTTCCTTGCTATGTTTAGAGCTGATTAGGTATTTGCCATCCATCTGGTGTTTTTCAGCGCATGTGCATTTGCTTTACATGAAGACTACAACTTGTAAATACAGCTGCTTTCTGCTGGCATGCCGTGCCTGTAAACTACTCAGAAAAACACGCCGAAATGACGCAATTATACACGCAAGACACCTCGAGTTTGTAACAGATTTGTGCACTCTGCTAGTCGCTCGGCATTTTAGTCCTCATACATGTTGTTGACCTTGTGGAGGCCACAATGTGCCTCATGCTTATAAACTCTTCCTGCCTTTGATGCACACAGAAGTTCATACTGTCCTGTCTGACCTACCATCCTACCACCACTGTTTAGCAACAAGGACATTTATCTGCACCCCCACCCCCACCCGCCGCCTCCTGATCCAAAGGCACTGCTCTGGTCCCACGTGCGCAAACATTTATGGAATGCAAGCAGCTTTTAAACCACTTCAGACTTGGGACACAAACATGTTTAGAGACTCTTAAATCATGGCCCCTAAAGAGATTATCCCACAGGTATGACTTTACCAAAGAGCACTCCGGCACTCTTTTAGGCTGTAGCCAACATCCCAAAACAATGACCTGATAACCATTGTGTTAGAAAACTGAAACATGACTGATATCAACACCTATACACAGCTGTATATGTCAAATAAGCAACGTATTTTGTAAAAATCAAACATGTTTAACTTGTGGCTCATTTTCTAATTAGGAAAATCATAAAAAGGACCAAAAGATGGGGTAATAAAACAAGATTTCAAAAGGGAACATTTGTTAGATTTGGCAGACGTTAGCCGGCAAAACATGTCTGTCTGGTAATGTTCACATGGTCATTGAAATTATGCATCTTAATTTGGCTTTTATATCTGAAAATAACTATCATTGTAAAACTACAGCAATTAAAAAAAAAAGTAGAGCCAAATAAAATCGCTAACATCTCCAGTGTCTTTTTGCCTCTTTTAAATAAAAATGATTATGAAGAGTCAAGTAACATACAGTAAACTTCAGACTTTTGTTAATCCTAACGAAATTTCAGTAGTGAGCACATCAATTTTCTTTAATATTTTGTCCAGAAAATAGTGACATCAGTCGTGAAGTCCAAAATCTAAAAACACACAAGCCAGAACAGGATTCAATCCAAACAGGATTTGTCCCCAGATGAAGCTTTGATGTTTTATATCCACTCGTCCTGACACTCGTTAGAAGCCCCTCAAGTGTCAGGGGCAATGGTGCATCCTTCCAGGGTGTCTGGTCTACCCATCAGACATCTGGATAACAGATAACAGACATGCCTACCACCATTTCCATTTGTGCTGGTCATTGTTCACCGTGCGATTAGCAGCTTGACACGCAAGATGGAGTTGAGGGGGAACTGAATCATTTTTAAAGCTTTTAAAAGAAAAATGAAGGGGTTATCAGATGATAGCTAATGAGATCTGACATGTTATTTTGGCCAGAGCATTCCATTTATTTGCTCTGCACATGTACTGTTTGTCAGGGAAGCCCACCTAAGCCCCTGGTTTCTTTGTCAGGATACACTGTATGGCGTTTCTATGATGTCACGATGTCACGCTACATACATAGCTGGCATGGACAGGTTGCCCCGCCCACCACGTAATGGTACGGTCACCAGTAGAAATATGCATGTAATGAGCTTACAGTTCCCAAGGGTGCCATACCAAACTGAACTTAACCGTACTGTACGGTGGAAACTTGGCTGACATTATAACAGGAGGCCACGATGCTTTCAATACAGATCTGCCCACAAATTCTGTATTTATATGCAGGTAAAGAGATTAGTGATGTAGTAACAATGTCTCCAATTTGCTTTCCATTGTGCCGAATATTTATCACTTTGCCTTTGTCTGGAATAACATGTTTCGCATATAAACTGATCAATTGGGCATGCCGTTTACACCCCACCGACACACAGAACAAGTCAATTCTATTTCCACAAAATGTGGAATTCTAATGAATTGGCAATTATTTGGATTAACCCAGGATCAATCTGCTGAAATTATTATTGCCTATTATTTTGTAAATGAGACGGCTCATAAACAAACTGCACCGATCCAATGAATAAATTTGGTGGAATGATGAGGGAGGCCTGCGGTAGCTGCTGTAGATACACACACCAACCCCGCTTTCACGCCCCTCCCAATTTCAGAGCCAGTCATGGCATGAGCAGCTCTGCTATCCAGCTGCGCATTAGCGTTCTCCAATTAAACTCAACCATCCCAGAGCAGAACGAAAGGCCTAAACCCTCTGGTGAGAAAAGTGCTGACAACCCTCATCTGCAAAGTCCTGCTGGGAATACTGTGTCCCTGCAACCATTTACCCAGCGTCAAAGAAGTGTGTGTGTGTGTGTGTGTGTGTGTGTGTGTGTGTGTGTGTGTGTGTGTGTGGGTTTAAGGGGGCAGGGAGGGTGTTATGTGCATAACCTTCATCTCTTTGTTGACTGGATGCTTTTCCTGCACTGAGCCATGGGTGACCTCAGACACACAATACATGTTGGATGGCAGTATGACCACAGATTTGATTATGATAAAAAGCTGCTGAAAATTGAAGCTCAAATTGCAATGATCAGACTTGATGACAATTCATTTGACTTTGTGCATCACTCTCAAATCCTTTTTTTTCTTTCTCACAAGCTAAAATTAAGATCTCTTTGACTAATGATCCCTGAGATAGCAGGATGATGAAACAGGTCTCTTGTCTCCTGTCTGAAATCCTGAATTACACAGACACTGGGCGTGGCTGCAGAAACAGAAAGGTTTCAAGGTCGCAATTTAACCCTCTGAAAATTAGGAAAATAGATGGTAAACGTATTATAATATCATGCACACATTTGTTTTTGTAAAATTGCCCTTTTTGATGATTTCCTGTACATATCGATCACCTACTGTTCTTATTATAGTCATATCATATGATCAAAGCTCGCTTCCAACTGTCATAATACAAGACTGCACTCACCCAGGGGGAAAGCACATGGAAAATATAACCAGTTCTATGAGAAAGTCCCTGAATAATGGAAGCCTATGAGGATCTGCCACAACATTAAAACCACTGACAAGTTACGTGAATGTCAATGATCATCTTGTTATAATGCACCGGTTTGCTGGGAAAGTTTGGGTCCTGACAGACATGCGGATGTCACATTATTGCAGACCAGGCACACCTCCTCAGTGTCAATGGCAACGCTAATCCCAATGGTACAACTCACCCTTAGGAGGAACATACCATTAAGGATTGGCTTGAGGAACATGACACAAACCTCAAGCATTTGGCTTGGTCTCCAAACTCCCCAGAACCAAATCCAATCAAGAGTTCATGGGATGTGAACCACAGACAATAACAAAGGGCGCACCACCCACCCCATAAAAACGTATGCCAAAGGAAGCACTGCAAATGTCCCAATCCCTGTTTGACGGCTTCAGAGGTCCCCTATCCATGTCCTGAAAGTACAGTGCTGTTTGGGTGACATGAGAATGGCTGTACTATATTAGATAGGTGTTTCAATGCTGTTGCCGATGGGCATGTAAGCAAGTTGCACACAGCAACCAGTCCATAGCTGGAGATCACCAAAAAGATCACTTCACAAGACTCTTATCTCTAGGACAGGACCAGAACACGAGGGTCGACCTTGATACGCTATATCGGTTCCACTCAGGGATTGCCACCAGACCAACCTGGTTGCCCAGTATTCCCCGGACAGCTGGTTATTACCCTCCCTTGGGAGCAGGGAATGCAGGCTGCTCTGCCAGCATCTACCTAGTGGAAGTTGACTGAAGTGGCCTCATCAGCAAGTCAATGCTGCAGATACTTTCAAGTGTAGGTGCTAAAGCTGCGTTAAGCAACTGAAAACCCCACAAAGGAAGCAGAGAGGGGCTGTATATGAGGAGGGAGGATAGAATTTGGGATCCATCAAAGAAGAAAGGCAGCTGCATGGGGTGGTTTCCTTGCCACCGCTCTGCCACCACGACCTTAAGAAAGGCTAAAGGAACGAAACATCGCAGAGTGGTGGTCCCTGCCTGATGACCTTATACCTGAATCAACCAAAAGGCACAAATGCTCAGCAGGTACTAACTCATTCCTGAGCAGTCTCTATTTCTTCCCACTACGGACAGAAGACGAAGATCTGTGTTGACTTATGTAAATACTGCCCTCAGCCTAAACCCAAGTCTCAGCCACTGTCCTCAGTGATCAACATGTGTGAACCTGCTGCTCTCACTGGGAGAGAAAATGCATTGACGGACTAACCAAATCTCTCTCGGCATCATTAAGTCAGTTGAAATTAAAATTTTCCTGCCCTGCAGACATTAAGCATTCCACAGAATAAACCTTCACCTGGTAAGCATCACCGGACCCGCTGACTGTAGCAGGAGCACTCCCGTCCACATTTGATTTATCAAGCCCTGTTACCACTGAGTTCCATCGTCCGACAAATGAGGTAAATTAAGAATCCAGTGTCTCCCACCCCCACACTCTCTTCCCTGACTATTGACTCTCACAGCTTTATCAGTGTACATTAGTGTCAGTGCCAGTCTACATTTAGACTAACTGAGGAGGCAGCCCATCAGCACATACAGGCCTGTCTGTCGCTATGCAGCGCCAACAACCCTTTGTCACACACAATCCTCATCAGCACAGCCACCGAGGATGCACTGTCCAGTTAGAGCAGTGAGACAGTCCTCAGCTCAAAACAAATCAAGTCAGAGGGTCGTATATGCTTTAATGTTTGGGACATTAGCGTGCTATCTGTCTTGTTCTTGGAAATTGTCACGGCCTTGCTATTGAGATGCCACAAATTTGACATAAATCGAAATTAAATATGAGAAATGTTCATGTGTTTGCACTTGTACTTTTGGTAGTCTTGGTTCTAACACTTCGTAGGTTATCGGACTTGTATTATGACATAATTACCACTAGCTGACAATGTTTCATAATGCAGCTACAAAGCCACAGAATGAGGAATGTGTGAAATAAAAATTTAAATATGATTAGTTGATTAATCAGCTGACAGAC
>KV751316.1:13222877-13265480 GCA_001698575.1 Mola mola
CTGTAATGATTCATTATTACCATTATCCCTTATCTGCCATAATTGACAGAAGGTGAACCCTTGTGCCTGTGCGCTTAATCTTGTTTTCCAAATGCTCAAGAAGCTTTTAACTGCCTCAAATATTAAACAACCAAGAAGCTTCACTATAGAGCATCTTGTCTTTGAGCAAGGATGACTCTGGTGGTGAGGAAGAGGAAGAGAGCAAAGGCGGAGCAGATGATCAAATGTTGGAAGCTGAAAAAGGGAGACTGCTGTGAGTACTTCAGGGAGAGGTTGAGACAGGCTTCGGGTGGTCATGAAGAATTTTCAGATGACTGGGTAACTACAGCAACAGTGTTCAGGGAGACAAATAGGGAGGTGCTTGGTGTGTCAACCGGACAGAGGACGGCTGACACACCATAAGGAGACCTGGTGGTGGAATGAGGAAGTACAGGAGAGTATTTAGAGGAAGAGGTTGGAGAGGAAGAAATTGGATAGTGATCAAACGGAAGAGAGTCAACAGGAATACAAAGAGATGCAATGTAAGGTGAAAAGGGAGGTGGCAAAGGTTAAACAGAAGACGTATGATGAGCTGGAAGTGTCTAGGAGAGAGAGAGCAGCAGAGTTTTTCACGAAACTGTTCAACATGATCTTGGACAGTGAGAAGATGCCGGATGAATGGAGGACAAGTGTACTGGTGTCAATGTTTAGGAACAGGGGTGATGATGAGAGCTGTAGCAACTACAGAGGGTTAAAGCTAATGAGCCACACAATGAAAAATAGTGGAAGTGAGGCTAAGAGAAGAAGTGATGATTTGGGAGAAGCAGTATGGTTTCATGCCAAGAAAGAGCACTACAGACACCATGTTTGCTTTGAGAATGCTGATGGAGAAATATATAGAGGGTCAGAAAGAATTGCATTGTGTCTTTGTGGATCTAGAAAAATCCTACGACAGGGTACCGAGGGAGGAACTGTGGTTCTGTATGATGGAGTCTGGAGTGGCAGAGAACTATATTGGACTGGTGCAGGATATGTATGAGAGCAGTATGACAGTGGTGAGGTGCACTGGAGGAGTGACAGATGTTTTCAAGGTGTAGGTGGGACTGCATCAAGGATCGGCCCTGAGCCCCCTCTTGTTTTCTATGGACAGACTGACAGATGAGGTCAGGCAGGAATCTACGTGGACGATGATGTTTGCAGATAACACTGTGATCTGTAGTGACAGCAGGGAGCAGGTGGAAGAAAACCTGGAGAGGTGGAGATATGCACTGGAAAGAAGAGGAATGAAGGTCAGGTGTAGCAAGTCCGAATACACGTGTGTAAATGAGAGAAAGGCCGTGGAACAGTGAGGTTACAGGGAGTAGAAGTGGAAAAGGTCCATGAGTTTGAGTATTTAGGATCAACAGTTCAGAGTAACGGGGAGTTTAGTAAAGAAGTGAAGAAGTGAGTGTAGGCAGGGTGGAGAAAAGTGTCAGGAGTGATTTGTGACAAAAGAGAAGCAGGAAAAGTGCAAGGAAACGTTTACAAGAAGGTAGTGAGACAAGCGATGTTGTTTGGTTTGGAGATGGTGGCACTGACCAAAAGAAACGAGACAGTGTTAAAGATGTTGAGATTCTCTTTGGGAGTGACGAGGACGGACAGGATTAGGAAACAAGCACATCAGATGGACAGCACAGGTCGGACGTTTTGGAAACAAGGTTAGAGAGGCCAGATTGAGATGGTTTGGATATGTGCAGAGGAAGGACAGTGAATATATTGGTAGAAGGATGCTCAAGATGGAGCTACCAGGCAGGAGGCAAAGAGGAAGACCAAAGAGGATGTTCATGGATGTGGTGAGAGAGGATATGCAGATAGTTGGTGTGAGACAAGAAGATGTAGAGGACTGGGAGAGATGGATGGAGGATGATTTGCTGTGTGGACTCCTAGAAAAAGCTAGGTAAGGCCGAAATAGGAGGAAGAAGATCTATGTTTTCATGATTTTTTTTTTTTTTTCCAGAAGCGTGCACCTTACAAAGTCTACAACCATAAGGAGATGGCGTATGTATAAGACACCATGTTCAAGGTCATTTTGTGTATCATTTCAAACATTGTAAGCTTTTCAAATGCTGTTTAATGGTATCTGGATTTTAGTTTACAGGGGAGAAACAACAAGATAAGGTGAATTTTGTGTTGTACTAATCCCTTACAATCTTTCAGGCCTTTGTACACCAAAGGCGACATGAAAAAAAATAATTCAGAATTGAATTTTGACCTGTCTGTTCACAATAGGGGGGACACAGTTGTTAAAAAATGAATTATGCAAATTCTGAAATAAAACAACCAAAAAAACAAAAAGTCAAGTGATGATGACCTGCTGCTCATTTTACATAATAGCAGGAGAAAAAGTTAATGGGTAAAGGTAAATGGGTACATCCAATTTTGGCATAGTTGGAAATAGAAAAAAAAGGCTGTTTACATCTGTAAAAGTTGTGTTATTGATTATACAGACATAAACCTCCATACATTAACTTTAAAGGTCTTGTCTTTACAGTGTTTCCCCTTTTTGGATTTGATTTGATTGTGCTGATATTTATTTGGTTCATATTCAATAGACTATCAAATGAAGCCGGGTGCTTGGATGCAAAGACTGCCAAGCAGTCGGCCAAGTTTGAACAAGCATTTTGATTTGCTGGATGTGTAGGTGTCACAAGCTAAATTTTGGAAAAAAAATGAGATTTGTTTAAAAAAAATGAAAGCTGCAACGTCAAACGCTGGTGTATTGCTTACACGTTTGAAAAAATTGAATTATGTGCAAGTTAATGACAGGACACGTACAAGTCTGACAAGCAAATGCCTTCAAACCGACAGTCACAGTTCAGTTAAGTTTAGGGAAAAAAAATTAATTTAGTTATGTCACATACAGTAAGTGATGTAAGGTATGTGTTAAGTTCCTTACATTCCATAAATTAACTTCCAGAGAAGAATTACCAACAGTCAATGACAACTTTACAGTCTCCTGGTCCAGAGATCCTTTTTGATATTTCCCCCGGTCCAACCTCTTCCCAGTGCAACCTTCTGGCTCTATATGGTAACCGCTTTCCCTAACCCTTACATCGATTTCTCTACTGCATCCCAGCCTAAACTTGACTTTCATGACAAAAACCTAAGATGACACGCAAAATGCAAAATAAAGAAAAAAAAAAAAAAAAAAATGACTAAAGACTAAAAATGATACAGAGGAAGGCAGAAGTTGTTGTACATAATTTTGAGAGAATACATGAATAAAGAACATGTCCATCCTGATCGTAGGTCAAACATTAATATACCTAATTGTAGTCTCTTCGTTATGTTCCAGCTTTAGATTGAAAGAATACGATTTTTTTGTGGGTGACTGAGCACATTGACCCTTTCAAATGTACAATTTTTTTGTTAGTTCCTGCTGCTTTCTGCAGGGTCTACACTATTGACAACACAAACTATTGTGATGGCATACGAACAGTGCTGCAGGGCTGGCTGAAAATACCTGCAGGGCTCTAAAGGAGAAGCTGCAGCATACAGGCGAACAGAAAGCGAGTGGCTATAATAACATACATAAAGTTTTAGAGATTTCAGAGCAAACATCGAATGTGAGATGGGGTCATTGAAACATTTTTTCATTTTTTTGTTATGAGACCTATTCTGGTCTTGGCATCCTCTCAAAAACTGACAGTAGCTTCAGAAGTTGCTCGTTTGTCTGCTTTTGTGATCACAGGGAGTGAACACCTCATGAGTCATGGAGATTTTCAACTTGCAGAGGTATTTGATATGTAAAACTACTATCTAAATGTCTGATTACTGTAAAACGATAAAGCGATAATTTGTGACTTTTTTGCCCAAAATGAATGTAAAGACGACACAACGGTTTTACCACCTATCCAATGTAAACACATTGGTTTCAGTGTTAGAATGATGATGATGAGTTTCCGTGAAACAAAACACCAATCTTTTCCTAAAGATTACATAAATCTAACCCAAATAACCTTCTGTATATCTTGTGCATCTGCATGAGACATGAGGTCTCATCTGATTTTGATCAGCTTGAACACTTTAACTGGTATTTGAAACAATTCTGCAATTTAATGCATAATTTTGTACATTGGTCCGTGTCAATGTTCTCACCCACTGTAAACATGTATCTGCATGAGAAAGACTTGCAGCAGAACAGAAGGGCCCATTTAAATGAGGACAGCTCTCAGGATGTATTTGAACAGCTTCATTGTAGACGAGCTTGATATGATTTTGCGCACCTCATAATTAAGGCCTGTTCATCCATCAGATGCTGCTTTTATTTTCACGGGGCTGTACTCATGTTGTAGTGGTTGTCTCCTGTCATCTATTTCCAGGCCAGAATGAATCAGCTTCTCCTTTCTTTTCTGTTCATTTTGACACCCGACAAAACTCATTGCCTCTAAGGGAATTGGAGTGGAGGGTCTTGTTTTGTTCTGGCAGCTCTTTCAGGGATGGCCATCAATCAGGTGAGCTATTGTGTTAGAGAGGGACCTTTCTCTATTGAATTCATGACTTGCTGCAAAAAGCAGATGCTGCAAAGGTACTGAAAGTTTGTGGGGTACATTATAATCTGACGAGTTAGAGTCACAATGGGAGACAACGGGCAGTGCTTCATAATGATTTCACTGCAAGTTTATATGTGTGGATGAGGTGGCCCCATCGTACGATGCCGCGGCTTTGACAGATTGCATATTATATTGATATTCTTGCTCATTCATTTTCCACAGATCATGTTCTGGTGCAATGATTCCCTCAAAACAAAAGGGAGCAAGTCATCAGGACTTTATAATATTGAAAACAAGGCCGATACTGTCTTGAAACACCCCAGCACTGACATGAAATCCTTCAAAAATGTTTCTTTTTCATTAAAATAACTCTAATATTTTTGATTGCAGTTGTTTTCAGACAGACCTTGAGGTATCTCTTCCACGATAGATGAAAAATGTGCAACCTTCTCCATACAGCAACTAAATGTTGATAGATTTGGTAAAATGCCAACAGCCTGGAGCAGAGAGAGAAAACAGAGGACAGGAATTAGTTTGGATGCTCCAGCTGATCGATGAGAGGCTCTGTGGTCAGCTATCATGAACACATTTACCCTTGTTTCGTGGAGTAGTTTGTATGTCTTAATTTGCTGGTGTTGTCAGTCAGTGGCTGCATTCTGCAGGCTGGAACTGCTTCGGCGAAGGGTAAACAAATTGTAGGCTTTGTTTAAAGGTCCATGGATGGAGGCAAACCAGAAACAAAACAGGCATCTTGGGTTTAGGAACAATGCATGTTTGTTTCTGGCAAAGAAAAAATATTATTCTGACAAGGCTCAAGGATAGTGATTCCCCGAACCGATTTTCCGAATAGCACGTCAAAGTTTGTTTCTCAGCATTTCACAGCATTAACAGTACAATTTTCATGACACAGCAGAGCTTTTTGTGCTAATACCATAGTTCTTCTGGTGCTTATATGTATGTCTTTAGCATATAGTTTCACATATACGTAGTATATTTAATATATTTAAGTAGTAGGCAACAGCGCTAACCACTGTGCCAGCTTCATACACTATACCCAGCCCATCCGTTTATGTTAATATTATATATGTAAATATAAAATATGGACATGTATGTTTAAAATACGAGGAAATGTGAAAAAAAAATTAAATAGGAAAAATATGTCTACACATGTCTAACTTTTTTATGTATAGTATGTTTTAATAAACTTATACATATAACATATATGTAATAAACCTTTATCATCGACAACATATAAACCCATAAGATTTGCATTTGGAATACATGTACATACATGGATTTTAATAAGGGTATTCTATATATGTTATAAACTCATATCTATATATAGGTGAAATTTATTAGAGGGGGTCCACAACGAAAAAATTTGCATATTACATTACACAGCACAATCCAAACATTCACTATACATACTTGGCTGTCATTTACAGACGTGCCCACATTTTATTCCCATAAATCAACAATACCCACACTTGATATATGGGATGTATATGCCACAAAACACCCTTACAGTATTAATAATTTCAAGAAGGGGAAGAAGACATCTCCATTTGAAAAAGCAACACAATGTTCTAAGAAAGGATACTAATAAGTTCTTAAAGAGTCATAATGAATTAACTCTCATTATGTTGATGGGAAAATTGTTCCAGTCAAAGGGAGCTTTAAATTCAAAGGCAATCAATTCCTTGGTGGTTTAGGGAGCTACAAAATGAGGTTGTTGAGTGAGTTTGGACATGTAACTGTTGCTAAGCACTGTTATAAATAAGAGGGACGCTTAAAATGGATACATTTGAAAATGCACTGGAGTAATTTCTAATGTCTTTGAGGGCCGAGTGGAGACCACTTCGAAGTTCCATACACTGAGCAGTGATGGGTACGGTATGAACAATGCATAAATCTACAGGGCTGTTATAACTAACATTGAAGGGTTGAGGATATATTTCATAGGTGTCCTGGTAAAAACTGTCAGCATAGTTGAATATGGGCAATCATTTTTGAGTAACAATTCTCTTCCTGGTTTGAAAATTTAAAAAAAAATTGGAACAATGCAGCATAGCTCAGTTGAGGCTTAATTTGTTGTTTACTGACTAGATATGCTATGTTTAAAGGAGAGTGCTGGATCAATTCACAAGCCAAGGATGATCCATCATTAAAAGCATCACCATGACCTGGTCTGCTGCACATAGGGCATGATTTGTTCTCGTTCAGTAACAGTTTTTTCATGAGAAGCATGTCTGCATAGAGACAGATCTTCTAACACTAGATGTATAAATACCAGTGTTGTCAGCATATAAATGTATTTGACAGTTGGAATAATTTTAGGAGGGTCAATACTAAAAACTGAGAATGAATACATGTGATTAATAGATTGTGATTAATAGATTAATATTTGCCTTATATGTCACACTGTAGGTAAAATATAGGGTAATATCACTTGATATAGGAACATGTATCTCATATGTTACATTTCTGTATGGGTATACATGCATATAGAATTGTTTAACATTAAAGGCCCGTGTCCACACTTATTAAATGATTAGGGATAAAAAGACACCAACCAGCATCTTTTTTCAGCACATTTAACGTTTTTTGAGACGTTCTGAGCATCTTGAGTTGAAAACAGGCTCGTTGGAGGTTAACTGTTCCTTCTAAATAACAGACTGGAACAGGTGGACGCAGTAACAGCAGCTTTCTGGCTGGACCGTTTCCAGCAGCCTTCTGGCTTTCCCGGAAACGCTGTTGCTTGATCTCAGTCTAATACTGAAAGTTGTATAACATACACATATATTGTTGTGTTCACATGTCCAATTGTTTTCATTTTTACAGAAAATGCTACGCAGGCGATCTGGGTTTCTGCTTGTGGTTCAGCCTCTTTATGCAAATCAAATCTCATGTGAATCAGCATCGTGTTTGTTTGCTGCTGTACATCAGTTGAGCAGGCCTGTCCCTTTCAAAGTACATATATAACCTGAAAACATTAATAATCAAAGAGGAAAAAAATACAAGACACCGGCATTTGCTCTGTCAGAGAGACTGTCAGGGCTTCACAGCTGTACAGAATGTTTTGATTTCCTCTCGTTGTTCCCAGAAGTCAAACCACTCCAATGTTAATATGGATGATAATAGAAAAAGGGACTTTATGACATAAATGTGTTTTTGACTTCTAACTGTCACCATCAGCCACAGAGAACGTAAAAACAGACAAATCAAAATCTCCAGTTTCGAGTTTTTGGAAAATGTCATAGTGTTGACTCAGCTTCAAAACCAATCAGCTCTTTGAATCGACATCCAGGCATTTGCCACGGAGAGCGACTGTGGCGCCTGGCTGTGAAAACTGCTGCCTCGTCGACTTAAAAGCAATACAGGATCGAGTTGGACACAAAACTATATGGCATGCATCATGCAGTGATCACTGGTGATCAATTGTGTGCAGGCTCGGCTCATCCTGAGCGAGCCCAACATCTGAAATCTTTAGATTTCTCTTCCCCCGAGTGCTTCATCTCAGCACTTCTCATTATGAACCCTGCAGGCACTGAAAATCAACCACTAATTTGTTTGATCATCAAATGAGTGTGAAAATGTAGGCAAGTGAGTCATTATTGTGAGAAAACAAAACAGCACATGACAACAGCGTCACTCTGTTCCACACATGCTAGCCACTGAGTCGCTGCACTCGCAGTTTTATCACGTTGAACTTGGGTTTCAAAGTTGTTACTTCTTCTATGGCAACATCAACTCATTAGCCCTCCTAAGATTAGGAGGTCTTTGTAATTAGCATTTGTACTGATTACATAGTGGATCCAGATAATTTTTGGGGAACACTGGTGCCATCATTCATCTCTACAGATTCTATTGTTCTCGTCACTCCCTAGAGTGAGTAAAGATGATGGCAAGTTTGACTTATGGATTTTACTTTTGTGGAGCACATGATATTTTCATGTCCCCAGGGGAGAGACATAAAGTAGAACAAGACATTAATGTGGAAGGGGCAAGTATGCAAGTTCTCTGAGTATTAAAAATATTATTAGAAAAATCTTGCATGATGTTTCCTGAGAGATTAATAGTTTTTAACACGGGCTGACATCAGTCCGCTGGACTTCTGTCTGTGGATTAATACAATTGGACGTGTTCTATCTCCAGTCTATGGTGAGAGCTGTCACAGTCTGTTATTCATCGCAGCCCTATTCAGAAACAACAGATCACAGAATGTCATAAATGACAACATCACAACAAGTATTCAAAAACGTTGTATTTACACAGAGAAAAAAAACATTGTGAATTACTTCCCTCTTATCAACATTCTTAGTGGTCTACATGCACAATCTAGTTTTGACTGCTTCATTGTAATTTTTTAAGGTTTGATAATGTAAATAGTTAAAGACAAAGACCTTAAGTGACAGAAGATATTGTAAACAGCTTTTTAGCCTCAGCGACTGAATCACATTTCTCACATAGATTTGTTGATTCCTCACTCTGCATTTTTGTCTATGTTTGTTTGATCATCCACACGGTTTTCCTTTCTTTGGGTTTTTCATTTTATTAAAACTGTGTTTGAGCTCTCGGTCTCGCGGTTTTCATGCAGCACTGTAATTATCCAGTGCCCCTCAAAATGACAGCTTCCTGACTCCAGGGCTTGCTGTTTTGTTAGGCTGACATTTAAATACGGTTGACTGTTTCTAATAATTCAGTGTTGTTGCCTAACGAATGTTTAAAATAATAACGGGCATGTTCCCAACTCGAGCCAGCCAACACGGCTCCTGCAGTGTCTTTTCTGAGATCTTCTGTGGAACAGTTATGTCAGCCGTGTGGCGTTGGAGCGAGCAATGACGTGCTTACCACAGATTAGTCCTGGGTCATGGCAGGCAAACATCTAAGCTAACTAATTTCATTGGACAGGGCCTGATTTGAATAGTTGTATCCCAGATGACACGGTGAACTGTTTTTTGTTAACAGTTATAAAAGGAAAGGTTGGTGGATATACGTAGCTGCAGAGTGATCGCTGTAACCACAAAACAATGAACAAAAGCCATTTAGAAAATTAACAGCCGGATTTAAAGAACACTTCTAACTTTTCTCTTACAGATAGTTGTTCTAAAATAGAAAATGTCAAACATGTCCATATACAATCTACAAAATACTGCGAATCATCTCAAAAAAAGTATCAGTCAAGAGTTCTATGATCTAAAACGTTTTGAACATATACATGTTGACTAACTGTACATGTTGCTCAACATATTGTTCAAAAGAATGTTAATATCATATATAATTCTGGGAAAACATGCATTGAATAATATTGTTGTATTACATTAAAGATCTCCTTCAGACACATTTATTAAAAGTCCTGCCCCAGCCATTGGTCAAACCCTTAAAACCTAATTTCTCTTACATAAAATTACATATTTATATTAATTTTTTGTTCAAAGTTTTAAACTGTTATCTAAGAAATCATGTATGAAATCATAATCAACAGCTGTCCAACTGAGAATAATGCATATCAAAAGTAAACAAAATGTATTCATATAAAGTGTAGAACAAGGCACCCAAGTGCTGAAATACAGTCATTAACAAAAACAACAGCAAAAAGACAGTTATCATTAACAGAGGCAAATAACAATACAATTCTAAACAATTATTACCCTGTCAGACCACTGGAAAACAGTAAATGTAATGTTAAATAGGAAAAGAAATGTATAAGGGTTTTTTTTTCATGAAAATAATCCCTTTGTTTCCTTTATCAGCTTCTGACTTTTAAACGAGTCTACTATACACTACACATTGACAAGTTCTAACGCTGGAGTAACTCAGTCATACATCAACCATACGATCAGACATAGATTCCCAGGAACAGGAGGAGGAGCTACTTGTACGAAGTTTCCTGTCTCACCCCTGCAAGTCATCACGATTGGTTCTTTAGGTTTTCATCGTAGAAGAACCAGACTGTCCAAATTAGACTCTCACTGGTGGACTGCCGAACAAAAGCGGATATCTGCAGCCACGGCGTTTATATCTGATTTCAGTCATAATATGTTCATCAAAACATGATTTTCATTGGAGACGGTCTTTAACATGAATTTCAAACATGAAAAAGTTCAAGTTTAAAAATATCTACACCTTCTCCTTCATTGGAAAAGCTATGTTACACCATACGTACCATCTCTGAAAGACCACTGTGCACCAAGATGGCTACTGCGGAAGCTTTGGAGATTTAAGCATAACATCACATATTTCCTCCTCCTGTCAGACCAGAGCTCAGACGACGAGTGTGTTGTGTACCATGATCAGGAACTAGCAAATGTGTCAGAATAGTAAATATAGCATGTTTTTTTGAGTTGTTTGCTAGCTTGTAAGTAGAAGTGGCTAACAACAGTACAGAAGAGGGAGTAAAATATGCTTTAATATCTGCTGCATTGTTGCAGTGTGTTCATATCTTAATAGCAGCCAAGTTCTCTAGCAGAAGTTAGCCCAGCTGGTGTATGTTTCAGTCTCCTCTTTTTAAGAAGGCCATCTCCCGATTCAGAATTAAATTATAAAAACCCTTTTCCACTGACAAACTGGTTACAAGTCAGTATCGTCCAAGTCAGACATTTTGGGTGATGTAAATATATAATGGAAGGGATCTTTAAGAGTAAATATATTTAAAGTATGTGAAGTTATAGTGAAGAAATGAGTCCCAGGAAGAGAATTCCATCAAAGCCTCTGTGAGCTGATCTTCTCTGCTCTTATTTTGGGTTGCTGGGCTTCCCCATGTCCATTTTCATCATCTTGGTAAGAAACTCTAAACTCATTCTGTCTCTGAAAGCAGAAATGGGCTTTGCAGTAATATAGTCTTGATTCATATTTGATTAGCACGGCCTAGTTTCGCAGTTTCATGCAAGTTTCCTCTAGATGTGCTCCTTTATGTTAAGTTTTTTAGGTTCCTCAGCACTGCTTCAAAAAAGTCTAAGAATCAATTAATTCAAGTTGGAGTGGATGAAACTTATTCCTCATATGTAAAGTGGTTCACTCTTGCCACAAGAATCTAAGATATGAGTACTTAATTCCTCTCGATATTGTGTGTCTCTGTGGTGAATTGTGGGCATGTCAACGCCTGAAGAGAAATGTGCTTCGGAGCACGTTTGCTTGATTGAGAGGTGTCTCAGCCAATCACAGTCGGCTACTTGCTCATCCAGCTTAAAATCAACTCGCTTCCTCTTCATTTAAAAATGAAGACCTTTCATTTGCTGCAATAAAGAAGAAAGATTGACCCTTTGAAATATTTCAATCTGTGGCTGACACGAGAGACAGGAGCAAAAAGAGGAGGACTGGTGGCCGCCATTATAATGCCCTCCTCTTTAAATCCTCACTGAGATTAAGGGAGAGGTTCTCCTTTGAGACTTGTGAGATAAAGAGTTTCTCACTCCTGATGCCCCCGAGAGAGTCTGCAGAAATGATTTGGTTCATGTGCCACTCAATTATCTGCTCCCTTAAAGCAATCTCTTTGAAGATGCAATTACGGTGGACGTGAATGAGAACTGTGACTGGGATGTTAGGCTGGACAGTGGTGGAGTTTTGAAGTTGGTCAGCTTAATGTATCACGCATGTCTTGGCAATGTTTCTATTCCTGTTTTTACGGAAAAAAGAATGAGGGGACAGTACTCAGTGCGCATGACATTTGGCTTTTCCATCAGTTTAATCATTTTGCCATGACACATTGTCCTGATGCTTTCCTTAACTTTTTGGTGCTTTTCTGCCACTTTCCTCTGATTGGACGCCACTGAAGAAGAACTAACCGGCCCCTATTGTTTTTCCTTGTAGAAACTATCGTGACGGTGTTGTTACAGCCTTGTCTTTATGGAGAGGTTTAACTGTACGCCGCCTGGCTCACCAGATCAGGTTTCAGCTGTTCCCCCACTGGATCTCCCCCAGGCCCAGCTGCCTGGCAAAGCATTCACGATTAAATGTGAGACACGAGCCGTCCTGCCAAGAGAAAGCTGGAGGAGGGGCTGCTGGCTGAGTGCGGCCACAGTTTGGAATTTCTTTGCTGTTTGTCATACACACGGAGAAAAATGAAAGCAGATGTAGAAGCGGGGAAAGAGGGGAGAGGAAGAGAATGAAGCAATCATCAAAGACAAGTCTCTCCGGCAACAGATACTGCAGGAATATATCTAAATATAAAGCAATAGTTGTAAAGCAAAAAGATGCTCAACAACTAGCCGAGTGGGGTTTAAATGGTACCAAACATTTTTCACAGGGCACAAACCATCTTATTGGGTGGCGTAAACCGCACTGGGCGGAGCCAAAGACCCACATTTTTTTCTTATTTTCTTATTCAGAACTGGCTTGCACGGTACGTTACATTGTAACTGCACTAATGGTATAATTATATGGGAAGAAGGGAAACCAATATGTTTTATATTAGCAATGAGTGAAACGACGAATGTCAAAACAACTGCTTGCACTGTGATCCTATGGAGAATTATGTCTCAGTGCTGCAGCTCTGTGCAATTTCTCTTGTTTTTCTGTCATCTCATTGCTTTTGTGATGAAGCCTTTAGAGTCACTGTCAGCTGCCAGGAGGTCAAACATCTAGCAGCTAAAGCTGATATTTCTTTATGGAAATGTGCAGTTTCACTGCCCCCAGCAACCAAACTCCAGTAATCAAGGGCCATTAAGTTTAACTCTAGAAATCAGGCGATAATATACTCTTGCACATCAACCAATTAATCCAGAAAAGTATCATCAGACACATTGAATGCAACAAGAAAACCCTTCTTTTACACATATAACAAGCAATATAAAACAGCTCAAATCAAGCAGTGTGGCTGCATGACGCCTAGTTTGTTTACGAAATCCTGTATCAGTCCACAGATAAGCACTTCCGGCTTGCTTTTCTCCCGCCTATGACAAAGAAAACTCTTATGCCGCTAAGTGTTAAAACTGAGATAAAATCAAAATTAAACTTGTGAGTCGAGTGCATAACTTGGCCACCTGCCCAAAATCACCCTAAAAAATAATCTTGCAGTATTTAGTAAGAAGCAACTGGACTTTTTATCTTGTAGATAAAAAGAAAAAAAAAAGGGTACAAGATAAAATGTCCAGCTGCTTCCTACTAAACACTCCAAGATTAAGATGACCTGTCATCCGACTGAGAACCTTCACGGACATATCACCCTAGAAAATCTCTCACATATCACTGATCTGATCCAGATGATCCTGATCCAGATTCAGAATCCAGATTTGGATCTGAATTTGGACACCTTTCAAAATGTAAACATTTAGTCCTTGACGTAAAACTAACACAACATTTTTCATCAAAGTCCATCCGGCAGTTTTAGACTTACAGTATGTCCGTACTTGGAAATTGATCCAGATCCGGATCATCACCAAATATAAGATAATGATAGAAGGTAAAACTTAATGAATTCGAGAGGAAATTCTTGTGCCATGGAATTGCTTAGTGAACAAATAAATGACAGACCAGCGAGCCGAAAACTGAGCCTGGTTAGTAGAGAAAAGTAATGTTCAAAAGTCAAACATACAAAGATGCAAAATGTAAGGTTTGTTTTGAGAAGTGAGATGCAGAAACAGTGCCTGATAGAATAAGGGATAAGTTGTGCCTGATGGAGTAGCAACATTGAATATGATCACAGTGAGAGGTAGTATTACACGTGACGTTGCACACGATAAGTTGGTGGAGCACATACCGTATTTTCAAAGTAAAGATAGTGCACATAATATTAATTATACACATAATTATTTGTACACACGGTCCACGCCCATAGAGTGAAACTGTTTTCCAGTAATACTGATGTCTTTTTAAATCCTGAGCTCCATGAGAGGCATTTAAAGAAAAAAGTGTTTCGGAAGCATTTTCTCTGGAGAACCTCCTCTGTTCTGTCAAATTTAGCACAACAGCTTTTCGTTTTGGTGCTAAATCGCCCCACGGCGCTGTTCGCTGCACTCTCATAACTGTGAATGCTTCAGCGGCATCATTATAGAAAACAATACACAATAAAACAATCAAGTGGAAGCTAATTGTTGAGTCTCATTCACGTCATTGCTGTGAAGTAGCCTACCTATGCTGCGTGTTGGTGGCATAGCTGGTGAAAGGATGGAATGGACCATACCTTTTTCTTTAGTTTTGATGCTATCACGTGGGAACACGACTCACGCTTTGTAACACAAAATCAGCCGCCGCCCATTCACTGTATGTGTGATTTAAAAGTGTAAAAGGACACAGCAGCTCGGTCATCTTTTGGCCCCTGGAGTCCTAAAACAAGCCTCACGTCGCACTCGCAGGTTGGATGATGACGCATTATTTTCTATTCAGGATGAACAATGGCTGTAATGAAAATCATTGGCTTGAAAGAAAAAAAAAATGAGCCGCATACCTGATGGACTGTTTTGAGTTTTGTATCCCTGCCAAACGACTCGAGGCGTGAAATTATGGTTTGAGATTCTGTCTTTGAAATTAGAAGCCTGTCTTTTCTGCGCTTTGCTGCTTCTACTGTGGAGATTTTGTGAATCTTCTGTCTTTTTTAAAACAAAATTTGAGAACACGTTAACCGTTTTGGGGACGCAATCACACTTTTGTACCATTTTGCACGCGCCAGTCGGGCCTCTACTCTTAATGCTAAATGCTTCAGAGCAATGGGAAAAAACTATCATTAAAAAGCTGTTTGTGCTAATTTGACATGGCATCTGCACTGCTATAATAAATGTTTGCCTTTCGGTATCCTGCGCGACCCTGGGCGTGTTTCGATGTCCGTGGAAGAGAAGGAGCTAGAGGAGAGAAAGTTGCTCGACAGACAAAGAGAGGGAGAGGGAACCTGCAGTGGTGCCTGATGGAGGTGTTTGATCCAGGTCATGCTGTGGTATAATCATCGGAGCCGTGGATGGACCAGAGCTGTTGGCTTGTTTTATAAAGGAGAGATGCTTGTGCAGGCCCTCTCCCTTGGACCTAATTCAATTGAAGAATAAATGAGTTCTGTTGGTAATTTGGAGATAACCTGTGCGGTGGCCGAGCTTAGAAAAGGATAAGAAACGACAGAGAAATGAAGACAAGAAAACGAGACGGTTTTCCACCAGGGCGCGGCTGAATTAAACTTTTCCAAGTCCTCCTCAAAACTTTAATTAAAACACACACTTGCATGCACATTGTGCACAAGGGTTCACACGGTGGAGCGTTACGCGTTCGCACATCCGCCAGATAAATCCAGGGAGAGTAATCAAGGTGTTTGAAAGGGATCAGCAGGCAGCGAGCGGTGAGCCTAACTGGAACATACCGTAGCTTCTCTATCTGTCTATGTTGTTAAGATTAATCATCGGGCTGCACTCAGAAAGTCAATGGTTCTTTGCACAGAGGTTTAGCGGAGAATTCTTAAAGGCTCAGTTCGCTCAAAGCACAGAGAAACAAAGATTTCTCCGTTATTCCCGCTGCTCTCTTTCCAGTGAGGCAGCACTGGCTTTATTTATGTGTGCAGCTCTCTGCTGCAGCGGGGAAGTCAAAAGGGGTTTGGAGTCATACATTTTTGACCATGTAGATTCTTGTATTTCCCTCTTTGTTTTCATTGTTTGGGAGTATGAGCAGAAGTTTAACTAAGGCTAGGTTACCCTGAGCGGAGTTAGTCAGTGAAGTGCAAAAAGTGAGGGTGTATTCAACATGCAGCAAATTTTAGAGACTGTACAATATGAAATCGGCCCAAGGCAACGGTCTCTCCTCGTTGCTTGAAAAAGTTTCAACATGAAAGCTGTTCGACTGCACTTCATGACAAATTGAAACCAGGGACGGAGGCTCACTTGCACAGAACTGAAGGAACTGAGTTCAGTTTGAGTTTTTAGGTCAATCTTAACACTTGTGTGTGCTTGGGGTTTTTACATATATCTGGAGCACAGAGTGGAAAATTATAATGGGAGACAAATAAACAAATATGGAGCAACAATTTCTAGTAATAGAAGTTTATGTTTAAACAGTAGCCAGAAGCCACACGTGTGCTCCGCAGCATCATTTCATTTAAGAATAGCGAAACATTTTGAGATACACTGGTGCCTGACTTTGCTGCTTTTATTAGGTCATGATATTCTGGACTGTTAAACACAGAGAAAGTGATAGAAGACAAACCCAAAATCGAGAAAAAAAACAGAGTTGTTCAGGTCAAACAGTTCACACTAGTTTCCAGGACAGAAACTCAACCTCACAAAAAAAACAAAAAACTTTCATGCAGGCTGATTGGCTCATCCGTGCGTGTGCTGAAGCAAGTTGCCCTCCGGGTCCTTGCAGTCCTCCCTGAAATTACACTGTTGCAGCTCCACTGAAACAGAACAAAGGAACATTTAGTTGCAAATGGCGCCGCAAACCTCCACGTGGTAGCAACTTTGCGGATGGGACTATTTAATCGTCTCCGAAGCATTTCTGCCTTGGATTCTTTCATTCTGACAAGATTACCAGTCAGAGGACCCACTTGCCAGTCATGTTTATCATCTTTTGTCACCGTGTCGAGGGCACCGCTCTGAGCTGTAATTAATGCAGCAGCGGGGCATGGCACGTTGTGAGGCATGTACACTGACAGACGGTTCAAACCACTGGGCCCTTTACTCTGTAGCAGCTTTGAGTCGAGCCTTCAGTCTCTGCAGGCTGATCTCGTGAAGAGCTCTTAGAAGCCGTAAGAATATGTGAGTCTGTGTTCACAGGACAATGGGGAGGTATGGGCAAAGACGTGAATGTGACTAGGAAACATCAAGGCAGCCACTTATCCTGACCTAGACAAGCTGTGCAGTAACCCATTTATGGAAATTATTATCAGTAGAAGGAAAGGCCAAACTGACGCTGATACTGTTTACGTGTCGAGTGTTTCGAGAGATCACCTGACACAACACGAGGCTGACATGTTCGTGCTCTGCAGAGGCTCGTAGATGCATAGTAATCCATCTTGTACGAAGGTGCGCCGACAGCAGGATCGGTTCATTAGCTGTTAATTCATGAGAAAACACACAAAGGAAAACAGTGTGATTAAGTTTTTGCAGCATATCATACACAGCAGTGGTTCCCAATATTGGGGGGCACGCCCCCTGGGGGGTGCTCAGAGCTATTGTCTCGGGGGCGCAGCAATGCTAGAGGGCTGAACGAAAGAGGTGTGATGTGAAGTTTTTCTACAATGGCCTCGATCAAGAAAAAAAACAAAAAACAGATAAAAGCTTTGCATGACAAAGCACTCAGAGTGGCAGTCTCTCAACTGTAACCCTGATTGGGGAAGATCTGTAGCACGAAGCAAGCCTGCACCAGTCACTGAAAAGACGAGGGGATTAGAGGTATAATTTCTGCAGTATAATTTCTGAAGTTTTAGTTTCACTTCAATTTCAATTAGTGTCAAGTTTAATAATTCCACTGTAAAGGAGGCTTGTTTTGTTATGTTTTGAATGTAGTTGTAGTATAAATTACAATGTGTGAAATGAAATTCCTGTGTGTGTGTGTGTGTGTGTGTTAGGGTGGGGGGCTGTAACATTTTTTTTTAATCTTCAAAAGTTGGTCCCTGCAGAAAAAGTCTGGGAACCACTGACATACAGTATGAACTCCTCATGAGCGTATGTTGGTCTCTGAGATTCTACATTTCATATAGATCCACTATTTCTGCAGTTTTCAAATAAGATAAGCAGCGTGTGATACCGTCAACAGCACGGATATCAATTTCAATCCATAGAGCTTCATCCAAACATATCAATGCTTCTGATTCCAGTTCTGGTGTGTTTATTTGTTTATTTATACATATCTATCTTTTATTGGGTATGCTACTTTTTAACTACATTGGCCCACAATAATGTAGGAAATTTGCTTTCCTCTGCCAGGAGTCGTCCACCGAAGGCACGAGCCTCTGCTTATGTGCTAAGAAACAACATGCTGAAGTAATTATATCAGCAGTTTAGCAGCGCGGACAGCCCAAGTGTCCAGTGTTCGGACACTGGCCCTTTACACTTTCTGAAGTCTGTATCTTGTCTTACAATGGGTCACAATCTCCCAGACAGCCTGCCTGTCACATGCCGCAGCTCTGACTTCACTCCCACCTCATGTCAACTGTCTCCACAGAGAAATTCCCCGAGGAAATACTTCCCCGCAGTCCAGGCAGAATAAGAGACATTATTTATACTTGTTCTTGTTTACGTGTAACAGTAATGTAATCCATTTACGATTACATCAAATTAATCGTCATCATTTTTACATCTTTGCTTCTTCTGAAAATGAATACAAAGTTCTTCTTGTTAAACTGTCAAGGTAGGGTTAATGTTAGGGCAAAATGGGGGTATGTGCGTGTGTGCCTGTGTGTGTGTGTGTGTGTGTGTGTGTGTGTGTTCCCTTGGCTCTTAAACAATTATAAAGAATGTTTTAACAGTGTCGTTGTGAGGTATTTTCTTTATTTCTCGTTCTTTTTTCCTGGAGTGGGGTCCAACAGTAACAAACCGAGGCCAAAGCAGGCAAATGTGCAAATGTTTAAAGCTAGAAACCTTCTCTCTTTTTTTCTGTCATCTATCCCTATGCAGCTTTCTTTTTCTTCCCCTTCCCCCTGTACTCCTTCCCCTCACAGATTTCCCACCACAGATCATTTTCAGTGACCACAGCCGAGTCTTGAGATTCCCCCGCAGTATTTAGTGGTGGAAGTAAGTACGGCTTGAAGCAGCTCGACGAAATGCCTTTGAAACTCCGGTGTCTATCTAAGCGGTGTACACTCGGAGCGCAGCGGCACTTGGCCGGCTTGAGGGGGCGATGGTATGCGTGCAGAATCACAATAGTCACCCCCGTTATGTGGTCCGAAGCAGATCTGCGTGCAGGGAGCTTCTGTGAGTGAGAAGACTTTTCTCTCTTGTCTGTTGTGAAGAAGACATGCTGCCGTCTTTTAACTTTGAACCCTGAGCCAGACTTCAGGGAGCGGCTCAGATTTACATTAGCCCACTGCCCTCAAAAAAAGGACTTACCAGCATACCAATAATCGCATTGCAGTGTATAACAGTACGTGAAACTGAGGTGAAAATATTCAAAAATACTGAACTTGCCTTCTCTGATTGCTAAGATTTTGTTGGCCGACCTTCATGGAAGAAATCTCAATGAGCCCCCCCCCCTCCTAATTGGCTGTAATAGCAATAAATTGCAGCTTGTGGTGACAGGTCAACATGTATCCCAGTGTTCCTCCTTCTGCTGCATCAGCACATGTTTTAAATAAATGACGGCAATCAACTTGACTTTCGCAGTTATTCAAACACACGTTTTCCTTTTCTCATATCAGAGTATAGATTTTGCGGTGATATGTTTTGTTGGCGGCGGAACAAGATCTGGATTGTTGACATCCAGAGTAATTCCTTTGCGAATTTTAAGGAGTTTATTTCCGCTTGACAATTCAGTTAGGCACCCACACTGTGTTATTCTCTTTAGGTTCCTCCCCTGTAGCAGTAAGGAATCCGGGATGAAAGCATCTCATCCATCCATCGATTGCTCTCTGCACCGTGAGTGCTGCATCATGTTTTCAAGTGAAGTGCTTGCCTGAAATTTCAAGCACTATGGAAACAGCCAACCGTGTGAGTCCTTATAGCAACCGTGCCTTCCATAAACAGCAATGCACTGCACATTAATGTCAGTCTGTGGAATCCGCATTCAACTCAGGCAGCGGGGAGGCTGTGCCAGCCAGTATAATTGTTCTGACTCACTTACAGCCATCATATCCACTGCATATTGATTGTTTGTGAGTGTACAGGTCTGAATATGGATTCAAGGTTTCAATCCCCCAGATAAGAAGTCATGTTTTCCTTATATTTAGTCTGATCAAAGCAGGACGTCTCCCTTGGTTTTTGTGAATGCAGCATAATGTTTTTATAAAGTCATCCAATAACAAGAGGCTTAGATACAAATTAAAGGTCGTTTACAAGGCAGAATAGGCTACACTTTGCATGTTACCTGGCTAATAACAACATACCTGAGTCCTTGTTTATGAGAGTGCATGATGCCCCCTGAAAGAATTTCTCATGGCTAAGTAAGTAGGTAATAGTATGATTGGTCGAGAGAGTTGGTCTTCATGACAACTTACATACTGTAGACGCTGCAGGCAGGTTAATGATCACATGGTCAGAAACACGATCGGTCAATAGAAGAAAGGTTACAAGATAGATTGTGTGTTCAGTAGGAGGCAAGTAAATGGCCACTTAATTCAAATGAACAGGTAAAGCGTCGCTTAATTTGGCATTTAAAACCCCATGTCAAAAGGTTAGTTAGTTGGAAAAAGACACACACAAATAAGCACTTCCTGACTCTCAAAGGTATCAGTATTTCCTACATATCTTAACTGAATATCTCAGAGACTGTAGTACTTACCACTCCAAACTGGGTATTGCATAACTTTTTTTTAAAATGATCTACTTTTAATGAACAACAGGTGATAAAAGCTTTCAAATTAACCACAAAAGTAAATTTTAAACATTGAGATGAAAGTGCAAAATGTTTAAGTCTATTTGGATAATTGATTCAGATTTTCGTTTAATTGAGCTTTAAAAGATTTGTGTAATTATTGTTACTAAAACATCCCGATAAACTGCGAGTGATTATGAATTTAAATACCAGTGTTGCTCACAAATAGTGCTGATGGCGAAGTATAACTCTGCACTCGAGTCCAGTTGTTTTTGTCCAGTCCAGTTGGATTATAGTTCCTGAATCTTTGGGGATCAGAAAAACAAACTGAGCTAACGTGACTGACAGCAGACCCGGACGTGCTGTGTTCCTGGGAGCGTGTCGGGCAACCGCTGTTTTCTAAGTTACGAGCTCAAAAGTAATGGTTTGTCCAGAAACAAACCATTGTGTCCTTCCAGCGAGATCTCCAGAGTGGTCTCTTATACTTTTATGTTATAGATTACTACCAACGCATTTTGACAGGATTTGCTAATTGTATTCTCACTTCTCATTATTTAGGTGCCGGTGACTAGAATTAGGCTCTGGTTGAGACATAAAAACAACTATGTCTGCTTATTCTTGTCTCAGCCTTAAACTGATAAAGAGAGACAAGATGGTAATCTCTGAGGTGGTCATATCTTGAGGCTTATTGTGAAGGAGCTTTGCCGCTTCGTCTTAATTTGCTTAGACCAGAAACAGGTCACGGCCTCAGGACAGCTCGCAGGTAGCTTTGCATCAGTCAGCTCCAGAGTCAGATACAATTTATGTTTGAAACTCTTCACCAGCTGTAAATTAGATTACACAGTTCAATTTGGGACTCAAACCATGCTAAATGGAAAGGTGTGGGCTTATATGTTTAATGGTGTATTCAGGATATAATGTATTTCTGTGGGAAAGAGCAGGAACCAGACCGAGCAACGGCACACCCAGGCAGAATTCAATCGCTATTCACAGACTGTTTGTGCTAAAATGCACAAAAAGCCTCATTTAGCCTAATGTTAACAATCCCACTGACAAACTTTTTTAACTAAGTAATAATCAAGGTCCATATTAATACGATAGAGTGGTGGCAAACTCCAAATATCAGCTTTTAATGCAAAATCTTTCACAGGCCGGGCTTCCAAAGGGCATTTGCAGCATTACATGAGGTCAAATCCCTGCGTTATATGTGACATATACCGTTTTTCAGCTGTAGCAGTGGACCGTTAATTAACAGGTGAAAAACTGCGCAAAGTACTGACACACTGCAAATTTCTGATATATGAGACATAATGGAATTAAGAGTTATGTTGTGTGTTCTGTGTGTCCAAGGTTGCTTCACTGGATAGTCTTCACATTTTATTCAACTTTTGAACCTGTGAGAGTCAACACAGTTTGTTCATCAATCACAGCAGGTGATTTCTAATTAAGATTTGCATAACGATTCTGAGTGATGAACGCGACGAGAGTGTGCGATGGCAATAATAACCTTCTCAACAATTCATCTACCAGTGCTCTAAAGAGTGTCAGAGTAATGGCAAGTATTATTAATCACCAGGTATTATTTCAACATAATCAGGAGATTGGACTCATTATTCTGTGTTTTATAACATAGGCTTTGGATTCGAACGGTGTTCAGAACTGGTTAGATTAATTACTAAAACATCCAAAACACTCTAATAATGCATGAGAAAAAGAAAATAATAACTTATTAAAAGGGTAAGTAATATAATTCTTATTCAAAAAAAAAGATGAATTCCTTTATCTTGACATTATGTCAGTTTGTCCGGTTTTATTGTAGTAATGGCATGCAGAATACTCTAAACTCCATGAATTATATGCAAGGCCACATTAAAGGCTCATGGGCCCCAGGGCTACAACTTTATCAAGGCCTTCCCAACCACCCCATGCACCATCACGTCTCATCTTCTGTTTCATCCGACCTGCACGGACATCTGCCAGGCCCAATTTACATACAATAATGCCTTAACAATTGTTCATGATTCATCTCTCATTCATGACTGTCCTACGCATAAAATACAAGTCATATAATCATTATAAACCCATAATGAGGGAAGCGTACAAAACAGAGTCATGTCGCTACAAAAGGGACAGGTAGGCTGATATTCATCGCTCTCATATATTAAGTATGTGATATATGTGTTTATACAGGCTTACATACACAGACACACACAAACTAACAAATGCTTACTGTAACCAAAGTTCAAGTGCATTAAATTCGAAATGACCGCAGTAAATTAGCTTCTGCCTCTCTCATGTGATGCAAGCATTAAAATATTACATGACTCGTTCAATAACAACCACGTGTACAAGTAGACTGTGTCCATTTACAATGAGCAAGAACAAAATGAGCAAAAACTTTTGCAACATTTATTTTTTTAGCATTTTTAAACATATACGGTTGACTTCGAAGTGACATCCACCGAGTGTTCAATAAATGAAAATTCAAATGACGCCATTTTAAGACTTCTCTTTAACTTCTTTCCATTGAGAGGACGGCTTTCTTAATGTTTAGAAATCGTTGTGACCAGGGACCTGAGCTGATTCTCATGAACATCCTGGTACACTGGAACACCGGCCCCATCAAATGTAATCACGTACTGATGTTTGAATTCCAAACATGGTCTTCAATGAAAAAGCTTCAACTGAAAGAAGTGTGCTTGCATGTGAGCAACTGAGCCAAATTAACCGGAGTTTTACACGGCATTCAAACTCACAAAGAGGTTTACATTTCTAGGATAGTCCTGCTCCTTGGGTTATTTGTAAATGTCAAACTAGTCAATAGTACGTGCACACCAGAACAACAGCCGCAGAAAGACAGGGTGTGACCTACATTTTAGTCTAGATTGGACTTGTAATGATGCCACCTGGTGGCCAATCCTGATGACAGAAAATGCTGAAAATCTAGTCCTCTCCAGATCCCATGGATATCTACTATTGAGGGAAAAAAATAAATATATACATTTAAAAAAATGAGATTCGGCCTCAAAACCTTTTTGCGTGCTGACACTTTTCAGACAGACACTTTTGGATGTCTGGTGGATGTCAAAATTGGTTGTAGACTAAGGGATGTTTTACAGTCATGATAAAACATCTTCCTCGTGGCTTTATGCATCACAAGGTCCTTAACACAATTCAAGTAACTTTTAAGTCTGGATTGTAAACACTGTCAACTTCCAGTGATGTTGTGACTGATTCTTTTTACTTTTGCAATACTGTGAAGCTAATCAGTGAGTTCAACAACCTAAGACTGGTAATTCAGCTGTTGTTTCAGTTGCTGCCTGCTCATTAGTTACTGCTGCTGCTGGATGGCTTTCTTTCTACCTCCGGGCTATTTCACAAGTGCATATTGGAAGTTAAGTTTCTATATAAGTAAACCTCCAAACAACTACAAACTACTACTCAGTACTACTCAGCTACGACCCCAAACAATCACCGTGGCTTTTTGAGATATTCAAGTAGAAAATATAAGCATGATATTTTTGCCCTGTGAATTTTATCTTTCTCCCCTCAAACCTTGTGGGCCTTTTCACATCGCCAGGCCCTGGGGCTTGAGCGCTGAGTAAGCGTGTGCATTCAAATGGTGGTTATTATACGCCTTGTTAACAGAAGACAAGTTCAGGGCTAAATGTGATTCAGCGCACACAATTATTTCTTAGGAAAAAAATTGTGTTGAACTCTGAATTTGTATATTAACACTGTTATTTATATCTAAAAAGCAGTTGGCTAGTGGGTGTGAAGGAATTAATTGTAATTTATGTGAGAAATCACAGCCCAGTCCAGGAATATTAATGTTTTCAGATGCAATAATCAGGCTGTTCGTGCTGTAAAAGTGTTTAGCCTTGGGGGGGGGGCTGGCCCTGCTTTCCAACAGATCCAGACTCACTGGGTTTGTTACTCTGTCAGCTTTTAACCAGGCAAAGGAAATTAGGGTCTTGACCTCACGTTGCTCACCACAGAGAGACACTGAGAAGTAATATTGCTTACGCAGAGAAGGTGGGAGAAGGTGCACGAGGTGAGGACAAGGCTACAGGTCTGCGCACTGCGGTGGCTCCACTTTAGAGGTTTGAAAAGCCATTAATTTAACATTCAGCTCAAGGAGGAGTTCAGCTGGGGCATGCAAAGGCTTGAGAGTAAAAGCGTTGAAGCCCTTTCCCCAGAATTCTGCATGGACAGCTCTTTTAATGGCACCGACGCTAGTTTTCAGATTATCACTAACGCACAGCAGACGAAATTGTCGCAGGGTGCACCTCAAATCAGTCATATAATAGTAAATTAAAAAAAAACAGCCAACTCTACAACTACTGTATATAATACAATATATCCTACTAGTACATGTCCGTGAAGGTTCTCAGTCATCCAGGTCATCTTAATTTTGGAGTGTTTAGTAGGAAGCAACTGGACTTCTTATCTTGTTTGAAGACGTTTCGCCTCTCGTCCGAAAGGCTTCTTCAGTTCTGAGGGTCAGTGCAGGAAACCCAGGTATTTAACCCAGAGTGGGTGGAGGCAATCACCAATCACCAATCACCTCAAAACGAGGACGTGGTTGAAAGCTGGCTAGGCATCATGTGAGTCGTTAAATACCTGGGTTTCCCGCACTGACCCTCAGAGCTGAAGAAGCCTTTCGGATGAGAGGCGAAACGTCTTCAAACAAGATAAAAAGTCCAGTTGCTTCCTACTAAACACTCCAAGACCTACTAGTACATGTTTATATTTTTCCAGTTAAAGAGCTGGAGGGAATAGGCCATTGGACAGAATGGATTTAAAGTTATGTAGCTTTTATCACATCTTGACAGCAGCTACCAGCTCCCCTAAAGTTAATAAATGAGAGCAATTCACTTCCTGGAGCGATGTTGCAGTATATTCCTCCATAAGGAGGCAATGGTCCACCCATTCCAATCAGTCTTTAATTAGAACTGTTGTTATTTAGCTTGCCACAGGAGGAAACACCTCATCACAGCATCAGCTTGGCAGCCTGCAATCTCATATTCAACAACAGGGGGGATTTGGTGTTGCTGGTTGTACTTCATGCACCCCGCCGGAATCACTTCTAGCTAATGTGCACGCGGTTCCATAAAGATCTCAAGCTCGCTGAGCTTCAGCTGACCATCGTTAGTTTAAGTACAGAAACAAGCTGGGCTTTTTTTTTTTTTTTTGTTTTGCTTTTTTTTTTATGACTGAAGGCTTGTGATTACTTCCTCAGATTGCTTCGACATACCACCGAGTGAAAAAATGTTTACAAAGGAATGGAAGAGGCTATAAAGCGAAGCTGAATGGCTCGGCAAGCGTTTATTTTTTTTATCCATGCAGTGACATCCATCCTTTAGTCTAGATTTAGCACTTTACCAATTTTTTTTTTTTTTTTTAAGAAAATTAAGCTGAAATGTTTTTTCTTCTCTTGGTTCAGGTGTTTTTCATGGCGGCCCATCAAGACAATTAACTTCATAATGGGCTCGGTTTCATTCTAATAAACACACCCCATGTGGTAACCATTTGTGTTTAATGAAGTACTGCCCTCTGTGGAGTGATGTAGTACAGCAATCGCAGAGCATCACAGTCCTCCTGTCAGGTCTGACACATGGGGTCTGAGAAGTGGCGCCGAAACACACAATCTTTTGGAATCTCAGTGAAAACGGACGTAACCTCTTCAAATGCTAAACTACTGTGGAAAAAAGGATGCCATCAAAAACCCCAGCTCCCGGAGGAGACAGCAGTGGAAACACTGAAGTTTTTAACAAGATTACCAACTCCAGGAGGGGTGGGTGACGAAACAGCATGTGCCGCTTGGACTTGGCAGCATGAAATCCAGATTTATGAACTCCATTTAAGCACATTTCTTTTTCTTTATTAGGGCCTGCAGCAGTCAGCCAACGTGGAAACGAGTAGGAAAAAATCCAGTTGAATTACTAACCGTCTGGGCATTTACTTCCACAGAAGATAGTCGTACAACTCATGAACAGGGAGATAAAACAACTAGGCACCTTGACTGCTTCCCTCTGCTGGTTGACTGCGAGCCAAGGTGGAAATCCAGTCACTGTGTTATTTGGAACAGGTGGCCATCTCAGACTGGCAATGGTGGTGCTGGGCTGGCGTGGGTTAGTAGCCAGACTCTCAATCTGTCCACTTGAAACCTCCCCAGAATTGCTGGAAAGTATTATGGCCCCTGTGGAGGAGATAGCAATTACAAATTCTGATGGGACAGAGGGAGCTGTATCCATTCTTGGAATATCACCAGACTTATGACTGGTACACTTTTACAAAGTGCCACCAGACAAATGTCCTTGTAATATCATGAGTATGATTTTTTTTTATAGTTCCAGGCTTTCTACTCTTATTGTAACTGTTTGTCCAGTTGCCAGTGGTTTCTGTACATTTAAGGCTGCCATTTAGATGTAGATTGTCCATAAATTGCCAGTGTTTGAGGAAGCGCACCAGGCCTCAGCAGGTAGATTCCTGCAGTCTTCTGAGAAAAACCTGCTTCTGTTTAAACCCTGAATTTCTGCATTCTGTGACCGAGTGGATTTGGAGTGGAGTGGAGTGGAGGCTGCTTGCCCTTTGGCCTCTCACCTGAACCCCTCTTGCTCTGGTATGTGTGACTAACATGTTCTATGGGACGTTGGTAACACGAGAGCCCACATGTTTTGGCTATTGAGTACCGCTGGTGAGTGTGAGATGACCCTATCTTTACGCATTCCCACACGCCAGTTCGCTGTTCATTCAGCATGTTGTTCTTATTCAGACAAAAAGGGCCACAGGCAGCGGTGAGGAAGTAATCGATTTTAAGGCTGATCACTTGCTTTTTGCTCCCTAACATGTTGCTAGATCTTCTTAAGACTAAACATCCCGTTTGGAGAATGCGTATAATATGCCTATATGCCCCTCCTGCGGAATGAATGAGAAATACTCCCGTGCAAAAGTCTTTAAGGACTCTGCCCCTCGAATCCGGTGACACCTCCAGCTGACTGCAACTGTGCACTCGGCAGCTAACAAAACAACCTGCGGGCTAGACGTAGCACTCAGCAAATGATGCCTTGGTGATGGATTCGCAAGGAAATATGATTCTTTGTGGGAGACCAATTGACATAAAAGTAATGCCACGAAGCCTATCAGAGGTGATGGGGGAGTGTGTGCATTCCTGTGCTGCGCAGCAGAGAAAAACAATAGCTCATACATCCGGTGCAGCTCAGTGAACACCAGGGAGTAGATGTGACAAGAATAAGGATTGCCGCCACCTCAGAGTGAGCTGCACCCACACAAAGCCAAGGTCAAGTCTGTCAGCTAAAATGTGCCACAGCGGTGCACCGACAGCGCGGAGAGCGCCGCTGCATGCATGGCTGCTTTACATCTATTGAAAATCAATAGTAATCTTTCAGTGACAGCTACAAGACATATTTGAACAACAGCTTTGACTCAGTAGTGTGTGGTCGTGTTTTATGTAGTTTTTCCGCGGGTGAAAAGTCAAAGAAGGTCACACAGTAACTTTACTGAATCCATTGAAGCACCTCATTAAAATACTTTTTCAGGTGTTTCTTGATCTTGGTGACACTTTTATGACAAGAGCTCATGTTTTCCTATAAACTGCAGTGATTTATATTGTACTGCATCCCTCCTTCGGTATGCAGATCCCTTTACTCAAATCATGATCAAGGCTTTTAGTGTCAATAGAGCCAAATGTCAATTTCCACAATGAGTTGTTTATGGTTTTGCTGCTCTATTCAGCTTCTTCGCCTGGTTTTGCATTCTCACCCAAACATTTAAAATACAGTTGAAAACAGCTGTTCTTATCAACCTCAGCAGAATTTTCTATGAATATTCCAATAAGCCTGCCTTTATGAACTGCTCGGTATCAAGGAACAGACAGGCAAAATTAAGTTAGCAACTAGCTCTTTCATGAAATCAAACAGAGAGCAAGAGATATTTTCTCTTGGGAAGGCAGGAACGACACGAGAGCAGAAAGGAGAGATGATATTGCAACTTTATTCATTCGGTGTTCAGAGAAACACTTCCATTTGAATGAAAATGTTGCCCTTCACTAAAAAAATTGGTTGTTTTGAATGTAACATTTTAGCTACAACTCTCTAAAGAAATAAATTGTCATGGCCGCTTATTAGTCTTTAGGTAGGCAAGTTTTTTATTTCTCTGCCCACTAGTGGTCAAAACGATTAAGTGTAGGCTACGGTTTTAGACAGTGGTGTAAATATAGGCAGTTTAGGAAACACAGCTACAAGACTGCAGGGAGCACGTTTTTATTAGAAGACAGCAGTCATTAACAATGGCTCGGCCCCTCAAAAAGTTAACCCCATCTCAAGACTGGATGCAATGGATGTGGCAAAAATGTAGTCAGCCAACCAGGATGAGCCTATCCTGGAATGGGGGAAAGCTCTGAGTGTATATGAGTCAGTGAAACTTCTGTTAGCTGCCACCTCTTCAGCAGGTCAATCAGGAACTGCAAGTTCCAATGGTTTGGAGTCAACCTGTGCTTATAGAAAAATGGTTACAATAATGTAGCATTAGATCTCAGATAGGCTCCACCCGCTGAACTGTATCGGTATCATACTTGTATATTAAATATTTGTCAAAATGTGATATATTTGTAAAAATTAAAACTATAATTTCCTGTGAAACAAAGGAACTTGCTCTCCTACATTCAGCGTGTCAGCGTGCACTAGAATCAACACATCAAGTAAAGAGGGTGTTTTATTATATGTAGTTTCTTTAATAGTAGTTAGTACAAGTTGAGAGACCAGTTTCCTTATTTCTCTAAACTAGCGATTTCATTTTTCTTCTCTGTTTTTTTTTGCTGTGATGGCTTATACTGGGGCTCAGGTGGCAAGTATCGATGTTTCAAAGTCTTCATGTTGAAGTGTCTATGAGCAACATGTGCGTGTGTGAATGGTTACGCGCAGGTGGCGCTCTTAATGTAGTCACCGCCAACAGCGCATGCATGTCTGTAAAGCGCTTTGAGTAGTAAAACTGACTAGAAAGGCACTACATAAATACAGTCCATTGACCGTGCAGTCCATTTTGTGTGACACAGGTGGTGGGGTGGTGACGGGGCTGGCGCTGTTAGTGGCAGTGAAAGCAAGAATCATAGAACCGCTGCGAACTGTAACTCAGTCCCCATTCCTATTACTCTTGGCACCTTGACGCTGACAACCCGCTTCAGACTGCCTGTTTTGTATTGAACAGGGGAATTTCCCAATGATTGCTTTCTCAGGAATAGTTTGTGGGTGTCAGAAATAGTAACACAACAGAAATGTTAGCATGTCTGTGATAAAGAGCCACAGTACAGAGGCTGAGCACAATTCAAGGTCAAGCCTAAATGTTTGTGGGTGACCCATTTGCCTGTCATGCTCGCCAGATTGTTTAATACTTCCTCAACTCTGGTGACATCTGGACACTTGAACTCCATGTTATACGCTTGTTTTAACATTCTTCGGTAGCTCCCGTCTATTAATGCTTTTGGCAGGATATCAAGTTCACTCTATTGAAGAGCTGCTTTATTTCCCCTTTAACAATGGGTCTATTCACGTCATCAACAATTCATGTGTTGTGTATTCAGATGTATTGATGGTCTGGTACAATTTTATTTTCAGACTAATTTAGCTTTGAGGAGTATTTGTGCAGATACTGCAGGAGGGCTTTACTTTTTGCTTTTGTGATAAAACTGTCCCAACTCAGCGTTAATGTAGCGATGTTTTGATTAAACTTCTCACTTAAGGGGTGTCGTGGCCCAGTCTACAAACGATTAGATTTTGGTTGCCAAAGGTCAAAGGTCCAGGTCACCTAAAGGTCAAAAAGCATGCTTTTTTGGCTGTAACCCCAGAAAGAATTGAAATAGACAGGTCCAAGTGGTGTCTTGTTGTAGCTGACAGCACTAACTACAGATGTTTAACTTTAGAGCTTTCAAGGTCAAAGGTCAATGTCACTGACAGGTCAAAAAACAATATTTTGGGCCATTTCTCCTGAATGAATTGTCATAGAGAGGTTTTGTTGCGGTTCATGTGTCATCTGTCAGGTGGCCCCAACAACATGCGCTCTTTTTTGCACAAAATGTCCTTGACCTAAAAAAAAAAAAAAACATATGAATGCAAAGAACAAACATTAATACTGCAAATTCTGATGGGACAGAGGAAGTCACATTAATTTTAACTGTTTTGGCAGAGGTTTGCACTCCCTGAGTTCATTCATTGTGGTTAAATCTTGCAATGCCGATGACTGTACAGCACATAAGAATGGTGAGAATATCACCAGATGGCTCAACCTACCTTTATGTGTTAGGATGTGACAGTCTAAACCCTGTTTGCCGAGTGCCAAAAGCTTCACAACAGGGAAATTGCATTCTGATCCAGTCCACTCCTCTGTGTGTTACTGTTATACAACAGACTGTTGTGTCTGGCATTTGCATTAAGGCCATGAAATTCAGCCCACTGGCTTTTGTCATATAATGTGATGAGACAACAGTGGGAGTTCCTGCTTATCTGTTGCCATGCTACACAGCAAGATGACATTTACGCCTCGTCTTCAAAGCTACTCTGCCGCCTTTTTATTGAAAAATGCATCACGAGCAGGGAGTGTATGTGGTCACAAGAAAGCCTATTTACTTTTTTTGAGTGTGTAAATTTGACATGATGTGACTTTTAAGTACCAGATGAGAGAGAACTAGAAGTGGTCTGAAAAGGTGCGCACCTTCACCGACGCCAGCAGTCCTTTTTTCCATAATATTCAAATCTGCAAGCGCTATCAGATTTGTTTACACAGGCATTATCCCAAAATACATTACGGTTGTGTGACGCTAAAGCGTCAGCATCACCTCCCATTTCAGTCAACATTTATGACCCCTAGAAGTGTGTGGCAATATCTCCAGAGGCCCTGCATGTGGCCCTGTTTATTTTTCTTCCTCTTCATCTCTCCTCTGCTCACTAAAATCTGATATGGCACCTTCCTTCCTTCCTTTCTCTGATTTGCTGCTTTGCAGTCACTGCTGCTCTCTCGACTTGAGGAGGAAGGGTCAATTGTTTTCTTTCTGAGGAGGATATATGCTCTGTTATTTGGATCCACTCCAAAATGGATCAGGTTTCTTTCTTGACCCAGGTGACACCTTTATACTGAGTTTCCTGACACCTGGGCCTTTGGTCTTTTCTGTGGGACTGCAGACAACCAAAAAACTAAGAAACCAGCCTGAAACTCCTCTAAACTAATTAGAGTAGCTGCAACTACCACAATGAGGCGGCTAAGGTAAAGGCAGTGACTGTCGAGGTGGTTTCGTGTGAAGTAGTCCTCTGTGTAACCATCATTATGGGCACTAAATCAAGAAGAAAGGTTGGCTTTTGAGAAGAGACCCCCTAGAAGCACCACTGGGAGGGATGGCCAGATAATAATGGGGACATCACGAGAGCAGGAGAGAGGCTTTCCTTTACAAAGTGGACGATGGCGAGAATTTGCAGTATCCCATCACAACAGCCGTACATCCATTGATTGGCCCCTGGCCTGTCTTCAAAAGGACAGCTTGAACAGCTCTTGTCAAAGAAAACAGATGTCATAGGTTCCATTGTGAGAAATGACTGTCCTACTTCAGTAATACCTGGAGTCATTTGGGACACAGCAAAAGATGTCCACATGGGACCTGCAGTAGTTTAGCTTTTGTCTACATGACAACTGATGGATTGTGTTTTGATTTATTCTGATTCAATACAGGGATGATTCCTTGTCGATATCTTTCATAAAAGCGTAGAATTGGTGATGGTTTCATAGAAGCATGTCCCATTCCTTGCGATGTATTGGTATTCCCAATATTTCCTCCACCCTCAGAATTTCAATTAGTCATGTTGTTTTTGACACTCTTTGATTGTGACCATTTGATTGGAGCTCAGAGAAACCTCTGATATTGATCATAGCCCACTGCAGCTTTTGAAAAGTAGGTTCCATCCATGTTTTGTCATAATAGCCTTAGCTTTATCAACAATCTGAAGACAGAACAGGTTGCACCAACAGTATGTGCTGTTTACTGACTTTTACTGTTTCCATGTTTTCTCCACAGAATTTGATGGATTGTTTCACTATGGAAACCACACTGGTTCTTTCTCTGAAAAGATGGAAATACATTTTTATATTCATAACCCCCTGCTGGCCAGAACTGCAAAGTATTAGTCCCTCTCTTCAGAGTGTATTGGGTTCCGTGTCAAATTCAAGTCCATTCAGGCTCCTTTTGAACAGATGATGGAGCACACATTAGAAACACAGCAGCAAACTGAGGAGTGACCACAGCCGTGTAGCAAGCAGCGCCAGGGCGAGCGGGACAATGGTCTCGCCCTGAAATACCTCTTTAGAAATTGTTTGTGGAAGTGTTTTTTGAAAGAAGGCCACATGTATTGTAAATGCGGCACCTGAGTTGCTTGTACAGATTAAATTGCTTTCACTGTAGTGTATTGTATTTGCCTTATTTTTCGATGGCCTGCTATTTTCATTTTCAAATATATTTAACCCGTTGTCGAAGTGTCCAGAATTTCTGTTTCTGTTATAAAAGAAATTTCCTGAGGAGAAACGCACACCAATGTTGGAGAGATGTGCGGTCATATATGGAAAATATATATATCACAAGGCAAAAACTGATTTAATTTAAATTCTCAAATAACCACCTGACACTCTCCTTCATGGTGATGATATCCTGGCACGAGTGTGGAAAACTTTTGGGGCTAACCGGGGCTGTAATCTAAGTGTTTCCTGTCCTTACTGCTGACTTTCAAGGTCAATCCAGCCGCATCAATTACGCAAAGAACGCTTATTGTGACACTGTTATTTCTCCTCATATTTGCAGAGAAGCCGCTGCCGCAGGGTCCCCCCGGTGGCGTTATTGGGATCCTTGGAGGTGTTGTTGCCATTGGACTCATCATCGGCGTGGCTGTTACTGTTTTCATGGTCCATCGGCGGCAGCAGAAGACCCGCACCGAGACAGATAATGACCTGTGAGTACCCGGACTCTGCTCGAGAATATTGCATGGGGTTGGACAGGTGCTAAGATTAGGTCTGCACTCATGTCACTCCACCGGAGACAAAAACTGGGTTAATATGTTCAGGGACAGAGCAGCGCACTGAAAACATGCCTCCTTGTCATTCATTCTGAGAGACAATAATTCACTTTCCTACAGTCCCCCTTATGAAGAATAATCTAATTGCACCTAGACTCAAAAAACCAGTGTCTTGTTGTTTACTATCGCAGATAAAATTGATGACTATCATTAAAGTGGCAGCTACCGAGTGGTTGCTTGATTGTAATATGGGCTTTAGTGAGCCCATATCTCATTAAATCCCTGTGTTTGTAATCAGGACTGATTTCAGGAACATGCTCTGCAGTGTCTCCTTGGAAAAGTTTGCCCATTTCTATCAAATTTCAGATGCGGATATTAAAGTTTGAAAAAAGCAGTCTTCATAGATCATTCAAATAGAAAAATTACATTTGAGAATGTGTTTTAGAATAAATATTGCTTCTATTAAATCCTACAGCTCCTGTGCTGTATCTGCCTTTTTTAGGCCTGCCTCCCCTCCTCTGACCAACCAGGTAATTTTGTTCTGCTTGCAAACTAACTGGCATGACAATCTTGCCAGCTGCTGCCCATGCACAGAGGGAAAAACAGACGTTGCAGAGGATGCAGCTGAGGGAACCACAATTAACCGTGACAACCCAAAGTATATCATTGTGTTACTCTGAAGTAATAAAGGTTTTTACTATCTGCTTAAGAAGAACAATATTAAATATGTTTTCCACAAAGTCGTAGGAAGCCAGCATTCAACTTCAATCCCGCTAATTGTCTTTGTCTGAAAACCTGAATGTGACATATAGCTCAATGGTTGCCACTGTTTCTGCAACGCTCGTGGCTATACTGGATATACAAGACGTGCAGCACATCCCCGTGGGAATGATGCTGCCTTGTGCAGGGGTTGGCTATGTATCCTCAGTGGGAATATGAGGAACAACTGGGGGCAGAATTGGTTGAAAGTGCATGAGCCTTTAATTAAGTCACACGATGACACTGAAATACCTATTTTAGAGAGGTCCTTTAGAGACGTGCAGTGGATTCGATATTCATAGCAGCCATGGTAACATGGACACGCTGTGCCACATTTCAGGCCTCCGCAACTCGGGCGCTACTCGTCTAGGTGCCCTGCGGACCCGCAGCCAAGCCCGCAGAGATCCAGCCATGTAGCTTTTACCTGTTACGAATGCATTTTAAGACAAATGAAGCACTCAGACTCTCACCTCTCCCAATGCTTTCTGTCTCTTTCTCCCTGCCTGCTAATCTATCTTTCTATCACTCTCTGATGCCAAAGTAACTGTTCTTTGTTTCCCACTCCCCTCCCTCAGCATTGCTGTTGCTGCTGTTGCTGATAGTTGTGTGACACAGGCTCCAGAGAAGCCAGAGTCCCCCACAAGGAAAGTAGAGGCAACTGACCCCAGTCTATCCCCCACTGAACCCTGCCCTCCTGGATCCTCTATTCTGTTGCCTGCATGTAATGGTGGCCTGCAAGTGACATACTTGAGCACACCATTGTGAGTGCTGAAAACAGCAAATGTTCATCGACCATTTTCACGGCACTTGAACCGGACTTGACTTCTGAACAACTCTGAATTTGAGGGTTTTATTATTCTTTTATTGTTCAGACTGAGATGTTTGAGGTGAAATTCAAACATCTCTATTTTCTGCATGACCAAACAAACACAAAAACACCCAGACTCCGTCAAGGGATGCAGTTTGATAAATGAATATGAGTGAAAATGAAGCTTGCTGACAAAGAGTGCCAAGATGAATCAAACATAATTAAAATTCTAATGATAACACATCCAGCTCCAGCTTAGAGTTTATCAGATGTGGGGAGCTTGGACAGAGCGGAACACTTGTTGACTGTCAGATTGACTGTGCACAACAAATTGTTCACAGGAGGGAGCTCTCTAATCTTTGCTTCGCATGAACTACTAAAACTCACTGATCCCATCTCCGTTAACGGACCCCACTCTGCAGCCTCCCAACTCCACCTCTCGCTTTTCCCCCCCGCTGTTATGTGCATGATTGTCGTCAAATATGCATGACGAGCGTTATGGTCGTGTTAGTGCCGTGTAACTGTTTGTTATTGTTTCCTACTTGTGGCTCAGCATGTATTGCTTAATGTAGTGACATGTGATTCAACGCTTTTACAGATCCAGATGAAAATTTGTGTCTATTCTCATGTGGCTTCCTGTTCAGTGTCTTATCAAGAAACTGTTGACTTTCTTTGAACTGTCTGATCTTGTGATTGCAGAAATGTTGCAAGAGACTGTGAGGGGTTTTATGGAGGCATTCATAGTTTTATGTGAGTGTCCGATGTCAGGTTAAAGGGGAAGCATGTGGCCAGACTGTTTAATTCTGCATGTTGATGAGCTGTTAGTCAGGCCTGGGCGTTTGATGACATGCCTGACTGCACCGCCAGTCACGCCTCTGTTTGCCCTCACAAAGCAGCACATGATGTGACACAAAATTGGTCAATCCTAATAAATCACCAGCCCTGTAGATGCCACACTTGCAAAATAGTCAATTGATAATCAAAATAGATGGGCACTGTCAAAAGCGATGTTCTCGGAATAACGTGTTCATCGCTCTGCCTTTCGCCCGAGTTGATGTATGACCTCCAACATGCAGGAAAAGCGCTGCCAATCGCGGCTCCGCTCCCCCGCCCTGAAAGATGAACATGGCCTGCTAGTGCTCCTCACATGCAGCTGGTGTTGACACAGTTGCAAATACCTGCTGGTGTGAATCCCCTTCTGGGCCATATCTATCTCAGAAAAGAATCACATACAGACTGTAAAAGGATGAAGGTATATGAGCTGGTTGGGATTGTCAACGTGCAACATTTTGTGTCTCATATGTCCATTTAGCTAAGGGGCTGAAAATGTAGCACCACAGCGATTGCAGGGAGGACATGAAACTACAGTCGAAATACCAGAATTTACAGTCAAAGTGAAAAAAAGTGAGACGTTAAAAAATGAAGCTGGAATTTTTCAGAAGTGACTCATAAAGATATGATTTTTTTTTGTTATGTTTCCTTTGATTTATAAATCGGTCTCAAGTGCATTTCACCCTTATTTTGTTGAGACCTTTAAAATGTTTTAAATGAACATTCATTGTTGGACACCTCCCAGCTTTAAGCTGTAACCAAAGTAGGATTTGTCTTGTTTTTCTGAGTCATTCAACACGGACTGTAATTCAAATCATTCACTGTTGATGTTTATGAGTAAAAATGGTGCTTGGTTTCTCTGTATAGAATGTTATACATGCAGTACAACTTGTCTATAATAATGACCTGTATTTTCAGGGTTTCCTTGTATAGTCATGTATGTAAGCTAATATCCATCCCTGGAGTTCATGAAAAAGGTTTGGTAACTGGCCGTGTGTGCAACTGTAAGGTGTCACAGAAAACAAGAGAAATAGTTTTTGATAAATTTGTGAAGGAACAAAAACCGAAATCATTTTGTTGCATTTGTGTTTTGTTCTTTTCTTGTCAGAAGAGTAGAAAAAAAAAAGTTAAGCCCTGAGCCCTGCGGAGTAATTGTTGTCCACCTTTGAAAAAAGATCAGAACGAAACAAAGCATGAAAGTAATTGCCTCCTAAAGATCAAATCACATTTATCCCATCTTGCAATTAAAAGTATCATTAGCATTTAAATTGCCAAATAAGATTGTGATCACCAGAAATCAATGAGAGCGCCAAGGATCAGCTCTAACACCTCGCATTGTTTTCCACGGGAAGGACTTGCACTCGTTCATCCGGACTTCACTTTCCCTCAAGAGCAGCTTATTCTAACCATCACACACTGAGGGACCCCCGATTACCTGCAGCACCAAAATTCCCCCATTGTTGCAAAAACATTTTTAATAGAAAGGTCACTTTTTTTTTGGTAAAAAGTCATTTTCTCTGCTGTAAATCTTCCCGCACAGATTACTCTTCTCAGTTTAGGGATTAGTTATGTTTTCTCCTTGCTATCCTCCTTAAATCTCCCCTTAAGCTGCCTAGAGCCTTTCTTAGCTAACAGAGCGAGGAGGAGCGAGGTCTTCAAGGTGGATGTCTGAGTAGGAAACCGCGTACACTTGAATGCAGCTTATGGTTCCCTGCCCAGTGCTTTCTGCTCCCCACAGGCTGCCGTTCCTTGTCAGCTCCCATTAGCGTCCACGTCTCACAAAGCCAACGCCCACATGCTGCCTGCATCATTTTCAGCTCGGAGGAAGTCTCTGTGTTATCGCACAGCTGAGAAGCGCACGAGGTGGTCAAGATGAGAAGAACATCATCATCATCATCATCGTGCTGCCTCTGACTAAGGGCAAGCAGGACAAACATTAAGGACAAACTGCAGCATTAGATTGCAGTTTGAGAGTATTATCGAAAAAATTGATGGGCTAAATATTTAACATTCCATAGCAGAAAACAAACAGTATTTAATGTTAAAAACTGTACGTCTTACTTCCTATTTAATTGTTTTGATAAGTCTTAGAGACCTACTTAACATCTTTTTTATTCCTGAGGACAATTTTGGCCATAAAAAAGGATCCATCTGCGCAGCTGTCACTTAAAAATGTTAAAGCAGGAAAGGCGGCTTACATTAAAAACAGCATATATATATTTTACAATGAAGGGTAGTCTTATTCAGCTGGGGAGCAAGTTTGATTGGAGGTATTACTTAAATGACCGCTGCCACTGTGAGGACTTGTCTAATAAATTATTAAATCAATAAAATCTTACATTTACAGCCTATTTTAATTCACCTTCAAGCAGTTTGTGACAAGCATGGGAGGTGTTTTTGTGCAAATCTTGGTGGTGCTGTAATTCTAAGTTAGGTCTGAGCATATAAGTTTATCACATCATTGAGAAATCCAGATGCAACAAGGAAAATTGACCATGAACTAAAAACAATTGACTTTCCAGGCCTAAAATTACCCATATCGTCCATACTGTGGGGCCAATAGGGCAGGTGCACAAGTGACTTGCACTGGTTGGGTTGCTAAACCGTATCCAGTTTGGTGTTGCATTGCTCTGAATTGGAATTAAATGCTAATGCATCTCAGACACTTTTAATGTCATTATTTTTCATCATTTGTCTAACAAAGTGAACTTTTTTTTAATATATTCTAGACTCATTACACTTAAACTAAAATGTTTCAAGCATTTTGACAATTGTGGCCTACAGTTCAAAATATTAGAATATTCCACTCTAACTATATAAGCTATAATCATGCAAATTAAAACAAAAATGGCTTGAAAATATTAAACTTTTAGTGTAATGAATATAGAATACCATAATTTAATCATGCAGTGGTGCTAGATTTGACAAAAATAATGAACCAAATGGATCACATTCTGCTATCAGAACAAGCCATTTGGTGGTCCAGCTCTAAAGAACGTATCCTCTGTTTCACAGCCACTGCTCTTACAATGTAGGCATATGGGAAAGGTTTTGCCAAAACTATACCTAACTTGCCTCACAGCCTGGCATTCTTCATGTGGATTTGACTCACACCACAGTATTAACGTGGCAAAACAAGGTCTGCTCAGACCAGAAGATTTCCACATGTGCAAAATTCAAGTGCTCTGCAAATTTTTCCCCACACAGACAATGGAGAAGCACTCCGCACCTAAAAAAAGAGCAAAAATTACAAAATTACACAATGTAATGAGGACCATGTTCAGATAGACTCAGCAACATCTTTTTTTTTCTTGGAAAAGATCATCATATTAAATCTTTGGGACAAATGCTTTCCAGCATACGACCTGGATCTACTATTTGTGGTTTGATTCAGTTTTATTGGAAATAATTCTCACCCAGTTTTCTTCATATCTGCTGTCACGACACACTGTGATTGTAAATATATCAAATGGGCAACTGGTCTGGTCTGGACTGATAATTTGCTCAAAATCTGTCTGATCATCCGACTGCTCGAGACATCAGACTGAGTGATGATGCCGTGTTAGCACATCTTAGCAATTACTTTGGCAAGTTCAACATTATCCTTCAGACAGACTCGCAGACATCAGCATGCACGCTCAATTTGCTCGTTGAAGGACATTATACTCCCGCAGTTCAATACACGAAGGTGAAAAAATTGGAATAAATTGTGGCTGGAGTTGAAACAGTTTTAACAGCTTCTCTGAAAAACAAAAGGTGGAGTATTTAATCCAAAACATTTAGCTTGCGGTTTCTTTACTTTTTGTCTAATTAGCATTTTTTTTCCCAACGTGACAGCTTGATGTTAGTGCACATTTATCAGTTCCTGCTGGTTCAAGACAGTTTACTGCAGAAACAATACCGCTTATGTTGTGTGTAAATCAGTACTTTGTTGTATTAGCTTGCCGGATGAAATTGGGACATAGCTTGATCCTTTGTTTGCCTTGATATGTGTACAGTACTATGTTCAACGCACTCTTCCCCTAGCTTGCTACTTATGGGCGTTTTGTCATGGCTCCTCGAAGGTCGTCATGACCCAGAAGGTGCACCCTTTGGCCTCAGGGAGAGACGCACATGATTTATTTAATGTGGATTGTCGTAAAGTTGAACATTAGCGTAGTGTGATGAGAATTCCAAAGTGCCAAAAGTAAGACAGATCAGGGTTAGTAGAGGCTCAGTCGAACACGACTTTTACCCAGGAGACCAGAGTTTGCATGCCACTTGAACTCAAGTGTTCAAACCCGTGGAAACCTAACCAGCTTCTTTTTTATTTTTTTGCCCAGACTTTTTACCAAAGTGAGCCTGTGTGTTTTAAAGGAAATCCTAGCGCCACAGCCGGCAGTGTCAACTGTGCATCTAGATCATTTATGCAGAATATGGCGGCACATGAAGAGCTGTGATAAGAACGGGTTTGGGCACATATGGACACACGCACCCCACTTCATCAAACAGTGATGGTGCGTTTTGGCCCCCTTTGCCTGCCGTTGTGTCAACTAGCAGTGGCAGTTTGCACTAACTGAGGGTCTCCTGAGGCTGCTGCTTGTGTGTAACCTGGTTACAAATGGGGCAAAATTCAATCCAAGAAGGGGGGTACGACTGGGTAAAGTCATTACTGTGGGGTGGAAGTCATGAGACATGGGAGTTTCTTCATGTCTGGTCAGATTTCATACGCCCACTCTACGTCCACACCCACAGCATTTATTTACTTTACGTATACTATTTCTTTACTCCTTCACTTAATGTGCAATAAATTGCAACCATCGGGGATCGAAGGTAGGCTTGGAAAAAGATTTGAGTCCGATACATGACGTGATTTCATCCTGCTTGATGAAATCTGTTCCAACATGATGATGTTGAAACCTCATTGTTTTTAAATAAAATATGAATTGAGTCCTCAGCTTTTATGTCTCAACAAATTACAAAAATGTCACGACTTGGTGTCTTATAGAGCAAACAGAGCCTGGAAATGTCTTCTTTTTTTTTCTTGTACATGTCATGAAAGCAAATGATCTTGTTAGCTGTCAGGTTCTTTTTGTAAGCTCTCACTTGTATCATAACCAAGCTGGATTACAATACTTCATAATGAGCACGCTGCTGTACCTGTGGAAGCCACGTTTCTGCGAGGCTTGTGATTATGTGTCAGAGGAAATGAACGCTCCTCAATGGAAGAGGTTACTGTAGATGAGAGAATGTGCCGCACGGCGCCTTTTCGTGGCCGTTGTGCGTTGCGAGCAAGCTGAGGAAGGTGCCAGATGGATCTGGCAGTGGCACGGCAGCCCTGCGTGGAGACAAGGTGATACGGACTGGAAATAATGAGCGTGAAAGAAAGAGTTAAGACGTGCAGTCATGCGCAAATTTTCTGCACATTAAAACGCCGGCCTGGCCTTGCACAAAGGTCATGTTATTCAATAAGGATGTGAACCAGTGCGAATGGGAGGCAGGAGGAGCTTGAGATGATGCATATCGGTACACATCTCAGTGTCTGCGCTCCAATTCATTATCTTTGATCACTCCTGATAGCATGTCAGAGTACGACAGATGACATCTGACTGCCAGCATGTCTGAGGGAAGGGGGCTTTCTTTGTAGCGATTCCGTAGCAACAACCCTTCTGCTTCCTTGTCTGAAATAATCATCTGGCTGCATTTCAAATAATTTAAACATCAAGCTTTCAATTACTGCTGTCTTTCCTGTTCATGATTTAATTTTCCTTTTCATTATCATATCAACAACTGTGGGTGCCCTTTATCACCAGTGAAAACATCTTTGTTGATTTGAAGAAGAAAACAGTTACTTGCTGTTCCTTTAATTGCGGCGTACAAATGAGCGCAGGTGCTCAGCTGCAGAGGCTGCGTTCTTCCCCAGGTGTGTCAGCAGAGGGGCGGGGTGAGCGCCTTGGGATCAGGGGAGGTTAGTGGCAGGGATCTGGGGAAAGCGGGAGAGTAGAAGCTGCCTGCTGAGCTCTTTGAGTCACGGCTCGGGACTACGTGTCAAACAAACATTGGCTGCACAGTCGGCAGGGTGTTTTGTCGGCGTGGCACGCTGGATGAGGCCTCATCCACCCTGAGGACTTGACTCACACATGCCCTTCTCCCTGCCCCCTATACTCCCTCCATTTCCATCTCCTCACCTCAGTGTCCAATTACAGCCCACTCTCATTAGCACAGTGTCTCTCCAGCGAGAGCCTTTGAAAGGGCAGGGGGAATGGCTGCC
>KV751316.1:13268022-13278205 GCA_001698575.1 Mola mola
GAGACACAAGTTTCACTAATGGGGAAATCTGGCGCTTCTTTCTCATGTAGTGTTGGCACAAAACCCCTCCAACCCTGACCAAGGGTTAGATTTGACACGTCACATACTATGCTCAGTGCTGACGCCACGGTCGGCTTCTGGTCACACAGGAAAACGGTAATCCGTCACATATTATGTTGCATTCGTCGATTTAAATGGTGCCACACTGGTTGGCACCTTCATTAGATCCTGCTCCAGTCATCTCATGTAGTGTTGGCACAAAACCCCTCCAACCCTGACCAAGGGTTAGATTTGACACGTCACATACTATGCTCAGTGCTGACGCCACGGTCGGCTTCTGGTCACACAGGAAAACGGTAATCCGTCACATATTATGTTGCATTCGTCGATTTAAATGGTGCCACACTGGTTGGCACCTTCATTAGATCCTGCTCCAGTCAGGGCACCATTAAAACATACTGGTACTGAGATTTCACCTGCAGGGTCCTTTAAGGAGAAAGCCACATGACATTGTGGTGGAAGGATTTTGCTGTCTATTTTAAAATGAAATCTTCATTTTATATCAAAAATAGCCATATTTGTGTCTTACTGCAGCTGGGCTTGGCTACAGCTTGTGGTTGTGGCTTAGCTTGTAGCAAAAACTACAATTCAGGACACTTCTCACATTCTCTTTCTCATCTGTCAACCTGTTAGAAAAGTGTCTTTAATAATGGCTGACATACATTTAGCATTATCATTATTATTATTCATATTGTAAAACATGGTATATGTTCATGTTCTTTCAATGCAGGAGAGGAGGTTTGTATTTGCATTATTCATATTTAAGGGATTTGAATGAAAGTGGGACAACCAACCCTATTATTCCCTGCTGTACAAAATTACCACTTTGAGATATTGCAGAAAATATTGAAGAGGCCTTTGCGGCGTGCTGGCTGTAGATCTGTTGAAAGCAAGTAACACGTGTTCGGAGTTGGGTGCAGCGGTTGCGGTGAGTTTTGCTGGCTGAGACTTTATGTGTTTTCAGTGACTGCACTGCAAAATAATTACCCATTATAAGTCAACTAAATGCAGATATGGCCACATTAGCATCAGCACTGTTGAGAATTTACATACAATTTAACGACAGTCCTTTATATCCCTCGGACAAACAAAGTGGACATCTGCTCAGAGAGAGTAATAAAGGGAAAGGAACGGCATGGACTCTCCGCCATCACACTGCAGGACTCGCTGGTGATTGGTAGGCGGTGAGGCTGTAATAGACACTTCACATGAGTTAACGTGCGGCTTTCTAAATGAAGCTTGAATCTCAGTGAGCTTTCCTCTGGAAAAATTAAACTGGCAAAAAGAAGCAGCTTCATGACATAATGGATGAGGTATGCAAGAGTTCACAGCTTTTGATGTGGAATGAATAATTGCAGCGCCCCCAGTAAGGCATACACATTTATTTTTATAAAAGCCAAATCATATTAAGGGTCTGAGCTTCCAGTTTTGAGTGCGTTCATTCTGCACAAGAGGTTATAACATAACAATGGCCACTTCTTGAGTACAATAATGAGTCGTCGCCTGTTACAGTAACAGAACATCTGTCATTATGCAAAACTGTCACGCACAGCTGTGGCGACTTAAAGCATCAATATCAAAAAACTCATCACATGAACAATCCTCCGCGCAGTATTATCTCAATCATCATTACTGAGAGTCAGAGAGGTTTATCAACATCATTTAAAAGCTCTAATTGAAACAGAGTTCTTTTTTTTCTCTAAGTGGAGTGTCATGCAGAATCCAATAAAAAGATCATTTACACCCGAGTAACGACTAATGTAATTTAAAGAATTAAAAATGGGCAGTGGCTAAAAAATTATCCTAAATATTGTAGATTTATTATTTCACAGTGACGTAAAAGGAGTCTGAATTATGTGTGTACTGAAAACACAATCAGTGAAATTGGCAAGTGATTTTTTTCAGGTTACATTTCTCCACTTGTACTTCACGCCCACCTTGTCATTTCACGCAGTTACCTCTTGTACAACATGTGCACGCCTGGTCTGAACTAGGTGGGAGCCGCGCACAACTTACTTTAATAAATACCAGTTTGCTATCTGACAACCAGGCTGTCGGACGCCGATGTTACTTTGTCAGCGTCCCTTATCCAGATGCACAATGTGGATTTTTTTGTGCAGAAAACTAGGCGGTTTTCCTGAGAGTTTAACTGCTGGCGGGTAGAGTTTTCCAAATATTTATAATCTGTGCATAACAAAAGGTCTGAAAAAAACATATAGTCATAATTTGTTAACTTTAAATGACCAAAATCTGATTTTCCTGCTGTTATTGCTGTGGCGGTTTGAGCCTCGGCAAAAGTTTGGATAAGGAATAAAGACGCACAAAGACAAGTAAGCTGAGAGAGCTGGATATAACAGCTTTATTCCAGGATGGGGGACTCGGTGACGCTGCTGGCCTCAGAAAATTTGGCAGCATCGTGTTTTTATCACAGAGCGAAAACTAACAGCGCAGCCAAAGAATCAACATCTGCGCTCGCTACATCACAAACACTCAGACGGGCAACAAGACGCAGGGGGCAACAATCCCAGAGGACTGTTCTGGCACTCAGCTCGCCATTCAACTACCCAGATATTTAACGCTTTGTAAACTCTTTCTTTATAATATATTATTAGTGCAAAGTGCATGTTGACTGGCATTTAACAACACTCAGCCTTGTGATCTCTTAATCAAACATTAGAAAGGTTCAGAGACGATCGACATCTGTTACTGGATATTACATGAATTCCGCTGATAGCTTCATTATTCAGAATCGTATGATTTCTTTCACTTAACTGCTTTTAATGTCTAGGGTGCAGGTGTGGAGAAGGCGGGAGCATTTTCACTTAGAATAGCAATGAATTGTCACTCTTGTAAGGTACTTTGTCGACATCCGACTGCATCAGGATAGATTTTGACGCATCGCTTAGCAGCATGCTGTGCAGAATGTTTTTGTGACTTGAAAGCAAGCTATAAAGTAGCACCTTGAATGAGAAGCTTAGACGTATGACTTAGCCCTCAACTAGTCGCTGCTGAACGATGAAAAAACAAAGATGATAGCTGTCACGATGCTGTCATTTGTTTAAGTTTCACGACTCTTTGGGAAACACAGCCTTTGGTAGCAAAAATGATGTTAGTGCAGTAAAGTCCCACTGTCATCTCTGCGGGAAAAACATCTGTAGCTCTTAAACAGACATTTAGACCAAATAAAGTGGAAGAACGTGTGTATTATCAAATTCAGTCTATGCAGTCTTTAACAAGCATGGGCTTAGCATTTTAAAATAGAAAATAAACACCTTGCACGGTAAAGATTCTTTTCTTTAAAAACCAGACATGAAAAAGTGAAGCCACGGCTGTAAGAAAAAAAACAAAAAACAAAAAAAAACCTCCATTCAAAGGCGTCTGTGCTGCTGGATGAGCCTGAATTTCAGTTTAGAGACATCAAACCATTGAAAAAAGTCCCAAGCTGGGATTTTACATCGAGACAGGAACTCCAGAGTGTAATGTTTAAAAGTTCATACTTTAACATTTTACTTTTGCTGCAAAGAGCAGGAGAGATATCACCGTTAACATTTACGCTGCTTTTAAGAAGCTCCGTTCAACAACTAATGTGCCGAATATCTGTTTATAATCTCATGTGAGCTTCATGTATGGCTGCTCCTTCTCTCGGTCAGAGCTTCCTGCTTTAGCTTTTTTTGCTCCACTATTTCAAAAGTTTGCATCATAACTTTGTGCTATATGGAAGTGAATTTTTGACAGAGTAACTTTGTTACAGAGTTTCAGATCTCATCACTGTTCATTTGCTCCGACAAACAAGTGTAAAAAGACGTTAAAAAAAAGGCCAAAATTAAAACTTTTAGCTAGATGTTGTGCCGCTGAAGCGCGGGGACCCTGATAAAATGTGTATGCAACAGTTTTCCTGTGACAGGCTTTATGCAAAGTTGACCTTGGAGAGGACTGAGCAGGGCTGGCGAGTCCACCTGAGCTCTCTGTGTTTCCCGTATAGGTGGTTCATCTTGACAAGGAAGAGGAAATGCAGAAGCTTCCTCTCCAGCCTCCCTATTACGACATGGCGCCCTCTGAGACGATCCCCTTCGCTGATAAGCCGGTGAGTAACGAGTGGGTTCAAAGGAGGCCCACTGTGCCGGGGTCATCCTCGGCCGCGAGTTGTAATTGCCAGTGAAAGGGTGAACTTTCCGTGCCTCCATGCTTGGAGGTACTTGAGAATTGATTTACAAATTTCCTGAATGTCAGTGAGGATCTTCAGCAGGGCTACTTCTGCTTTTTTTCTTTTCGTTGTTGTTGTTGCTGCCCGTCTGGTCTTAAAAGTGGGCAACGGCCTTTTCTAACAAGCTGACCAGTAAATCCCCTGGGCGCTCGGAGTACGCTCCTTATTGCGTCATTTACATCAGCAGCACTCACCTTAAACCTGGACTTTCGACTCACCACCTGCTCAGCCGCACATCCTCGCCACGTCCTCTAATCCTATGTATTGACTTGTACGTTTGCACGGCGACTGTGTGCAGATAAATTGCAGTGCGATGCGCTACAGACCTCATCAGCCCTGAGTGTTTAACTGGCGGCTGCTGAGCGTGTTGTTGTATTAGAGGGCTCTGCTAACTTCTGCGCTTCCCTCAGCGGAATAGATGCCCGAGCATTTGGGGGGGCTTTTATTTTTTTCTTTGGCTTTATTGTCAGCTTTGATTTAATGAAAATATTCTCCTTTGGACTCCCAGACAGTGTGAGTGTGTGTGAGCCTGTGTGCTGGGTGCTTGCCATGCATGCGCCCATGCATGGCAAGCACCCTCTTATTTAAAATGGTAGCTGCTGTGCCAAAAATGTGTTATTTTGTCTGCAACAAACACTCGCTTTTGGTATGAACAGAAAATTAGTTTGCAGCAAAGTTGCAAACACCAACATGTGGGTGTTCATCTTGATTCCAGCACTTGAATCGACTCAAAACAATGAGCCACGCAGCTGTGCTGGGTAAAATGAATCTTACTTGCTGTGATTGAGTCAGCCTCACAAATTCTATCACATTTCTGGAAATATTTACAAAACAAACCCCCCAACAAATCCGCTATTTCCATCTGTTTTGGTAAGTAGACAGTAAGTTTGGCTAGACAGACGGGTTTCATTTATTATCTAAGTACATTTAAAAGAATAAGTTTATACTTGTGATCTGCCTTTAAAGATTTGTGTTATCGCTGCAGATGGAAACTTTGGTCACAACACGTGGTCTAATATGTTGTCGGCTTAGGTCTTATCATGGGATTTGCTGACAATAACAACAAAACACAGCATTTCAACCAGCCTTGTCTTTTAAGTTAAAAAAAAACACACAAACAGTTTTGTTGTCTGATAGTTTTGACATCAGAACAGGTTATTACAGGGGTGAACTAAATATTAAACTTACCCAGTAGGCAGGCAGATTAATACTACTATTGTTACATTGAGGTCCGTTTCATATATATTGTTCTTTTTACCTAAATTGTCTAAATATTAATGATATCTGCTATCCTTTCATAAAAGTTAATGCACAACAACCTCATTATACTTCTGAAATGGAAAACCATCTTCCACTACTGATACCTTATGCTTTTCATGGGCTATTCTTAAATGGTGTTACGTGTTTTCTGTCTTTAATGAGACCAAAACCAAGCCTGTACTCCAAAACAACATTTTTTAATTACTTTAGGGTGGGATGACTCATATTTGCTCGACAGACATGCAGGGATAACTTATTTACTGTCACTATTTTCCCCGTATTTTCCATGTAGTGGTTCAAGGTTATTAAAGCTATCTTCTTCAATTCTATGCTCAAAGGAGCTGCATGTTGAAGTCTGCTAATCATTGGACACAGAGGGTAGATTTATGTCTTATCTCTGATAACGTTCCACTTAAACTGAAGTTTAGGGCTGCTCTTGATGAACAGGACGTCCGTGAGTTTTTTTGAGAGACATGCATTGAGTGCTGAGCGCCGAGTGTTACTAATGACGATTCTCTCGGGGGCAAAACACTATCTGCCAATTTTCAATGCGACGTGGCTCTAATTTTCCTCCTGATTGCACTCTGGTCATGACAAATTCCAGATATTTAAATATCCAGTGAGTGCAGGGTGTAAGTGGCGGAGAGATGTGCAGAGACTGTGCGAGGAGATTTAAATCACTAAAGTGGAAATTCTGTAAAAGATTCAATCACTTGTGTGTAATCCTTTCTCAGGTGGAAATAAAGTGTTCTGATGCAATGAGGGGCAGCGGGTATCATTCCATTGCATTTCTTCCCTCACCGTCCACCCAGGGATGATGTTTAGGTAGATACGTGACAGCTGACATCTTTGTCGGGACTTTTTACTTTAATGTCGTCACAAGCAGACAGACTTAAAGGAGAAAAAACCTGCCGTCTGATCAAATCAATGGCTTTCTCATTGCAGACGGTTACTTATCAAAGAATTCTTACACCTCAGAACAAAACGCTAATTTCTTCCCCGCTAACTGTTGATTCCTGTTGTCATGCCCCCATTTAATTCTACATGACAGCTGTTGGTGCATACACATTTCCATTGCATCCATCTTCACGCCAAAAAGTGTCAAAAGTTCATCATTTCTGAGATCATTATTGTCCTGGTGCCTTTGAGTCTCTTTCCTCGAGCAGGAGACACAAATCTGAGAAGGATTTCTGCATTACAGGAACACCACTGAGAGCTTTTATTTTCATTTTATGGATTTCCTCATTAAGGTCATTTACCCAATCATCAACTTGGCCAACTGCTCCTCGAGTCAATCAATTAGTCAATCCCCAGACTCCGGTTTGTGCAAAGTGACTAGATGCTCGCTTGATGAAGGTCTTTGTTTGTTTACATGCATGCAGATATTAAAGAAACTTTCCAGCATCAACAAAAATTTGCTTTACAGGTTGTCCAAATATGAACATCATGCAATCAACAAACAAATCACCGCAGTCATAATTTTACTTTTATGAAAGGTTTTGTGCACACTTGCATTCATCGTGATCCAAGACGTCGAGCTGCTGCTCTGCCCAGTTTGTGTTTAGTTAACGTTCTCATCAATTCTGAGCTTCCAGTCTGAAAAAGGCACACAGAAGAATCACAAATAAGCAAGTCTGCAATGAACAAAATGATCTCAATCCAAATAATCGAATGATGTCATTATGAGCATGCAAACAAGAAAAAAAACAACAAAACAAAGTCTTTCTTCATCTCTAACCTTTCATTTATATTACATATATTCCCGTCTGACTCTTATTTTCTGTTTAACAAGCCCATCCGTCCGTCACATTCAACATTTTATTACTGTGCCATGCTTTCACATTTTTTCTTTGCCTTCCTCTCTAACAAAGCTGCTCACAAAGTCAAAACGTCCCCATGTCCATCAGATCGTCAGATGGTATTTTTTTTCTCATCTGTCTCTGCCACTCTCACTCAGTCTGTCAATCTGTCTCTCTCTCTCTCTCACACACACACACACACACTCTCACTCTCACTCTCTCTCTCTCTCTCTCTCTCTCATATTTTTTGGCTGCCTCACTCCTCACACACATTTCGCCTCTCTTGTCTCCAGAACTCTGGCCACAAGGACTGTGATGTCCAGTATGCGGAGCTGGATACTGCAGCTTTGGCCTCCTCTCCCAGCCCACGAAGCTCTGCTCACACTGGCCCTGGGGATCTTGTCGAGTATGCAACCATCCAGCCTAGCTCACACTAGCGCATGCCATTATAGGCCTTTCCCCTCAGACTTTGGCTTCAAGGTACACAAACTGATGCACTCCTCCTCCTCATCCAAACCCCCCGTTTTCATTTCTCATACACACCTCCCTTTTTATGTTCCAGTCGGTTCCCTTGTCTGCTTCCCTCCTGAGCCTTTGCCCTTTTGTTTCTTCACCCTCGGTGCTCTAGAGAGCTGGATTCCGGCTGAGATATTTGTGCACGACAGTGTGATTGTGCGTCTCTTGAAACCTGAGTCAAGCTGGCACATTTTTGGAAGGAGTCGTAAGTTTAATCATGAAAATGTTCTGTTATTTTCAGAAAATGTCATGCCAAGTATGACTCACTGGCAAAGAAAAATATATTTTTTGCAACTTTTTGATCACTTCATCCTCATCTCATCTTTCAGTCTTTGCATGACTCTTAGTTAGAGAAGTGCTTAGAGTTCCACATGTCTAAAGTCAACAATATGGGAGATTTAGCTGATCCATTGTTAGAGGTATCACTCACTTTGCCTGCAACTGCATTTACACTTTGGAGATTTTGGCATCATGTTATGTGGATGCCTAACAGCAGTAACACAGCACCGAGGGGATATCAAGTGAAGTATTTGTTAAGAACAGTCATAAACAGACTGTGTTTCTCGAGTGATTGCACCACTCTTGACGACCCTGATTGGTAGCGGAGAAAAACATGGTCTCCTTTTAAGACTCTTCCCTGATCCCTCATCTGAACCCTGCAGGAAAGAGCCTCTAGAAAAGCCTTTCATCACACAAAAACGCAGCATTTGAAATCAAACAACCAATTGCACGATTCGCCATGTTACCACACTGAAGAGCCTGGTTTCTATGATAATTCCTCAGGCAGGTAATTCTCCAGGCAATTCAGGAGGCACTCTTGAGGCAATTGTTGTGACAAGATGAGGTGAGTGTTACTGCAATAATGCTGCACCAATTTTCATCTCATTTAGAGACAATTTAACCCTGGGGAAGCAAATGTAGATGTAAAATACATTATTGCTCATAATGCCTTAAAAACATCTAGTCCATAGTCGGGATGAGTCGTTTTTAATTTGGGAAAAATCTCACTTCATGCGGCCGGTGCAGATGGCAACAAGAGCTGCCGTTTGAATTTTGAGCCACAAGACACAAGACACAAAATGTATTTAATCAATACTGACAACTGTGAGCGTTTACAGAAAAAGAAACAAAAGAGAGCTTTAACTATCTGCTTTTACATGATTGGTTGTTCCAATGTGCAAAAACGAATAACAGACTGATAGACAGCAATCAGTTTAACTAAATCGTCTTTGCCTTTCATGTAAATGTAAATCATGTATTATTGATTGATTGCCTTCTTTCCAGCGCACCAACACAGACAATACAGTTCAGTCAGCCAATGAAATTGAAACGGGTTATATATTTTTTAATAGACTGTCCAAAAATGTTTTAGTTGCTATGAGCTGCTGATACACTGATACAAATAAAGTGGATGACATGTTGCTTCACTCCCATTGTACAAAAAGGAAGCCAAAATGTCCGCGATACAAGTGCTTCCATTTGGCTCTTGTGATGTCATTTGGATCCAGGATCTTCATTAGGAGTGTAAATCACCATCACGATATCATAACAATGAGCCTATACTTTCCAATATTACCAAGCCTGCCCTGGTTCGATTCGGGGGCCTGCGATCGATGTCAGATAATGTTATGTACACACTTAACACAATCAATTACATTTCCACATAAAAAAAAAGCTATTCTGATACGAATGTTGATACAATTTTACTGCTGAAACGTTTCAGATATTTAACTGACAATCTTTTTTACAAATGTGAAAGAATTTTACATCCTACAGAACAGAATAGTAACAACAAAGCAAGTTTTCTGTAAACTAGCATTGTTTAGCAGCGGATGACATGCACTTCATAACACAGGCATCTCTTAACACAGCAACAGTAATTGCTTATTTAACCTTCAGTCAATTTGCTTTGATTGTTGGTCAGCCAGCCGACACCATGGTATTGAGTTCCCGTCCATACATCCACCCACCCAAATGTGAGCAGAGTTCATCCATCAATCACGACGTTTTACCACGTTTTTATAACATCGAATATCTACATCAAACCAAACTGATCAGATAAATGAATACTTGAACTTGCATAAGCGTGATAAGAACTACTGAATATGGAGGAAGAGGAGCATGTGACCTATACCGGAGTCAGCCACCAGGGGGCAGTCAAGATGCTTTGGCTTTACTTTTGGTGGAGTTTTTGTTTTGTCCACTTTTATATACAATTTGTACGATTATACTCTGTTGCAAAGGCTGATGTTGCACCTAAAACACACAAAAACATGATAATATCAAGCATAATCAGTCGATCAATCAGTTTCAATGAGCTGGCAGCATTTTCATGGCGTGGGCC
>KV751316.1:13278282-13289031 GCA_001698575.1 Mola mola
AAGCGGAGGCCAGGAGAATACATTGCTGAGTCACCACGGATCAATCCAAGGTTATAAATCTGATCCAGCCTTAGATTATACAGTTTTAAGAAGGAGCATTAAACTGACCATTGAGTGCCTTTCTGCGTCAGCTCTCGCAGTCAGTTCAGTCAGCAGCTCCGTAATTGGGATACTGCAGCGACACAGGGGTTTCAGCATGAAATTCCTCCTGGGAATTGCCTGTTGACTTTGCCTGTTTGTAATTGGGTATTATGCCTCATCTTGGCTGGCTCCAGTCACAAAGTAATACCATTCAATAAAATCTTGGTTTGCTGAGTCAAAGACAGAACAAAATCCTCGTCCTTATCCTACGCTTTGAGAAGAACAAAGTTCACCTTTGGTCAGCGACTTAAAAGTAATCCGCCAAATGAATCAGCCAAATGTTAATCACGGCCTGACTGTACTCGTCTAGCATCCATTAACTTTGACAGTTTTTACATGATCGGATAAGAAAAGCCCTATTTGAGCAATACTTCTCCAAGGTTATGCTATCAACTCAACACACTAGGGCTTAAAATGACTTCAAGGTGAGCCAGATTTTATTTAGATCAACCCTCTGATTTAAACGTGCATTAAGTTACAAAAGAAACCTCAAAATAATGATTTCAATGGAAAAGGGGGATCTCCGACCTCCGACGGAAAGTCAAATACAGTAGCTCACCTCCACAACGCTTTGTGAAGGGCTGCTAAACTTAGTAACAAACAATCAGATCAAGGTGGAATTTGACTTGTCCACGACTTGCTTAAGCTAAGCACCTACTTCATATACCTTTTACTGTAATTGCTGTTGTCCGTAGGAACTGACAGCTGATGTCCAAAGATAAGACTGGGAGCATTATCTTCTCTGTTGTGAAAGCAGCCGGATTGACGACCCGAAACGTGTTTCACGTTCGATCCTTGATGTTTGCGGACTTAAACACTGTGACGGACATTCGGTCACAAAACGGTGTCAAAGTCTTTTGCACATTGTTGATTTCCCCTCCACAGTTTTTTGTTTCCTGGCCACAAACAGCCCCGAGTACAAGTGGCTGCCTTCTGTCATCGCTCTGTTGTTTTTAGAGCAGACAGATATTATAACAGGAGAGAAAAAGTGACAAAAGCAGGAGGGCTGTGATGTTCACAGTCAAGAGTCCATTACAAATGTTGGAGCAATGACATTCCTAATGTCTGTCAAAAAGACACGTTTCTCTATCATTTGAAGAAAATGAAGGAGGAGCAGAGAAAGATTGATTATACATATAAAAATGCATAGGCCTTTTTACTAACACCGTTTTTGAAATGTTGCATTATGTAAGAAGCCCAAATCATGCAAATAACTGGCTGAACCTTTCTTAAAATTTGCTCTCCCAGGCCATAACATGGTTGGAGAGATACAGTATAAAGCCCTCAAGGACTAGAAAAGGTCTAACTTTGGTGCCTTGAGTGGAAAATAGGACAGTATAATGAAAAAGATCTCATGGGACCACGTAAATCACACGCCAATTTTAAGGTCATTTCACGTGTCATTTCATGCCTTTTCAGCTTTTCATGTGCCATTAAACGCTGCCTGCACTTTATGAGCTTTAGGGGTTACGTTATGACAACATGCAGGAAATGACATTGTCATTTTTAAGGAGTTACTGTTTGGGTAACAACATTAAACATCGACTCTATGTTTCACAAGTGAGCTCTGCGCTGCAGGACTAAGATCCAGAGCTTCTGTTACTCATCCAGTGCAGGACTTTTTTGCTCCTTATACTATCACCTTACATAGGTTTCTTTATTGCATCCGCAGCCAAAAAATCCTTAGGAATTGAGCATTGAATGACATGTGGAAAGGAAAAAAATGCCTTTTGACTCACGTATGCACTGGTGAGACATGACGTTTTTGTTTTTGTTTTGTTTTTTAACAAAGTACTACTAGCTATTTTAAAATAAATACAACCAGAGTTTGATTTTCTGCATTTCGGACCGTCCTGTCTGTCACTGAGTTGCATTCGAACCTCTCCTCTTTGTTCCCTCTTAATAGAAAGAACCCACGGCCCCATTATTTGTATTTCATTTTGATGAAGAGCTCGTCTTTACCTAGTAATAAATAAGGCACTTAAACTGGATTTTGTGTAAATTCATAAATTAGTTTTCATGACATGAGCATATAAGAAAGCAAACTTTGTGTCTGATCTTTCTCCTCCTAACTACAATATTCGTTTTTTTATGCAGTACAATCATATCTTTCTAAAGGTCCCAGAAAGACAGCTCTAGAGGCATTTGACCAAAACTGTCAGACTAATTGCTTTGAATAACTTGTGTGTGCGTGGAATTTCTTTGACATTAAATCCAAAACATGGAGTCTTAAGAGTTTTAGCTGCAGCAGTTTGTGTATGTTTTGGCAGTGAAAAACTGCTCCTCAGACTGTTGCTTTTGATTTTGCTTGAAATCACCACAGTCCTGGAAGAAAGCAAAGGAATTAATAACCTGCCAAAGTGGAAGGTTTTCTCCAGCTGCTCGAGCGAGCGTTCCTTGTTACCAACCGGCAGGGAAAAGTTTCGGGGTTTTTTTCCAGACGCTTCTGTCAATGTGTCCAGCAGGCGTGTCAGGAGAGGTTTACCTGCACGTCTGCTGCTGTGAAAACACCAGTTCGCCTTCAAGCAAGATCACCGCTATCCAGGATTCTCTAACCATCCATCCCTCACAACGCCATGCTAAACCTCAGCTCCTTCCTCAATTAGTTATCGAATTACACCTTTTAAGACTGTTAAGGGGACCTGATTAATGTAACAAAAGGGAAAACATAAGTTGAGGCTCAATTAATATGTGTAAACCATTTTTCTGTAATAAGATGAATTAGGTTTTGGTGATAGTTTGCTCATGGCTTGCTTAACAACGATCCCTTGTTTTACTTGATGCTTGAAGAATAGTCGGAAGTTCCATTTTCACTCTCGTCTTCTTATCATCACTGTCATCTCATAATCCTGTTGCAATATTTTTTAACACTCTTCCTATGACACTGTCAGACACATTCGAGGAACTCCTGGAACATAACTGTGGAGTTAATTTCCCTTGTTCAGAGCAGTGAGTTTGCATTCCTCTTGGACTGTAAAGCCCAAATTTGAATGTTTCCGAACCACAACTGAAACAGCCCCGCCCCCCAGAAATCACCTTTACATCCAACTAATTTGCAACAGCGGATACATTTTAAGGAACGTATAGCGCTAACAGACTTATTGATACAGAACACACGACTGAAATAGTCTCTAACAGCATATATCATTCACAGTCAAGCAGTCAGGCTTTGTGGTTTCTGTTGTCAGAGTCCTGCGTTTGGCCGCCTCCTTACAGCTCCTGTAAGGAGTTCTTTTTCTGCCACGAACATATTTGCTGCTGCAAAAATAGGTGTATGTAAATGTGGCTTATGAGAACACGTGAAGCTGATGAAGAGTTGCGGCTGTAGGCACCGTGTTCGTGTTTGTGCAGATCAGTGATTTCACTCTGCCACAGTCCTGTGTTAACGTATCACGCCGAGGAACCATAAATAACAGTGTCAATTCCAATACAATTTGTGATTTGGAGCTTGATTACCCTGTCCACTAAAAAACAATCATCGGCTGTCTATTCACCAAAGGATGTGTTTTCAGGCAAGCAGAGCCTTCATCAAATGGAAAAAAATGACATTAAGTGTGTATGGCCTCTTTTTTTTCCAGGTTATTAACAATGTTTACACAGCTCGACTTTGCATTTCTCACCAGGCAACTGTGCAGTTATTGTAAATTAGCAATATTACAGAGTAGATTAAAGGAAACCTGCACACTGTTTTACAAACTTGACAACTGGATGACACAGCTCCATTAAAACAATTCTATTTTTATTTATTGATTATTTTTATACTAGTAAACATTGAATACAAACAGAATCCCAACTAATACTATACATGCGTCCAACGACGTGATATAACATGCGAGATCAGTTCACTTAACATAACGAAGCTTTACTCAATCTGTAAAGACAATTGTGCAATGTTTTCTGTAGTAAATGACCCAGAAGATGTCATCAGGGGTGATTCTGACTGGGGCTGAGACCCACAATCAGCAGAAAGAATATGTTGCACAGTTGGATGAGGGGTTTGGAAAGGTGTGGGCATTTATGAATCAGGGACTATTAAATGAAATACTATTTACTTGCATCATGGGAATTGTAGGATCCAGAGTTAATGTTGCTCGGTGGATAACAGGGACAGAAGTCAACCTCTCATGCAGCATTGTGGCCTGGTCTTTTTCAAAATCTGTCTCCTGAATGTGCTCCACCGTCATGGAAGTAAATATATAACTGCTGGAGTGCCCCTTTAATACGCACTAGCTTATTAATTACTGGTAGTTGGCGTCACAGACATCTCAGATAAACCAAACGAAATTTGAACATTTAAATCAATAAAGTCAAACTAACTACAGGTGATTTACGATGTATTTATTTATTTACTGGATGTGATTATGTACTGACTTGCAGTGCCAAACCCAGGCTGAGAGGGCTGATATGATTCAGGATAATTGAAACAAGTCCCAGGTCAGGCACTGCAATCTGTAATCAAACCCCTCACACAACCCATGAGCAATGTGACCAAAGCTCCAGCTGGCCTAAACCGGTTTGCACCACCATCTGTCTCCTTTCTGATTCATGATGACCGTCACTGTGAAAAAGTTCAGGTCCAGTTATTCACTTACTGCATGTTAAAAACTGCATCATCAAAAAGCAAAAGGTTAAAAGTATCTTCACTCAACTCCCCCAAACTTAATGAAATTAAATGAACTAGTGGCAGTAAAGTTCCTCCTACGTTGCATATAGTTTTCACAAATGTTTAAAAACCTAATATGAAGGTTTCGCAGTAAAAACAACTAACATATATCCACCGATATATGGATATCAGGACGTTTCGTTATCAATATCGATCGGTCAGGCTTTAATTTGATGTGTTATCTTACATTTGTGATGCTTTCTGACAAACGTTCTAGTCATCGGTCATAAAGAAAATGTAATTTACTGTACAATTATAGGCTCAGTTCTTTTCTGGATGCTCTTCGCTGGTTAATACGCTCACCAACAACGGGCGGCTGCAGCAAGGACTCATTGTGTGCCATAAAAGATGCCTCCGTATGTACTTCACTTCTCTGAAATCACAAAATGGTGACTATGACTCTGCAGGGACTATTATTTAGATGTTTTTATGAGCAGAATTTGTAATTATTATGAATGCGTATGACTGACCTGGGGCTCACAGAAAGTGTCACTGACGATACTCCTGTGTGGAGCATTGCTAAACAGAGAGACTCCTGCTGTTCTCTGAACTGTAATGTATTGACGTGACGGTACTCCCTCGTGGCCTCTGGCTGCATTGCTCAGTCTGAGAAAGAACGCCCGCACACGGTCCTTACTTGCAAAAACAGGTATGATTTAATAGGCTACAATGTTTTAGTCATAGACTTTAATCAGGTAGATGTTGACAAGTGAAAAAAATAACTTCGCAACAGGTTATTAAACCGCACCTGGTTTTGCAAGAAAGGACAGTGTGTTCTTTCTGTTTCTGGATATTTATCTGCTCCACCTACGCACCTGTCACACATTGTTCAGGTGTGCACGGGACTGCGGGAACTTCTGTGATATAGCGCTGCTCAGTTAAATGGGAGCCCTGTGACCCAGCGCTATCATTGTTTTTCTTCTTCTTTTGTCTCGACCTGGCAGGACTCTGCGAGGCGTCCAGAAGAACTGTTGAACCCAGCCGAATACATGTGCTACCAGCGCGCCTGCAACATGGAACACTTCCCCGAGTCTCAGCCCGCTCCGGCCTATCCTCCCGTTACTTTCCTGCCTCAGAACCCCTATCAGCAGCAGCCGCCCGACGAGCCCACGTACTCCAACACCAGCTTCCCCGCCCCGGGCCCTCCAGCACCGTTCACCTTCCCCAAGGAGCAATCCGTGTAGCTCCTATCTACGCTGCCACAAAGCGCTTCATGGAAAACAAAGCTCTGCTGAACGGATGTGTGTTCATGCTGTTTGTTTTATGGGCTTACGGCCCATTTTCATCCGGCCTGGTGAAAGCGCCTGTACTCTGTGGCCCCCCCGTGTATTGTGCTCTGCTTGCTCCACTGAGGCCGTCTGTAGGACCCAGTTCACTTTGTGATGTTAGCGTACCTGACACCTCCTCTAACACCCTCCCCTCCTCCTCCACCCCACACATGCACGCACATCCCCTTTGTGTTTTGAAAGCTTCCTCACCCTTGTATATTTTTGCTTTTTTTTTTTGTGCAAACCGTGTACAGAATTTACACTCATGATGATTTTTCTCCCTCTCTATCTTTTTTTTTTTTTTTTAATATTTCCCACAGTGGTCGTGAGTCATTCATAGCACCGTGCTTCTTTTTATTTGTTTGTCCGTCAATCATATGCTTGCCTCTTTGAAATTCATATACTCTACTGTATGTGTGTCTGAGTGTACTGGTGAAAAAAAAAAAAAAAAATTAAAAAGATGCCATTTGATTTTTAAAGCTAATTATAATTCTAGAATGACATGGACTACCCCTTTAATGACAGCTAACGACAGGTTTGTTATGTGCAGATGTGAATCGGCAGTCTCTCAACGGAATCCTTCATTACTTTTCATAATAGCTTTGCCGTTCTGGAGTTTGACTGGATATTTTGGACTATTAGAAACGAATGTTCCTCATTAGCTACAAAGAAAAACAAAGGGCTTGAAATCTGACAGTATCTCCTTTCTTCTATTTCTCCTTGTGTTATTATCTGTCCATCAAGCTTATTTTTTAGCATTATTATTCAGTAGTTGCCGTAGACGTATTGTTTCTTTCAGTTTTATCCGTTTACTTTCATGCTAGCATTTACATTAAACTTGTCTGGTGGGAGATTAGATGAGTTGATTGGCAATGTGCTAAACATTCCCAGTTTACATTATTGCTTGCCATACTCTGTATTGTCCATATCTGTATGTGAACACTTGAGTTCCTCGCCGAGGTTGCTTTTAGGCTCATTTCATCGCGGGTCTCTTGTGTTCGTGCAACGTCACTGACCGGCAGGAGTCCTTCTTTATGCAGGTGCACTGGGTGAAGACAATCACATGCACGGGTTGTCCTGGGAAAAAGGATAAAACCATGTTCAAGCAGTAGCTCTACTTGGACATAAAGGGAGAGACTTTTTAAAGGACAGCCCGCACGTTTAACATATTTAATTTCATTTCATTTCTTTTTTAATATAATTTGTACTAATATAGCTGAAAGAGTTTTGAGTCTCAGAAACGCTGAAGAGAAAAGCTTGCTACTGTATTTTTTTAGAGGATGCTTAGTTATATACGAGAGCACTTATTTTACACTGTGACTGTTCGTTTCAGACCATACATAAGCTACTGTGCTTGACGAGCCAATTTCAGGATACTGCCTCCCACACACAAGCCCTGTAGAGACGGAAAATTTGCATAAACTGAAAGTTCACATTTATTGCCATGTCGGATGTATGTTTGGGGAAAAAAGAAAGAAAAAAAGACAGAAAATATTTGTGTTTGTGCTAAATGTGAAAAAAAAAAATATATAAATCTTGCGATGTCGAAGGTAATTTAGTGTTTACTCTTAATGGTGGTTAATGGAATAGAGTAAAAACTTGTGAGACTTTCTCCTGCGCTCACCTTGTTGTCTTGCAACGGCTCGATATGTGTACTAGCGTTTAGTTTAAGCAGTGGTCCCGGACTGCTGAAGGAGTTTGATAGCCTCTTGCTGTACCTGCTCTGTGAAAAAAAAAAAAAAACACTAAAACACCACTTTGTCTTTTTGTGACACGTTTAGTATTCATGAGAGCATTCCTTTACATTATTATTATTATTACTATTATGTGTACATTATGTAAGTGCTACAATTTGCTTCATTCTATGCTGAATTGCATTTACATATATACATTTTTTATGTCGACTCCCTATGTTTTCAGTCACGTTTAATTATTTTGAATGTCCCGAAGATGATTGCCATGCTTGTTGTCACCCTTGACGTTGTTCCTTATTGTGTTTTGTAAGTGTATAACATTAGGTCTTATTTTATATATCTATATAAATGTATATACAGTATAGACCTAAAGCACGTTTGTTTTGGCATTTATTGTGCAATCATGGAAGGATAATAGCTGAATAAATATGAGGGTCAGGAGCTGTTTCTGCTGATATAATGACACGATGTGAAACGATTCTACCTGTCTTTTATTTTGGTTTATCTTGTTTTGTTTTTGGAGTTATGTTTCATGTAAATATTAACAATGTATCTGATGTGTGAGAAAAAGCAAGTCTTGCAGTTTAACATTAAACTTCACACACTACCCCGAAATTGTAATTCTTTTGTCACCACTGTTTTACTTTGTATATCGTGACAATAAAGGCGCAATTTGCAAGATACGAAGATTTTCACTATGAAAAATGATGACAAAAGGGGGTAAGAGTTTCACAGAATGTGAAGAAACAGCAGCGTTAGTGTGTGTAAAGGACGCGTGTGTATTGTATATCGCAGAGCTAGCTGCTAAAGTTTGCATCGTGTGCAGTCAGCCCTGGCCTGTTCTCACTCATAACACCATTATATACCTGCAGAGTCAGGGCTCCTGCATGTACCTCTGCAGCTCCAGGCAAAAAACAATTATGCCACCCCCTCGAGTTGAAGGGTGCCATAACCGGGACAACGCCGAAAAACGCTGATTGGTCACACATAAAAAGCAGACATCTGCAGCAACACAGACACGCCAGTATGTCACACGCATAACCTAAAGTCGGTGCAATGCTGGTGCGCTCAAAGCGGCTACAATATCAGTGTGCAATATGTTGGCATTTTACGGATCCTTACTAAATAACATAAATCAACAGGGCCTGTACTTAACAGCTCTGATAACCTTGTTCTAAAGTCTAGCGTACGGGCTCTTTTCCAAATCAGCCAATCTCCTGTGCAACATGTACACATTAAATGTGAGCAGGCATATATCAACGCTGGAAACAAAAGAGCAAATAAAGCTTAACTTTCAGACGTGTAAACAGCAGCGGCAGGCATTTCCTCTTTCATGTTCACAGATGGATCAGTTTGGATGTTTAGACATGCCGCAGTGCTTCTGTAGCCTCACAGTTTTGGGAGGGTTGTTTGTTTCGTAAGAGGTCAGTCAAAACGGGTGTCAGTAAGCTCGGCTACCGGTGGCTTGATAAAGCTGGGGGGGGCATGAAAGCAGGTGCAGAGTGCGTGATTGACATATTTCTCAGCCTTTCATTGTGTTTAATCTTAAGGGAGGCTGTCGCTCCAAGATTTTTTCCATTAAACCCACATTTCAGTGCCCTTTCCAAAAAAGTGCCACTCAAAGCCTGACGTTAAGTTGATGCAGCGGACACGTACTGTACTCTGGCAGAGAGTTCACAAGCTCTCCCATCACTTATGCTTTTTCTTACGACCAGAAAAACACCATGTATGTTCTTTTAATTCACAATTCCATCTTTCACTCGACGAGGGGGAGCTTAACTGCCTAAAACTACTTTAAAAGACCATCTTTGTCTCAATCCTCAATCACAACACAAATTTGCAGAAATTAACTCATGTCAACGTCAAAATATTCCACTATGTCTCATCTATACGCAGAGTTGGTCCTCCACCGCTCTCGGCGGCTGTGTCCACTTCTGATTTCGGCTGGTCAGCATTAGCTCCTCTGCAGGAGCTACAGGTAATTACAGAGCCCAAGATAACTGCCTAGCAGAAGATAAGGTGGGTTTCCATAAGCCTGTTGTTATGTGCATTTTTGACTTGCACATAAAAAATACGAATGGAAACACAGAAAATTAGAAATATTTGTACTACAGTCACATAAACTGTGGGGGAAAAAAAACACAACGCTCAATCAACTTCTATCTCCCTAACAATCTTTTTGCTAAATAATCACCAATCAATGTTTTCATATCACCCTATACAGTTGATAATTGTACTGTAATGTGTTAGCAATTGATTTTACACATCTAGTGGAAACAGAATAACTTAATAATCATAATAAATCTAATAATAATATATTGGTAGAAGGATGCTCAAGACGGTGCTACCAGGCAGGAGGCAAAGAGGAGATTCATGGATGTGGTGAGAGAAGGAGATGCGGAGGACACCTAGAAACAGCTGGATAGCACTGAGAGAGGAAGAGGAAGAAGAAACAGAATAGCGTTAGCATCGACTCATAGAATTACAAAATAAAGGAATGTAACATTGATTGGGGATATGTGCATATTTGCGTAAAGATCATACAAAAATAACCAGCTGCACTTATCTGTCAGAACTTTCACTTGGAAATAAGACAAGCAAGAGCACCCTTGTGGTTGCCTGCTAATTATTAACACACTTAGTACTAAGTCAGTCAGATATAATTTCTACTATTTAAATCCATTATTTTAAAGGGGTTTAACTGGCTGCACCCAGTTGTACAGCTGCTTAATGTGGTGTACATGGTTGTTGCTGTTAAGATCTTAATGTTCGTAATTCAAACTTCTTTTATCCCAATAACAATCCTTTGAGATTTGAATGCTGCACTTTTAGTCACATTTTGCAGCTTTCATCTTTCACTGTATGAATCTTTGTCTTTCATACCCATAATGTTTGGCACTACAATGCTATGATCTTTTACAAGCCTTGTGTTGCCCTTTTGACATGAATGTGATTTTTTTAATGTAATATCTGAACACGTATA
>KV751316.1:13306869-13322763 GCA_001698575.1 Mola mola
AAGCAATTCCGCAATGCAAGGAAATTGAAACACCTCTTTTCAAACATGGAACCTATCATACGGCCGAAAGTCAAAGTCCTTCTACAGTGAAAGAAAAAGAAAAAAAAAATCCTTCATGTTCTCCTACTGAATGTTTGAGCTTCATTATTAGGAACAGTACATGTGCATGTATTATGTATGCACATGGCCCTGACTGTGTACATTTTCTTTGCACTCATTGGAAATGTGAGGGAGTCAAGCCTATAAACATGATTTTTCACATCACAATAAACTGGAAGCCAATCTCGGTCCAATATCCACATCTGCGATGTGAAAACCTGAAGCCTTTAGTGCACAAACAAGAATGGCCTTTACTGTGAAGTAGACACAGCGTCCAGCAGTCAATCTTGAAAAATTATAGATTTGCAGATCCGGGGATGTTTTAATGAGGGAGAAGCAGTGGATCATTAGGATTTGAACACTATAACAGGACTTTCTGGGGGGGAAAACAAACTGAAACCTAATTTTTTTATTCAATTTATCTTATTAAAGATGAAATGTATTTAATTTTTAAATATCATTTATAAACTTTGCCTAAATTCATCCATGACAATCCACCACCATCCCCATGACACACTCATCTTTAACTTAAACAACATACATACTTTATTAATCAAATAGATCCAATTCTTTTGTTCATGTTTAGTGTTAAGTTGCAGAGTTTGTGTCAATCCTTGAGCATAAATCCATATCAAGTAGTATAATTATATAGTTTAATAATAGCTGGCATCTCGATGCCAACATTCGAGAAGCTGAGCGAGCACCATGTGGAACCGTCGTATGGGTTCCTTGGGTGACATTTTAACAGCGATTCCCCTCGGAGTTAATGGTTTCATCCTTAGATCATGGCTACTGTCACATATTTTACTGATGCTAAGATAGAGGCACATAAAAACTTGTCAACCAACAGATGGACCATAAAGTGGACTAACTTTGTAACATGGGGCCTGGGGACTTCCAGAAGTTAGTAAGCCAATGTGGGCTGGACTTTTATACAGCATTTTATCGGTCACAATATTTGTTGGGGCAGTAGCAGTTTGAACCCCATTATTAATAAATTCAACCCTTATGGGAGTTAGACGGAATCAAAGTGTTCAGTTTCTCTCTACTGGACTAGAGTTTTTCCCTGCTGGAGACATTTAATTAACAACAATGCACTTTTCCGTTGTCCTCCATTTATTCAATAACACATAAATATTTAACTTTTCCTTATCTTCCTGTTCAGAGGGTGACTCTTACCAGGACTGGTTAGCCCAACTATTGAGTGGTGGAGTAATCAAATATCAATTGTGAATAGATGTTTGACACCAGGAATTAAAACGAAATTGTGTTACTTGCAGATTTGCATATTAAAGTTTCATTAATGTGTATTACATTCCAGGTCAGCATGACAGAGAGTGACTCGCTGTTGTTTCAGTTCTTTTGTTGACAATAGATTAATGAGTGAAAACATCAGGGGACATTAAGTTATAATGAACTTAAACTCTCAGTTGAAAATGCATCTGCTGAAAATGCTGCCCTCCATTAATGTGTTTACCCAGGATGCACTGGGTAGAAGCTCCTATTAGTGTGATCCATAATCACCTCTGCCAGCAAAGTCGGAGGTCATGTTTTCGCTTCTGTAAATATATACGTACATGTATGTCTGTTACTCACATAACTCCAAAAAGTTGTGAATGGATTTGGATGAAATTTGGCAAGTATGGTGTGTACGGACCAGGGATTGGTTAAATCTTGGTTGTGATCCTGACTAGGTCGAAGTCTGTAACCAGGTCAGTTTTCAAACACCATTTAATCATCATTTAATCCTGGATGTAACTCAAAAATAACATATGGAGTTTGAATGATTTTTGTGGAACAGGAACAATGCTTAAAGATGGAGTATGTGGTTTATTTTTGGTGTTATTAGTCATTGGGTAAAAACATCCTAAAATTTCCCATAATATCCTTTGATAATATTGCAATTCAAGTGGTCTGCAAAAAGATTTGACTTCTGCAACTCGTCTGGGATCTGTATTCAGGCTTGAGGCTTAAAATCTACCTCATGCTTGTACTTTTCAGCCAATCGTAGGTTATTTCAGAGAGAGGATGTTCCTGCTGGCTGATTTAGAAAGGTAGATGCGCTTGCACGTATCCCTAGATGGTGGATGATACACTGACAGACAACCCAGCAGGATTAGTTGTTCTTTCAGCATAATCAACAACTGCACACACTGCAGAGCAAGCCAAAAAAAAAAAGGACGGCGAACATGCCCAAACAGCTGCTCATGAACTCTTCTGAATGGTTTTGTGACTCTATCAAAGGGGAAGGCGGAGCTACAGAGCAGAAAGGCGGAGAAGGAGCAGAAATTGCTTCCTTATGAGTCTCATGGTTGATTCCCAGAAATGTTAAATTGTGTGAGAGAATCTGAACACACATTTCATATAGTTATGTGAAAACAAATCCTTAATTCAATCACAGGTATTTGTTTTTTTTCTAGGGCAATTCCAGGCAGGTGATGGAGATTTGCACTCCACTGAGTGTTTCTTCTCTGGTTAATATTGGTTCATTACCCCTGCCAAATAGGTTTTCACACCTTTTGTTATTTGTTTTGGGGGGTTTTTTTGCTTGCGAGATGACACAAAACATTGTAGATCATTGTACATAGGTTAAAATCCCTTTCACTCTACACACTTTTAATAAACTCTGTGACACATGGCAGATTATTCCAGCCAAATTCAGAGCTGACAGATCGTAGCGTTAATCTGAACCTAAATGCTATTATGAGCTCCACAGAGAGTGAGAGAAAATTAATCATTGCAGACGTACAACTGAATAAATTCAGTTTAAAGCCTCCTGAAAATCCTGACACACGATAACTCATTTTTAACGCAGCAGTCTGGCAGACAAATGTGGTCCAGACAGAGTTTTTCTCTCCTCCTTCCTTTTCATTTGTCATCCGGGATCGGCGGTGTTCGACAAATGTGTCATCTTTTCTATCCTTGACTAAGATACTTCCAGTCACCGAGTCATTGCACGGACAACATGCTTGTCAAGTTTATCACCCCCCTCACTGCATTTGTTGCTGCTGTGGCTCATAAACAAACCCCACGCACGATGTTGCAAACAGATGCTCAGTGCTCCAGGTTAACGCACTTCATTAGAGGTTCAGTTTTGCATGTCTGGCTTAATTTAACAGGCCAGAAAGCCTTGGGATAAATCTTCTGATATTTCAAGAATGCCAGGCGTGGCATATGAGGCTCATGTTTGTATGAAAACATGGCGAAGAGGAGTGAGGGGGCTACAGCTACTCTGCTAGTTAAGCATGGTTTGGAGCATAAAGAGACAGGACAGAGACAGACCAGGGGAACACACAGCTGGAACATAGTCTGCCAGGAGCACCTGTAGTGGGGGACAAGTATGTAAAATTATTGTTCACCTTTGCATTGCAGTATACAGTATATAAGGGCCAGAATTAAGGGCTGGGTAATATTTAGGATATTTTTTATTATTCTGATTTCATAATATGCTGTCGGAGCTTTTAGATAACGTTATATTATGTCATGGCATTACTGTTGTCCTGGTCAAAAAGGCAGTATTAGAGTAAAATGAGACTCATTTCATATATATACATGTATATCACGAAGTAGATGAAGGAGATTAAATATCGTCTTTTTTCACGTATAATGTACATTTTGAGATGCCTTTGTGGGTTAATGTATGAGGGTCAAACAAAATGCAAGTTCAAACAAAGAGTGGCAACATAAAGCTGCCATCCGTATTGGCAACATGGATAATGTTACTGCTGAGCACTACAAGGAAAACAACCATGGGCTGGCTACTTGGCTATTGAAAAAGGAAAACCCAGCCCAAAAGGGGGAATTTAATCAACAAACTCTTAAAAGTAAAAACGTTTTGGATCAATGAACTAAGCACATGTACCCAGTGGACCTTATAAAATATTAGATTTGAGTGATTTTTGTGGTGTGAATGAGCTTGTTCTTCTCTGTAATGTATGCTTACATTCTTCCCTTTCTGTCTCTGCTTGTAGCTGATTTGGCCTGAGAGAGAAAGATGAGCCACCTTTTAATTCCACCGCTGCTCATCCTCCATTATAGTGAGGGATCGCAGTTGACGTAGGGGCGTAAATATCAGTTAGGCAGCATTGTCTCTTGCCATGTTGACATTTTTCTTTTGTATAATTCTTGTTGTGGATGAAATCATTGGTATTAAAAGTATGCTTTTGGGAGATTTATCATGTGACCCCGATCTATTTAGCGAACCTGTGTTTATTTCCATTGTTGTAAAGTGAACCTGAAGACGCTGATAGCAAAACACGTCATTCGCTAGATAAATCAACGTGCGGTGGTTCAATGTTTACCTGATCTTGTTATTCCTGCGATCAACCAGTACCTGACAATAATGGATAACGGGTTGTGCAGGGTGGCGTTTTTGTTTAATTATCAATTTTATTTATCTCATTTATATCACCAATTCACAGCCATCATGAGATTTGATATCAGTTAAATCCCTACCACGTTGTTGCAGAAAACAAAATAGTGATGCTGTTTGCTGCCCCGTCCTACTATCCAAAAGCATCAGTGTCTGTTGACCTGGGAAACCCAAAGCATCAGCATTAGAAGACCTACGAGACCTGACGTCTTATGTAACAGAGGTAAAAATGTAGTCTACTCATATATACATGCTTTTGGCCAAAATAAAGCTGTCTTGTTTTATAAATGTGATTGGGATTACAGGTACACTGTAATAAGCACTGCACTCTATATATTAGTTTTCCGATAGCAAAATGATTTTTAAGTTTATAGCTTCAACGTATCCCATGTGTTATGTCATTTCTCATGCCTTGTAACAATCTGGGTGCATTTTTACTGTTCAGACAGAAAGTTTGTTAATGTTTTCCTTTTGACCGAGTTTCTGCATACTGATGTTAACATGACTGGCCGTAAACTCCGCTACCAACGTCCACGTTTTTAATGTATTGTTGATCTAGCACGCATGTTAGTTAAACATGCATTGAAAGTAATATTACTCAGCGTCTATAACGTGTGTAGGCATAATCTCAGTTTAGCTTCGGCATGTGCACGAGATGACAGAGAAAGTTAAGCGAGTATTCCCGAACGCTAATTAGCTGTCGTTCTGTCTGGCCTGTCTCGCTTGCTAGCAAGCTCTAATAGTGTGATAGTGTGAAGTAGTAACGGAGCCTATGTAATGCGATGCAATTCTTTGTATTTTGCTTGTGCAGATGCTGTATACATGTACACCACAGCCTGAAGGCAATGTTTTGTTTTATTTTTCCAAGGAATAAATACAAGTAAATTCAATGACTTCGCCTCATCCCCGACTGCCATACAACCGTTACACTTACACAGAATAATGAACCAGCGTTATTGCACTTGCGAAGGCAGGAATAACAGACCTGGCTGCATAAAGTCACAGTTACTTAATGGCTTACACTTGTTATTTTTTTTTTACAAAGGAGAACATGCTCATTATTTCCACTCAATGCAAAGGTTATTAGATTGCAGTGTCCTCCCTATTGGGCAACCTGCTGAAGGGCCAATTTCTTGTGACATGCTGAAGATCTCGATCAGTGTCTGTTTTATAATTGGACATTGTTTTTTGCTCAGTTTTTTCGATAAACAGTGGAGCCAGATCATCAGTGTCAAAGAGATAAACATTGCGTTGGCCTTATGTCATAGAATCCAGATATCTGCTGTTCACAGAATCATCTGGGCCTTTCCTTATTACTTTAAGAATGTATTCTTGAAGGCTGCATTACTTATAAGTAAATGAAAGGTTACATTTATTCTAACCCCTGTACAATAAGCATAAGCAGGCCCCCAATGTATTTTAAGCTATAAGGCTGCAATTGGTTACGATGAAACCTCCTCCGCAGAGGAGCAGCAGGGTACAATGATCATGGCACTGCCTGTGCTTACAGAACAAGTGTTATAGCATTTGAACTTTACAGTCTACATCAGACACGCACAACCTTCTACTGGACTTTATGGGAACTGTCGATGTACCCGTACCTTAGCAAAGACTAGCTCACTACACTGAATCTGAACACAGAGCACAAATTAGCCTTTTCAAAATAAACCCTAACCCTTTCTCCTTTTTGCAGAGCTGTTAAAGGTTCCGATCCATGATGACCTCATGCATACTAACATGCACACTGATAAGCGCACATGGCGGTCCTGGCTACCAAAACAAAGAACAAAGAATCTCAGATAAAATACACAACTTGCTCACAACACCATTACTCCACTACATCTTTACATAACAAATAGTTCCTTGCATCCGCACTTAAGGATCTTCAAAATGACCTTTATACTGTTGGCACCTCTCTCTGGCTGGCTCTCTTATCTATACTGCGTGTTGGCCAAGTCTGCTGTAACTTTGCAAAGTGCACCCGCAGCTATGTTGCTCTTCATTAGGTTGAACGCCTTCAGCCTGATTGATCATTCAGCCTTGTGGAGAAAATAATCTCCAGCTCAGAGGCCTTTTTTCAGCACTTCTGTCAGCTGTTATTTGCGGTAGAGTTCGCTGCTATGTGTATCCACTCCTCCCAAAGGTTTTACTGTTGACTGGGATGCACGGCATCTTAACTTAGCTTCAGCACCTTCTGCTGTGAGCACCTTTTGCACGTGTTTGGAAGTATTTTTTGCATCTGTGTTGTTGCTTTTTGTTCGCACTGTTTGCAGACTGTAATTGCATTTGTGTCGTGGCTGACTTTGCTTGTTTGGCATAGTGCAGTAGAGTATATTCTTTTTATGTTTGCTTGTTTGTAAAATGGTAGAAATATGGACTGTTGTATGGTGTAAGAGAACAAATTGGTTTTGCAGCATATTTCCTTGCTGGTTGCTGCTTTTGTTTGGTTTTTTTAGGGGGGGGGTGTTTGATAGCTCACCGTAAAAATGTGTGCTGATATTGTTTATTGAAATTTAAAAATTACTGTGGTGCTGCACGAAGCCTATCCATAAACCAGTTAATTACCTGTAATATATTATTATAAAAATATTATCCATGGCACTATCTCTCTCTCTCCCACACACACAGATGTTAGTCATTTTATGCAACTGTTATTTAGCTACGCAATTATAGAACAATTATAACTCAAAGCACTCGGTTTATATGGGACACAGTGCTTTATATTTCTTCACATTCATTTAAATTGCTCTTGTGCTGCTTCAACTCATATGCAGGGCTCATGTATTTATTCAAATCATTCTGCAGCTTCCCAGTATTGGTCCTCATTTATTCAATCTCAAACATTCAATTACTGGTCCAAGATTTAGTGCCAATATACTATTTTTTCAAGTTCTTCCAAAAGATTTTTTTTCCACGTGATCTGAAGCAGAGCTATGGTGACGACATGGCTACATTGGCCGTGTTGTGAGCTGCAGGTTTATGTCTGAACACGGTCGGGGGCCTGGGGGGAATAGACAGGCCCGGCCACACACAGTGGACCGGATCAAGTGTGCACTTCAGTTGAATTCACACAAACTCAGGCAGTGCGGCACCATGCCACAGGACTAGCTTGACTGTAATTTTTAATGTAACCGCTTTTCTCTGGGTTACTGCTTTTCTCACGCCGATGCAGCGGCTCCCTCTACATTCACTCCACATGCTGCTTAACTTCCGCTGGAGTCCGTCTCGGGTTCCCCTCACTGAGTTTAAAACAGCAACGGACAAATGATGAAATTAAAGATCAATCAAAATCATCCTTGTCCTTTTTTCTGACAGTCCTTTCACTGTGTCCACTTGATTAAGAGCATTAGCAGAAGAGTTATCCTGCTGGGAGCAGCTTTCTGACCATTTTTTTCATCTTAGTTAAAGTTGGTTTGTTACTGAGTTATTAAGGTCTTTTGCACATTACTTTTGTTGTGGAATTTTCACACTTTTGAATGAAGTTTGCCAGTCAGAGTCACATCTGACACAGTAGAAATAACCCGGCCTTACAAAACAGAAGGTATATTTCCCAGAAAATAACTACCAGGACTCCAAGAACTCACATATTTAGCATAAAAATAATGCATCTGACCCAAACCTTCCATGTCATACATGTCGTGTCTAATGCCAACTTTTGCCTTCCCTTCCCTTCATCATGTAGATTTTCCAAGTATAGAGGGGCTAATGCCATGATGACATTGTGGGAGTAGTTTCTGCTTAAAATGTAGCATCCTATTCTTTTCTGAACGTCGTTATGGGGTTCGGTTTAGTTTACAATGGGCTATATTCAGTCTCTGTCATGCATTATATGCATTATAAACAACTTTACAAAGACAGTTAAATCCGTTCTTAGAGCTCCTGTTTAATATCGGCTCCAGTTACATTAGACATCATTTTTTAATCACATAAGGACACTAGACCCAAAAAATAGCCGTTTTTGATTACATTGGTTGTAAGATCCTTTGCGACAGTTTGGGCAATGGCGAGGCTTCTGGTGTGACAGACACACATTTAATAATAAAATAATAGATTTGACAGGGATCAGTGCACTGGATCACTCAGCGTTTTGTTAAAAAAAAGAGTTATAGCTAAGAGTTAGACTTAATTCGAATTTTAAGATGCACATTCACAAGTGGCAGTTTCCAATCTTCAGTATACAGATACAGACGTCTCACCCGTGCAATAAATTGGTCTTGTTTATACATCCCATGGTCTTCTTGTTAATTCTCCTTTGGAACCTGAAAATAAGGGGGTTTACTCTGTATTCCTGCGATACACCAATGTTTAAGCAGCAAGGTCATTCCATTTTGCTCCCCACAACGTCGTTCATTATTATCGTTACCATGTCGCCCAAACCACATACAAAGATGCCGCACTGCATCTCTTATTTATTGTACAGCACCAATGCACTTTTAATTTCATGTGAATTTTCTACCCAAAGCTTCAGGCGGTGGGTATTCTAATCATTTTAAGTTGTTCTAAGTTAATTGGGCTTAAAAACTGTTATAGTTTCATCCCACCAAAACCTTCATATAGCTTGTGAGTATAACAGTGGAATGAGGACAAATTACTATTTCCATGTTCCAGCCCAAAATGGGTTTAACCCGTGTTACAGTTTATCAATGAGGGCACAGACACATCCCAAATAAATATTTTGCAACTATAAATAATTCTGTTTTCTTTTGCCTGTGAGGAGCAGGTGCTACCTGCTTTGCAAGCTCTCTGTCACACATTCCAAATATATGTGTGTCACGTCAGATTGCATCTCCAGATTAGTGTGCAAAGTCAACAATGAGAGAGCGGGCAGCTTATTCTGCAGTGAAATGATGGAATATTTATTACCCGCAGGGTGTTCTGTGTTGTTTATTTTGCTTCTTTTCCCATAATTTGCCCATTATAGTTGTTCATCATTACGAATAGTAACTTAAATGGCAAGAAAGTCACCCCTGTATTGCTATATTAACATGAAAATCATATTTTCTGTGCTGTTCCAGAATTAATTCGGGAAGGTAATGCATTATTAAAGAAAGCAGAATGGGGTTACATGGAGGTCTTTGTCAGATATTCTGTTCACCAGTAGGACTCTGGTTTCGTGCCTGATGTTTTAGCTTTCCAGATCAGCATCATTCATGACATTTTTGATGTGCCTGAGGAGGCCAATTTGGGCCTGTTCACCCTCTTTGGTTGGTGATACTAATAAGGCAGTTCACTGAGATTAACGTCATTATTCACTAATATTGTGGTGCAAAATGTGGTCCGATTACTGTATCCTACCCCCAGCTAAACGTGGTTAAATTCTCACAGGAGGGAACAAAAGATCCAATCTACTGGTTCAAGTTCAAATGTTGGAAATGGTGACAATTTGTTAGTGGAAATTCTGGACTCAACACAAAATTCAAGACATATCGACTGTTAGAGTCCGAATGATAATTTCTTGGCTGATAGTGGCTCATCACGGATATATTGTTATCGGCAATGAGCAAGAGATCAAGGCTGACCACCTGCCCAAAGAGAAGCAGATGGAAGATAGAACCTTAACTGAATCTTCACCGCCAGCTGTTGGCACTTCAAGAGGTGACTTCGCATCGAACTGCCGTTGACGTTTTTTCCTCCTCGGTCCTCGGCCTGGAGCCATTCATTACTCGACCACATCACGGTGCCCAGAGATCACAAGTGCAAATGTGCAGCTCGGTGTTAAAGGACGACGAGCAGTGGGGCCATTGGTGCTTTATCGCATATGGTTGTATGTTGGTGTAGTTGTGTGTGGTTGCAGCCTACTGATTAGGGGGTGAGTCTGGCTCAGGATGTCAGGGCGTATCTTTGGGGTAAAGTGACTGCAAACCTGTAGGAGGGTGTTCAGTTGTAGTACAATGGCAAGTTGACTGTCTGGAATTACTATCACAAATGTCAACAACATGTATAGAGATATATTTGTAATTAGGTCACTTAGATCGTCATTCAACTCGTCACACATCTTAAGTGACAATTGAAAATATCTGCAAAGGCCAGATTTAAGCTTATTATATCGTCATTTTGACTCGTCAGAATTGATGTGCATCCAGCCCACTGGATGCTGGTTCAAATGAACTAGAGGAAGAGAAGAGAAGCTGTGGTATCCCAAATTTCGTTGAACTTGATGGCAAAATAGTCGTCTTGTAGTACAACATTAATTGCTGCAGGGCTAAAGAGCAGGTCAAAAACACCTTGTGGTGCTTTAGGCTGCTCTGACATGTTGTCTACATTCAGCCTGATAGCAACCAGCTGCCACCTTAGGCAAAGCTCCTCCTCCATGACTTCTGACACAAATACAGATATCCGCAACTCTATTCTAAAATATCTATAGTTCAGTTTTGACTAGTTGGGATGGAAGTTAATTATATCTCCAATAAGAGATCAACATTCATGTGAAGATACCTCTAACTTGACCTTGGATATCAGCCACTAAATTATGACTATCCACGATTCCAGTTAGAGACATCTGCGAGTTAATTCTGACTGGTCACCATTCCAGTTCATAGTTTTAACTAGTTAAAACATGATTCAAGATATCTCATATGGACAACGTAGTGAAAATTTCACAATGTGGATAACTGCAACTGACTTACAGATGTCTGTAATGACAAACACCATACACAGGAACGGCAAGAGTGATGTTGTGTATATCTGTGTGATATCTGTGGATATAGAAAAAAAAACAGCAATCCATCAAATTTTAAAACTACCGGATATTCCAGTGAGAGTTTTTTTCTCGCCAGGCATCGCAACACTTTACAAGTTCAGAGACATTTGACTGCACAAACATGACCAGGGACCTTCTATTGTAATCATGAATCTCAAATCTTACACTGTGATACTAAAGCAGCTCCAAAACTGGGACAAATTTCAGTTGTTTTCTGTTTGAGAGATAAAAAAGGGAGTTTAAATCATCTCCTCGACGCCATGCTGCGAATGAGTCATCAGTCATATTCCACGTCTACGTTGTTAATGATACAATATCTGTGTATTGTGCCTTGTGAAACTTTATAATTTAGTCTCTCACTGCACCAATATTAATGCTGCGAAAATGTTTGGTTGTTTGTAAAACGCTGTTGTTGTGAAATGTCAGCAGTACAAACATGCTGCCATCGCTCCTGTTCGGTCCTCAGAGATGTGTTGTGGGAAAACGCAGCACAGCCCTCTTGTTTTTATTTCAGCTTTGATTTCAGTTGACTCAAGGTTCTTCATGTGCAAAATTTCTTGGCCTATAGGGCATGTGGGAGATGAAAGGGAATATAGCTTTGTGATGCATCTGAAGTGGATCGTAAAATGTACTGGAGAGAAGTTGCCTTTGGGTGAGAAAGGTTCATTCGCCACAGAGCCCATATCATGCGTTTCATCCAGCTAATCACACATCTTTTGTGTAAAAAAATCAATAGGAATTCAAGTGATGCCGTTCCCAGCATCACTTAAAACAGCATCACTCATTTACAGATAACACATCTGATCGCACCAAAAAGCAAGTCAAGCTTTAAAACGACAGCATCTGTCAACTTCTCTGCCTGTGACCTTTGTGGTTCTGCACTAACTGGGGCTCAGAGAGGAGTCAGCATGGCAGCAAATAACAGCAGGTGTGTAAGAAAACAGGACTGAGATGAAGCCGCTCCAAAAATAGCTCCCATTGTCAAGCTAATTATAATGGGAGTGCTGCAACCTTCAAACAAAACATATTTATCAACTAGCAGTCTTCATTATGACAGACAATGATGTCTGTACTGAAAAACATGTCTCACACATACAAAAACTATATATTTACCATGACATTTAATTTCAGTGGATGTTTTTTCATCGATAACAATTTTTAAAAAAACGTAGATATCTGGGAAATGTCGATTTTACAAGATTGTTATTGGAAATGTGTTTTGTATGCCTGGAGAGTGCTGGTCCATAGTTTAAAGAGCTCTCCTTGGTGCTGAAATTATGTCTTCAACTTCCTGGCACTGCCGTATTTGTTATGACCATGGTAATTAGAATGGAAAATTGCAATTATAAATGTTTAAATGGTTAAAGCTCTGTAATTTTCTTTGTGAAAGTTGAGTTGAAATTAAAACAAAATAGAAGAAAGTCATTAGTCTGAACATAAGATTGGATCACATATGGTCAAAAAATGGTCACCCGGATGGTAAACAGTCATCTGGAATTTGCTGCTGCAAATATTTGAATATCTGAAAGCGCAGATCACCTGACAGGAGCATCACATGAGAGCTGTCTTCTCTCCTACTCTGCTCTTCAGAGCACAAGTAAGTACATTTGTGGTCTTCACATGTGAAACTCAGTTTGAAAACTGAGGTTTTCAAATCAAGCTATTGTGATCAAAGAACAGTTTTTAAAAGATCTAGAATGTATAAATACTGTGTGCGTTGCCCCCTTCCGGAATGAGGTGTGTGTCACTCAGCGATGGCTGCGCTTTTAAATGCGGTAAGGATTTGAACGTCACTGTTTTGACCCTTTCAGGTTGCCATCACTTGTCCGTTTGGCTGCAGAGTAGCAGACTGAGTCAGAACGAGGATGGAAACTAGTGAAAATGAATTAACTGTTGAATAGGTTGTTTGTTAACTGTCCTTTTGAGCAGGTAAATCTTGATTTCTTTTCATGTGTTCAGATCAGGCTTATGAAGTGCTAGTTATTCATATAAAAGTTGTTGTCTACTCATCCTTGTACATCACTAGCATCACTGACGATTTGTTCCAGATGGCAGCAGTGACGGTTCCAGACCAATTGTACCTGAGGGGCCCAGGCCAAGGCCAAGTGTTTTGTCCACACAGGACAAAACAGATAAAACAGTATTCACCGTTTTTAGCTTCATATTAAGTGCAGTAAATAATGCACAAAAACAAAGACAACAAAATACCTTGAATGTTATTTGTTTCAGTATTCCAAATACAGCGATTTCTTTCAGTGTGCTCACAGTTACAGTCTCGTTAGGTGCACCAAGGAACTTCAGTCTCAATGAGATGAGGTGAGAAATAGATATATTTGTGGATTTCCATTATGCATATTAAAAACAAGAAATATTTCTGCGTGCATCATTAATACATTTGTGAACCTTATTAACTTATACGTGGATTCTTTATATGTTTATAGAATGAGAAATGTGTGCGTTGAAAGATATTTTTGTGGAGAGAGTGATTTACACACAAGTCCCAAAATGCGTCCTTTTGTGTGTACTGTATTTGTGAATTTTAAGGCTAATCCCATCGAGGTGAATAGGGGAGTGCGTCATGCTCTGATACTGTCGTAAATTTCAGCAACATTAAGCCCAGCCCAGCCCAGCCCAGCTACAAGAATAGGGAAGCAGTATGTAAACATGTCACATAAATAAGACAAATAAGTGTAAAATAAACCAAAGTGGCTTCACGGTGTCTTTGCTTTGTAGAGATGACAAATTGGTCCATTCAGCCCATTGAAATGAACAAGTGAGTGGCTCTAAAGTTACTCATGTAAATAATGTCATGATCCAATGGTCTACCTCTGTTGACCATGCATGGTTGTTCACACCTGGGCTGAAGCAACTCTGCACCACCCACGTTATCACGTCAGACTGGCCCCGTTTTCCATTTTGACAATCTTGCATTGTTTGTCAATGTGCAATTCGGGAAGTGTAAAATTGAAGGTTTCCATCAATAGTTCAATCACGCCAGTACGATTAAATCTCGCAGGGGTAAAGGCAGAGCTAAGATTCTGAGGGACCACATAACATTGTATTCATAGTTCTAACTTTAAATGTGTTGTTTGTTTCAATGATTTCAGCAGCTTGTGGACATCGTGTCGATTTGTTTTTAGAAGCAGGTGTTTTAAAATTTGAAAACATATCACATATCGGACATATCAGTAAAACACAAGTAGGACATACTATTTCCCTTAAATAATACATTCTCTGGTCCAGAAATTAAATAAAATGATATTACTCAACAGTAAGATATACCTTAACAAGATTTTTATCTAAATATAGGCATCTTTGCATGAAAATTAAGAACCACGCTGTCATTATTAATTGTGTAAAATATTGTGGCCTCCCCATTCTGCTGTAGATTCTGTTTCCTCAGCAAGACAAATGTGTTTGGACTTTGATGGATAAAATAGTGGGTCGTTTCACTTAAAGTCAAATACATTAGAAGATAAATGCTTAATTGCTCTCGTAAATTAGATAGTCCCCATTGCAAATCCTGTGAAAACCGCCTTGTCATTGTGTCTTTACCAGTGGCAGGTTTTTATTTTTTTTTGTAATTGTTCATTTATTCAGTGTCACTCCAGGGACCAACAACGGGACCCTGGGACAGATCTTAATTAGGTATGTCATGTGACCTCAAATATCTGATATGGTTAGGGAAATATTTAGCAATGTCAGGACTCGTTGTCATCATTAGAATTCAAAGGCAAATGTGATGTGTTTCACCAACCATGCAATGAGGAGAGTTTCACATTGTTTTTGCGGTAGCCTCGATTGTAACTGTTGAAAACGGCTGTGATTAGCAAACACGTTGCATTGTCATGCTCTGATGCTCTTTTACTCACCGTCTGCCATCACACAAAGACACTTTATGGAAAGATAATCTCAATACTTCACAGCCACGCTGGCACTCAGGCAAGGATGGAAGCGTGGAAGGATCTCGTCCATAAACACGGAAACATCTCACTGTGAGGATCTGGAAAAATGTCATCCTTCAATCACGGCATAAGACAACAAACCAAGAAACAAAATTAAAGGAAAGAGACAGTTATAGGCAGCCTCCCTATAAGGGCAGGTATGTTTTTGAACGGCCGTCAGTGAAGAGGCGTCATCCTCTGTTTCACCCTTCGGATCGTTCGCCGCCTCTTCAAAACTCCTACAGTTGCTGTTGTTCACACCCACCTCCACTCCCACTCCCTTCTTTCCCCCTCCCTTCTCGTTCGTGGCCACGTGGAGCTCAACACGCGTTTTTAGGATGCTTGTCTGGCGAGCACAAAATCCAATTCCTGGTGACTAATCTGCATGTTTTTGATTTCTTTCAACCCCCTCTCACCGAACACTTCTCACCATCCGCTGGACAGAAAAGGAAGCGGCACAAGCAGACGGCACAGCTGCAAATGTTTAACCTTGCTTTGATGTCTGATTGTTATGCTTAGAGTTTTATTATCTGTATGTTTACTCTTGAATAAATGCCTGCTCTCTGCTCTCTCGCTCGATTTCATTTGCAGGACTTCTCATTTTGCCTGTGGGGAAATAAATGTATCCTTTATTAATAGACACGCAGAAGAAACACTTTAGCAACTAATTATTACGTAGTGACTCTTGCTCGATGCAGTAGAAAATAAAAGCAGTCGTTTATATTTGGGAGACGAGCAGTGATCATTGCACCTCTGTTGTATTGGCTCTACAGGAGCTT
>KV751316.1:13322836-13346283 GCA_001698575.1 Mola mola
CAACATTTAAACAGTGAGAGGAATCCAATTGTTTAGAACCACGTCAGCTGGGGGCCTCAGTTTTGCTCCTGATTTATTACCAAAGTGCTGCCACATTTGCCAACAGGAAAACACTTTTAGCAGAGTCACTGGGACATACACTGATGGATGAGAATACAAATTACACCGTGTCCTGCCTACATTTTCTCTCCATCCTTCTCAAATTGGGACTAGGAGCAGAAAACCATCTCCATTCAATGTCTTTACATGGACCAGGCACCAGTGTCAACCTTTGGGTCCTGCGAGGTTTGGGGTGGGGGGTGGGGGCACGTTCTGTTGTATTATTGCCCATTATTGGTCAGTTGGACTGCGATCTGAGGAGGACAGGTCAAAGCCTTGGACTCTCTGTCACGTTCCTCAAGCCAATAGACTCTAACGTTTTAAAAACGATGATGTGAGTAAGCTGCGTGTGCAGTTTCACAGCAGAAGTAAGACGGACCACTACAGCTTGTCAAGCTATGCAAAGGCACTAACCACCAAAGATAATAGACAGCTAATCCATCAGTGCAATATTAATTCTGTGAACCGTACACGCAACAACCGGACATGGTGGTGCTCGTAAAGCGTCTAATTCAATGTTTTTCACTTACTCATCAGTATGACAGCGGGCGAACGCTACTTCCGTTACCAATGTGCACGTTCAGCTCTTTGATGATGACGTCGGTGAAAGGGTCTATATCGAATGGTGTGGTTATGGGTGTGTTTGTTTCCCTCCTCCCCCGCTGGTCAATGCTTCCAAACTCTGTGAGCGAGTAGCAGCGATTACATGGAAAATCAGCGCTTGAGTTGAATGTTCAGAAGGTGAGAAGATGAAAACAGGAGAACTCTGATAGTTTCCTCAATGAAGCCATTTCATGGAGATTATCTACCAATAAAACAATATATTTTATGACATGTTAGCCCCAAATGCAAACTAAATTAGCTTTAATTCAATTGGATTTAGTGCAAAATGTCATCTGTGGCTCAGATCAGCGTTGATTACATTTATTTAAACTGATAACAGTGAAAAGTGAAGAATGATAGCGGCTGTTTGTAGGTGATTTTGTGGTACTGATATACAATTCTGACCCTCCGCTGACGCAGCTCTTCTCTCCTAAAGGACTCTGGCGTCCCCCCGTGTATGCTGGGCGTGGCCTCTAGATTTCCTTCTCCCACTCTTTAACCTATAGATGATCATTATGATGCTTTGCATCATTTATTGTTGTAAGATTTCCTGATTATTGTGGATTTAATAAAGCTGTACTGTATCTGTCGCCATCACTATGGTCCAGCTAGATTGTTTCTCTGAAAGGAAATGCACTTCTCTTGTGGTTTGGTGGGACTCTTCTTCTTCCACGTGTTTGCTCCTTACAGCTGTCAGATGTTATATAATTCATCTCCTTATGTAACTCTGTGTCATGATGGCAATATCTGCAGCTGCATCCATCCTGGCAACAGCCAACACAAGCCATAAACCACCAGAATTCCTCCAGACCAAATTTTCAACACGCTTCTTAGTTGTTGTTAGTAATTGTTTCTGTCCAAAATTACAAAATCAAAACGGCATAAAATGATCCCACACGATAAGAAGGATTCTGAAGGTCTCAGGTCAAGTTTATTTTCACACTCAGAATCATGTAGGGGTGCTTTAAAGCGTTGTTTAAATCCACAGGCTGTGTAAAGAAACGAGTGAAAAGATCAGGATTTTACATTTCACATAATTATGTTTTGAGTACATATAGGTGTGCCTGGTTTTTTTTAACACTTTAAATTGATGTAATACTGATGCTGTTTGCTACAGCATGTTCACTTTGACCTCAGATTCATTTTATATCTGCTGATAAATGAGTTGATTTGATCCTCAAGGACATTTTAAGTCTTTGACCTCCAAATTCAAATAACTTGCTTCAGAAAATTGTGGGCGGTGAGGAAAACTGCATAATTCTGTTTTTATTGCCATGTACTGTCGTCTACAATGACCTTTTCATCAACATGTACAGTCGGAAAAAAAATTAGACCCGGTGGAAAATGTTTCTGTAGTTTCGATCACTGTGACAACAGCATTGTCAAACATTGGCCACTGAAATTACTTTGTTTAATAGTTTGTCCTAAAAAAAAAAGTGTCAAATAATACAACAACAAGTTAGTCATTAACATATTTGGATTTTGGACTGTTGGATAATAAAAACTGATGAAATGTTGGCTAGTGAGCCTGAACATTGGATGGGCATTTTTCACGTTAAAGACATTATAGCCCCAAAACAATAAATCCATAGAAAAATCCATGCAATGGATAAATCAACTCTAATATCAATTGCTTTTGGGCTTTTGTGTAGATGAAGTCTTGTGTTTTCATTAATAGCAGCTTGTTTAACAATCTTATTAATAAACTAATGAAAATAACACTAGCACGACTGTCAATATGACTGAAAGGCAAAAACTTATGAGTAAAGATAATATTTTAGTATACAACAAGAAAAGCCATTACTGCTAACAGGAAAGCAGGCTACACTATAATTGTGGATTATTAATTATAAATAGTCCAAAATTTAAAGGCATATGTATTTACATACAGTATATACATATATACTGACTTCTTCACAATGTTCTTGAGTCGTTATCCACAAATTGTTTCTGTGTTGCGCAAATAAAAGTAGCTTAACTTTGTTATACTTTCTAACTCGGAAAAATTACCTAACTTTCTGTAATATTTGATACAGAACATATTAGAAGTATATTTTGCTGTTTCAATCACCAGTACAATCAGCTCTCTCTCCTTCATTCAGCACAAGAATCAATCTTTTAATAACTGGTAGCCACTGCGGCTTTAATTTAATCGTGTCGGTTGTTGATGTGTAATATCAAACACAAGTTATTAAACTGTCTGTATGGACTATCAACTTTGAGCTGGCCCTGCCAACTCCTCACTATGCGAAGCGGAAACACTCCTATGGAAATGTGACATTTGCCTTGTTTCCTGCCATCTAATGAGCCAGTTAACATTCAGTTGTTCACCCTAATTGGCTCTTACGCTAACCGGATCGAGGCACAGGACTCCAAATAATTACTCTCTTTATGTGCCAACGTCTAATGAATTTAATGGCATATTTACCAGGCGGCTGACTCTGGGAGGAAGCGGTGGAATAAAAAGATGTCTGCTTTAAACATAGTTAACAACACATATTATGTTAGAATGTGTATAAAGACTTCTGGCATTTTGAATACAACAGCATCCAATAGACAGGCTTTCCTTCACACCAGCGAAAGTTATAATCTTTGACAGCCCTCGGCGGAAATAATGAGGCACAGTCAGTGGAATGTGCACTCAAGGTCTCCTGATATAGAAATGATTTATGAAAAGAAATTAAATGAAACAAACTATAGAACAACTTTACAAGGATAGAATAATAAAAACAAAGCATACAGTCATCTCTTATTTATAATAATGGAGAAAAGTTGTTTTTTGAAACGTAATAAACATTGTTTTGTTTTTGTTTTTTATTGCAAGTCCTTCCATTTTAATTTCCCTAAACTTAAGAAGAAAGACACAAATTCAGTAATATATCTACTGCATTGTATATTTTCATGTTCTTTTCTTACATTTCTCCTAAAATATAGAACTTGTGCTGAGTAAATAGATTCAGATTTGGCCTCCTTTAAAAATAGTAAAGAAGTTTTCATTCTAATTGATAGTTTTAACAAATAATTCCTGATAAATTCACAGTACCACTTGGTGACCATGACCATTATTCAACATCACAGGCCAAACTCCAAAAAGTGACTCTTGCTTGTCAATGGATAACTTTATCAAGCTAACTAGAATAGGATTTCATAAACACGGGCTGATTGTTAAAAACCCAATGAAGACTTTCATGTCCACTCAGATTGATAAGGGAAATTCATAATTATGGTCTCAGCAAATAGGATTTAGTACGTCAAGCTGCTGCTAATTACAATCTTTTATTCAATTTATCTACGGAGAGCTGCTCTTCACCTAGACAGAAATGATAATCACGTAGGCGTTTGGCTGCAACGCCCGCCTCATTTCACACAACACTGACTGAAAATGTTGCTCTTCTCTTGATTTCCATTTAAAAGTTTGCTTTAGCTAACAACACAGCTATTAGCATTTGAATCCCACACTCAAAGAGGATACTTCCACATCTATCCAACTACTAAGCCTCAGGTTAAAAGCCAACATTTGACATACCGTACAGTATTGCAAAAGCAGCCTACTTGTGAGTCCGGAATCAATAACACGAGAGGCTTCGTTTTCACTCATTGTATTTATGATTTACAGAATGTTAACATAAATGTAGAAATCTTACCTGCAGCGCCCTCCTTTTTTTTTTTTTTAACTTGGCCACATTTAATGATTGAGGTCGAATACAATTTCTGTTCTTTGTTTTTTAATCTCTGCCACCTCCCAGGGGGCATGTTTGTCTCTTTACCATTCACCTATGTCCATCTGCTGCTTTTTGCCAAGAAAAACAGTTGCAGATGAAGCCAAAAATAACGCTTTCGTAGCACCGAGGGGCGAAGCAGTAAACAGTAAGGTTGGGCTCCCCCCAGTTAAACTGTGAGCTGAAACTTGTTATAAACCTGCACACAGCCGTGGGTGGGCAACACAATCGGATGATAATTGTGTTTCGGCCCAACACGATAAATGACTCTCACATAGTCAGGGCATTTTATCTTCCCCATCATTATGTAGTTAATTTAAAAATATTGTGCCAACTTCTTGTGTCTCTCCTGCAGCCTGACCCGTGATCGGAGCCCTCTCACGAGTGTATACATCAGTAATTATGCTGTGCTCCAAATTTTAATGTAATGCAAAGTTCCTTCATTTGGAGAAAAAGTCAATTTTTAAGTATATTTTCGCCTAAAACAACTTCACTCTGGCTTTTGAAAAATAGTTAATGCTGTTAAACGGATGCAGGACATTTATTTTACAGAGCTACATAGGAGGACATCCATTTTGAGGTTTGTTTTCTGTTTCATTTGCTCTCTTGCCAAACTTGCTGAATTACAAAATGATTAATATGAAATTTAGGCAATTAACACACTGAGGGAATAACAGAGTCACCTGTGAGAACAAGCGTCCGTTCTGATGAGCAGAAGATGAAATAAAAAATTCTTTTCCTTTAAGTTGGAACCAAAAATGTCCAGTTTAAAGAAAATTAGAACATACAGAAAGTCCACAAATGTATGACTGCATAATAGAAGGCAATGTTCAGATTCTCTTTAATCAAACTTTATCTGCATTATTTCAGGCCCTTTATTTGATCTAACTAACTGACTCCAAGTACGAAATATGCCCTTTTTTTTCCTCCTTTTTCATCAAAGACCACTTGAATGAATTCTCAAAAGTTCAAAACTAGTGAGAACTCATATACTGGCTTTGATGTGTATAACTAAAAATAAAAAGCTTTAAAGTCAAATCTGAAATTCCCTCTAGTACATATAATTAAAATATCACTTGGGTAAAAGTTGCTTACTTTCCATCCCCTGGCCTCCCTAAAAAGATGAAGCAGATATCAGGTAAATTTCACAAATATCTGGACTTGGGCATCTCAGCATGGCCCTGCATGCTCGACGTTGCTGAGGTGGTGGAATTTTGGATGAGCGCCTTAAGCATATCAGAGCATCCCATAAAGGCTCAGCAGAATGTTCAACACCGAGATGATGCTTATTTTTGCCTGCGAGACTGCAGCCGACACGGACAACGGGCAGCCGATTATTATCTGCTCCGAGGTCTCCTCACACTAATGGCTCCGTCAGGACAGCTTTCCCCTCTGAACGTTGTCATCATTTAAAGGTTAATGCTCAGTTTGGCTCTCAGACAAAACAAGCAAAGAATCCTGTGGTGAAAATGATGATGGAAGCACCGCACTAAGATGCAACAACTGAATGTACTTGTTACCAAACATACAAAAGGGGTTGTCTTCTGAAAAAAAAAGGAGAAATAACATAAATCAATGTTTAGCAAGTTTTGGTGGCACTATTTAATAGTCAAGGCGTCACAAGTTAGTCAAATTCATCCAAAGGGGAACATGAAATTGTGAACCAAATCTCACTGGAATTCAATTTTTACCCATTTAAAAGGTCAGAGGTTCAGCAAAATCAACGCATCATCCGCTGGCCACGGGGGAATTCAGTAACGTTCAGTCTGGGCCAAGTGGTTGGCCGAGTCACAAAAAGAGAAAAAAGAGAAAAAGAGAAAAATAAATACCAGTTGTGTCTAAGCAGCAATATCAAGGTAGATAATTGGGGTAGATTGAAGATCTATTGTGAACAATATAGTAGATTTGGCACAGAGACCTCACCAAGGGTCTGACAATTAGAAGCTTCCACTGCCAGTGGTGAGAAAATCAGCTTAATGACTTCATCAGATGGGGCTTCTGATCAGAGGGTTTGATTGGAGATAGTCAGGGTCCATGGTTGAGAGGGTGAAGGGGTGGCGGTGGGTTGCAAACTCTGTGTGCTGCCAAACTGACATATGAGTGATAACAGAGAGAGAGGTGTTAAGAGCTGACAGCTTATATGTGATTGGCCAATGGAGAGCATGGGGGGCTGTGATTGGATAAGGGGGGCAGCAGGAACCTGCTTGTGATTTAGAGTGCATTCGAATGGAGAAACTTTCCCTAAACTTCATATCACTGCACTCATTACTGTAATAGTTGTAATAAATGAATTACCAATTTAGATAAGTAATGATGTTAGTCATGGGCTTACAATACAAATAAAGGTCTTTTCATTACGGTGGTCTCTGAGCTCATCAACTCTCAAATTAATACTATTGTCCTTTTGGTCCATGAGATCTCAGCACACACAGGTACAGACTCTGGCACATGCTGTAGAAATGTAGTACAAGTAAAGGTCGTGATGGATGGCCTGGAGATATATTGAGGAAGAATTAAAAATCTGAAATCTGATTTTGGGTGAACATGTAGCTTTATGAAATTCCCATTGGACATACTATATGATTGTCTTGCCAAAGAGGTAACGGAGAATGGCAGGAGAATGGGGGTTTTCAGCAGCAGACAGGTTGGAATTCATCACTGGCATTTAGCAACAACAACTCTGTCAACTCTCTCCAGATATATTACAGACATTTGGTGCGACAGAGCGGTAACAGTCTCACTTATTGCCCCTGAAAGATGGACTGATAGCAAAAATTGGCTTTCAGCAATTGAGGCTGAAGCAGCCAGCTTCCTACCTCACCTAATTACTCAGAGGACCTGTCTCGGACTCCGTGTCAGCACTGACCTCCAATGATCCAATTTGACCCCTGGCCCACACAAGGAGGTCTCTGATGTGACTGCCAGTCGAGAGGAGGTCAATGAGTCCTACCTTAATAGTCATCAGTTCAGACTGTCTCCAAGGGACCTTGAATAATCATCATCATTTATCTTACCGACGGGTTACACCACAGCACAGAGGACCCTAATAGCTTCTTCTGCCACAAAGCTCTGGTATTGACACTTTAGACCCATGTACAAAGTTCACTCATTCCAGACACTTACACTTATACTTACTGTGGCATTTTTCCCCAGATCAACTAAAAATATGATTCCGGTTGATTATTGTAAAATATTGACTAATCTGTCGATGATAATTGTCCACTTGTCCTTAACTCAATGCTCTCCCACCCTGGGGTCTATTAAGTTTGGGTCAATGGTGCCTCAAGACTTGCTTATTTTCACAGCATGAACATTAAGGCAACATTTACATGAACTTCATTTTTATAGTATATATTAAAAACATCAAAGTGGAAGAAATGAGGAATGAAGTTGAAAATACCTCTTCAACGGCGCTTCACTACTATTCCGTGAAGTGCTGCAGAATGCCTGTTCTTATAGTGAGCACAATCAGGAAAAATGACTGTTCTAGCTAGAAAGTAAAAGATTTTTTTCACTTTAAATACAACTCGATAAAAGGGACAAAAGTAGGGCTGTGCAGTGAAAACTTGTTGGCGCACATTGTTTCATGTACACAGGGGGAGCTTGTTTTTTTCGCACACCAGAATTCTCCACCCCTAGAGACCTTTCTTTGGCCAAACAGTGTGATATAGATGACCTGTATGCTAACTCATTGTGTTCTGAATCACTGACACAAATTCTAGTACATGTATTGCGCTTTGTTCAAAAATATTTCTAAAATCTGAGTTTGACACATTTAAAATGAGAAGAAGCAGTTTGGTCAGATGTCAGCGTTCTGTGTTGCAGAGATATCTACAAAAGTTAGCATGCTAATCGATTAGCACTGCTCCGTCCGGTCACATCATATCATTTTGTGCCTCAAGAGGGCAAAACAGACCCTAAAAAGCAGTTAGATCTTATCCTGCTGACTGGAAGTGACGACAATAAAAGCCCACTGAGACGAACTTGTGATTTTGGGCTTAAATTACACTGAAGTAACACTTCTGCTTCTCCACACTCAGAGAAGTGCTTTAAGTTTCTCGATCGCTCCAAACATTTAATCTAAGATGAACAAAGGACAGATCAGAGAGAACAGAAGACATATCAAGAAATCAAATTTTCTCTCATTTTAAACCTTTTTTCCTTGTAAATCATGACGTTTGAATTCAGTTTTTGACAAATATATGAACGCTGTTTTGCAGTGGAAAAGGCTCCCAATTGTACAGTATGTGTATCATGTGGATAATGTGAGAGTGGGCATGTGGGCGCACCGTGAGGAAAACCTTGGTATGAAGACAAACTTAAATTAAAGTCAACCAATTACTGCAGTCTCAGAGTGAGGACACTGGCTTTGGGAACTGTGTATTGGCATTAATGTTAGATGTAATGTCATGTTGAATCACAGATTTAGCACACAGAAATGTACAGGCCTGAAGACAAGACAGACATAAAAATGGTCTTAAATGTGTGTTAAGTTATCTGGTTTCTGTTTTTAAAAAAATATTTATGATAATAATGATGATAATACTACATGAAAATCCACCAATCTCACAGTTTTAGAGAAAGGCTTAAATTTTTCGGTTCCCTTGTCAGTGTGGTTTTAATTCTCTGCTGTATTTGATGAGCATGAACAAGAGTATATTTGAATAAGTGTGTGCTCAGTTGTTGCTGTCAATGAACCTTTGCTGGTACAATACGTACCAAGGACATTTCAGTGAAAGCTGTTAATTCTGGCATTCAAATCATCTAACAATACTTAACATTGGTATAATGAAATTCCAAGGACTATAAATTGATCTTATCACTTGGAGCCATTTCAGACATTCTATCTTAAATTTAATGTGTTATCCAGGACAGGTTTTGAGTTTCGCAGTGGCCTCAGCATCATTTGCTGGCAAATTTAATTTCCTCTATCTCTGCTTTCTTGTCCACTTCAATCTCTGATAAAGCTAAATTGCATGTACTTCTTGATCCACCCAGTGTGACTTCAGCATCTGCTATTACATTGAGGCTTTAATGGTTCTTTTTCAGAGCAGCACTGCTATCTGTGTGCAGGCTGAGTCATCACAAATGAGAATGGACTGGCTTGGAGAACAATTTCCAATTTGGCTGAGGCAATATTAACACTTCAAATCTCACACAAAATATTATCCATTCACTAAATGAATTAAAAAGGAATGACTGGATCACAATAAAACTATAAATCATATTGGGTTAAAAATGGTTTGTCAAAAAATTTGCTTTGAAATTATATGGATTTCCCTCACCTGAGGACAGAGCGTGACCTACATGCAGTTCTCGAGTATAATGTTTGCATGTACCTCAGTGTGTTTGTGTAGGTTCTCAGTTATCCAGGTTGAGATAGACTTACTGTAAGTGCGTCAGTTGAAAGCACCTGGTCTTGTTTTTGGTTTTTAAAACCAAAACCAAAAAGAAGTCCACAGACATTCAACTGAAGCACTTAAGACATGCACTTAGACATAAAGCAGAGTTCAGAACAGCAGCAGAACCCTTTTCCTCTCAAGAAACAACTCTATCAATTATCCAATTGTACCCATCTCATCCAGGCTAACTGTGTCTGTTCTTTCTATGATATGCAAAGTATTGTACGCATCTAGAGCAAGTCAAGTTTAGAAAATCTATGACATTTACTTTTCAACATAGTCCCCTTTTACAGTCCAGGAGTCACAGGGCACATGTACCTCTTCCTGGTCGATGGCATCTTGGACCTCCGGCAAGTGTTACACAGCAGCAATAATTAGTCCAAATGGTCAGCTCCTCTACAAGTACAAGTACAAGTACATACCAGGGTGGTGACCAGTGAGCCTTTGGAGCATTGTCCTGGTGAAAGAGAGAGTATGCTGGATCTTCTGAAGTTTCTCTTGTGGGTGCCTCAAGAGATCCAGCATAGAAAGCTTTGTAATGCAACCCCAGCAGTAGTGGCTTCAGACTTTCAGCTTGCATGGAGACCCGTTTGCCTTTTATTGGAAGTTCGGAACTCTGTATGCCTCCACTGTTGTTTATAATTGGAAGTCTCAGTCATGGTTACAAATTGCTGGAAAAATCTCTGAGGATCTGCCTCAACAACGGCAATATTGTCTCTTGACATGTTGTGCAAAATCAGCATCCCAACATGCCCAAAGGGTTTCCTGGCTCAGTGAGCTGACGCTTGGTAATTTGGACTTTGTTTTGGGCAACTCCAGCACATTCCTGCGAGATGGCTCTGTGGCGGTGTCTTGCTCTGTCATTTGTCAATCTGTCTAGATTACTACATCGATCATATCAGTGGGCTCCTGCGTAGTGACTGTATAATCTATCTCCACCTATTGTAGGTTTCCGCTCAGTGCTGCAACTCTTTTATTGTACTGCACTTAAGTGTGTCCCAAAGGCTTCTAAGAATGTGATTAGTGAGGACAAGATCAGACACATTCTTGTAGTGACAACTTGGTACGTCTCAATAAACTGATGCACCACTGCTGTAGCCACTTCGTTCAACCACTGAGGCGTTAATATGACCTCCGGAAAATATTTGTTTGTTTCATTGGTTTTGGACAATCTCGATTGATTATCCTCTTTTCAGATCGAATCTTTTAAGTTTAAGTTTAAATTTCACTTTCTTACTTATGTATACTAAGAGTACAGTTAATTTTATATCTTATTCATGCAAGGAACACACTCCATAAAAACTTGTCTGATTCTCACTTTAGACAGGAAAAAAATACATATCAAACGGTTTAATTCCCCTAAGTATGTTTTAATAGCTGAAAGAACAGTCAGTCATCAATTGACTCTTATTTCCTAAATCTGGGAGCACAGGGAGAGGAATTTTGTTTGGCAGCACAACTGCTCCATAGTGTATGATTTTCTTCAGTCAGGGAACAAAAGCTTACCGTCAGTTGGGAGGCACAAAGCCTTGAGCTCCTATTTCTAAGCCAAGTGTATCAGCTCCCTGTGTTGATTTTACCCATCCTTCAACTCCCACTACTCTCACTCACCCACTGCAATATAGTTTATTACACCTAATGCAGTATATACGTAGGCCTTGGGTTCACTAGTTTCTTCTCCAGTACGTCCATGTCCCTCGTTTTTTCTTTAAACCAACTCTTTCAGTCACAAGCTCATCGTCGAGCCAGAGGTTTTTGGTCAAACTAATTGGACAGTAAAATGGAATTCATTCAAAAGCGAGGCTAAAGATTATGGAAATTTCATTAGCATATGGTTAGAGGTGACTGCATTTCAGTCCTGTTTGAACTTCAAATGTCATCTCATTACCAATTACTTTCTAAATTGCAATTTACCTCAGTTAATTACCTTAATTAATATTCAATGGAACACCAAAAAGACTCCTACTTGATTTGTTCCAGTTTTAATTCAACATATCACGGATGATAATTTCACCAAGGGGGGGAGCAGTGATTTTAGAAGTGTGGGGCTCTCGGGGCTGGATGTGAGCTTTAAATGATGGCTTTGAACACATAGTCACATGAAGTGGTCAACACTGGAGAATATTTTTTTGGCATATTTAGAAAGAAAAAGGGGGAAAAAGAAGATACTTTAAATGTGCGTGGCAGAATATATTTCAGTGGCGTCTGTAGAATAGCTGCTGGCAGAGCAGTTGAGAGTTCGGTGCAGCCTTTTAGCAGGTGATATCAGCTGTCAGCCGAAAGCTCTGGCACTCTGAGAACAGTTGTTCTCCCTGGAAATTAGCTTAAACGAGGAGCACTTCCATTTCGTGCTCCCCATCCGCTGCCTCTGTCAGCTCCCCAGACACCAGTGCATTTTCTCCTTTCACAAAGCCACCGCTCCAGGTCAAACCACCGACCTTCACCGTTATTTGCACTCTGCCTGCATAAACACCACAGCCATAATTTCGATCGAAAATGTCTTTTCACTGGCGAATGTTCCTGCAATCAGTGTTATCTGAAAGTAAAGCGTAGTGTACAGTTCGAACGGCACAATGTGCCAGGTAGTGGATGATATTGTTAGCTTTGGCTGTCCCTATGTTTTTGGTGTCCGTGCAATTTTGTTATGGTTTTCAGTGTAGCCCGTAATGTTCAAAAGATTGCTTTGGTTTTTTGTTTTTTTTTTCTGGCATCAGACAGCTGTTTAGCAGCAATGACTGTGGTTGGAATGGTTGGAACAGTAAAGACAAATCTTTCACTGTTCCCACACAGCATTTGTTTTGATTTGAATAGGATATTATTAATGTAGGAATTATATTGTATTTTTAAGACCCATAAATCTTGGGGATTCGGTGATACTATAACAATCAAGACGAGTATAGAGAATTATAGACAAGAACAACTGAGTGAACTTAACTTTTGGCCGCCGAAATCTAAACAGCTGTAGGCTGGGCCGAGGCACACTTTGACCAGTGTATCATCCAAACCGGTTGAGTACACAACATAACATCCTACAACTTTTTTGATGAATATGATAAAAATAAATTCACAAATGTCAAGAAAGGACATATTCTCGCACCTATTATTCCTCCTAAACAAAACCATACAATCCTGCACCGTCTGGATTCAAATTTCTCTCTTTTAGTTAACTAAGACAAGCTTCGCTGCACTGGTTGACTCATTGTAAAATGTTAGCATTCTTTATTCAACTGAGATATGAATACAATAATCATTAAAACCACCTTGGTCACTACTGGTTGAGTCAAAGTAAATACTTAATTAACTATATGACTTGATTACGAGAACACAGTTACGAGATAAGGTGTTTTTATTTGTCTTTGGTTTCCCTTGTAACGTATCCATTTTAAAAAATGTGAGTCCAGTTCGCATGCCAAGTGTGAACAATTAAAGCAACAGACTATATGACATATACAGATCTAATAATAACAACATTTCTTATATTGCGATGAACGAAATCAACTACTGTTGAAGTCAATGTCTCACCTGGAGGCACAAAGGGGAAAATCTTTCCCAGATGGGTCTAACTGTTCAGTCTGTTCAGTGCAGTTTCCACATTTGTCCTCAAGACAGGTTTTAAAAGGTTTCAATATCCTCTTTCCGTGTGATAATTTCATTTCACAATAAAATCCCCAGACAGTCTGTGTCAAAAGTCCATAACACCAAGTTTAACTCAAATCGGGTTCTGATTAATTATTGGAAAATTGGTAGAGCAGATTTTTCATGTTTAGGGGAACTTGTTAAATTTGCAAGCCGTAAAGGCCAACACTCCAATATAGAATCAATTTTCGATAGTTACAGGACTCATTTGTTTTTTAATTTTTTGGTTTGATGAAACTAGCATTCAGCTTTATACCAGGTTGTAAATTTGTGTCGTCCACCTCACCTTATGCTTCACTGTCACCATGGCTGATTATTGTGCTTTCTTCTTCAGTAAGCTTGCTTCCGGATTGGTTATCATTCCATGTGACAATCTGTGATCTGAGTGCGTGCTCGGCTGGCCTCTGTGTTCCCCCCACACCACGGGATTACTGACTGGGAATACTGAATATATTTACAATTTCAAATTGGAGCGGCTCCCATTCGGGGAGGTTAAAATAACGCTTAACACACCTCACTTCACACGATAATCTGGCACAATAGAAGCATCAGATAATCGGGCCTTTGCTGACTTTGGTCGAAAGAGGGGGAATCAGGTCCAACATTGGCCCAGCTAACACCTACACTTGTGCTATTTGAACTTGTATTTCAGCCTCCTGAAATGACCAAGGTAGTTTTCACCATGTTTTTGTCCTTGGCTCTGCATGATATTCACACCGCTTGCAATGGACAGAAGGTGGCAGCAGCACGGGGACGGCTGGACCGTCGCCTTCCATCACAAATGCAACAGCAGTGTCAGATATGCTGTTTTAACCATGTCAACATGTCCAGCATGTGATAGAACCAGAGGACAGCTGCGGTGGGATTCCTGAGAATGGCATCCTTTGGCTCAGAAACTGCTAGTAAATAGCGGAAATGACAGACGAGAGAGATACGCTCCAGCAGGCAAGATGAAATTGAATCCCGTCTCGCTTAATGCCCCTGAAATGATGCGTCTCTTGCACTTCTGTGCAGACCTGTTTATTCTCTCACCCTGTCTGCCTTTCATTTATTATGTAGAGGCATTAACATTTTCCAGGTTGTCAGGCAGACAAGTGAAACTTCAACAGACATCTTTGTGGCAGAAGTGTGAAGAGTGGTTGCTGCAGACTGCCACAGCAGGCTCAGTCTGTCTTAAATTGGTCCTTGCTGTAAACTGAATACAAATAGGGACTCGTGCTTCACAAGTGATGTGCACTCGTGCTGATTACTTTGATTAATGGTGGAAGTGTGTTGTTTCATTTTGTTCTCATTGTGTAGATAAACTTCAGCCAACCGGAAACAAACAAACAAATCAATACAAAAACGTTGAGCTTGAAGGTTAGCTTAGAATTTGAGAACAGATTAATCCAATTTGATTGGTTCATGGATTGCGGAAAAAATGTTGCTTGGCTACACCACAGCCTGAATTTAACCCTTATTAAAAAAATGTTGGACCTCTGGGTAAAATCTAATTAAAAACAGAATAGAGCCATTGCAAGCAAATTGTGTTTGCCAACGGCAGCTGATGGAGGGAAAAACCTTTATACAGTCATATGTGCATATCACAACAATACACAATAAGAAGAAGAGTGGATCCTGCAAAGCAAGGAAACTATTTTTCTGTTTTCTCATTTATAGTAACAAACTATTTGTTTCTGGAACAGACTATCATTATTAACCTGTAGTAAGGGACTTCCTTCTCCCCCTGTACGCAGTAAGATTAATTATTACAGAAACTGCTGGAATTCCTCCGAGGAACAATCCCTTTTACTGACTCCACTGCTTTGCTTTGTCCCTTTGCTTTTCGAGCACCAATTGCCATTGAAATCTGAGTTCATACCACATAACTTCAAGCCTGATATTCAGCTCCCCAACAAATTTCAGAGCTCGCAAAGGACGCTGATAGATTGGCGTTGGGTCAGCAGTTACCCATCGCTATACATAAAACAAGAGCCCGTTTACTCTACGATGAATACAACATAAACAAACAAAACATGGCATGCATGTTTCTTTCTAGAATGGATGTTTCATGCTGCTGACATGCACCACTTTTTTTTTTTTTTTTTTTTTTTTCATGTGTTTCCACAAATCCATGGTGCTTGTTTTTGTTGAGATGTCCACTTTGAAATTCACCCATGGAATCATTTCACATCTCACTGAATTAATGCCATGTTGTCACAAAAACGATAGACTAACGTTTTAATAATGTATTTATTCTTCATAAACTCCATATTATTATATTGTTAGTCAATCTTAACTTATATTAACATATTTGAATGTAAATACAGTCTGTACATACTGAAGCATACAAATCCTAAGCAACAATCAGAGTGACTTTTTGTTTTCCATGTAAAATTACTTGCCTCCATATTTACAGCAGCATTATATTTATAGCAATGTAAAACATGAAATACCAATGCTGCCTTATGCTAAAAAACTTTTTTTTAGCCCTACTTACTTTTATCAATAGCTGAATTTGCTCTCCTTTGCGCGTGATATATGAAGAAAGATGCCGTTCATGATTCATTGTGGACCCCCATTTTATAAAATGCTTATTAGAATGATGCAGCTGTCACCCATCTTCTAAATAACCTGCCAGCTCCCGATAAACAAAGCAAACAAAGGTTTTTGACCGACGCAGTCCTTGCTGTGACCGAAGTATTACTGCCATGCTGGGAGGACACTGATCAGGTCCAGTCACAGAGATGATTTAGGAATCATTGTCCACCTGAGTACTCAGACTCGGCACTGATGCCGTCACTCACCGCCTGTCGCTGTCGGTTACGCGTGGTTGCCGAGAAGTGTGAAAATCCTCGTGTCCCATGTGGCACTCGTCTGCTCCTGTGTGTCCTTGGCCAAAGTCAAGCGAGTATCTGTCCATTCTAGTGAGACAGACAATAAGTCTACACACTGACGCTTTGGCTGTGTTTTAAAGAAAAGGAAGAAAAAACAGTCTCTGGGCTTTGGACGCACCCACTAAACAGATTTTAATGAAGCCATAGGAGCCTGACGAGTGAGTTGAATGATTTTACGAAGTGGGCAGTGACATCTCACGTGTCTAATGTTTAGTCATTTGTCTTTGTTATACCTGCTGCTGCTAGCAGGCACCGTAGCAGAGAGAATAATGAGTAAGGAGAACAAATACTATTTCATCTTGACACAATTTGGCCGATACCTCCCAGCACAACCCGCATGTATTTTTTCTTCCAAAAATTAGCTTTGATTTTTTGGGGGATTATTAATGTTTTGGATTAATAGGACTAAGAGGGATTTCAGTCTCTTATTAATCTGTGTCAACTCAGTGAATCCACCGCTGCTGGTCACCTCTGGTACAGACAGTGTGGAGGAAACAAGGCACACCCAATGGGCCCGGATTACTATTAAAGAAAGGATTGGAAAAAGGGACTGGTTTTATGTTTGTTTCTGCCTGGGCTAACAGCATCCACCTGCAGAACTACACAGGTTCACCAGCTAAAGCCGGCTTTGCATTGAGAGAAGTGCCTAAGGGAACAGGGGCAGCAGGGATGTGTTGAGACACAGATGTCCAATGGAAGTATTCCATGTGGTGAATATCTCTATTGTCTGCACACACTGCTTTTCGTGCACATCTCACATGCCATTATACACAAGGGCAGGTGAAGAGTAACAAAATTCAGCCCTGTAGATTTGGTTAAGAAGCCTGTCAGAAACGTTTAACTGACTTACAAGCTCAACACACAATAAGCAGGAAAAGAAAAATTTGACTCGGAGTCATAATAAATCACAAAACACATGGTCCGAGTTCAGCCAGGATGTGCCTCACTTGTTTTTTCCAGAGTCTCGAGTGTTGAACAAATGATAGCAATTAGTTCAAGGCTCTGAAACACATATGTTTTCCTTTAAGCATGATTGTACATCCACCCCGGTTGCAGCACTGATCATAAGCCAGGGTTGCTCTTCTAGTTTAATTGTAAATTTTGTAGCCTCATTCACTGATCTGAACAGAAGTTTGCCCACACTTAGAGGACAATTTCTGTTGGTTTTCAAGTGTGTCAGTTTCCGAGCCCTATTTCTTGAACTCTGAGGGTTTAAAACATCTTTTTGAAAAATCACTTCAGTTTAGCTGTTAGGACCAATTACTGTGTCTTGACAAGTCTATAGGCTACAGTGCAATTCTACAGTGCACAACAGAAACTTGGATATGAACTGCTTTATTTGAATGCAAGTGTCTGGGAATATGGAGGAGATACCCACAGGGAAACACACGTCTTTTTGACACCAGACTCGACTAGTGAATTGCCAAATTTGCATTGTTTTCTGCTGGTTTGCAATGTTTGCAAAAGACAAACCGTCAGGACCCGTGCCATTGAATTTTTATAGCTGTGTCAAGTTAATCCGTCCAAGTGACAAAACGCCATACTGGAGTAATTTTTTACTTATTTTGTATGAATTTTATGAGGTTTCAAACATGGCTTGGATTGAAAAATACCAGAACTCTTAGTCAAAGCATTGTCACCTTGGAGGTTACGTTCTTGCCTGTAATTTAGATGTTATTTCTTTGTTAACAAGTTAAACAGAGATTTTGATGAAATTTTTATCAAAGGTGTATCTTCCCTCATCCTACAGCTGGCTAGATTTTGGTGGCCAAAGGTCAAGGCCTAAAAGCATGTTTTTTTGGCCATAACTCCAGAAAGCATTGGCATGGAGAGGTCAAATTGTTGTCATTTTGGATTTCCTAGGTCAAACATCAAGGTCAGAAGGAAATGTGTCCATCACATGACCAGAACCAGCTGGCTTAGTGTTGTCACACATCAGATGGCACCAATAACATATGCCAACAACAACACACCAAACAACCTTGACTTAAAAAAAAAATAAAAATCTGAAAACACATTCAGTAATGTCTCAAATAAAAACTAATACTGTTTGGTAGAAAGCTCAAATATGATCTCAAAGAAAACAAAAATCGCCTTGAAATGTCAAAGCTTCAGGTAAAACGAGGGTATGCTTCAGAGAATTCAGTTGTGTTGGCGGAGGTGTGTACCCTGAGTGCTGTCTGGTTGGTTGGTTGGTTGTCTTGTTGTAATTTAAAGAAGAAAAACTACCTTTAATCTTCAGACACCAATAGAAAACAATTGTTGAAGCACTATGTTATATTACCAGTTAGTATGGAACATATGTATGGCTATATGAACATCAGTAATATATTCATATGTACTTTATGTAATTAACAAAAATGAAAAAAAAAAAAATCATGGCAAACAGAACAAAATTAACAATTGAATTATCATGAAATACACAGCAAATCCGCCTAATTTAGGAAAGCAAAGCTCAGAAATAATTGTCCATGTTTTATAAGGTAACTGTATCGTACCTTTGAATGGGAAAATTGTACCTGTTGTTTATTTAGAGGAGGAAATAATGTGTAAAGACTTACCGTTACAATTGGAGTGTAGACTGTCATCAATACAAGAGACCTTTTTGATGGCAACCATATTGACTTGGAATCACAGGTAAGCACACGTGTAATTAATAAAATGTATTACTTTTCTGTTCCATTTACCATAGCAGAGCCTTTGAGCCATCAAGCACAGGACCAGCACCTTGTCTCTATCTGACCTGAATGGAATGAAACCCTTATTAGTGCCATTGGAATCACCTGTGTTTACCTTTGTTTAAGTTCTTGCCAAAATGGCAACTGTGAAAGAGGTCTTTTTAACAAGCAGACCATTTAATATGGAATTATCTGAGTTGCTTTTTTGAAGTGTATATGTTAGGTTAGGTTGGTATCAGATCCACATGGGCTGGAAAAATTGGGAAACGGGTTTCGGCCCAGACGCAGACACCAGAACCAGACAGGATCTTTTCAAGTATATTTTTGGTAATTAGAAAACTAGAACTCAAAAAGCAGGCAGAGTCGGCGCAAAAGGCAAATAATACACAAGGGGGTGAGGCCAAATCCAAAAATCCAAAACACAGGGAAGCAAATAGAAATCAAAGCAACTAGAAAATCAAACAGGGGTGAAAGGCTCATGAAACACAAGAAGGTAACAAAGGACAGAGGGGAGCACAGACAGACAATACACAAGGAGGGAGGAGACAATTGCATACAGGTGTAACACATGAGGGCAGGAGAGAACAAGAAACAGGTGACACTAGAGTGTGATCACAAAGGAAAACACAACAAAGAGAGGAAATGTAAACAAAGACAAGATTCGAGGGGATAAAAAAAACCCCCCAAAAAAAACCCTTCAAAATATAGCAGGAAATGAACAGGAGTGAACACAATAAACTAAATAAACCTAGAAAACATCAAATAAGGTTACAACCTAACAAGGGGTTTCACTTTATTAGGCCTTAGAATATAAGAGGCACAAGAAATAGACAGAATGCAATCATAGAGTGCAAACCTTTCTCACAAAAAAAAAGCCCAAAAGGTTGTCATGTCTAGCCAGAACCAAATGACAACATTTAGACCTCTCTATGCCATTCATTCTGGGGATGTTGCCAAAAAAAACCAACATTATTTTTGACCTTTGAGTGACCTTGACATTTGGCCACCAAAATCTGATCAGTTGTAACTTTGGACAATAAGACATAATAATAATATACTATAATATATAATAATAGTAATTTTTACAGATCATGGCAACACTGACACTTTTTAATAAAGTATATTATCTAATATTGAGCCACAATGTGAGAACTGTAACCAGAAGCAGACGGTCTGGAATTATAATTGAGAGGTGTCATCCATCTTGCAGTGTGCAGCTGGCCGAGGGAGGATTGACAGTATTGTCAGTCTGTAGATCACAGTCAGGGAGGACTATCACTAATCTCCAGACTCGATGGGATAACATCAGTGTTCGTCCCTGGCCTAGCACAGATCCTGACCTTCTATCAGATCCCCAGTCTAATCATGCAGTCGTTCTGCCTTCAGCCCTCCAGCTCTTGGTCCCACAAGGGCACTTCCACCATGTTGAAGAGAAAACAGAATAAAGCACTTTCCATTTGCTGCTCCATGGGGAGAAGGTGATTTGTACTTACAGAGTTCCCCTCAGTATAATGGTCAATAATTTCTGCTGTGTGTGCTTCAAACAGTCATTGTGTGTAATCTGTCCCCATATCACAAAAGCTGAAAAAAAAAAAGCAGAAATTGCTAACTTTCCCGTGGTTCCAATGTGATTCACATAACTGTTTTGATATTCAATTGAAGGCATGCCATTCTCACAAATAGGAATACACAGAGGCCATTAGAGTCTGGAGCTGTGAGCGCAACGTGTCGCCATGGCTTTGGCTCCATCTTCAAACACTGTGTTGATATTTGGAGTCTTACTGTCATGATTCTAAATAAACTGACTCCTTTTCGTTTCTTCCTTTTAAAAACACGGTCCAGTATTTATCCACAAAGTAGAGGTCTTCTGCCCATTGCTGTTACTATAGCAGCAGAGCAGACGCCTGAGAGAATTTGCCGTCACCCTCTCACCCTCTCTGTCTTACAGTCTGTACAGTCACAGTATCTTATACTTCATCTTGATATAGACATTATTAATCGTCAGTAAACCCCAAAGACATGTCTCTAATACTCAAAGTCTGATTTTCATTCTGCATTACTTGGTGCTTGAATTCACTGGCACACGTATGGATTTAATTGGATGGGATGGCTTCGGTAGGCTTCTGGTTTACATATACTGTCCAATCGGTGTGCCATTCTGTGTACAAGCCTATATAAACCAAACATATGATGTGGCACACTGATGTCACTGACAGTTTCTGAAAATCTCTGCGCTGGCTGGTCTGTTTCCATGGACGTTGAATACAGTTTGCATGCGGAAGAAAAGCAGAAAAAGCTGCTTTGAGTACTTATGTACTGGTTGACATAAAACTTGCAGGGCAGTCCCCAGCACAATACCTGCATATATCCTTGTGTTTTTGTTTTCTTTACCTTTCCTGATTTATGGATCTCTGTCTGTGGCCTATGGATTTGTTTGTCTGTATTAGGCTGCTATGTGGTTTTAACCTCTGCCTGCCTAAACACTCACCTCCTGTAAACCAGCGTGTTTGTGTATTCTAATAAATACCACCCTACTCAACCTGCCGTGTTGCTGGTATTGCATGCTCTTCTCATTGGCATAAATATGACAGTAATATCAAGTGGCCTACGTGATCAGATGAAAGCAACAGGTAAAAAGACCAAAGTAATTGAAACTTTGCACATCTGATTTTAATCACAGGTGCTGTGAAAAGTAACTATTTCAAGCAGTTTCACTGAAAGTGAAACTCAGGCAGATCATTCTTCTTTGAGGAGGAGAGTGTGTCCTGCTTAATGAGTAATGTTTCACCTCCTCTCGCTGCAGTCGGACTAAGAGAAGCCCCTCGCAAAATCAGCAGTGGTGGTGGCGAAGCTCTTAATGTTACCGTCCCATTGCAGCATGCAGTTTTTGGTCAAAATGGCTTCCTTTGTCCAGCAACGCGCTTCTGCATCACCTCAGAAGGGACTGACCTTATTTAAACTAATTCATCTTCAGTATTTGTCGGATATTTGTTTGAAATTTCACCATAATTATTCTATAAACTCTTGATTCGGGATTAAAAATTGTTTAACACATCACAATGACCTTGACCTGTGATTTTTATCCATAAAAATCTAGTCAGTTCATCGTTGAGACCCAAATGAACATTCTTCCAAAATAGAAGAATCCCCTCCAAGTGTTCCCAAGTTTCCAAGTCTCTTCGTATAATGTTTATTTAGTAGAAATACATTTCCATTATCAGGGTTTTACCGGTGTCTCAGCACTGCACAATTCACTCCCTCTCATTTCATTTCATTAGCACAACAACATACTGTTAGAGGAAAGATACGTTATTTTTTCAGACTAATTGATATCCATGAGATCTGTGGCTTAGTGATTTTCAGCAACCAGCATTATATGTAATATATATATATTTTAGCCGTTTCTCCATTATTAGGAGTTAAGTTACATCACACATACGCAAATTGATCAGGATGGATTGATCTCATGCTTCATTGTAACTCCCCAATATGTCCTGCTGTCCTGCCGTCTTTGCTGCGGCTGCCATTTTTAAGTGCAAACATCCCTGCGGGACCCGGTGGTCCAGCTTTATATCGTGTAACCATTACATACATAAGCATTACATTACATAAGCTCTTCAACTATTTTGTATCTTATCATTAGCCATCTAAAACATAAAAGGTAGCCCTTTTAGAGTGATATAAAAGTGGCCGGGTAATTTGTGATGAAATTTAATCAGCAGGTTTTGTGCACACGGCCACCAATTATCGGCATGTTTTTTTTTTTTCCAACAGCATAAGTTTAAAGATGGAAAATGAATGAATGTGTAAGCAAATTCTATACATTTGATATTGTCATCGTTTCACAAACATATTTCTGCGTTTTAAATCCAATAAACCAAAAAAAATATCCTGTAATCAATGTAAAGATTATTTCTCAAACTGATGATATATTCAGAAAACCTATAGCAAAGTGTTTTGTTTTTTTTGTTTTTGTTGTCACACCACAACAGAGATCTGAATCCTGGATTCTAATGTGCGAGTCCTGGAGGTTTAAAACCCGCCGTCAATCGCAACCACCGTCTTACGCCTCCAGCTTGGTTTATAAATGTAGTGAAGATGCTCATCTGAGGTACCAGCAGCTCAACAGGAACAGTAACCAGTCACACACTCACACACTGTGGGGGTCGGGGATTGAACCACCAATCCTCTGATCTGTGGATGATTGCACGTATTCTGTGGCCAGAGCTGATGAAGAATGAATCCAGGATTCAAAATTCCTTCAAAAATCTACAGGCCTGAACGCAGGTTGAGCTATGGCAACCTACGAAATTCACAAAATGATGAGAATTTCATTATTATATATGCATATCGATCATTCAGAAAACTTCAAAGAGAAATTACAACTTTAACTGCAGCGATTGTATGTGTGCATTTTCCCTTAAATCTCATTTG
>KV751316.1:13354561-13365709 GCA_001698575.1 Mola mola
TCAGGATCTGTTCATTTAGATAGTTGTTTTGTGCCTTGTTAGTATTTGTTTTGTACTTCCTGTTTTATTTTGGTAGTGTGCTTTTTGTTTCCCCACATCCTGTCCAGTTTGCCACCGTTGTGATTGTCCACGCCTGTGTCTCATTGTCTCCCTCTCCCTTCGGTGCCAGATCGCCTGGCGCCGTGTCGGCGTTCCAGCAATCATCCTCCTGTTTTTTTAATCATATTTCTGAGTTTTTGTCTCCCTTTTTTGGATTCGGTCACGCGCTCTGATTGCCTTCACTGTGTACCAACCTTTTTCCAAACCAAACACTGTGACTTTTTGCCTGTCTTGGGTCTGCTTTTGTTCTCTGACTTTGTCTTGGAAGCATTCAAACAAATAAACATTTTGAATATTCTATAAAATAGATATAGAACATGTTCCAGTTTGAGTTTTTATTTCCTAAAAAAACATGTAAACCCCAAGAGGCTCTTTTACTTATTTTTGGGTCGGTTCCATAAATGAGAATAAATGCGAGTGAATTTGCAAGTGTGTCACTGCAGAGTGCAGCGTAGCAAGATCAACGTGGCCACCCACTCTTTCGAGACTGATTAGCGGTCATTCAAGCAACTTTTAATCAAGACATCATTTGTGATCAATATTCTATCTACTAGATCCCAACATGAGCCCTGGAAATTGTGAAATGAGCAATGTGCCGCATTCATTCAATCCATCTCAGGTTATTGATATGAGCCCCGAGGAAAAAGAAACTGAGCGGAAAGTCCCAAAATGATGGAATGTTGGCGGCGAGCTCTGGAGGGGAATGAGAAAAGGAATAAGACAGAAACAGAGACAAAAAGCCTCTTGAGGTCATCGATATCCCCAACAGAGACCACAGCAGCAATGTCCCAACACTACAGCCCACCTATCTCAAGGCTGCAACATCTACTTGGAAACATGCTTCACCCAGCTTCAAAGTCGATTAATATTGATTCTGCATTTGAGCGAGCGTGTGTGTCTACTCAGGTAGAACCAAATTACTTTGAAACAGCCCAGAGGGGCTCTGCTTGTGGGAGAAGGCGGAAAACCATTAGCTGACTGGCCTGGGAAAATAAAAGTAAATTACCGCAAACAAAACAGTAATAAAATGCCTGCTGTTTCAAGTGGGAATAGGATCAGTCAACAGTAGCCAAAAACGGCTGCAGTAATATGACACCAGATCAATGTTTGTGTTGGGTTTAGTGCCCTGGATTTTAGCTCAGGAACCTGCACCTCCTGTGGAAATGATGAAAGAGTCAGCGCCTCAGACTCCCATGGATATTTGTGAATATGTCAGCCTGTGTGATTCGCATCCTCTCCCCCGCTGAACCTGAGCGTTTGCACAAAATATCACCTCGAATCTCTTTTTGAATCCTCCCCGTCTGTGTAGGTATTTGCAACCTTCATACCCAAACAGATTCAGCCGATTGGGGTCAGCTAAATTATCTAACAAGCAGAAAACTTTGACAACACTTCGAGAGCCATTTCAGGAGGATGTATCCCACAAAATTACTGTTTGGATTTGCTACTTTTCTTCCATGATGTTGTTTTGTGGCTTTATCATAACTTAACATAAAAAAATGATGATTCTTATTCATATTTTAAAGGTATTTTAGCCTGAAATGAGAAGCGTAGAGAATACCTCGGCGCAACATGGGTTTGAACTATGAGCATTTTATGTCTGGTAATCATTCATCGTCCATTTATAATTGAAATAGCTGTGTACAGTGATACAGCGGTACAGTGTTTGTGTAACTGTGAACCCTCTTTCAGTCTTAAAAGGTATTTATTATATTCGCCATAGTTTAAATGAACCTATAATCATCAGTATTAATCGTGGTGTTTTTGTCCTCTCTAAGAGTCGGACTGCACAGTGCCTTGACTTTTATTTGAGCAGTCACTGTGGTTGAGGTTTAAACAGGGGCATTCAGCCACTACATGCAACCACTCCCCCAGACGCATTACTCTCTACACACTCTATCTTTAACTAGGACAGTCTGCAGGATACGGCCATAATTTGTGGTTAAAGCCATTATCGACGTAATGTGAAGAAATAGCAGAGTTTCAGAGATTAGACCGAAGTCAGCGCACACCTGAACTAAGGACACGTCATTGCTTTTTAAACTCATCGCAAAAGCATCCAAACGAAACATAAATACAACTAACTTGTCCCTTTGCAATCGCTTTGATTTACGTTCCACCTCCGCGTGCTGTTGTCGGCTCCTGCTCCGGGCCCGACGCTATCCCACATTATACCTTTGCTAATCTTAAACCTTCTAGATTAGGCGTGACAGGACAGATCGTTCTCTTCAACTGCAAATGTGTTTTATCTATTCACCCGACTTTAAAGTAACTGCAAAGTAAAACGCATCATTAGATACTTAGAGCGACTGAGGTAAAGCGCTATAAAGAAGAAAAATCAGCGGAGCGTGCAGGTTGGGATTAATACAAACAGGAATTTCATCCAGAACACAGCTGTCCGTGTCCAAAAATCGATGCTGACTCGTTTTGAAGGCCCGTCTATCACATTAGGGGGGAGACTGGGCTCTACTGCACACAGTATGCTTTCCAAAGATTACACAATAACAGCACTTGGAGAGCACAGGCTCCTCCAAGGATGAGATCTCTCCCACATGTCAGAGCCTCTGCAAAGCATTTGGCACGACTTATGATGACGTCCATTTTTTTTTCGCTAAGCAGTCTGTGCATTATTCGTAGAATTCAAGGCATAAGTGGTAAAAACTGATATTGCAATCTCGAAGAATGCATGACTTCCTTTTAGCCATTTGTAAAACAAACAAATGCTGGTTAAACCACAGTACTACATAATGTCTCTTTGCTAAAGAAAACTAACATTTACTGACTGCAGGTTTGAAATGTGCTGTTGAACAGTTTTTCTAAATGAATATAAAGTGGTTGTGATCAGAACGAATTCACTAATTGTACACCGCAACTTGTCACAAAGCAGGTTTTGAACCATCTCCGACACGCATGCGACACGACTGTGCATGTTTAGCACAGTTACCTCACTGAGCATTGTCATTAGCAGCTCTGCGGGTCACCTGTACAATCTGATGTGCGATTATCGCAACAATTCGGGCAGCAGTCAATGTGGATTATACGGGTCAGGTCTCATTCTCGCCTCGTCGTAAATTGACTGTCATCACGTGTGAATTCATGCCAACCGGCGCGTAGCTGACGTTTTGAGGAGCGATTGACTGTTCATTTCGAGGGGCTGATGATCAGACAAGAAATCCTTAAAGCGGCAGAATCAAACGGTACACTAGAGATAAATCAGAAACACTTTCTCATTTATCGTTGACGCAAGCAAAGGCTTCTCTGAACAGACTCTTGAAACATTCGGCGGGACGATGGGAGTCATACGTGTCTCGGTTAAAGTGTTGGCAGCTGAATGAGACGGTGTGCTGAAACAGGCGGGAAAAAGAGATCCGAACTTTGAATCTTCGACTGATTGGCTATTTCAGCGGAGCTATGCGGTACAGCGGTGAGATAATGAGCTCTCTTTGATCAGAGGAGAATTGTTGTATAATCATCTGCATGTGTGTGTGCAGGCGTGATGAATATTCAAACAATATTGTCTGCAGTAATGTCCCTGAGGAGCTGCTGGCTTGTTGTTACACGCACACGGGAGACTAGCCACGCACGTCGTCACAAGCTTGCGATTGTTTTAAAATACCAGTGGAGCTGTAGATGGTGAAAAGAACCCAAACAGGCGACCGGGGTTCACCTTCTGCATAAAGAAGCGCAAGGACAGAAACTCACCATTATTATTGACATAATGGTTCATATTATCTTAGCAGTTTGATTTGTTCTGGGTGGCTGAAACTTTGCATGATGTGCTTATCAATTAACCATCTAAATGTAAACAGCAACAGCGATAAACACTTATCACTCTCCAGTTGAGGAATTTGCACAATTGTCTATTTGGTTTAGCTAATTACAGAAAAATATATTAGTTAAATTGCTTGTTTCATTTACTTAACTGCTTTCTGAAGCCACTGTTTTTTTTCCCCCCCTCATGAAACCCTCAGGGGGAGAAGCAGATACAATAAATGTATCTTCTAAACGCAGCGTTCTCCTCTTTTTTTTGGAGGCAATAATTAATCGCCCATTTATTAAAAAAAAAAGGCTATAAGCGCAGCGATAAGGAAATGGTGGTCCGGGAGTTGTTTGGTCTAACCTCGGCGTCATACAGCCCGAAGCTTTTGTGTTGTGCCACGTGCAGTCGCTCCCCAAAGAGGGTCCGCACACATTCCCGACCACCTCTGATCTACCAAATCCATTCAAATCACACCCCACAGCTGCCGGTGGTCCACTCTTCCATCACTGGACACATCGTGGAACTTGTGCCGTTTGTAAACACTCAGCGGTAGAGACTTGTCCTACCAAAAGTCATTTGAAAGTAGGAGCTCCACTCGACCAAGACGGCCCATCTCCACTTATAATGTGCATTTAATAAGAACTAAATTGGCGGCTGGACGGATGAGTTTGAGCGGCGTAATGATGACAGTTCATTGCTTTGATATGTTGACGACAGCTGCCTGTAAGGCCTAATGGAGCCGTTCCACCCGCATCTGTTAAGAATGCTTCATTGAGTTTACAATTAGCGGAGGCCACGGTTCACTGGCAGGCAATGTGACCACTGACAGTGTGATAAAACACGGAGTGGAGATGAGTTGGGATTTCGTTCTGAAGCAGATATCGGTCCAACAGCTCTCCTGAGGGTATTGTTGAAATATTGACAGCATGTTATTATAGATTCAATCATTTAGAACTTTGACGAGAGGCAATATCTTTCATGGCTGCCAATGGCTTTCAACCCCAATTCCATTACTTAATACACAATTCTTACATTGTGGCGCAAATATGTGACTCATAGTGATCTTGAAAATCCAGCCTGAAAAGTAAAAACATGTAAGTCAGTGTCATGGAACTTATTCTTGTCAGGGCTCAAAGCACAACAGTGACTTTTAGACGTTTAGCCCTTTTGGTGGTGTTGTGTCATCCCATTTGTGATGAGATGAACCTCCTCAGTGCAGCTGGAATCTCAGATTAGTGTGGCATATAAAGGCTTCATTCAAACTTTTTTATGCCTTGTGAAACAGGATTTCCTGAGACTATGCTGCATGTCCAACGTCCACCTGAAACAGACGTTGGAGATAATCTAACTGCTCTGTTGTGACATATTTCCCACTGAAATGGTAAATAACCAATCACAAGATAGAGGGAGCAACATAATGTTGGGATGGAAGCTGATAACAACAGCAACGCCGCCAAACGTTGACAATTGATTGACAGCTGGATGGTCGAAATTGGCTAGAACATAGTGATGTAATTTCATTTGACATGTGGTTTTACAAAATGACATTGGACTTTCATCTAAAAATACAAACAAATATGTTTGTTGTCATTTCTTTTTGGTATATTTCGTCCAGCAGGCGACAGGATGATCGAGGATGTGACCTAAATCAGTTAAAATGACATTTTCTTCATTTCAGGTGGACGTTGAATGTATCATATTTGGTGCACTTTGAGATTTAAGAGGCCAGATCCATGAAGAACTTAACTTACAGTGGTTCCTACAAACAATTTTGGGCTTTTGTAAACAATTTAGCTTTGTTTAGCTGTAAACAGCGAAAGTACGTCCACATGAGTGATTAGCTTTAGCTCAGCCCAGTGATGATGTTAGGTGATGCTCAGATGGAACAGTTGGAATTAGGTAGCATTAATTAACGATTAGTTAGCCAGATGCTTTTTCTGTTTCACACACTTTTATGTTACTATGTGTTAAAAGCATTATCTTTTTTTTTGTGCTTGTTTTATTGTTGATTTCATGACATTATAAATGAGACAGTGTCTTTGTACGTAATGTGAAACCTGTATTAAAGGGTGTTAACAGTGGAAATATCATGCTGTCCAATATGTGAACTAGAAGCTGCTATGTCAATTAAATTCAATCAATCATTTAAACTTGATTTGTATATTCGTAGACCAAAAATCACAATTTCATTTCAGAGGGCGTTTACAAACTGTACATATGGGAGGGATCCTCCCTCCCTCGGACAGACGGACAACGCAGTAGATGTCACATATACAGAACACAACAACGTGACAATGATAGATTTATGACAGTGCTGCTGATAGATGTTAAATATATGAAGTCCAAGCGCATGTGAAATCCATAAATTCAGATGTATGTGTTGATCCAGAAGCAGGTGCAGTCTATTGGCCCTATTTCAGTCTTTTTACATTAAATATGATGTTAAGTTAATACATCTTTTTATCTCTTATTAGCAAATATGCCAGGCTGGACAGTTGAGGGGCCTAATACTGTTACCACCAAAACAATGAACACATGTCAGTAATGTTTTAAAGAGAGAGAAAAACATTAATCAACATATTATCCTTCTGTGTGTTTATGGTAATTTTGTTTACCTTCATCCTTCATGGCTTTGTTCGATCTACACCTGATCATTGTGATGTTTTGCTGTTTGGTGTCCTGCAGGACATCACTAGATGTCCTCAAATCATTTAGGATTCTACAGATAACATCAACTACAACCATAAGCAATCTTCCCTTTTTTTCACCTCATGGGGTTTCGGTTCACGTCAGGTTGGACATTCGGCTGCTTCTGATGATTCCCAGATTTGTAAATGAAACCCTCCCACGTATCTGACTTAATCCACCCCAAGCATAATTCCCTCAGAATATACAGTAGCGCTCCCGTTAGTCTTTTTCCATAATGCCCCATTCCTCTGGAATGCTGACATCAGACATTCTGACTTCACTGAAGCCTCTAAACCTAAACCCTGTCTGACTTTAACTTAAAGAATTAATGAAAGACTCATTCTTTAACTAGGGCGGCTCTCACCTCTAGTGTAAGCCCTCTGAGAAATTATGTGCCTACGGGTCGCTGAGGTCTTCATGCACCTCTCTCTGCCATCTGACATCTGCCTGAAATATAATTCATTCATTTTTTTAAAAAAAATTACAATATATTTACACAAAGGGAAGAACTGCGGGCCGCCTGAAATATAATTCATTCATTTTTTTTTTTAAAAATTACAATATATTTACACAAAGGGAAGAACTGCGGGCCACACAGGTATTATAAACAGATGGCGAAATACATTTGGACACATAATGTCACCAGCCGTGATCAATTCGAAGCTGGTGGATAGTCAAGCCTTAAACGTAAGCTCTCTGTGGCTGTGTTATGGCAGCTGGGAGAGTTGCGTGAAACCCAGAGACAGAGGCGCTGGGCGACATGTCCCCCCTGTAAACACCCTGATTGTATGGCCAAAGGTTGTATGGGTGCAGATCATTCAGAAAATGCTTGTAGAAATGGAGCTCTTTTAATAACAAAACCAAACCCCCTTCATTCCCTGGTACGTGGCCTTTGTTCCTTGCCCCTGGCCTTGCCCCTGAAATAACAGAATTCTCCAATAGTTACTGTCCAGGTTTGCCCTGCTGAAGAGCACAGAATGATCTGATAAACACAGCATCTCTCTCACTCCTCTTGTTATTCTCTTCCTCGTTCTCTCAAGTTGGATTTAGGCTAAATGATAAACAACAACTTTTGCCCTACATGCCCATTTAATACGTTTTCTCCTCGCCGCAAAATACATCTCAGCGTGTTTTGTTTTGTTTTTTGCTTGTCCTCCTTTGAGCTCCTTTGTGATTTAGGTCTGTCCTAAACACAGCCTGGAAGAAGTTAAAACCTCATTCATAAACCTTCCCTCCAGTTGCACCAAGCGAGTCCAGAGACGCTCAGCATGCGGAGGAGGCACAGCCGCTGTCTGTCCTTCCGCCGGAGGAAAAACCAGTCAGGTGAAACAAGGCCCTTCCGTGGCGAAAGCAGAGCGCGAGCACTTCATCTCTCACCTCAAAATCATTATTACCTGATTAAGTGTGATTAAGAGAAGATCATTAGCAGCTGCATGTCCTGTCAGTAATGATTACTGTGATGGGAGCATTATAAGCAATATGCTCATCGGCAGGCTCGGCGCTTTACCGATTTGGGAAGCATTGTTTAGCTGAGCTCTTGGATGAGAGGTTGACCTGCTAGCATCTGAGCAGAAAGTCAGAGTTATAAAGAGCTAAAATGTCCTTACAAGGACGATGTCATTGAACAGATTTTGACTCCGCTTCTTCTACATTGTCTACTTGTCTTACTCATGTTCAATCTATTGTTATTAATCTTGGTTATTTCGTATAATCAGTGGTTTAACATTAAAAGTATAGTGAAATTTGGATTAGTTTGAATGCAGCCAGTGAAGTTGAAAAGGAATTTAAATGGTGTAGCGACTGGGATTCAGGAAAGAGCAAAAAAGAGAACACGTTAACAACGAGACGTTCTTTCAAAGAGAAGAAAAATTAGCACATCTCTCCTCACGGTCCTTTTTCCCCCTGCAAAGCAAATGCTGAAAAGGTTTTTCCTACAAATCTACCTTTTAATAGTGGTTTATTCAGCAAAAGGGGAATTCTGATGCTGGGCTTTGTGCAAAAGTTAATTTGCAAAGCCTAATAAATGACACCGTAATCACTAAAAGACGACCCGGAGTCTCAGGGAGACAGAAAACATGACTTTCATCTTTGGCGTCATCTTAAATTAATTTCCTGAATTTGATTTCATATGTCAGCTGAATTATGGAGGAAGAGTAAATAAATTCCCAGCTGCACCTAAGTGCCAATGCCTCCGGAACTTTATTGCATATGAAAAGGATTCGGTTCTCGGCACTATAAATATCTGGAATTAATTTAGTGAGGAGCTTGGCGATGTAGTGATAAATGGTAATTACCATTTGTTTTTCAACAGCTATCTCGACCTCCACCCCCAAATGAAGACACTGATGACAACTTACACTGGTTTTAATAATTTTGTCGGATGAAGTTGAGATCAGTTAGCAAAATCTACAGAAGTATATACAGTTAGTTGGTAACTAACATGCGTTGATTCAGCAATACGCATTTACAGTTGAGAAACATTTGAGTCATGGAAATTACAATTAATTGCTAATTTGACGATAAAAGTGGGAATTAATAAATGTGTTTGGAATTTAATTGATTAATCTACAGATTGAATTGCAAACCCATTCATTATTTATATTTTGATACATAAAAAGAATAATATGAAAAAGAATTTACATTTGAAATGTTATTCCATCACAATATACAGGGGATTTGCAATAGAGCTGCAGATATCTGCAACTAGATTACGACTAGTCCAAATTCAATTGTAGATTTCTCTTACTGGAATTGTGGATAGTCATAATTCAGTCATAAATATCCACATTGTGGATTTCTACAATTGAATTAAAGGTATAGCAGAAGCAGACTCAAGGAAAAGTCAATATTGTTTAATCAGAAACTGGATCGTTACATATAAGGCAGTGAGCACAGGCCGAGGTATCCGCAAATGGCGAAAACTCAGGTCAAAGTACACAAAGTGGTCAAACGCAAAAACAAAGAAACACAACGGGAAACTTCTAAAACGCTGTCACTGGAGAACAGGACGATCTGGCAGAAGGTGGGGGAAACGTAGCTTCTACACTCAAATAACAATGACAAATGACAAACAAGACACACTAAATCAAAGAAATAAAACAGGAAACAGAAAAGCTACATAGACAAACACACAACTGATTAATGGATCTTGACAGTCACGTGGATATCAGAATGAAAACAACGTTTTGAGAAGTTTTTAAGATTTGTAAATCCCTTTTTGATATTAACTACATACTGTTGGAATGATATTTCATTTGGAAGTCATCTTTTCATTTAATTATTAGAATATAGAATTAAAAAAACAATTTTTATTAGATAATAGAATAGTAGAATTAGCCAATAATTATGGAGATTCTTGATTATTCTTTCCATGACTCTTGTGGTCTTATTGCAAGGTTGAAAACATGCATTGCCTGCCCTTTCTTTACCTCTGGTGTGACAAATCAGTGGCCTGCTGTGTTGTTGTTGACCTACACTCTTGCTAGACATATAAACAGTCTTACTGACCCTGTGCTTGTTGACTACAGACAACCAGGGAGGGAATTTTAGCTGAGTAATCCTCTGTGAACGCCGAGGAGCCTGGGGAGCCTGGCCTAGCAACAGCTGTTGCAAAATGTTATGTTTAGCCTGTGCAAACATTACAACTGCAAAATGTAATACATTTAACGTTCGGAAATCAGAGGAGGATGCAAACATCAACGATGCACAAATGCCACAATGCATGCATATGTCCATTTTTACATAAAACCTAATTGGACCAATCAACCTAATTAAAAAAACAGGATGGAATACTAAACAGGTGTTCATGATGTATCACAGCCTGGCACGTGTGATCACGTTAGGCCGTATAAGTGGAATTAGTAACTGAACGCCAAACTGGCATTAAATCTGCATCACTGGTTTGGGTTAGAAATCACTGGAAAGTTCATTTACATGTAGTCAGAGAGAAAAATCAATTCCACATGCTGATTTTTTTTTTTGAGCCCGTCCATGTGGATACAAATTACCATCAGCAGAAGGAAAATCATCCCCTGGAGGCAAAGCTGTGCTTAGCAAGCAGCCAGAAGTGCAAAAGGGTCTGCAGCAAGAAAATCCTACATTGTGGTGAACACTCATCATTTTCCTGAACTTTTGTTTTGCACTAATTTAAAATGCATTTGCAGGAAAAGTTCACAGTAACCCAACCTACACCAGGAAAAAATACTACAGTGCTAATAAATCTGTACTCATTTTTGCAATTGAGGTTTAGAAATGTGGAGGCCAAACTGTAGTCCTCCACAGCATTAAAACCACCTGCCTGATTTCCCCCTCCTGCCACAATACGGCTCTGACCTGTTAGAACATGGACGGGGGACCTCTGAGCGTGTGCAGTGGATCCTTAAAGTCCTCTGTTTCTGTTAATGGTTACTCTGCACCCAATTAACATCCACATGAATGCTAGCAGACCATCATATTATAATAAGATGGTCATTGTTATTCACTGCACCAATCTGTGATTTTGATGTTGTGGCTGACCAGTGTAGAAACTCTTGTCTGTAAAGTATTTAGCTCCAATAGCTCAAAATATGAGTCATCAGTTTCGAGGCACGAAGGCTGTCTTT
>KV751316.1:13379940-13419153 GCA_001698575.1 Mola mola
TTTTTAATGTAAAGTAAAAAAAGAAAAATCTAAAAAATAGTTCAAAAATGATTTCAGATTTAAATCATCACACGATCAAGATCCTCTACAGGCATGCAAAAGAAAACAAGAAAAGAAAACACTGTTTTTCCAAAATAACATTCAGCACATTGTCAAGAGGAAACCAAACCTGTTTTAAAGTCTCAGTATGTAAGACACGTGGAACAATAAAATGAAAGGTTTTAATGTTAATAGAAGCAGATTGTGCTGTGCTGTTCACCACCAACTCAAACACAAAGCCTATTCGCAGACACAAGCGGACGCACAGCATACAAAATACATAAATCCCTCAGATGCAACAGCATCAGTACCATAATAATGCGTGCAGCTATGTGAGGACACGACAGCGACAGATAACAGCAGACAGGGAGCAAAGTTCAGCACAGAAAAATTAAAGGACGATAAGGTGCAAACAAGTTTTTGTGCTGACAGGAGTTCTGATTAACAAGCTCTGAATAAACTAAGTGTTCTTCTCCAATACGTTCTGGAAATGAAACAATTATTGTGCAACTTTAACAAAGAATTCAGACCGACTGAGTCGTTTGTCTAATGATTCGGCTGCCCTCTCGCTTCACCTCCTGTAAACTGATATCCCGTTCCCGAAAAAATTATGCTTAAAATCTTCAATGTGAGAAAATTTAATGATGTTTTCTCAGCTAAACTTTTCAAACATTGTTTCTGTGACTAAAGGTTCACATTCAGATGAGGAGACCGCAATAATGCGGCTGAGAGACCTGAACTTGATAAGGCTAAAACGCTGCATGTGTCGCCATACAGTCAACCACAGGAAACAGCCACATCCAAATGTGTGATTGGGACACATCTGAGTCTATTTACAAAATAGATTGATTAAATAAAACTATCGGAACATTTTAAATTCCACCATGCTGAAGCTGTGCTGCTGCCCAGGCTCACATGAGCATCACGCCGTTTGTATTTCATCTGATGGTGAAGCTAAAACCCAGGCACAACACCCGGCTGACCTTATTACTGTGGAAATACTGATACAGCTTTTCCCTTCACTCTCTTTAGCTGTGGACTTCTTCAGGCCATCCTCCCTTCCTTCGATAGCACAGGGCTGGTTCCTGCTTAGTGCCAGGATGCCCTGGAAGTCTCACGATTCATGCAAGGCATCATGGGAACTTGCAAAAGTATACTGTGTCAAATACTGTATATATTACCAACCATGTGCTGAGAGGTGCAAGCTAACGTTTGTGTTTACTGTGGGGCTATAATGAACACAGACTTGAACCTTTTTGGGGGGTTTTACCCTCATGAGTGCAGTCGTATTCAACGTCGAAGCAAAATATGTTTCTAAAAGGAAGCTGGATGGAAGAGAGCAGCAATAATAATTCCACTGTTTCACTGCTCAGCAAAGAGAATTATTTCTGTCCTATATCCTACACGTGAAAATCACTTCCTCATTAACCAAGGTGTACCATTAGGTATACCTTGATAGTGCTGCTACATTCTCCTCCTGTGTCTTCTCTTTGAAGAGATGGAAAAGCAGGACTGCCTGCTTGACTCATCAGTTCTGACAAAATTCTGCCTAAAGTTGCATATTGTACCTTCACGTCACATGATCAACTAGAAACTTGATATTGGACCATATCAACATACACATGTTGGGATCCATACATCAGGTAATTTATTTGACAGTCAAACTGACCAACATGGCCTCATGTTGTGGGGACATACCCCCACTTTTTCACTCATTGGTCTGAGCCCACCTACGACTTAAATTTAGGCACATTCAAAGCCATGAACTGACCTGACCTGATTGGTCAGTTGGGTCAGCCAGCACCAACTGCCCCCCATCCCTCTTTAACCCCATTTCCACCAAGCAGTATGGTTCAGTTTTTTGTTTTTTGCATTTCCATTGTGAAAAGTTGTGAATGGTACCTTTAAATAGAGAACTGTACTGTGCCAGTTTTGTCACCCATCGCTTGGGGTGCTAGCCAAAGCTAAACCATACCATAAAGGGGGGCTAGACCGACTGCAGTCTGCTGATTGGTCAACTGAATCGTCACTTTGCTACGACAGCATGCAGCCTCATCCCAAACACAGCCCGTCTACTTTGTGTGATAAACAGCCACATGCTAACGAGAAACAACACGATCCGGCAGAACCTGCTGGCTAACTTTTAAGTAGCAGGAGTCTTTGAGAGTTAACTCATACGCTCAGTTATCCACTGGAATTCCAACCCTTCCAGCCTGGAAAATCCCCACTGGACACCTGATAAGACAGCATCCCCTTTCTGTCCATTCTGACTGATCATTTCGAAACGGGCCAAGTATAGCACAGCATGACTAAGCCCAGAACTGGTTCTAATGTTGCATTGTTGTAAAGTGTTGTTGTGACCGTAGTCAGGTTAATGACAATTCTACGCTGATGTTAGTTACGTAGCTTCACACAGGTCTTGCATGCAACTAACCATCTAATTCTAACCTGGACCGGGACCTCACACATACACTATGCTTGTTTAGCACACACTACACTGTGAATGGTTCCAAAGCTCTCAAGTAGCTTCTTAATGACGACATTTTGGTCGCAAATATTAAGTTAATTATGAATCCCAATTCAAAATTCACAGTTTAGAAGATTTTAGGAGACTAATTGATCGAATTTGCTGCCTGTGGTGCCCCGAGTTGAGCAAATGCAAATTTGGTCCTATAATTTAAGTTCCTTTAATTAATAAACATTTTTGATCATTATTATTGATAGCTAAAATTTAATCTATTTGTTGTACCCTGTGCCCAGTCACAGAGTACACAGTATTTATTCAAGTTTAAGTTTAAAAAAGATACTGGCTGGATGTTGGTTATAGATAACTACTGGCTGCCTTAAAAGAGAAATTAAAGAAAAACTTTGATGGAGGACATATCAAATAAATTACACACATTAGTTTGTACTAAAGTTATAGTATAAATGCTACTTTGGATTAAAGATGATGCTTTGTCTTCCTATTGAAGACCAGTTGTCCTGTTGGGCCCAGTGTGAGTCCATTCTCTGCACTGTTGTCCAATGAATCCACAGACGTCTTAGCTCTATATTTGTTCAAGGAAGATGTTAAGGCAAATAGATGGTGTGAACATGTCACCAAGGGAACAAGACAGACAGCTTTCAAAGATAGGAGCCTCTGAAAATGCTGCTTTTTATCAATGAGTCATCTTCCAGAACGTCTACCAAGAAATACACATGGCTGCAAGAAGCCAAATTCACCATTTTACAGAGGAGCATTTCACATATCTTTGTACTAATACTAATGCATTCACCACCATGTTGTTGTGGTCTCAATGTTTCACAAACAGTATATGACAATTATACTATTACATTCCGATTTTCTTACTTTTGGGAGGTCTTTGTCAGGAGAGTTTACATCATTTCCTTCTTCAGCCGATTTCACCTGTTGTGTCAGTTTGTTTCACTGACAGTGAAATGACGGGCAACATGAGCGATTCTGAATATAACAAAATCATGTCAGTTGCTCTCCCTCTAGGTCAAAAATCCCTCCCCTTAGAATATGCTAGCCGATAGGAGGTGCTCCAAACTAAAAACTCTAATAAATTTATCCAAAAGATGGTTTTTCGACAGTGGGAGGGAGAGGACACGTGTGATCCATCCTTATATCCATCAGTGGTCTACATTAAGTCCTAATTTGAAGTGCTATGGAAGCGTACACTGCCATAGCCAAGAATACGTTACCTTTGACCCTCTGAAGTCAGCAGAGGTGAAAACTACAGACTGACATTGGACCGATATTGGTTGGATGATATCACATCGTTATCAGCATTTATGTTATCAATATTGGCCAATATTAAAAAAAAATGGGTGGTTTTAAAGTAGACAATGCAGAAACTTGCTGATATCACATCGTTATCCGCATTTATGTTATCAATATTGGCCAATATTAAAAAAAATGGGTGGTTTTAAAGTAGACAATGCAGAAACTTGATTTTCCAGTGAGGGTTAGATTTGGCACCACACTTTAAAGCCTTTAGGAGACTTCAGTGCACTGCTGTCATTTAAGACAGTAAAAGCTCATTGTTAATCTGTAAAATGTTCTGTCTTCATTGTATACCTTTATTACACATATTATAATGATACACCTCTTTTGAAGGAGAGAAAAAAAAATGCATATCAGTAATCATAACATGGCAGTAAACTAACACGTATGTGTGTTAGCTGACCTGACCATCCATCGGGTCCATCATTAATGATGGCGTAGAGAGAAAGGATGTATACACACGAGAAACGTGATCCTACCCTTTGGATGAATTTATTTTTGACAAAAATCTTAACTCAAACAGCGTTTTTGATGAGATTAATTTTGTCTGATAAATTATTTGAATAGTTCTAGCGCTTACAGTACGCGAAACAGCTGATAATACCAAATCTCCCAAAGGCTTTTAGGTTTGTTGTCAAATCTGATGAATCAAGGAGCTCAGAGGACCGACCAGGCCCAGTGCTTTAGCTGGGGGGCCTTCAAAGGGTTTGTGGGTGCAGTAAATCACTATACTCAGCATCCCAGATCATCAAAAGGCTCAAGTTGCTCGCTCTCTCTTTCTCTCTCTCTCTCGCTCTCTAATCTCAAAACACCGCTGGACCATATTAATCCACCCACATGATTTGTTTTCAGAGCATAATCACAGAGCACACAGTGTACTACTTAAACCATCTTAATGATCACCCATGTGAGTTATGCAACTTGGCATGAAACAGTGCATAGTAGTCCAGCATGCAGTCTGTATTTGTATTTTTTAGATTGGCTTCCGAAATCGCTGGGTCCCCGTATTTGAATATCATTCACGCGGAAAGCGCAAGGAAATACACAGACCGCCTCGAGAGGTTCAGTCAGAGCACGTGACCGGCAACAAGTAGGGGTTTTGTGGAATAAGATGAAAGCAAGAGCAAATCACTACAGTAACTCAAACCCGAGGGCGAAAATCTGATACCACCTTTTGTGAAGGCAATTACATGAAATTTTCTCCCTGTGCGGGACACCAAAAGTAGTTCCAGCAAACAATCCGCCTCCCTGCCAGCTGTAGAAGACTGCACTTTCTGATAGCTCAATAAAAGTGCAATATGTAAAGATATGTGTTTACTGTAGCCAAACTTAAAACAATCTTAACATATCAGGAATCATGCTGAGTTGAAATACCAGCTCCTCTAACAAGAACGCAGCAGCCAGTATTTCCTCCTTCTTAAGTATCAAATCTGGATATAAATGGTCTGTTTTTTTGTTTTGACTGTTTTGGACACCCCCCACGGGTTGCCAGATAAGAGACCAATTATCCCAACAAACACACAGGTGTTGCAGCGATGGAAGCAGGCAAGCGATCTGTTTCAGATATAACTGACTGAACACTGCACCTCACGTTGTCAGATTCATCGCTATACATTTTCCAAAGACAGTTTCAGCTTTGTTCCGCACTCCTGAAGCTTCAGCGTGCGTGACCTGGCAACCCGCGTGCACGTTGAGTCTAGGGAGGAGCGGGGAGGGTTAGACAGCTCTCCGCTATGATTCCGATTTGAACTGCAGTAGCTATTTCGAATGCTTGCGTGTCAGAGATGCATATTGTTTCCTTACATTCATACATCAACATCGGCTAACAACAAACTAATGTAAAGAAGAACTTCATACCAAACTCAAAGATGGCACCTTTTGATTCAAGTGAGAATCGTTAAGAACGCTCTTCAGCTTCTGGGTTTACTTCCTGGTATCGAGGCCTACGAATATTTGCATTAGTGTTCCTGCTCAGCTTGTCAGTTGGACATTTTGGTTTTGTTCGAAATTTCTCTTTTTCAACTCAAGGATTTTTTTTTTTTAGTGTAGAACATCCATGAGTTATGAGAGTCATAACTAACCTTGTTTGGGGCATCAACACTTTTATACTTTGAGTCTATGGGTAAAAATGTTCTCAGAGTCGAAGGCAAGTTTATTGCTTCAATACCACAATTGGCTACTGGCTTTAGTTCTAATGATACATTCCTGGTGCAAAACAACAGAAACATACCAACCAACAGTCCAAACAAGCACCACATCTCATTGTAATTTCCTCCTCTTCTGACTGATGAAGCCGCCTTTTAATTCACCTCTCTGCCCTCACTAATCAGCTGACGGTGAGCGTGTCCTGTTCTTCTTGCTTCATCCACCTAGAGGAAGCCACCATCACTATCAGCCTATCATGTCACGGTAGCCAAACTTTAAATGCACTCTCCATTGCTTCTGTCAGATGTCATTGCAGGATTTCTTTTGCGTTCCTCCTCCAGTTTTCCTGCCTCAGAGGCAGTTCGAGCTCACAATCAAGCTCTGTTCTTCTGATTGAATGCAGCTTTTGTCCTAATCGCCAACGCGAGTGTTTAGACTCCATCGGGGGATCTTCTATCCTCTATCTCACGCATCGTCCTCACTTCCCTCTCTGTCATCCTGATGGAGTGCAACCACCTCTTTTCTCATGCACATGGCAATAAAGTTATGACTCTCAAACCCCAAATTATCATCATTATTTCCATAATAATGTTATTCGATTGGTAAATACTGAAGACCTACAGCTTTAAAATGTAGTTCATGTTTTTGCAATGGTTCAATGGTTTTCACAACCTGCTGGGCACCGTTGATTGTAGTAAAAATATTAATAGTATTAATCCACGCTCCACATCCAGATTAATACGCATTTGCATTTTAGTCAGTGTTTCTGGCAAAAGCAGAGCGTCCGTGGGATTGTCTCAAAATAAACTACAGCGCCCTTTGAACATGCCAGCACGTACTAGCTTCTTTTCACTGTTGTTTTTTTAATGGGATTTGTTGACAACAAGCAGCATATTCTTAAAGTAAAAGCATGCACAACTGTCTAAATCTGGGTTCGGGTGTATATCACTATTCCAATATTGTGGAGGATTTTTTTCCCGCATGGGTAAATAGTTACCCCGCAGGTCTGTCTTTCATACGGAGCACTGGGCTGTGATGTGGGGGAAAGATCATAAATCCAAGCTTGTATAAGGTACGTCTCCGTGTAAACCTCTGCAGTAGGGATGTTACCAGTACCTGATCAAGGTCAGAATAAATCTGCGCTGTTCAAATGATGATGTACGTGGGTGTGTCCACATCCAATTAAAGATTACTGCGGGGGTGGACAGTACACTCATGCATATGCTCATTTGTTCGCCGTGTCTTAGGTGTAGGCTACAGTGCAGAACATGGTATACTCAGTGTCTGTGGAAAACTGCATATGCATGTTTCATTAGTTTTGAATCTTTACAGTTCCTGGCCCTCTGCTCTTTACTCATAATTTCCGGGAAGTTTGTGGACAGTGAAGGCTTAAATTAGCATTAAGCCCAAGGTTAATTGTGTAGGAAATAAGGGGGATAGTTTCATCTAAAAGTGCTTCTCTTGCATTGTGCTCTAATTGTCATGGCTCAACACTATAGATTATTAAAATTAGTATAGTGTTTAGGAATCTATTTGAAGTGGTGCTCTTTCCGGTGATATTCCCAGTGTGAAAACATATTCGTACAGGAGAGAAACTGATGACGAGGAACAGTAAACACTTATATTGCTGAACACAAACCAGCATCAAGAAAGCGATCAGCTGGGCTCAGATATTGTCAGACATTTGCGATAACGGCTGCGAATAACTGCTGAGCGCATGACCTTGCTGCGAGAGCCATTTGAATTTCACGTTTAAAGTTTCTCAACTATGTTCCAATACATCCTTTATGCATTTAAACAAAGATAGGTGGAAGACAACACACTAAATTAAACGGAGAGCTGATTTTATGTCTTTCTTTTTTTTTTTGCTTTGCAAATAATTTTGCTTTTTAATAGACGAGATGAGATAAAATTGACATCCATTCTGAAGATCTGTGATACACAAAGAGCAAATGAAAGATGAATGTTGCAAGATTTTTTTTTTCTTTCATTCTCATTTATGCATCCTTAAAGCACTAAAGGCAATATTTGACTGGCTCGTCTCATTGTTTCCACAATGTGAAACCTTGAAGAGTTGTTCTTGCACTTGCATGTTTAAAATTATATTTAATAAAAATCACACCGACATCTTACCTAGTTTTCCTCAGTCGAAGGAATTCAAGCTTCCATCAATCTCGACAGCAACAACTGTACGTCGGCGTGATGTAATTGTCCATCATTGGTTTAAATGTCAAATGATCAGCCCTGGAATGAAACACTTTGATTAAATGCGCTTATAGAAAGAGACCAGGTGTACACAGCAAGGGAAGATGTTAACACGAATAAATTAAGTGTGCCTCCCACCTGTGATTGAGAGCAGATTCATTTCTATTTAACAGAGGAAATGAAAGTTCATTTGGCAATTTTATTTTCAAGCGCAGCCAGATGGGACAGCTGTCAAAAATAGTAACACGGAAGGGAAAAAAGAATTGGGGGAAATTGGTCTCTCACTTGGTGACAGCTTCAGGCGACAATGTAAAATTGAGCTTCTCTCCAGTGAAATTATAATAAGTTTGTTGGATTACTTACGTTTAACCTTTCTTTAACCTTTAATTATGAACACAGACTTATTAGAAGTGAAATATTATGTGTGTTTGTCACAGAAATATTGAAAACTGAATATATTAAGAAGCAATGTCACAATTAAGCAGACTTTGCTGACTTTTAAAGCGATGAATACATTTTTTTGAAGGATTAAAGCAAACCAGTGCTTTATTACAGCTTTTTTTAAACAAAGCAGGGGGATATTTTTGTGCTAATTCAGTTGGATGCCAGAAGAAATCCTCTCTTGGACCTTTAAGGTCAACAATGAGAGAGCAGGACCATGTTTATGTAAAGTCACATAGCAACAAATCAAAGAGTAAGAAAGTACTTCAGTGTGACTTGTTGAGCCGACATCTCCCCAATAATAGCGCAGCTCATGTTTAATTCATTCTCTAAAAAGCAATTTTGCACTCTCAAATTGCTTGGCTGAGCTTTAGGAAGAACGCTAATAGAGTGATAGTTATTGTAAATATGAATTGAATTTCAAAATGGTGTTTTTATTTATCCTCTACAGATGATAAATTAGAAACTGGATGGACTAAAATGTATAATAAGGTTATTGTTTTTACAGCAAGACAGCAACCGAACTGTGTGCGATGATAACAAATTAGAATCAGAAAGTCAGTCAGTGACACTAAAATAATCAATGACAAGAGCAGAAAAGGTGGGAAGGAGCAGAGGGCAGCTGAGCTCATTGGTCAGGAAATGCACAGCGCATGTGTTCCCCGTTAATTAAACCCATTCATTACATTCAGGTGAAATTTGAGATGGTGAGTGGAGATCAGAACCAAGTTCGGCTTTTTTTTTTCTTTTTAAGTCATTAAAAATTATTTGATTTTACTCTGCATAATGAGCCTCAGCCGTTCCCCGGAGCAACAACGCAGCCTCGCGCTGGTTTTCACTCCTCTTCACGCTGTGAACAAACTGCAGCAATTAGGAAAGGCGAGATACATAATGTATAAAAGTCATTTATGATGAGATATATTTAGAATAACAAAAACCCCTGCACATCGACGGAGACAATTATCATGCTTGCGTGTAAAAAGTCAGTGTGATCTTCGACAGAGAAGCTTGGTGAGATTCCGGCTGAATGTAGGAAAACTTGAAAATTCCTTCTCCTTTTTCTAATGCTTTCCATCCACGCTGTGGTAATCTGCTAAATATTTTCTTTGGAATAATACACAGTATAAATAATTTGTGAAATGGGAAACAGGCCTTAGGTGGAAAAGTACTGAGATTTCCCTTGAACTTGAACTTACACACTGGAATGCTAAAAGGCAGTAATCAGTCCCACAGTAAACTTCTGCTGTAGTATGGGGCCATTATTGTGGTTAAAGCATAAGGAGTCTATATGCCCAGGGTATACCCGGCCTTCACGCCACAATGCTGGGACGGCCACGTATGGGAAAAGCAACGATGGATGGAATCAGACTCATCAATGCAAAGAAAAATAATATTTGTTCATACTTATCGGTATTCAGTCAAAGATTTTCAAAATGGTGTAGAAACTATATCCCCGTGGCTTCATCCACACAGAGAAGAACTGACCTGTAAAACTGTACATGATGACCTGTTCATTTGTTAGTTGGTCCCATCATAACTAATAGTATAGCTAACATCTTAACACATGAGTCTATCTGGGAAGCAAATGACTGGACAGGCAGTAAACACATCACTGAGCGACAGTGCTTAAATGACGTGATTTAATGGTCCAGTGTGTGAACATTAGCGGCATCTAATGGTGAGGTACAGAATACAGGCATCACAGCGCCGCCTCACTGTCCCCTCTTGTACTTGTACTTGTAAAGGTACTTGTGTTGCCGCCCTATAAGCAGTGTTGCTGCTTCTATCAGAAGTCAGGATTGTTTTTAAAATGAATATTAGATTCAGATTTTAGAAAACATCTTGAATATCTAAACTGAGGAAAGTGAAACTGAAAATTTGCCATGAATGACAAAAGGAGGACACAAGACAGACAGAAGGGGCATCAGATCAGTCGGGCGTAAGACGGCCCCCGAACTGGCTTAAACTTGTTTCTCTGAAGTTATGATTGCTGCGTGTCTGTGTCTCCCTTTGATTGAATGATCGGATTCCTGACATAATTATTGGATGGTGGATTGTCAATGACAGCAGCATGGCACACTCAACATCAGTAAACCAAATCAATTCAAATCCTACCAACATGCTTCTTCTTTCCATGTGGCGTCTTGGTAACTTATTGCTGAGTGTGAAACAGCCTCGGGGCGTCATCATGTTTCTCTGCGAGCGACAGAGAGTGAGGAAGTTTTAATAATAACATCTGACTTGTATCTTAAATATTAAAGCATATCTAACTTTCTTTTTTTTTTTTTTCCAGTCTAGATTTCATCTTTCATTATTTTGGATAGGTCCTTGCATGAGGGCACACTTTGCATTAGACTGAGGGAGGGGGAAAAAATGTGATTGCTCCCAGCGGCGCACACGCACTAACCTGCCTCATCAGGGTTACATTGTAGAGACCCAGCAATCTTCTGCTGAAAATGAATTGGGATGGCAGTGCAGCCAGAATGGAAAATTCGGTGCATCCGACCGTTTGAAAGGGGCAGCAATTCGCTGAAAAGACCTCTGAGCCTCAGAATTCATGAGAGACAAGGCCAAGACATGTGATTGCAATCAGGGTGGACAATGTTGGGCGTAATAAATGGTTGGATATCGACTTGGCTTCCCAGCAACCCACGAGACCATCCTGCCACTGACAGTAGATTCACCGCAGAGCAGAGAAGTGTGCGCTTGATGGGCAGAGTAGGTGGGGAAACACAGAATGACTCATGACTGTTGCGCTTCAAACCGATCCCTCCCTCAGGCCTCCAGATCAAAACCCCATCATGGCTGAAGGTGAGGACTGATGGTAAGTCTGGACATCTTCAGGGGGGCGTTTGTCGGCTCTGTGGGGAGTCTATCAAAATAAAGATTAAAATAAAGCACATTTCTGCCAGTATTGCATAAAGTCACGGTTCATGGTTCAAGTGAAGCTTATATATCATTTCTCTTGCATTCTACGCAGCATAATTTATGTGTGTAATTAAGATTTCCATTACAACATAGCAGCTGTTGTTAGCTTCATGCTGATAATGGACTTAGATCGGACTAAGATAAATCTGCTTTGTTGATTAGGTTAGGAATTGCTCAGCTGTTTATTTTTAACTTTGAGCCGCTTGTTTTATGTTTTGTAAACAGCCCTACGCCAGTGTCAGTGTTTTTATCTTTCAAGGCTTGACTGCTGTACATGAGATTACAAAAATGTATAAAATGTTAAATACCCTGCCTCATGTTGCTCTGTTGAAGTGGACTCTGGCTGCTGAAATAGAGGCTGTTGTCGAAATTGGAAAATGAGTTGAAAGAGTTCATGAGAAGTAAGAGGCGGCGCTCTAATTGCCTCCTGTAATTACTAATTACTAAACCAACCCTGAGTGTTTTTAAGCATCACTCCCGACACTCCCGAGTTTCTAGTTTATTTCATGATGTACTTTAAAAGAACTGTAAATTGAAGTTGGGTTTTTGTGAGTTTTGTAGTCTGACGTTTCCTGTTACCTGTGTTCATTTTTAGCGTTTGCTGTATTAGTTCAAAGGTTCTGTTTTTCCTTAAGTCCAGTTCCGATTTTCATTTCCTCCCTGTTTACCTTCTCATGATTGTCTTCAAGCCTTTCACCTGTATCCTATTATCGCCCCCCCTCCTTGTATATTTAAGTCCATGTGCTCCCTTTGTCTTTTTCATGTGCTCATCAAGGGCCTGCAGTTTTTTCCCCCATATTCTTTTGTTCCTTGTGAAATTTTAGACTTTTGCTTCTTATCGGACTTTGGAATTTTGTTTTTACCCCTTTCTGGATTTATTTGCTATTTCGGACTGATTTCCTGCTGTTGACCCTTCTATAACACCACTAGTGAGTTCCAAGTCTTGTTAATAAACTGAATTGCGAAATATCCTGATCTGTTTCTGTGCTCCGTGACATCTGATTGGCTACAGATAATCCCCGTAAAAATAAAAAAAAAAATGTGGATCCAGGCATCAGGCGAGTCTTAAAACACCCACACAGGAACCACAAGCAGTTTGTGAGTGCAGATTCAACAGTTTTTTAATGAGAAGTCACAGCATGCATAAATGTTTTTGATGAAAATTGCAAATCATATTAAATAAATATATTTGTGGATTTACGTTACACGTATTTAAAACAAGAAATATCTGTGCGTGCATCAGGAATGCATTCGTGAACATTATTAATGTATATATGGACTGGCCATACATTTAAATAGAGCGAGAAATATTTCTGTGTCCATGGAAAGAGGGTCATTTACATCTAAATCCCAAAATTCATTTGTGAATCCCTCTGTGTGCATTTATACATTTTAAAACTGATCAAACTCCATATTTTTGAGGCTCGCAATGTAACAGAAGGCAAGGCAAAATGTAAATTGCGTTATTGCCACAAACCACAGATTAGAATTGTATTAAATGTGTCTGCTAACAAGGAGCACATGCCTACTGGGGCATTTATTTATTTCCGGCATTTTAGATACCTCGTGCCATTGTATTTAGCCTTTTTGAGCTAGTGACTCAACTCTATATTGCAGTAATTAAATCGTATTCTGTGAGGTTTTAGACCGTCGGTATTGTGGAAATAGGGCAAAGGTTGGACATGTTGAAATGCTCCTTTAATCATATACTTGTTTGCTTGGAATTTTGGTCTTTCATTGTTTCGGGATGCTTTCCCCTCTTATCAATTTTGTACAATTATGAGTATTCACACCTGGAAGCTGCTCAGTACAATCACCGTCTGATTTGACTAACTCTGTCAGGCCTTGTTCAAATGCGGGGAAACAGAACAATTTGCTGATACACTGTTATGTGCTTGGGTTTTTTTCTTTTTCTAATTCCAAATGATCAGAGGACCAGAGTTTCACCAATGAAATATGAAAGCTGAGGCACACAAAAAAAGAAAAACAAAACGTTCAATTTAAATTGGACCTTAATCTCCTGCCACGTATGCATATGAATAATAAAATATGAATATAAATGAAAAACAAAACAGATTGTGCTTTAAATATGTAATTAGGCAAAGCAATTTCTGTGACCGCACAGATTGGACTGTCCTACGTTGTGTGTACTGCTCCGTGTTTCCTTGAGCTGAAAGGAGGAATGTGTCGGTGCTGCCGGTCACTTTACATGTCTAATCTTCTATTGGAATCTGCTTTAAGTTGCCTTCCCCTTTCATACTGTATTGAGAAATAGTGTTTTTCAGCTTCCGTATGTTCAGTTTGTCTTGTCTTGCACATAAGTGACACTATTCTTCATGTGAGCTGTGTTTAATGATTAGTGTCCATCATGCATTATTGGTGTGTCACGTCGAGACACTGTAGGCAGAGTTGTTTTGGGGCAGCCGAATCGTATTTTTTCGAATATCTAATTATGTGTATTGTCACGCTTCCTGGATGGGGTTGACCTTGCTGAGGGAGAAAGAAAAACAAGTTCATCATAAATTTCAGTAAGAGAATATTTCTGTCAGAACTTGAGGCGTCCACACCCGCACACATATGGAAAACAAATGTTTAGCTGTCATATGTTGTCAATCAGAACGTCACCGGGTTTTGTGAGTGAGCACAAAGACAAATAAAACTAAACACGTGGGGTAAATAACGAAGGGCTTGCTGTAGCTGTCACGTTCTCCCAGATCAGACAACGTATACAGGAGATTATTCCTGTGGAAGTGACAGAGCAATGACAAATAAATCTGCTCACAATTACTATGATACAGACTTTAAGGGGAAAGTGGGAGTGATACATCTCCAATAATACAGTCACATACAAGGAAATGCTATGCTGAAATACTTCCTCCTCTATCAATAATGCAGCAGCCAGCATTTGCTCCTACTTAAGTTCTGATTCGGGTCTGTTTATGTTTTCAGCAAAGCAGGTACAGAGTTTTAAGGCCCTCCCACACAGCCCTCCGGGTGGTAACCTTAAGAAATCAAAAATATCAAACTGCAGGACTGGTCGCTTTCTATTTTCCAAAGAGAGCTTCAGTCTTGTTCTGCGCTCCTGAAGCTTCAGCTTCCATGACCTGGCACTTTGAGGGAGACAACTCTCTCCTGTGTTTTGAATTTGGACTGCGGTGCCTGTTTTAACGCTGCATGTCAATGTTACATATTGCTTCTTTAAAGTCTTGCTCCAGCCGCTGATTAGATTCGAATTGGATGCCTACGCTGTCACTCTATGATTCTGTACAGCGAAATTTAAAAGTGCCACATCTGAAAACTGCGAACATTTTTTAAAGACAAGTAAAACACACAACATAACAAAAAAAATCTGACAAATAAAAAAGGTATTGCAAATATTGTGACATCTGAGGAATAAATTACTCTATATAAAAGTGAAGAATTAATATCGTTGAACCCTTTAAAACCCATTTCTGTTTTGTAAAATCACTTTTTTCCATTAAAAAAACCCTTTATGGCCTTACAATGACCTGTATGTGAATCTTCACCTTTGAAATAACACTCAATTGTCCCAACTCATCAAACAGGTAAGCTTTATCAGCAGCCTCTGCATCACTTCAGTTGCCAAAAGAACTGAGTGAGTTTATAATTCACAGAAATGAATCATGATTCAAATTAAACCTCCCTGAGAAGAACCTCACGTTAATATTTGTTCTGACTGTTGATGTGTGTTTGGTTTGGTTTTAGGCCAGTGTCCAGGACTTGGTTTGGGCATAAATGTGTTACGTTTCTTATGTAATGTCAGATAAAAGCAGGTGCACATTGACTTTCATTACACACAGGACAGGATCGTCCTTTTGAGGCTGGACATCTTCATACCGTTCTGCTAGAGGAACGCCTCCATCTTTGATGCTCGAGGGAAACTGCAGCATCATAGACTGAAGCACAGATCCATTGACCATGCTGCCATGGCAATACCAAATTCTCAATTTATCTTTCTTTTTGTTTTTTTTTTTCTTTACTGGCACCTTCACACCATTTGACACGCGTGGGAATAATCCCATTGCCATTATTACTGTGCCATGAAAAAAACATTGTTGTGAATTGGCACTGTATAAATTAAAATGACTTGGCTTGATTGGACTTGTTCTGCAGGCATGTTTCTATTATGAGTCTAGTATCCAAAGAATCAAAAGTGTCTCAGATTTCTCAAAGCTCATTAGATTTTGTGAATCTGTCCAATAAAAAAAAACAAAAAAAAAAAACAACTACATCGGTGAGAGAGGAGCAGTGGTGAGACAGTTTGTAAAGCAAAATAGCCTGAAAAGCCAGAGTTGAGTAGAAGGTCAAATAAATGACTTTCAATCAGGAGACACAAGCTTTTCTTTCCTTTCTTTTATTTAAATTGACGAAGTAGGATTTCGATCAGAAGTGACTATTAAAAACAAAAGAGGATAAGTTCAAAGTTAAAACCAAATTTATCGTGGATGTAACACTAGTCTTCGATGCTTGGACACCAGCAGGGAGTAGATCACCATAGGAACAAGCCGAAGAGTTAGGTGAATCCAACAAGTAAGGGACTAGACACTGGAGGAATGATGTTTGGAATGACTTAATGAAGAAATCTTTTGTTCTGAAGGCTTGATTGGAGATATCTAGTACCATCTGAAGAGGTTTGGAAGAGGTGGAGGTGGGCTGTGCCAATCAGTAATGACGGTGACTTATGGCAAAGAACTGTGTGCATGTGGTTAAGCAGCAAATGATGTATGACAAACACTACCTGCCATCCCTGACAGTTTAGCCACACGGTTTTACACAAAAAGGTGACTTTGTCCCATTTTTGCTTTTGAACTGAACCTGTGATGTTCGTGATATTGTCAACTGCTACCAATTTAATGAATTGTAAGCAGGATTTTCCTTAAAATAACAAACAAACAAGAAAATAAAGTATACAGTTATGCAAAAATAACCCTCTCAATCATCAATAATGGCCCAGTGGACGTGTGTGGTGGTGTGTTCATCTGCAGAGACACGGCTCTCTGACCCTTTGGGAAGTAGCCATTGGCCACAGGGTTTCCCCCTGCCAATAGCACGGCATGAGGCCTGGACATGAGAAAATGGTCTCAACCTGACAGGTGTCAGAAGTAATGGTAATGGAATGGTCAGTTTACAAAAACCAACCAACAAATCTTACTGTACATGCTACACCTTTAAGATGGGATTACATTAAGTTAGCATTACCTTCCATTAAGAGCTGTACCACTAACAGCTCTAATTGAAAGGAGCCAACAGAGGGGTGTTGGGTATCTGCTGAACATGTTCCTTTTGAGGTCTTCTGGGTGAGTCCAACAGGAAGAAACCTGTGGTAGACCCAGAATTTACTGGCAAAACTATATGTCCTATCTGGCCTGGGAACACCTTGGGATCCCCCAGGAGGAGCTGAAAAGATTTGCCGGGTAGAGGGATCTCTGAAATTCCCTGCTTAGCCTGCTACCACTGCTACCCGGTCCCAGAGGAGCAGAAGATGATGGATGGATGGACGGATGGATGGAGTTTTAACAGATAATTTCATGTTTATGTCTTGAGATACCTGCAGGTAGGTCAATCAGCTATCAGGCATTCAATCCTGGCCCTGGATTATTATTCTGCTGACATTTTGCACTTGTTATGAGAGAAATAGAACTGATACAGGCTTGAATGAAAACTGAATGAGCCCTTGAACGGTGTTTTGGTGACCTTTTCTAATTGAGTGGTAGGAAACTTTCGGAGAGGATTAAACTATTATTCTGTAACGCCGTAGATGACATTTACACACACGTGGGACACCACATTAGTCTTTGGATTTTAAATTGAATCCATACTGGATTAAAGTAGGTCAAAAGCAGGAGGAGAACATGGCTCCTCTGGCACAAAAGCTTCTGTTCAGGTGGAAATGAAGAAATTCAACCTGTATTTTTAAAGGAGCAGTCTGTAAGACAACCAAGCTGGGAATGTAACTCAACACTCAACAATTTTACAATTATGCTTCATTCCGGGAAACAAGGCCTTAAGGTCGCAGATGATCTTTAGTGACTGTGACATTCGATGAGAAAGTTCCATCTTTCAGGATTGGAGCCTGAACAAGGCCTCATCAACAACCAAACCTTCACATTATTGGCATTAAATCAAGGAATTAATTCAATTCCCTTATCTCTATCTGTCTATCTCTAGGAACAGATGAATATTCCAAGCAGGCGTTTCACTTTTAAAGTAGTTTTATTTTTGAATGTCTTAATAGTGTCAATATTTCTTTTAAGTTAAAAAAAACTTCAAAATTAAAGTGTTGTGTTTTATCCAGCAGGTGCTTCCCAAGTTCTTCAAGGATTTAAACCGCAGAGCATATGCTGCTATCTGAAAAAAACTACAAAAAAACCCCCAAGAACTTAGTTTTTGTTGTTTTCAAACGAGTTATGAGTCTGTTAGTTGACTCTGCCGATCATTTTCCAGCCATGCATATGGTATCCGGCAGATAAGTAGCTTCCTAAATAGCAGATATCAAACAACAATTGAATCCCAAGTCCCAATCCACATGTGGGCATTTTCATTCACACTACTGAATATTGCTAAATATCCAAAGTATTTAAAGTATAAGGTTTTATATCCAATTAAACACATACTCGCAAGAAAAAATGAAAAATGATGCACCATGCAGATTGTTTTCGATCAATGAATTACAGGGAGTACACAGCTGTTTCAGCAGACAGCCATTATCAGTATATCAGCAGAATTAGGAGGGTTTCTTCATTGTTTGCAAACATTAATTGTATGAGAGTAATGACTCAAAATTGTTTTTTTTTTACAGGATCGTCCTGCCTTTGCACATGAGGAAAAGAGAAAATGTTTTATTGTTGACTTAGAATTGGGTCTTACAGTATTTGATGATATGGTTACAATTACAACCCCACTGTAAAGTTTACATTGCTTCATTTTAATTTGAATGCAGAGGTAGATGACATTTTTTAATTCCCTATTTGTCTCCACTCATAACGTCCTCCTTTCCTGCTTCAAATGCTGCAATCCGAGACATCGGCCTCTCTTCCACTGTTGTCTTTTCACTTTTCCTAAAACAGCAAACAACAAAGATTACAGTAGCAGGCTGACGCCTTCATTGATGGCCTTGACTAATGTCGCAGATTGTGACAATTTCCAGACCTGCGTATATTTATCATTAAATTATTACTCTGACATAAACTGCTCCTGCTACTGTGTGTACTGTATATATTTCGTAACTGAAAGGTATAAATGAGGGATATATTCATAACTGACTTCCCATGTCCCTTAGCTGCAGAGTTTCGTCCTTCAGTGCCTTTCTTTGAAAGTCTGATTTTGAATAGGTTGATTTGCTTTTAAAGGGCCCTGCCTGAAATAAGTCATTGACAAACACAGTATGGTTCTCTGTATTAAATATATTTAGAAAAAATGTTCTTTGCATACCTGTCATGGCAGAGGGGGATGTCAAACATTGCACGGTGATTTAAGCAAAAGCTGTGTTCACATATAGACACAAGCACAAGAAGAATAGAATTAAAGTTGGTAAAATACAGTGGCAGAAATGAAGGGTGAAACAGTGAAATGATTTTAAAATTAGAACTATTTCATCTACCACAGAATCTGGGTCGCCGTGCCTGGATAGATTTATGCACACATTATTTCAGTCATTCCAATTGAAGATTTGAAGTCAGCTGTTCACGTGGGATTTGATTTATGATACCGTGTAAAGGATGATAGGCAATGCTGTTAACATGTACCGACACATAATAGGAACTTAATAGGAACAGCAGTGTGGCATGTGCAGAAGTGATGAATATGTTCAGCTGTCCTCTTCTGCAACGGTTATTTTACCTCTTTGGCAAGTGTTTTTTTCTTCCAGCTTCTTGTGCTGAAGATGAATATCTCCTAAAACAATAAGTAAGTACAAATCGGACCCCACATGTAACACTCAATTACTTGCTTATTACTACTTTGATGTTATTTAATGTAGTAATAAGCATTTACACAACAGTTGTTGAATGTATCACCTAATCACCTTTCTAAAAGTCTTTAGCCATACTATTAACATTAGCTAACAAAGTAATGCCCATCAGCTAACAGTTAAATCATTAAATGAGAAACATTGAAGGTCCAGAGATTAGAATGTAACCTTTCATATTTGCAAACATGTAATATAATCTTCACAACGATGTTAAACTTAGGTTAATCAAAAAGCCTAGTCTACATGTAACCTTAGAAGAATCAGTTTACAGGGACGTGGGAGAAGAAAGCGCCATCTTGTCAGAGTACTACGGTAGTCGAGAATGGACAAAAAGCTGGCAGCTGGAATTACAGCAATGAAAAAGACCCCTTAAAAGCTGATTAAAAAGAGGTAGTAAAAAGGTGTTTTTTTTGTTAGCAGTCCATTGGATGTTTGTCCCATCTGAATGTATATATCTAAATATAAATCGCGACTTGATTAAACACTGCTTGATGCCATTATAGACATTTTCACACAGACGACGACCCAACTATGAGCCTAATAAAGCATTTATTAACCTGAATCAACCATTTATTAAAGCTATTTGAGACCCTTATTATAAAGTCTATTTCCCTTAATTGACACTTAATAGTTGGGTTTCATGAAGACAATTAGTAAGCGATGAGTTAGCACTTTAATAAACTGTTAGTAAATGTTTATAATTGCATTAATCTAATCTTATTGTAAAGTTTTGCAGATCCACTTATGTTTTGTGGGATTTAGCCTTGTAGTAAGCAGTTGTTAGAGTTTTCCAGTGGGGTTTTTTTCTTGTTTTTCTATCCCAGCTTCTTTCTTTGGAGGACACTTATTCTTATTTTATTACGACCATCCAGGTATCTTTTTGTATATTCAGTTCTTTGAGTTCCTATTAAAAAAAAAAAAACTAACCTAGAGGAACCTTGAAGCCGCCATTGTCGTGGAGTGGAGTAAGGTGCTTCAGCACAGATTTATGTGAGGACGGAGGATATGTAGGCAGGAAATAACAGTGTTAACCATTTACATGGTTCAGTTTTTCTTTGATCGGTTAAATGAAAGGGCCAAAATGGAAATTTCATTCAGTTTGGACCTTTAACATCTGAATGAACTGTTTTATGTAGAGCTTTCTATTCAGTTTGGGCTATTAAAATGAGTTTACAATCATAATATTATTATCCCTGTAAACATTCAGTCAACACTCTTATAATAAACCTTTTAGCAAAATGTTCACTCACAAATTCCATTCATTTTACTACATTATCGACCCAATACGATACCTGTTTTTATTATAAAACATTCCCAGGGAACAAATAGGCTTCAGTTTTCCCTCAAAACAAACATTTTGGGTCACATTAAAAAAAAAATCACACAGTTAAGTATTTTTTTTTAAAACATCAATTGAAATAATTTGCATTTCATGTCAACATTTTGTTGAATACAGGTGGCCAAAGTTTAGCCTGAAGCAGGAAATGAATTTGATTCCCTTTGATCCCATTTTCAGAGCAATCGACTCGAGACAAGAACGGAGGGATAAAATAGATTGAACACAACAGTTTGTTTGTCTGAGCTGCGGTTTGCATTTTCAGGAATGTTATTGACTTACAGAAAGGACGGGGCTGCAGGAGAGGAAACAATAAGAGCAGCTGGACTGTGGCGAAACTGTCGCTGCAACAAACAAGCACGCATGTTGCCCCAGAAATGGTGCAGGTTGTTGGGGCAAGAAATGAAAAATGTATTACACTGTTTTTCTTCATGGGATGAAGAGAGAGGAGTCATTCAGTGCAGGCAGCAAAGTGGGATGATGCACTTTTTGGGCCAATCAATGCAATTTTCGTAACAGCAGACAGCAATGAAATGAGACGTGTAAATAAAATCTGGTCTGTGGTGCCCCAGACATTGTGTTTCCGTGACACACAGATGAGCAGCTGATGCAGATTCATCCACAGCTCTCAGCTAATTTTATCACGGGGACAAAAAAAGAGGGCGACTGCTGCAGATGTTGTCTTTCATCATGGTCACCACTGAACAATAAACCAGGGCAACAAACTGCTGTCACCCCTCAGACAAATTTCTACAGGTATTTTCTGTTGTTTACTGGAAGGAGATGATGAAAAGCGTGCGGACCCCCACAGTGGAAGACTCTCTGAAGCAATGGCACTGCAGCGGATATATTATTAGCTTCCCACTGATCTAATTTACAAAGTGATTGGTTTCGTTTGATGCCTACGTGTCCTGCTGAGACTCACAAGCTGTGGCCACCCAGAGAGTGATTCAGTCTTTGTCTCCTGCTCCTTTCCAAAGCTTCGCCTTGCACACAGCAATGACGTGATAACAAGACTTCACACCCAAAGGTGTTTCTCAAAGATTGGGCAAAGCCTCCTGCCTGACACCCAACCAGTGTGTGCAGTTAATGCTACTAGAGCAGCTTTGTAGTTGAAGGCGCGAAGAATGACAAGTTTGTTCATCATTCAGAATCTTTGGGAACAGAACGTATAGAAGTGGAGCTATAACCACTGCGGACGTCAGTTTGGCTTTATTTCTCTCTCAATATTCCAACACCCATTAACTGACTGGTTACTCTATACTAAAGGAAAGAAACATAAAAATGATGCATCAGCTTAATTTTCAGTTTCGTGACGGTGCCCGAGAGTGAAGCTGCCATTGATGGCGAATTGTGCACGCATAGTCCGAGGGGACACGTTCACTAAGTTTTTAGTGATAGTGTGGACGTAATGTTGTCCAACACTGGATGCATCTGCAGCGCTGGTGAAGTGGAAAGACGTTGTGCTGTACCTTTGGTTTGTGAGTCAGAGTTAGCCAGTCTGCCTTTGTTAGCTTTACTGTCACTCATCCTCCTTTTCATAGAAGTATTATTCGGCCTGTTTCGTCACAGAAACTCTGTTCGAAGGACCAAACTAGCTCTTCAAATTCCTCGCCCTCGACTGATTGGCAGCATATCAATCGGAGTTATTTGTTGATCTCTTTTTCTGTCATCTTTGGTCATGAGCCATCCTCTGATACGGCAGCTGAGTGCTTGTTCTTAATACAGGTGCAATTACAATCAGTGCAAGGGCGTCAGGGCCCACCCACAATCCCTTTTCACACTGCCATGCTATAACTCGCCGCCTCCAGTCATTTCCTCATTTCAGAGGAAGCGGTTTCGACTTCGCCGGTGGGACCGAGAAGCGGTTGCCGCCCACGTGAATGCACACAGATTTTACCCTGCCACTCCGGCAGGGTAAAATGGCACACTTTCACTGTGTTGAACTGTCGGCAGCAGCCACTTACCCTTTTTTTTCTCTCATTTTTTCCAAACACTATGATGTTAATCTGTCATTGCCGCATTAATCCAAAACAACAACAAGGTAGGAGGCAGTCTGGGTAGTTACCTCAGCGCTGTCAAACGAACAGTGTAGGCTGGATTCAAAGCTGCTCTGGATGAGCGTCAAAGTTGATGAGATGAGGCTGTGAGTCCGGAGCAGCTGTTGGATTAAATGTGGTGCATTGCGCAGCCTTGTGCATGCCTGGTTGTGTGTGCATGAACCTTTTGTGGATGGGACGCCCCAAGAAAAATGTTTGGACCAGGGCCCATCACGTTTATGTCATGCTATTGGTTCTCAGTGTCTTACAGCAGGGTGCTAGAACTAATACTAAACTAAAGAACAGCAACACATAGTTTAACTTTGTCTTATTCCCCCATATTGCTAAGTTTAATTCAGTTTACTGAGCTTGAATTGGATTCTTTTGGAGGTTTTAGGATTTTGTGAACATCTCTGTAAAGCACAAGACCCTCAGACTGTACTCTAAATGAACTGTAAGGTGGCTTATGAACTGAACGAATGAATGTTTGGCATCAATAAACATATCAACTTTGTACGGCTTGAATTTATAAATTGTAATCATGCAGAGAAAACTGTAAATGTGTAAATAATGTCTTGTTCTTTGGGGCTGTGATTGTGTGTTTGTATTTCATTGTGGGATATCTCCTGGAGCTTCCTATGTTTATAGTTAGATTATGTTTATGATTATGTTGATGTATTGTGCAGTTAGATTACACTTGTTTAACATGTCATATTGGATTGTTTGCTTTATTAGTTGAGCTGGAAGAAGTAACTTTCCAAGCGGTCTTGAATATAAATAGATCACATAAGAAAAAGCATACTTTTGTTCATTCATTTAGTCTAAACTATTACTATATATTTTAACAGGAGGTTTTCTTCTTACATGAAAAGTGCATTGCTACAGCCTTTCATGTCAAGTTGGATTCATCTTCTAAGGTATAAACAAGAGGGACCTACACTGTACAGTGTGGGTTTTAATTTAAAGCAGTGCAGCATGAATAAATTACATACAATAAAGCTGTATCATGCTTTAATTATATAAACCACAGTTTGTATATGTTCATTTATTGCGCAATAAGGAGTGTTCATGCACACCTTTTAACCTGGAGTTGATGTAGTTGAACAGCAGTTGACTTGTCTGTACGAAAACACAAGCAGCCCAGTCTGACCAATTAGAGTTTTGGTGTTTCCTATGTGGTATCTTATCCTAGAAAAAAAAATATTTTTTTTCAGCTATGTATGTCGGCCTCAACACCATTGAAGACGACTCATTTGGGATTCAGTCCTCATGGATGCCAATAAAGAGGACCCCCTAGATGACCGATGAAGGCTTGGTAAATGTATTTAAATTCACTTATTTATTTTTGAAGCTGCAAGTCACGTCACCTCACCTTCCTCGTGTCCAGCAGCCCCCTGGACACAAACGCTTGCACCCCTTCCCCTCTGGAGAAAGCTACCGGACAGTCAGAGTTCAGTGCTGTAAATTATAATCGCCTGACTCACCCACTCTTATACACATTCATTATACAATATGCACTTTATGGATCCCTTCCGTGTTTGGGCACTTTGTATGTTGACTGTTTGCAATACTGAACACAAAGTTGATAAGCCTTGTATTGAGTTATATTCAGCCTGTCTATTTGGAAAATATTTTCCTTTGTGAAAGTGTTGATTCAAAAGCAGAAGCAAACATTGCAGATCAAGAAAACTTTTAACAACTACACAGAAAACTTGTACACATCGAATAATGTATCTAAAGGTAAATGATCACAACAAATTTTTTTTCACGTGAAAATAATTTTAATTACTCTAAAGAGGAGCACTTTTAAATATAGTAATATTATTATTATTATTAGCCACAGTATCAGTGAAGTAGGGGGGTGCATTTATCAGATGGAAGCACTGTTTGGCTCTTGATGCCCTGATGTTGCACATAGCCATGAATTTTGTGTGTGCATAGGACAGTAAGTGCTACTAATCTCAGAGAGATTGCATAACCAGCCCTGGCTGCCAGTCCAAAGGACCCCTCCTAAGCCCCCTCCACTCTTCCAGGGTGATCTCTTGAAGCAGCCTCTGTGAAATATGATCAAGAAAGAAAGCAATGTAGATCAGTGTTTTATTTTTGGATACATTGGCAAGAATCGAATAATTCATTGCTAAAACCAGTCTTATCTCACGTCAGGTAAATTTGTCTAGACTGAAAATCTCCTGTCCGCCGTGCCATCAAACTGTACAACTCCACCTTGGGGGGCTAGCAGAAGGAAAAAGGATGGGAAGGAGCATTAAGCCTGAGCACAAACATATACGCTACCTCAGACACGTGTTGTTTCCTGTGTGTATATGTTACCCTAAACATACACTTATACTGTTACCGTTGAATTTTGTGCAATATCCCACAAATTTATTCATCCAATCTGCACCTTGTATGTTTCATGTAACTCTATATAGCTGCAAGCTGTATTCTTTTTTATATACCTGTATTCTTTGTATGCTGTATATAGATGGTGCTGTGCTGCTGCTGGAATTTTAATTTCCCTGAAGGGAACCTGCCCAAGGGATCAATTCTATCTATCTATCTACCTACGTCATCAGCTGACACCAGCATGGAAGGGAACATTTCTTCATTTGCTATTGTCCTCCGGGGATGCTCCAAGGTGTCACACACGGGGGCTGGGGCATAACAAATGGAGGGATGCGGCCTAAGCTTGGCCAACATGCCTGTTTGTTCTTACTCTGACAAGCTGAAGCTCTAGTGCAAAATCTTGCATGTACCTAACTTTAATCTGACATTGCATAATACAGACAAATTTGAATAGTTTTGATATTTTCTTACTGCATTTACTTGGAAAGATATGATCTTTTCTCATGATTTTTTTTCTCATGTTTTGATATAAGTTCCATGTTTGGTGATTTTAGAATTCACATGCACAGCTATTTATATTAGGCTTTTCTCCCAAGAATTTGAATATTAAAAAGAACCAATGTATATTTATAGATTTAAGCATATTATTGGCAAAAACAGTAATAGCCCTCTCATGGAAACATATTAAGGGACCAAAAGCAAACAGATGGTTGTCCCAGTTGTCTACAAATCTCCCTTTAGAGAAAATGACTTATACAATGAAACATCAGCAAGATAAATTCCATCGAATCTGGGACCCTTTTATTAACTACATAACAGGAACGGACTTGACACATGCGTTGGAAATGCCCGGAGATGGGTAGATAATAGCCCTCGGCAGTGACCAACACCTTGTTTTACTTGTATTTTCATAAAATGGACCTAAGCTGGAATTTGACTCAGTAGCTTGATCCCCAATATTGGGGTTTATTTTTTTTTTATTTTTGGGGGGTTGCTTTGTATTATTTGTCATTTGTTGTTGCAAAAAGAAAAAGAAAAATAATGTTGGTTAAAAAAAATGTATCTTATTTTCATTTGTAGGTAACCTTCATGTTGGTGTATCCTTTAAATGGCAGGATATTCATTACTGGTTTATCATGATTATTCCTTATCCCTGCCCCTTTAGTAAAAAAAAGACTTTAATCTGCCTCTTTCTGATAAATGGGAATGACAGAGAAAACAACACATGGTGTTCATTTCTGTGTTTCATTTTTTCTTGTTCAATTTTAAAGAGTAGATTGGTATTTTCTGTTACATCAGCTTACAAAACAAAAGGCTCAAATTGTTGGTAGCTGCGCTGTGCTGCCAGTCACTGTGTATCCTCTGAGTGCCAGGTCTTATCTGTGACCTTTGTCTCAAGATTGTATCTGCTGCATGGAAAAGGGACAAGTGGGCAGTTTGAATTTGAACTGAAATTGCCTTGATATTGACTTGGATTGGTGATGCAGTCAGAGAGTGGAGTTGTTTTCTCTTTATCTTTTAGAGGTTTTTTTGTAGGTAATTTTTCCATTTTGCTATTAACGTCCTTGACTTTCTTTCATAGTGACTTTGTATTTCACTGGCCAATTTGTTGTAGGTTCTCAACCGTGGGATAAATACTTGACTGTCAGGAAATCTATGTGTTTGCATCTTTCTGTGTGAAGAGTCGGAGGCATTAACTCGCTGCAAGCCACTCAAATTGTTTGATTGTATTTTTAGATTTTTGAAAAACAATCCCAGGAACAGTTGCTGTATGAAACATTCAAGTCACGCATGAAGATGAGGCACTGACATTTGGATGAATTTTCATAGACTAACAAGACCCCATCAATGCCCCATCAATATCATTGTGCTACAAGATTAGCATATTAGCTCACAGTAAGTGTGAGATTTAAAAGAGAGAGGGCAATTAGGTGTTGACCACAGAGTACATAGCTCCCCAAAAGTGAAGCCAAACCAGCTCAATGGCCCCCTGCTAGCCTATCTTCATCAGAGGTCATGCACAAATAAATAATAAATAACAAGAATGCACTCAGCGAGTGCAAACCTCTGTCAACACACCTAAATTCCCTACCGCATATGCCCTCCAGCTTAACTTTCAAGGTCATTTTTCTTTTATTCTGTGACTCGTCTTTCAGTTTCTTACCAGAATATGTGCATTAGTGTTTGTTATGAGCATTTTTAAGGTCAAGGTCATTTGGTGGAAAAAAGAGGTGAACCATCTTCAAACAAGATAAGAAGTCCAGTTGCTTCCTACTAAACACTCCAAGATGCTGAAAGCTGCATACATTAAAATGAAAGTGGATCTGTTGTGTAAGTTCCATGAGACTGAAAAAACACCTCTGATTCTCTTACGGTGTAGACATGGGGTTAAATTAAGCTCCTTAACTTAAAGTCGCTGTGCACTCAAAAATCAAGATGCGTAGAGAAGATGAGGAGGATTCTTTCACTGTATGGTTTGTGAGCTGCTAGACAGGAATAACTACACTGATTGCTGATTCTCTGAAGATGTCCAGACATTCGTGCCTGGAAATGAAGGCTCTACTTTTCTCAGAAAGGCTTAAAAGAGATCTGAAAAACATCAAAGCTTGCAGCTCTGAAAAAGTCCAGGTTGCTGTATCCGTGGAAACTCCATTGATCACAACACTTCCATAAAAACATCCGTTAATTTGGAGGAGAAGAAGTGCCGGACTCAAGATCCGAATCTTCGAGCGAGAGACATATACTGTCATAACACATTTGTCCGCCAAAAGACTCAGGTTGGAATCTTGATTAGATTTAGTTCATCAATTTATAACCACTGCATTTTAACTTCTTATTAAAGTTGATTTATATTTATAATAGTAACGGCATTGTAAATCAGTTTGGGATGCTACATGTCCCTCTTATCTCAACGTGATTATCCAAATCCATTACAAAAACAAAAAAGGCTAAAAGATGCACTTCTGTTTCTCTTCAGGTCTGGTAACATTTAGCAGACCGGTGTCCTCATGGATAAATACTGTATGTACACCGAACTCGTATTTTGTGTTTTTCAAAATGCCTTTTGGGTTTTGCTCAGATGGATATCCACTCTCATCTTCTAATCTACTGTCAGACTTCCATGATTAATCATATTCACTGAAATACAGAGGACCATTGTTTTGAATCAATTTGAATCTACTCATGACAAGACACTATCAATAATTGTTTTAAAAAATCATCTGAAAAGAAAAAAAATTCATACATTTGCATTGACAGAGAAAGTAACATGCACTCCAACAACATGTTTTTCGGAAACATGGCACGGTACCACAATGGTCAAAGTGTGGTTAGCATTTAAAAGCTAACATGGCTAACTTAACTGTCGCCACGTAATAACTTAGTAACTTGGTACTCAAGAACCAAGAGTTTCTAGAGCAAGTATAGATTTTCACCGAACACAAAATAACACTGGTTCTCTTAATGATTATTAATAATTCTCGGACACAAGCTTTCCCCCATCGTCACTGTATTAACTGAAAGGAGGACATGAGGTGTCCCTTTATTAGGCGCAACGATGCTGTGCTCCCCCTGGTGGAGTCCTGTGCTAACTACCGTTTACTGCTGATAGAATAACATCTTAAACATTAAACACAGGAAAACACAAACTATTTTCCTGCCACAACAACAGAACATATCTCCACTGAAAATGTAGCTTAAATGTAATCACACATGTGAAATAATAATGAATTAGCCCATATAATTTCACTGCTTGCTTCAACTAGTAATGCGTACTGAGCCCTTATATTAGCAACTGTAACTATGCCCAGGAAGCCTGTCGGAAGCTAACATGCTGAAGCGGTGCACTTACAGTACCTGAAAGTCTGAAGCCAATACCCAAAAAGTTTTGAAGAGGGTGTCGAATTTTTCACTTTCCCAAAGACAAAAAACCCCAGAAGAGAGATGTGCGCTATGGACGAAACAGTTTGGAAGACCACATGAACAGCTTGTTTTGGGGTCTTCCAAATGTGAGCAAAATTAAACGATCTATTGACTCACCTTGCTGTACAAGAACATTGCTGTTCCTGTATATGTTTAACCTTTTGCCTGAATTGTCAAGATATGGGGTGTCTGATGCTTACTTTTGAACTGTTGAGCTTTTCTCTCTATTTTAATGATCTCTACATTCACAAGACTCAGCCCGAAATTGTGACTTTGCTTCCACATTCATATTGTACACATTTCTGTCTGCTTCTTTCTGATATTTAGGAAGAATTTTTCCAGGAATTTGATATGAAATCTTCGAAATATTCCCCACTGGTAGATGAGACTCATTTGACTTATTTGGTTCAAAACGTGACAGATGTATTAACATTACCCAAGAGGGGTGGAGCTTAGTGTAGGGTGCAATGTCCTTATAAGCCACCTTCGATTTGCAACCTCTCCTGTTTTCAAACACTTCTCTGTCATTTTATGTGCATTTGTAAAATAAACTAAGGTATGCTAAAATACTGTGCCTACAGTTTTACTCACTTATAAGGTCTGATTTTTCTGTGTTAATGAATCACTCCATAATGCTCCAAATAGAAGATTCAAGTTAAGAAGAAGCAGGAAAAGAGGGGAATGAGAGTGAGAGAAACAACGAGAAACTGAAGGACTGCAGACAGTAAACAGAGGAATGACAGATGAAAGCTTGAAGATGTTGAGGGATTTTCTAGAAGTGATTGACTGTCTTTGTGGGCTCAGGTTTTTATAATCCCATTCTGTGCGGCTCTAATCTCCCCTTTCTTTTGTGTGGAATATATACCCTGATTACATGGGGCAGAGCTGACGACTCAGTATAAAAATAGAAATGAAGATCTGAGAAAAACCCTTTATTAAGTACTTGATTCCAATGTACCAAGTCAGTCCACTGGCAGCCGCATGATCACTTTAAAGATCATCTCAGCACAGCACTTTGGACCCGAACTTTTATTTGTGAAACAGTAAAACAAACAATAGCAGCTCTGGGATTTTTCTTACCCCAGCTTCCTATCAAGATGTCTCATTTGAAGGATATAATTAAAAGGTAGCATTATCAGTAATTGTACACTTCATCCTCTAAATCAGCCAGTAGGGGTCACAAACCAGTGTATTTCTATTGCTGGTCCCAAGCCCGAATTAATGGTGAGGCTTGCGTCAGGAACGGCATCGAGCATAAAAAACTGAGCCAAATCAAACATGTGAATAGCGAAAACGAATTTCGGATCAGTCGGGACCCAGGCTAACAACGACCGCCACTGGTGCTGTTGACAAAGAGGGTACCGGCAGAAATTGGGCTACTGTTACTCGAAAAACAAGAGCAGGGAAATGAAACAGCAAGATGAGAGGAAAATCAAGAGTGTAGGAACTCTAAATGGCAAAGCTAGAGAGCTGGCTGACATGATGCAGAGAATAAAGGTAAATGTTTTGTGTGTGCAAGAGACCAGGTGGAAGGGCAGCAAGGTTAGACGCATCGGAGCAGAGTTCAAGCTGTACTACAGTGGGACTGAATGCTGGCAGACTGGAAATGGCTGTGGTGAATACCTACTTCCAAAAGAGGGAAGAACACAGGGTGACATATTATGTCAGGGTCCGTTAGTGTCAAGTGTCTGTCTGTTAGGGTCATTCGGTGTTTCCTGTTTTACTTTGGAGTTTTTTTTGTGTCTTATTCCCCATGTCCTGTCAAGTCTTGTCCCTCAGGTGTGTGTGATTACTTCTCCTACCTAATGTGTCTCACCTGTGTCTAATTGTCTACCTGTCCCTTGTGTATTTAACCCTTGTGTTCCTTTCCTCCTGTGCCAGATTGTCTTGTCTTCCTAGTGAGCAGTCCAGCGTATCTTCTTTGTGAGTTCCTTGTGTTTTGATCATTGGTCCATATCCCGAATACTGAGTTTGCTTATTCCTTAAATTGTAAATTAAATTAGTTTGATCTCCCAGTTTAGACCTACTTTAAGTAAAACGACTTTGATTCAGAAAGCTCCCTGTGTGTCTCTGCATTATTGGATCCCCCAGACCCCGTACCTGATATAAAAGAGTCTTCACTCTTTTATGTGGAGGCAGGGTCACTAAGGTGGACTACATTTTGTGGAGATGATGAAATCTGAAAGAGATTGGAGACGGCAAGGTGTTTGTGTAGGTTTTCAGTCATCCAGGTTGAGCTTGTCTTAAGTTCTTCAGTTGAAGGCATCTGGACTTCTTTTTTTGTTTTGAACTGAATAAACCTTTCGGATGAGAGGTGAAACGTCTTCAAAAACCAAAAAAGAAGTCCAGATGACATCAACTGAAATACTTAAGAGAAGACTGCAAGGTGGTGACAGGAGAAGGTGTAGCAGACAGCATCCAATGGTAGTGTGTCCCTTCCTCCCCACGGAAGAGGAAGAGAGCAAAGGTGGAGCAGAGGATCAAATGGTGGAAGCTGAAAAAGGAAGACTGCTGAGAGGACTTCAGGGAGAGCTTGAGACAGGCTCTAGATGGTTGTAAAGAACTTCCAAATGACTGGATAACTACAGCAACAGTGATCAGGGAGACAGGTAGGGAGGTGCTTGGTGTGTCATCTGGACAGAGGACGGTTGATAAGGAGACTTGGTGGTGGAACGAGGAAGTACAGGAGAGTATTCAGAGGAAGAGGTTGTGAGGAAGAAATCGGACAGTGAAAGAACAGAAGAGAGTCGACAGGAATACAAGGGGATGCAACGTAAAGCAAAGAAGGATGTCGAAGACATATGATGAGCTGTATGAGAGGTTGGACGCCACGGAAGGAGAAGATGAACTTTATCGTCTGGCGAGGCGGAAGGATCGAGCTGGGAAGGATGTGAGGGAGGTAAGGACTGGAATGGAAATATACTAACAAATGGGGAGAGCATCCTGAGAAGATGGACGGAGTACTTTGAGGAGCTGATGAATGAAGAAAATGAGAGGGGAAGTAGGGTGGAGGAGATGGAAATTTTGAAACAGGAAGTTAGAAAGATTAGTAAAGATGAAGTGAGATCAGCGTCAAGGGGATGAAGGCAGTTGGTCCTGATGACATACTGGTAGAGGTATGCAAGTGTCTAGGAGAGAGAGCAGAGTTTTTCACAAAACTGTTCAACATGATCTTGGACAGTGAGAAAATGCCTGATGAGTGGAGGAAAAGTGTACTGGTGCTGATCTTTAAGAACAAGGGTGATGAGCAGACTTGTAGTAACTAGAGAGGGATAAAGCTAATGAGCCACACAATGAAGATGTGTGAAAGAGTAATGGAAGTGAGGCCAAGAGAAGAAGTGAGTAGCAGTATGGTTTATGCTAAGAAAGAGCACTACAGACGCCATGTTTGCTTTAAGTATGCTGATGAAGAAGTATATAGAGGGTCAGAAGACTTGCATTGTATCTTCGTGGATCTAGAGAAATCCTACGACAGGGTGCCGAGGGAGGAACTATGGTTCTGTATGAGGGACTCTGGAGTGGCAGAGAAGTATGTTAGACTGGTGCAGGATATGTATGGGAGCTGTATGACAGTGGTGAAGTGTGCTGTAGGAAGGACTGATGGCTTCAAGGTGGAGGTGGGACTGCATCAAAGATCGGCCCTGAGCCCCTTCTTGTTTGCTATGGTGATGGACAGACTGACAGGTGAGGTCAGGCAGAGATCTCCTTGGATGATAATGTTTGCAGATGACATTGTGGTCTATAGTGAGAGCAGGGAGTAGGTGGAAGATAACCTAGAGAGGTGGAGATATGTGTTGGAATGAAGGTCATTTGTAGCTTGACAAAATACATTTGTGTAAATGAAAGAGGCCACGGAACAATGAGGTTACAGGGAGTAGAGGTGGAAAAAGTCCATGAGTTTAAGTAATTGGGGGTCAACTGTTCAGAGTAATGGGGAGTTCGGCAAAGAGGTGAAGAAGCTGTGCAGGCTGGGTGGAGTGGATGGAGACAAGTGTCAGGAGTGATCTGTGACAAAAGTGTAGCCGCAAAAGTGAAAGCGAGGGTTTGGTTTGGAGACGGTGGCACCGACCAAAAGACAGGAGGCAGAACTGGAGATGGCAAAGTTAAAGATGTTGAGATTCTCTTTGGGAGTGACGAGGATGGACAGGATGAGGAATGAGCACATCAGAGGAACAGCACAGGTCAGACATTTTAGTTTAGATATGTGCAGAGGAGGGACAGTAAATATATTTGTTGAAGGATGCTCAAAATCGAGCTTGCAGGCAGGAGGCAAAGATAAGATTCATGGATGTGGTGAGAGAGGATATAGAGATAGTTGATGTGAGAGAAGAAGATGCAGAGGACAGGGTAAGGAGGAGGATGATTTTCTGTGGCAACACATAGAAAAAGTGATGTAAAGCTGAGAGAGGAATAAAAAGTAGAATTGGTACACTTCATCTTCTAGAAGTTCGATTGCTGATTTCATTGCCATCTCCTCGAAACTCTATATAATGAAGCATTTCACTATCAAAGTGAAGCAGCTAAATGGGGAAAAAGGTGTAATTTGCCTGTTTCATCTCGCTCACCAACATGAATTTCAAATGTTAAAGCACCTGTGGAGACAGATAGCAAATCTCTCTTCGTCACATTTGATTTAAACATATTTCATTAAATGCAACAAATAAATATAAATAGTATTTGGCTGGTTTAATGTACTGAAAGATTACAAATTCCCTCTGATCGCTTCAATTGGTGTATTGGATGTGGGCATTTTTGGAAATGCTTTATCTAATGCTTTTTCTTTGATTATAAGATGTATTATAAGGTGGTTGCTCTCTTTTTTTCGCTCACCATGCAGACAAATTCCAAACACATATACAAACTACTTAGGCCCACAGGTGGCATGTAGTTCTGACAGCACCAGCGCTTGAAGGTGTCTGGCAGCCTTATATAGCCTGCCACTAATCATGACCCCACCCCACCATAGTACAGGGAAATTTATTCCTCCCCCAGCATAAAACTAGGAGGCACTACCAATTCTAACAATATAATATAATACATCTCTATGCTAAATGATTGGCATGCACATTACAATAACATTACAAATTGTTACAACAAAGAAATAATCAGGCCAAACACAAATTTCCTTACTTTTTACTGTAAGTATTTATTATATAAATTCTCATATAAAAATGGAAAAAAAAAGAGAAAGTGGAAATAATTTTACTGATATACTAAAAAGTTATCAAGCTAAGTCAGCGGCAATGTTTTCTTGTGAAAGACAATAATGCAACCTTTCAACATGTGACCTATGGCCAGAACACTATTGATGTTAGCTTGCTGCTAGCTGCATGAACTTAGAGGCAATAAAAGAAAAAATGGCCAGTAGAGAAGAGTGAAGGTTTAGTTGGACATTATGTGTGATAGCAGACTGTGAGAATAACATCGTCAGTGGCGTTGGTCCTTGTAAACACTGTCGTAAAGTGTTGGTGTTTGATATCTGCACGTCACATCGCCCCGGAAGAAACATGTAGGAAGCTGCTGAAACTCAGCTGCTGCTGTGACAACTGAAAGACATTTTCAAGAACACAACTCTTGTAGCCTCTCTGTGTATATTCACAGTCCATGGGTTGGGGTCACAGGGCTTGAATTAACGGGTCCGAAAGGGGGCAGGTTTGATTTTTAGATAAATGTGAGTTACGGGCCAGTTCTGCAGTTCTGGTACTGAACTCTAGGGGTCTGGGTGGGTGCAGGTCATCTGGTTGAAGTATCCTCATTCAAAAATACAGATTGGGAATGAATGACAATCATTTTTTTGGTACCTGTGTGTTTGTATGCGTGTTAGGGGGTTGGTATTTCCTAATGCACCAACAGTGGTTAAAACACTATGTAATTTACACATATTGCGATATTCAAGGTAATTTCACCCAATGCTAATTTCAATCTGGTTAACTTGGTCTCTGAAAAGTTAGGAATACATAACCTAATTCAAAAATGCCTTACCTTATGTTTCTCTATCTTTGTTGTGCTTTTATTTTTTTGCTGTTTATTCTTATTTTCTTCACTAATATACTGTACCAGGACAAATTCATTGCATTGTTAAAAATTTTACCTAGCAATAAACCTGATTCTTATTCTGGTCTTTTTTCATCCCAACCCTTTAAAAATTGGCAAATGTGTCACATGCTCAAGACCCGTATTGTTAATGTTAAAAGAAACATTGATTCTGTCTCATGTTTGAAGTCAATGATTTCTTTATCCAATAAACCATTTACCAAACACTCAACCTCAACCTCAGACAGTTAGCAGCTAGCTGGCAAATATTGTAGCATTCATCCGTTAAAGAGCCAAAAATGTGCCGCAGGAGACCAAATACAGACTTAAAGATCAAATAAACACTGAACTCATTCATCAGGCGGTCAGGAACATGACTCCCAAAGTTGATCCATGGTTGCGACTCTGCCAACATGTTCACAATATCAACATGAAGGAGGATATTATGTCAGTGTTGCATTTAACTGCTTGTTTCTGCTGTCCTAGCACGGGCAAACATTTATTTTGAGATTTGTCTTATGTTACCAAAATGTAAACCTTTTTTAAAAAAAAAAAAAAAAAAATTTTAAATTAAGTCTTAATGCCTATTTCCAGAAAATGCACAATAGCATATTACAACCCAATAAATCGCTGTAGTGATATATTACGGCATCACTCCTCTTATAAAACAGAGAGCCTGTACTGTTTCCGTCTTACATATACGTGCAATATTCAGCCGTGCAGTGAATGTGTGATTGCAGTCCCTAAAGCCTCTCCAGCAACAACATTCTGCCTGGGGTTCTTCAGTCTAAAGCTCACTCCATATTAACCCTGTTATAATCTGAATGGCAAAATTTATTCATGGGGAAACTGCTTCCAATGAGGAGAAGAAGGCCCTGAAAGGCTGCGAAAGCCGCTGGAGTCCATTACGGCGGTCGAAATGGAAGAGATGCACTGACTCCATAGGTGTTTTCATTTATTTGCATGAGGTTTATTGATTCACAAAAATTCATCAGGTGTTTTTTGTCTATACGCCCAGAATCATTTAAGCCTCACATTGATTGTGAGAACAATTTCTGTGAACGTTGCAGTAGAAGTTAATATTTTCAGTCAATCATCCACGCTGCTGTTTTTAATTCAATAGATTTACCATATAATTGGCACCCTATGGCCCACAAGCCGTGTCAATCATTTCATTTCATATTCTTGTTGTAGTGTTTCCCGGCAGGATGGCAGCGGGCAGGAAAGATGAGCGTAAATACAGGGCTGTAAAACTTAACGGCCCAGTGAATGTTGGACAAGTTTCACAACTCGTGGAAAACTACACTATTGATGAAACAGAGAGCAAATAAAGCGATGGAGAAACTGAGGCACTCGGCTGGTATTAATGTTCTGAATATCGGCCCTAATTGAGACGCCATAATTAGATTAACGTGTTAACGTGACATACAGCCTCTACCTCGCCATTCTCGTAATCGCATTAGCAGTAAAGCATCGGGGTGCCTGTGAAATGTACAGCTTTCTTTATAGAATTCCTGCTTCTGTTGAATTGGATGACTCAAAACGTTAAGCTTCACCTCCCACAGTCAGGTTTTCCCTCAGGCGAGTTATTACGCAACAGACAGCGGCCCGGCTATGTGAGAGTGCTCTTTTTGTTCCAAGCGTTTCGACCGGCTCACAGGCCGCAAAAAAGTAGGGAGATGTACAGGGAATAATGTAAGTTTTTTTTAACAAATATTTATTGGAGCCAACAACAAACTACATAATTAAGAGGATGAGGTGTGAACAGTCGAATCAGTGGTGGGTGCAGTGATCAATCTGTGGTGCATGTTGTTAAGTGTAGAGCTCTAAATAAACTAAGGACAACTAAACAGAACGGCAGGGCATGTTGCTGCTCGAGATTCTGCTGTCAGAGAGCCAGAGAGCACACTGGTGTTTGAGCAGAAGCTTAAGTAACTGGGAGGACGGGCCAGGTGCTCCCAAGTGACCCAGTTTCCCTGACTCCGCCCAGCAAAGGTCCTGCAAGACAAAACGCAGGTACACGGTATACAGAGCCAAGCAGCAGTAGGGTCACCAAAGGAAGTAATCTTTCACTTTAATTTGAGGCTTTTGGAGACTAGTAAAGACAGAAAACGTTTCTTATAGGCCCTTTCGCCCTCTTCTGACAGCTTTTTGTTTCCTCCTCACTGATCATGTGACCGGAGGCTGCAGTGGCCACAATGTCAATTGTTCCTGCTTACGCACAAAGAAAAACTGTAGGCGCCAATTCAAAAATTTTTAAAAACACTGGAGCCCATTAAAACACACTCTGTTCTTGTGCAGTCTATTGTCTAGCAGATGATTAGACCGTAATGTTATTCTGCTATTCTGTTACATGTTGTATTCTCTGAAAAAATCCATTAGTCAAGCTACAATTAACAGAAAAACAATCTTTGGCTATTGTGATTCCCTGACCCACAATTAGAATAAAATGCCAATTTAATATGCTTTCAGCTGCAAAGTAACTTGAAGTCATATGACCGTAATGCAGCGAAAACTCAATGGGCCTCATTCATATATATATCGAAATACTGTATATACAGAAAGTGCTCACCCGAAATTACTGCTGAATTTACGACACTTGCACATCCAGTTTTGCTCTTGGCACCTTGTATATGTTACCGAATCAGAATCATTCTAAACTGACAGTCGTGCACCTACTGTCTCCAATCAGCATACTGCCACGCCCCCATTTTTCTGTATACGGGCATCCGTTTGGTGTATCATACAGAGCGCGGGGAAATTCAAAAAAAGACAAAATTCAGTGAAACTAAAAATAAGTCAATACAAATGTGTTTTCCCAATCAAGTTTTGATTTAGATCTAAATTAAGAAAATAATAATAATTTTCATTTTTATGCTTTACACTTGTTGTTTGTTGTTGTTTAGTTTTATTCTAAATGAACAAAACCTTGGACCCAGGTTTGGCTCCACAGCAGTTTGCAGCCCTGCTCAACCTGCTTCAGTTTATTTGATTGCGTCGGTATGATCAGGGACACTCTAGTTAGATCACTTCAAGCTTTAGCTCCCGGTTAACTTCATGAATTTCTGCTCCCATATCATCCAGAGTGCAGTTTCCAGGTATATTATCATCATGTATGGATACGTAAATCATGTATGAGCATTTCATCTCACGCACATCGTAGCTTTGTTTTGAAAAATGCTGTTTATTATTATTGTCTCTGTTCTGCTTTCCTATCATTCTGTTCTCTTATATTCTTAAATCAAATTAATCAGTTAGTTGATGGACCAGCATGTACTTTGATAACCAGTTTTTAGGTAGGAAGGCAAGTAGGGCCTATTTCTTTTTAAGCTAAAATGAAAAGAACTTTTTGTTTTACTCTCCAGTTTTTGTGTCTAACTGTTGATCAGACTGCTTGACCTGTTTAGGAGATTGTAAGGGACATTTCTTATTTTTCAAACGACATACAAGCAGGACCATCGCCTCCTTGGTGGAGGTAATAAATGTAATGATGAAGCAACGGATGGATGGATGGTTGGCTCAGTCGTGAGAATGCTAGATCCGCAGTCAGGTGTTATTAGCGGCGGCGCGGTGTTACTGGCTTCTTTCTTCCTGCCACACACTTCCTGCTCTCCCTGTCTGGTTTCCCTCCAGTTCACTCGCTGTGTGAGGGGCTCCTACTCGCATTTGACACTGCTGTAAATTGTTTCTGTCAGCTTAGATAAACGGACCCCAGGGCTTGTCCATCCTCCTTCCGCACACACACCTTTTGTCCGACAAGCACACACATCCTTGCACTTCTATCTTTGTAAGGACGCTCAGTGTTGCCCAAACCTGAAAAACCTGAAAAAAGAACTAAATGCCTAACCCCAATCTTAATCCTAATCCTGGCCAAAACCCAACCTAACCCCTAAAACCAAGTCTTAACTCTCAAGCAGCCCGATAAAGTCAGACTGGCCAAAATGTCCTCCCTTTCTAAAAATGACCTCACTCTCTTGGTTGCACACACACACTCCCTTGCTGTAAT
>KV751316.1:13419191-13444660 GCA_001698575.1 Mola mola
TTTACTTGTTCCCCACATTAATTAATATTCTGCGAGGTATCAAAAGGTTCAGCATCTTAAGCCAGATGATGATGGTTTTTATTCATTTATGCTTTGCCAGTGATGTGGGACTGAATGCTGGGAAATGCTCCTAAATGGTTGTGCAGCCATCACCGAAAATGTGAGAATGATGGATCCAATCTGAGGCATTCATTAAAAAAAACTCTAGTTGTCTTAAATTCCTCTTCCCCTTCCTGTCCGAAACATTTCAAATTGGGGAGATCAAGGAGACAAGACAGAAAAAAATAGCTGACATCTGAGTGATGACAGTGACAGAGAGAGATTGAAACAGAAATCGTGAAGGATGGACAATTTCTAAATTGAAGGTATCCTTCAGTTCCATCATTTCAAACTGAACTCAATTTTCTTGGTGCGAGGTGATTGTCCTGCTTCACGCTTTGTTACCATAAACTGTTGTGCAAACAGATTCCCTCCTCTGCTGATACGCTGCAACGTTAGTGATAATCCAAACTTTCCTTTTTCAGCTCTGCTAACATGTAATTTAGTCAGATAGTTTTGTTCTCTGTTGATTTGACATAAAAAAAAAAAAAAAGGAAACCAAATGAGAAAAAACGGTGAAATCACTGATGCATATTCAGTCTAATACAGAGTTGAAAGTGACATACAGTTAAACTAGTGGCACATCCTGGAGTCTATTTAAAATGTCTTAATTTCCTTATATTAATGTATTCACCTGGGCTGGCTTCACACAGAGGACCTCTCCCTCTCCGCCGCGGACATCTGTCTGCATTTCACATTGACGAGTTCATAGAAGAAAGAGATGTGAATTAATGAACATCAGAGCGTTACACTTTCCTGGGTACGGCAGCAACATCAGCACACAAAATGAATGTCAGGATTTCTATTCTTAATCAAAAATGGATCAAAATGAGGTTATAGTTTTGATGACTGAAATCAGAAGCGCCATCAGCACATTGTCTGCTCTGGTACATCAGAAGAAAGAAAACCTGGTACATCAGAAGAAAGAAAACCTTTCAGGCATTATATGCACAGCAGATTGTTGAATCTCATTTACAAGTTGTCAAATACAGAAGCAATATGTTGGTTTTTTTTACAGTAGGTAGTCAGATACCAAACCTCTGGGTTGGTCATCAGTCCAACAACGCTGTGTCAGGTCACTGGTACCAGAGGAACTGTGGCAGCGCAGGATTTTTACGCTCAGAGTCATATAAATAAACCAATTTTCTATTTGTTTTCGCTGTTTGTAGAATATAATTTGAACTTGTCTTCGCTCTCACCTGCAAAAGCAACTAGATGTTTAAAAATGTTAAGACGTGTTCATTTGATGTCGAACCCAGATGTGATAATGGCAGAAGCAGATACTGTCGAATCAAACCAAACCACAACGTTAAAAACTTCTCTCCAATGACAATCGCATGCTGTCAACAAGTCCTAATGGACTTGTCAACATGTCCATAAGGTGTTATTTGTGTGTGTGTGCGCGTGTGTCTGATGAACTTGCCACCTAAATGAGCAGACATTGGAAATTCGCGGCACAGCGACACAGTTGATTGCCACTCATATTGCTTCGGCATTCATTTTTTGGTTAATATAACAGTTTTGTTTTGTTTTTTGTTCCACACTGTTTTGGAAATTTTAATGAAGCTTGCAGCTTGCGGCTTATTAATTACAGCTGAATTTGAAAAATGGCTGCACGAGAAGAAAAAGGGTCAGCCATAACATAATGATAGCCAAAGGCCAAAAGCCACTCTCGATCACGGGCTCCCTCGCCAGTGCTGGTCGTAGAAGGTGAATACTTCATTATGCAGGAGTTGCCCACAGGCATTGACACTTGTTCACCACGAGCCTCGATGCATTTAGTAGCACAGGTCTCCTGTAAACAGGAAGTAGTCCAGATGAAAGTGCTGCTCTTGTCTTTTGATGCAATCCAGTTCCGTCTCTGTGGTTCACTGTTTCTGTCTGTCTTTGTGTCAGTGCCTTTGCTTCTCTCCCATTAGCCACAAACTCTGTGATCTATTGCGGTGACACACATGCGGGCTCACGTGCACACACGCATACAGCCTCTGGGTACGCTGAAGATGAGGCAGAACGAGGGAATAGTTCCTCCCAAATAGCTTAGCTAGGCTGGTGTAATTGCATAGGTGGATATGAGTCTAATAAAGCGCTTATGGAACCAAATTATTGCTGTTATGCCTTGAGAGATTCTCCGGCGCAGCCTTTTTAATGTAGCTATTACGTTTTTGTCTGCCGGGTGTACATCTCCTCGTTCTCTGTCTGCATGCCACAGTTTTTTCGCCGTGCCATCATAAACCACCTCAAACACCGTCTCTGTTAGAGCTGAGATGAGTTACGAGTTGAAAAGGTGTGAATATCATATCCCACGGCGAGAGAAAGCCATTACGGTGAGCACTTCAAAGTTTCGTGCCCTCTCCTCCGCCCAGGTGTTCGTCAGATGACCTGTCCTCTAACAAGAATTCAAATTTCTTTCTTTTTTATCATTTCTGCCGCACAGTTACGGGCGACAAATTGTCTCGCATTGGCCGCACTCGGACGTCACAATAGATCCTGTCCTGACTGTTTAGGTTTTGTCCTCTGGTTGAGTCCTCTTATCCTTTTACATCAAAATATCCTGTTAAAGATCATCTGATTTTGGTTTCTGTATCCTTGGATTTGTTTAAGATTAAAGAGGCAGTCATGAATTGAGTTGAAATTTAAAAAGAAAAAAGATCTGCAGTTAATTTCACCATTATTTAATTATTTAAGATGCTAGTTGACATGCAAAACACCAAACATGGCTCTCCGTGGAATGAATTTGAACTGCTTTTATTTCTATAATGTGATTTAAACTTATCCAAGGGTCCATTTAGGGCTCTTTGCCATCCTGTGCTTTATGAAATGTGTTCCTCAAAGATATTTCATAGACAAAACCACTTTTTGATAAATCACAGTGATAAAGAAAATAACCCTGAGCAGACGTTTTACAACAACAAAAACAACTTGTGAGACTCTCTGAAGGACCAAGTATGACTCTTGTTGAGAAACTCTGTGCTGCAGTTATTCATACCTCATCTCGGAACACCGGCTGGGTGCGTAGAAACTTAACCTTTTACCAAATATTAGCCAATGAACACATTTTGGGCAGGATTTGTATTCTACATTGTGCACATGAGCATGAGACCACACCGTGAACTGACCCCACGCCCTTCTCATGAAACCAGAGAAATTGTAAGCAATCACAACTTTAAACTTTGTTCATTTCATTTTGGATTAAGCTGTTGAATCTTGTGTTGACTTGACATCACGGGCCAAAGTAGGCTAACTACCTCTTGTCCTCCTTCCTGTCACTTTGTTTGTTTGGGGTTTAGAAAGTTTGTGTAGAAGGTTTACACCTGTATCAGTGCCCAGCAGGCTCCCTCTCTAGCTGCCTCCCTCCTAAGACTTAAAATATATTGTTAAAATGTATTGTTGGTTACACCTAAATTATAAACTGATGCGTATGAATGGATAGAGCCTGCACTACAACTTAAAAAAATCTGTCTTCATTAATACTTTACAATGAGGGTACATTAATTAACATTTGTTAATGCAATAATAAGCTGTTAGTTAATGTGTCAAATAAACATGTAGTAAGATACCAATTCATACATTATTCAATAGTAAACCACAACCATATGTAATAATTTAACACCCATACTTTTGAGCATCATATAAGGGATACATGTTTTCAGCTTTACAATAAGGATCACAGAGTGCATCAATACGTGGTTAATCCAGGCTTATAAATGATTTATTGCACTTAAGTAATGCTTATTCAGTGCTCTTATGCATTAATCAAGTATTACTTAAAGGATATGTTTTCAAATTTACAACAAGGGTCAAATTGGGCATTAATAAACTTTTAAGTCAGGTTAATTAATGATTTATTAAGAAAAGGTAAGATAGTTCCTTCGTTCATTCCACAGTGGGGAAATTTGAGTTAAGTGGCCACCTGTGCGTTGTGAGATTAAATACTATTGAATGAGTACCTGAGTTAACAAGAGCACTTGTAGTAAGTGTATAGACGACACATTAATTAACTGTTATTAAATGCTTAATACTGCATGAACTAATGTTAACAATGTAACCTTATTGTAAAGTGTTACCAACACATCCAGCAATAATAGCGATCAGTAAAACAGATCAGATTACTTACATGAAGGTATATGTGTCATCGTTGCTGTCGGGACACAAGATTCAACACATGTAGAGAATGAACTGTCTCAAATGCTCCCAGTTTCAAATGAGGAGACACTTGTGGTTTTTCAGGGTAAGTAAGTTTGGTCGGGGGTATTGACTACTCACTGGAAGAGTGGAGGAGACCTAGGGGGCCACTTTTAATCCACACTGACCCACTCCTATCACGCACAGCCAAGGTCAAGAGTCTAATGAGGATGCGACGCCATTAGAGCAATTAGATGGAACTACCTTGTTTCTGGGGCATGCAGAGGCATGGGAGAGAAAGGGAGGGGGCAAGAGAGGAGGACGACAACCACCGGAAGAGACGGAGTGATAATCTGCCCGGCAGCTGCCTATCTCACCCTTTCTGGCTCTTTAACTCTGCCTACCTCTCTTCAGACAAACACAGGGCGAGCGCACGGAGGCATCGGCACAGTGCTGCAACAGTGACACTTGGTGGCAAACACGCTGCCTGTCAGAAAAAAAAAAGAAAAAAGAAAAAAAACATGGCTCCAGGCATTTTCACATGAGCGCAGCAGCAGTTCATTCATTCATTCATTTTCTACCGCTTATCCCGTTAGGGGTCGCGGGGGGGCTGGAGCCTATCTCAGCATCTTGGGGCGAAGGCGGGGTACACCCTGGATGAGTCGTCAGTTCATCGCAGGGCTGACATATAGAGACAAACAACCATCCACACTCACATTCACACCTACGGGCAATTTAGAGTGACCAGTTAACCTACCCCCAGATTTGCATGTTTTTGGACTGTGGGAGGAAGCCGGAGTACCCGGAGAAAACCCACGCAGACACAGGGAGAACATGCAAACTCCACACAGAAACATCCTGACCCAGAATCGAACCCAGGACCTTCTTGCTGTGAGGCGACAGTGCTAACCACTGCACCACGCAGCAGCAGTTGGCTCAGGAGAAATTACAGAAGGTACCACATCTTGGTGATTTCAATCGCTGACAATTAAATGTAGCCTACAGTATCATTAAAATAATGGGGATTAAACACAGAAAATTCCCAAACACTCACTGGGCTATATGATTATAACAGTAGGTGTACTGGTCTTTGAGTATGGAGATAATTGGTTCACCTGTTTCATCTGCTAAAGGCCTGACACAGGATCTCGGTTTGAATCACCTCCACTGCGCCCAAGTCATCCACCTGTATCAGCGCTAAGTCTGCAAGTTGTCCTCTGATCACCCATCTTTCTCACCGATAATCAGCTGGTCTAAACTTTGATTTCGAGCCCGGCTGGGGTGACACTTTGATATGCACAGTGACTGTTGAAAAGACAAACATCTCATTCTGGCTCTCGAATGGAAATCTTTAAATCTCCTGTCATTAAACATGACAAGAATTGTCCACCCCTCGATTGAACCTATCGAGTGAGCCAACAAGCACGAGAGCAGCACATTGACTCTATTAGACCTGAAAGGAAGGCATCATTACAACGCCCGGGTTTACCCTGCTGTTTCTTGCCAAAATGGCTGCTGTGGAAAAGGTCTACGGCTGATTACATTCACGTCTTAAACATGAATGAGGCATTAAAGCTTTAACTCTAAAATAACAAAGGCACATTAACATTCATCCGTACCAACACTTAACACAATGGAGGGAGAGGGAAGGAAAATAATCTTTCTCTCAGTGTTAGCTTGGACACTGGTACAAGGGAAGCCTGTAATGTTATGAATATATGCTCGGTGTGAACGGCCTGGTAGTATTCTGAAATCTGAATCGCTAATTTAATCATTTAGCCGACAGTTGGCACTGCATGCTGATCAAATGTGTAGCAGGCAGTATCAGTATAAGAGTATAAGATTTCCGGTCCAGACTCTGTTGGCTTGTACAAGGTGTGCATGAGATGTATGAGAAATAGACTGCAGAGAGAGTATTAGGGCAGGCAGACACGCACAGTCATTCTAGCAAGAAGGTGACCAAATTGTATAGGAAGAGGAATGTCTGATATCGTATCACAAGATTCTTACTTATGTGAGGAATATATAAATACAGTATATGTCCCCTTTGTTCATAGGGAACTCACCAATATTGTTACCAACTCCAGCTTTAGAAACTTATAAACAAACAGCACAGCAAAACTTCCAGCCGTGTGACTTTCCCCAGGGGCCAAAAGTATAGCGTACACTTTTGACTTGTGCCTCATAATAATTTATTGATTACTCAGACTTAATGTATTCTCTGTGACTTATTTTATAATAAGAGATTGTTGTTTTGCCCTGTTGCTTGGCCTCAAATAAGTCCATTAAGAAAATCTCCTCAGAGCTGTTTGTTGGTGTGGCAGCACTGCTGATGAAGCAGAACTTACCCTTTTTGTGACCATGGAAGACAGAAGCTGCTTACCGATGCAGACAAAGCTATCCTGGGGGCATAAGAATACATTTGCTATCTCCAACCGGCTAAAACACAGTAATTTTCACCTTTGGTGGTAGATTATGGAGAGGACAAGGAGGCCCTGATTCCAGGAACCATGTGGAGGAAGTCCAATCCTCTGAGAGAGAGCTGAATTACTGAGATTAATTCTTGAAATTACTTAGCAGACTGTTCTCCTGGAGGTGACTCAAGGCTTCACAGAGGCAGAAATACTAAATTTGCCATTTTTCAGCAGACAGTGCCAAATGCGCACCTTTTTGCATGAATATTTTATTGCACTGATGTCCACTAAGAATGGCAGATTATCTAGAATGTACTGAAATGATTGCATTTCCTTTTAAATATTTATTACAGCATGCTAAAAGATAATGATGTTAGATTGACAGCTTAATGAAACTGTGATGAATAAGTGAATTGCCATTATTGCGCTGTATTATATTCTAGAATGTTCTGATTCAGCCTTTAAACATGATAGTGTTTCTTTCCTCGGAGCAGCTCGGAAATGACTGAAGCCAATTGATGACTTTTTCTCATTGTCTGAAAAAAAAACCCCAAAAAAACCAACAGATGAAGCCTGATGTGCTGTTGCTTGTTTCCAGAGTCCACAGCTCCAGTGTAGTCCCATAGTTATGCTATTAGCATGATTTACATTGATGTTTAAGGACTGCAAATGTAAGGCTACACTTTAAGGAATTACACAAAATGCGTCCAGTCTTCAAGCGTTACCAAAATTTCTCGCTAATATGGCGGGAGGGCACGACGACACATGACGAGCACGCAACATGAAGGTTTAATTAGGTGGGGAAAAGAAAAATATTGTTAAATATTGTTATCTGCATTGGCAAAATGAGATTGCTGAAATACTCATGAATCGCATCTGTTGTTGTTGTCTCCAGTTGTGACCATATTAGCGTGCTGACATTAGCAGTTAGCTCCTGGCACCACATCTGCAGAGATGCTGCTGTGGCTCAAGGCTTGATAGATTATGTGTATAATCAGTCACAAGCTTTTTTTGATTGAATTCAGCCTTCTTGCTGACAGACTGCAGCATCATTTCAGAGGTCACACGTACCTGAGTTGGTGAGAAGTGAGAAAAGCCAGTGCTGCTGGAAGGATGAACCCGGCTCCTGCGGGGTAGTGGTGGAGAAAACGATGTTTGCACGCTGCTATTATGGACAATGTCCTCCATCCTCTCAATGACAAAATGTCAATGCAATGGAGTGCTTTGATTCGGCGGCTCCTTCCATTGAGGCATGTCACGGAGCGCTTCGGGAGTCCGTCTGACCGCCCTCCACAACAATCAGCAGCATAAGCCACTCACCCTTCCTGTTACTTTATCTACTCCCGTGCAGTCTGTTATTTACTTATTTCTCTGGGCTCCAAAGGGATTTCTTCCCACACACATACACAAGCAAACATGAGGACATTCAAGTGGTTGCACACAAGCTACGGCCCGAATCTTTGCGACTCAGAGATGCTTTTGTTCTTGTTTGTGTCTTTCTTAAATATCATTTGTCATTTGAGGCAGAGCTACTTGCGTATACACAAAGTAATTCACTTTCATAATCATTTATTCGCCCATTGACACACAAAAGCATTCAATCTGCCTTTCACTCGTCCCTCAGTGCCCATTACGAGGCATATGGTACATCCACAGACAGCACACTGCGCCAGCATCATTCATAAGCTGCGTTCTCATCTGTGACACAGTGTCCTTGTTTTTAGCCTCATTTATTCCCTTTTTTTGGGGGGTAAAATGATTTATAAATAAACTTGACTTGATCAGTCCCATCATTCGTCTTCCCCAGCTGGGAGGCTGTTAAAAGCTTTTTTTATGTGCACATAGCTCAGCTCCCTCCTTCTGCTCCTCCCTCCCTTCAGCTGATAGTGAGCTGCGTGCAAATTTAATAAATTGTTAATCTGCCAAAACCAGTGAGGAATATATCAATTAGCTAGTAGTCAGAGTTACAAATTGTTTACTGATTCTCCTTCCTGTTTACACTCATATTCCATTATCTTATCTAAACTAATTTTAAATGAATTATTAAGTCTTCTTGATGTGAATTATTCCATTTTTGTAAGATCATCAGCTATTGTCTATATTATGTGGAAAACAGACCAACACAAACATAACAAGGAAACACAATATTTTTTTAGGGAAGTCATACAAAAACAGTACGTCTGACATGAGTCCATGCAAACAGCTCGCAGGTGTTTTCAGATGCTGATGCTCAATTCTTTCACGTTTATCCTATTCACCGTTTAGCAGGTTAGGGAATTAGCAGTGAACACGATGCGCAGCTGAGGGTGTCGCTCATATTTGGTCATAAACCAAAGAATTGGATTTTGAAAAGTGACCTAATTATCTTTATGAGATAATTGTGTAATCCATCCCAGGGGAAACATGAATGCCTCTATTAAAATTTAATGGCTGTCTAAAGGTTGTCGAGAGATTTCATTTGAATTTACAAAGGTCAGCTTCCTGGTATTGCCTGGTGGGGGGGAATCCGAAAATCAACAAAATGAATATATACGGTTTTTTGGGTTGTTTTTTTTTCCTTATCCGTGTTCCATAAACTTTGATAACAAACAACACTGCAGTCCATCCAATAGTTTTTGAGATGTTTCGTTTCAGGTGGTCGACTAAGTGACCCACAGACTGACTCTGCAGCAGAGCTAAGATTCCAGCATTAAACCCACGCAGTGCAGGAAAACGCAGCTTCGTTTCAAACAAAATGATAAATGATTCTGAAATGCATTGATTAGGATGGACACTATCAATGTAGTCGTCTGTCTAATCTTTTGCTCATCTTTTTGTTCAAAATGCAGTAAAAGTATCTGAAATGTCATTTTTATTCAGCTTTATCAGCCTGTTGCATCTACAACCAGGTGCCAGAGTCCCAGATATCACCTGTTTCACACGGATGGAGGATATGCAGATGATTGTTATTAGCAACGTCTGTTTGCTGGAAATATTTAGTGTCAGGAGGGTGTTTCATATATTTCCGCGCAGGACTATGTGCCGGATTTACTTCAGTTCGTAGCACAGGTTAATGCTGACATTTTTCAACCATGACAGTGCTCATTTATGATTTTTCCTATTATGAGTTTGAAGAGTTTAGAGAAAACAAAGTTATCAGAGTTGGGGAGAAATAAAATAGACAATAGACACAATGTTTTTACATGCCAGAATTAAAATATGCCAACTTGTGATTCTAGAATAACTCAGGGCACGCTGTTAACGCAGAATATCTTCAGGCTATCAAAACAAACCTTAGAGTTCCATTTAATTATCTCTGTTTTGCATTTTACTTCCTTTACTTAGTGCAGATAATTCTATCCAAGTTCATCAGTGGTCAGCCACAAAAAAACTGAATGAAATATCTCCTCCACGGACCAGCAATCAGCACTTTTCCCTCCCGATGATTTCAATATCTTCCTCCTTCTGACACATTTACATGAGGAAAAATCCAGCTCGTGGGTGGTGCCAGATGTTCCCCGGCGGGGCACAAGCTAAAGTCTCTACCATCTGTGGAGGTATGCTGAGTGAAAATGTTCCACAAAGATGAAACATTCACACGTTCCGCTGCACCGGGTCAGCATTCGTGCATGTTCAGCGTACCTGTGCCCTCACGGTACACTGAGGGATTAAGCCCTGTGAAGAACGTTCATCAGTGCTTTAGAAATGCGTATGTGTCTCAGGTGCTGAGTGTTTAGAGCGTGCTCTGTTTTGGCCAGCTGGCCATGAGCACTTAAACTAGCAGGTTCGTATCTCAGGGCCATTGGTGTTGGCCTTTTCCCCCCCTTCAGTCCTGCAACTATTGGCACCAATTCAGCCGTCGTCCTGCGACGTTACACATTTCAAATTAACATTTTACACGATGCCAACATAGCGTGGGCGTGACAAAGCTTGCCAGCACAGAAATAGGCCCCTGAATGCACTGCAATCTGTCTCTCTCTTTCGCTCTCTCTCGATCTGTCCCACCGCAACAACCTTGAGCCAGTCTGTTAGCGTCCCGAGTGGACGAAAACGGTGTTGAGATTTGAATAGCATAAATAAATGAACGAGCAAACAAACCAGCACAAGGCCAATGGCACTCCAGTGGCAATCCAGGGCTTGCACTCCCTGTGTAATGATGTGCAAATAACTGGCTGCCGAGATAAAATTCAATTGAAACAGCAACAGTCGGCCACATGGCAAATGGCTGTTGAAATTTTAACCGAGAGATTTACCACGGACCTGCTAAAATCCAAACACTACCGAGTGACATCATAACAACGCCTCCCTGCTACACCCTCATCAGTCAGGAAGCATGAGGGGGTAGTTTAGAAATAGGGTTTATATAAAGATATTTACAGTATGTAAAATTCAAGACAAGCTTCTTTATTTAATGAATTGGAAATGACTGTAAATGTTCCTGAGATGCAAGCTTTACAAGTTTATGCTTGGAAATCCAACTCTTTATCAAAAGCTAAGCTGCAAACTTTGATTGGAGGAAGACCTAACCCCTATTTCCTGCTCTGAAATGTCAAAAAATACCTTCTTTTTTGTTTTCAATTATTTCAAAAGGCCATGCAATGCAACAGTTTTGGGCAAGTCAAAAGGTTGGAAATCAGTCTTGCTTTTTTTTTTTTGCAAAATGAGGTAAAAGGTAAGATGAAGGAGATACCTACAGAAAAAAAAAACCTTGAGTTTTTGACCCTTTAAGCTGCATTAAACCAATGTTTGTACAGACTCTGACAGCAGCCCTTTTCTCTCACTTCCACTCGCTCACACTGGAATAAATCTACACCAATCTGTCTTTTGTAAACATCGAAAAACATCAGAAAACAGTGCCCCTTAAGCAGTTGTCTGGTAGTGTCTCGGATGCATAGCATTTTGAGCTTAGTCGGTAGTGAAAAAAGTGTTTTTCTCCAATGTTTTGACTGGCATTGACTGCTGCATTGTATCTCTAGAAGACAATGCAGCAGTCAATGCCAGCCTAAAAGACCGTTAAACATGGCATCTAATGTTCACCTTTAAGCCCACAGTATAAATCAAGTCAAGTTTGTGGAGTCCTGGAGTGTCTGTAACATAAAACACATCCACGGGATTAATATTGTGTTTATTTATTGATTGAGTTTTAAGCATAAGAGAGCGAAAACAAGTTTGCATTTTCTGTTGAATTCAGTTTATTACACTGTACGCCACAAGATGAAAGTGACCCGCGCTGCAATGTCTGCCTGAACAGTCGTTATTGGCAGCGCCCGCCTGTTTAAACCGGGCTAGTTTGTCTAACCTTGTGATTCATTTTGCACAACAACAGGCATCTGAATAAAAGTCTTTCCCAAGAGCAATAACAGAGGTTGGAGCTGAAAACAGCTATCTAAAATATTTCATTAGAGAGATGGATGGTAGATGTGTGTTGGGCTGAAAGGAACAGCTTTTTATTTTTCAATTCCACTCACTACGGTCTCACCTTCCTAAAGTTCTTGGAGCACATTACCTTTCCATTATAAGAGAAGCACAGCGGTGCGCTAGTTTTGTTTTGTGAGCGTAAAACATCGTTATGGCTTCTATTATTGCTTTTCTCCAAAAATGTACATTCTTGCTGATTCATGATTTTTGCCCGCTTTGCTTTTGCTTTTGTGATTCGGTTCATTTTTCATTTGCGTAATTTATTTTGTCACCGTGTTTGTGTTTGCTCACGAGCAGAAAAAAATGTAATGAGATTTTATTTCCTTGAAAGTGAAAAAAGCAAAGGAGACACAATGCTAGGGAAGATTTGGCAGGAGGAATGTATATGTTTATATACGGGAGCGTGTGGATTCCAGCTTCTCTCCGTCTCTCCCGTGACAGATTTTGAAATTATCCTCACAAATGGGCTCCGTCATTATCTGCTGCCTGTGACTCATCACTTTGCATTGGCAAAGAGCGCAGGGGGAAGGATTTCCCTTCAACAGTTGAGTGCTCAGAGACTTATTGAAGAGGGGATACCAGCCGCAGTTTCAGATTTATATCCATACACAAAGCTCACAATGGGCTCCCCGTGGGAAGTCTTTCAGAGCCACATTATGTATATTGTATTATTAACAATCTTATTTGCACTGGTCTGCATAATGTGATCCGTGATGGGAAGAATAGATGAGGCTGGATTGACAAACGCAGATGATTCTCAGTGACTTTTTTTTTTCTTAATAAAATATGCTGGGATGTGCATAAGCAGCTGCAGCACAAGTTTTTAGCGCAACTTTCATTTAAACTTTATGTTTCGGCCTGACTTGACTGATACCTGAGGTTGACCCCACCTCCAGTTATTCACAAGGAGGTCAAATTTGTGGAGCGGCACACAGAAACCAAAGTCATGGTTTCTTTGACGAAACTTTGCGTTGATTTACAGTTTATGTTAATGTCAACATTTGGAAAACCTTTGGGGGATTTACATTGCTGTTCATGGGTCTAGTATCTAAAGTATCAATATGGGGTACTGAGACCAAAGTTTCTTTATTTTGAAGGTTTCCAGTCCACCAAAGGTCTTTAAAATATTTTTTTCCCCTCAATTTTAGGCCCAATAATACATAACATGAGATCTCAAATGAAGTGGAGATAATTAATTTTCATTGAGTTAGTTTTATAGTTATTTAGTTATTATGACTATGTATTTTATCCTGGTAAAGATTTTTTTCCCTCTTGTCCTTGTCTTAATCTTTTAACAGCATCCATATTTACACAATCAATATATTTGCTTTTATATTACTAGACAAAGCTGTATTCACCATAAAAAGAACAAACAAAAAACAAAAAGAAACCCATTTTCTATATCGGCCAGACAGCACATTGAACAAATCCGCCTTTCTTCCACGGAGCTGACAAATCGTCCGGTTTCAACCATCAGATGTAAAACATCACGTCTCAGCTGAGCACATAAGGATGTTTGTTTTTCTAGTCAAATTATATACAACATAATTCTCAGAACCATGTTCTAAAGGAATGCAGTTTTTGTTTAGTCCATTAATCATCAGTCCATTGCTTTACATACGGAGTAAACAGAGATTCTCTGAATATGCACATATTGATGTTCTCATTATTATTATCATTATTACACCTCACCAAACTCAAAGTTACATAACAATGTACAAACATCTCTTAACCAAGCGCCAATCATTGACTTATACCATATAAATATCTTTCTTATCTGCCTCTTTTCTTCCATATCAAGTGATTTGAAAGCTGGGCTTTACATACCTTCCAGCGAACCCTGCAAGAAAAACCAGTTAGTTCCCCACTATAGCTAGCTTTGGTGTGTATATATGAACACATAAAAATTATCTAATGGTGATGTGTAGGACTAAATGGCATAGAAAACCATTTCAGAGACCCCACACCCCAGCAGAGTAATCACAGAACTCCTCTGTCTGTCGCCGTCCATGGAATTAACACTTTAAGATAACTAATGTTAAAATTAGCTCTGTTGAGCTACATTGTGTGATTTTGGGATTCAATTTTATAAAACAATACACGTCAGGCATTTTTAAAGCACTTGCACACCCTGGACCACAACCCAAGTACACACAAACTGTCTCATTAGCTTTACTAGAGTGAGAGTTGCAGCCATGCACACTGCACCATACATACACTGTATAGGAACAGTCCAGCAATAACGTTATTCATTTACAGGCCCTGCTATTACAAAGTGAGCACTGTGTGTAGCTGGAGAGACACCATCGGTGTCTTCTACAACTAGGCAGGGATGACAAAGGGATGACTTCGTTCAGCTTGCAGCACCAGACTGAATGATGTCCATCCGAGAGGATTGAGATGTGAGTGTATGTGACGCTAGCTGAATGAATAAGCACCGTAAGTGTTGGCTGTACGCCTGCACACGGCCAGTTTTCCCAATGTAAAGTTGAAAACTCCATTGCAACCAAATCTAATGCTGATCACCCGACTAATTCGATGATGGTGATGATTTCTCTCTCAATAGAAAATAAAAAGGGTTGCTCGCTATCTAATGCACATCCACTGATATCAGTACAGTCAACACTTATATTGTCCATATGAGACATGCCGGGGGGGCGTCAAACACCAAATTCATTTAAAATGTAAAAGAAAACCAAGGATATATAAAATTGAACGTTTTTCGTTCTTAATTACTTACTTACTGGGTCAAAAGTACTTTACTCAACTAACTTTGCATCCGGTGGACTTTGACTGGAATAAGATTTAATTATTTACCTCTGATTTTGACAACTGTATTAAAAAGGAACACAGATGAAAATCTTTACTAAAAATGAGCTTTTTTTAATATTTTTGTGAGCCTCATAAAAAGATTTCATCACCACAGCGACGGCTTTCACATCATCATTTGATATATGCTACTGTAGAACAGGACTTCAGACCTGTCTCACATAAAGGAACAAACCGTTCAGCTTATATTAAAGTTTAAGTGCATGATTTTCATTGGACAACATTGCTAATCGGTCTGGAAATATGGGCTACGGATGATATGTAACATGAACGTACATGTGTGAAGTGATCTGCTCCTCTGGACAGTCACAGCATTGTTCTGCAGGTCTGTGCTCTGAAAACTCTAAAGCGTTTAGACGATCTCCATTTTCAGGTTTTGTGGATTTTGAGCTTCATGTTTAAACACTGTGCCTGGGGCGTGTGCAATAGTCATACTTATTATTCGGAGAGATTCCAAGGAGGGTTTTTTTTTTTCCCCATTTCACTGTCTTCTGTTTTGCCATATGATGTGGTTCACCTCTGCGATGTGAAAAGTGGGCTTTAGCTTTTGCCTTTAATCAGCGGAGCTCGTATTCACTGCTGTGACCTGCGTTAAGCTTTGAAAAAAATATTGGCACGGCTCGGCTGTGGTGTAAATGCTAATCCCGGATATACAAGCTAATTTTACTGTGACTCAGAAAGGACAAAAGGACATGAGTGTGCTCCTTGCTAGCTTAGATAATATTTTGATTAGCAATGATGGGGCACATGGCTTAGCATAGTGCTAATTCAATGTTATCATAAGTCAAAAATGTGTATCTACATGGCAAAAGTTTAATAAGCACAGCATTATAGAAAAGAGCTTAAAAAAAAGAGGAGTCATCGGGACATTGTGATGGTTCCACCTTGTTCTTGTTCTTGCAGTCTTCAAAGTGAAAGGCTTCATCAGCTTCCTTTTGACGTGTCAGGCCTTCAAATCTGACATTTATTTCTGTCTCACTTAATCTTAATCATCATAAAGCTGCCTGTTATTACTCCTCTTTTTCTTCACTCTTTCAGATCAATGTTTCCTTTTCCAGAGCTAAAATAGCAATTAATCCCCCATCCAACATCGCCTTCAGGCATGACTATTCCTCAGAAACCCAGTCAATGTCTCTTTTTCAGCGGCTATTTTTTGGAATCATGTTGTCCAACATCGCCTTCAGGCATGACTATTCCTCAGAGACCCCGGTCAATGTCTCTTTTTCAGCGGCTATTTTTTGGAATCATGTTTTTACATTCCGTCTTAGAGGATCAATCAATCTTATATGAGCCAAATAATTGATGCTCAGGCACAATCCCGCGAGACAGCCAGGGTACTCGCAGAGCACTTTTGTGGTCCAGTTGGACCTTGAGCTGAGAAGACGTCCGGATGGGGTTTTGTGTTCCCACGTCCTCTCTGTTGTGCCCATTAAAGTTATTTCAGCAATAAATGGACGAATCATGTTTTTACACTTCATTTCTCCTCCAAAGACTCAGCATTAATGCCAATTCTGAGGAAAGATGAATAATAAATGTTAGTGCTGATGAAAGTTATCTCGGAAAGGTGAAAGTCGGCGAATTGGAGCGGCTTAAGTCTGCCAGAGTAGTCTGAGCACGACAGACAGGGACAGAAGTGAAGGGGCCACTGCCTCTTTATCAAGAGTAAGGTGCATGAAATTGGCTCTTAACCTCACAGTTAGAGGGTTTAATTAGAAATCATGCTTTTGCTACAGGAAAGTGGGGTGGGTTGTCCAAACAGGGTGATAAATGACTAGAGGGACAGCAGGCTTTAGAACAACGAGGGGTAGGGGGAGGGACGGGTTGGTGAAAGTGAAATGTAGGTGACAGCATGGTGGCGGCAGGAGGGGAGACATTGGGCTGAAACAAGCAGGAGATTGCAGCTGAAGTGCAGAACCGCACCTCAAGAGCAGTGAGGGCTGTTATCAACAGGGAGGTGAGGGCGGTGCGGGAGAGGGTGGGGGGGCAGGATCAGCCGAAATAACAAGCTGACAGCGGACTGACCTCGGCTATAAATACGTGATCATCCGTGTGTCATCGCATAACCTGCAGGGCTCCCAGCCGAGAGGGGGAAGCACATGACACGAGATCATTGCATGTAAATTGAATTAGAGGTCGTGCAGTCTGAACGGCAGCGCGCTCACTCGACAACATCTCTGGATCTTCTTTGATTAAAAGTTTGAGCCCACAGTGAGGCCAGGCAACACAGTGCAGATCAATGTCAAGGAAAAATAAGAAGATTTTCAGATATTCGGTTGTGTATCACAAACAGGGCTGGGTATTGAACCACAGTATTTGGATGCCAAACATCAAACTGTCAATTGGTGTGAAGCTGGTCTCCAACGTCTGGTCCGATTTTAACTTACTCCTTGATCGTATTGCGCTGCAGTAAAATTTAGATTACATTCAGTTTCAATTTTATTCAGCCAAGAAGCTTGATTTTATTTTTTTTATTATTATTATTATTATTGATTGATTTTTGTAAAAATAAAAATAAATTATTTACAAACATGTTGACATATTTATTGACACTAAAACTCAAGTATCACACCAACCAAGTAATAAAAAAGAAGAAAACATCAGTAGTCAATCATTTGAACAACAAAACCTGAAAAATATTGAACAGTTGGGAGAAATATTTGGAAACAGACACACTTTTTTATCATTTTGTCTCTATAAACCAACTCAGTGCATCTGAAATAAAACAATCAAGATGTGATCGAAATGCGGATTTTCATTGGGGGCTCATCAGTAAATATAACTGTAGTTTTTAATACTTAGATGATGGTCCTTTGCAACCAATGACTGCCTGAAGTCTGGAGACCATGGACATCATCATCATGCTTTTCCAGGCCTTCACTGCAGCCACTTTCAGTTGTTGCTTGTTTGTGGGTCTTTCTGCCAACAGTTTTGTCTTCAGTAATTGAAAAGCTGCTCTGTTGGCTTGAGATCGGGTGACTGACTTGGCCATTGATTAATTTCTTTGCCATGGGAAGTCTTGAGTTGTTGTCACAGTATGATTAAGGTCATTATCCATCTGTACTGTTGGAGTCCTCAGTCCATCAGTTTTGTAGCATTTGGCTGAATGTGAGGAAGAGTATAGCGCTAAACCCCTTAAGATTCCTCCTGATACTTCAGTCAGCAGTCACGTCATCAGTAAATAGCAGCGAGCCCTGTTCCATTGGCAGCCCTACATGCTCATGTCATAACACTGCCTCCACCAGGTTTGACACATGATGTTTGGATCATGAGCTGTTCCTTTCCTTCTCCAGACTTTTCTCCTCCCATCATTCTGATACCAGTTTATCTTATCTGTCCAAAGAATCCGATTCCAAAACTTGGGAGGCTTTTTTAAATGTGTTGTCCCATAATCTGGCTTTTCTGTTCTTGAACGTCACTGGTGGTTTGCACCTTGTTGTAAACTCTGTATTTACTGTCATGAGTGCGTCTGTGGATTGTAGTTATAAAGCATAAAATCTGCACACTAAAAATTAATGCTCTCAAGAGAATCACCACCTCACCAGAGATGGTGATTTAATGGTCATTCCAACAGTTATTTCCCTCGATCGAAAAAACACACAGTTTAAAGGATTCTCTTAAAAGTTCAGGCCAAGAAATGCCCCCACCTGCACCAGCATGGTGAGAAGAGATTAATTTAACTACCAGCCCATCCATAAACTCATTCTGTGTTTAATTCACGCTCAGGGTTTCAAATCCGACTAATAGAGCAGGCTCATGTCAAATAGATCTATGGAGAGTGAGTGTGAGGGATTAACAGGTCTGATGGAAATAACCGCTCAAAAATGAGAAGAGTTTCTGGAACCGACTTTCTCCACTTTCATTCATGTTGCAGAAAAGTTTCCCGCTCATGCAAAAAACAAAAGAAGTGTTGGTTGGAGTCTCTGCAGCGTTTGACCCGAGATGGCTGTGATCTCTGACACAATGTGCACCACATGAAAAGGTCAGTGATTGCATGAAAGGCCTGACCGGCTCTGCAATTTCAGAAAGGAGTGAGGATGCGAATGACTTCTGAAGAAGTGTCGTTTATATCTGGAAGCGACCTGCTGGTGTCAGTTCGCTCTAAGTCCTCAGTTTGAGGAGAAACAATGTTTTCAGTACTTTAAGTGTTGAACAAGTTATTTTGTGTACAGTATATCTATGTTTATATGTTTTGTTTTGGGGGTTTTTTTCCATCCCGGTTTGAGGGTCTAAGGGTGGAGGGTGTCACACATGTAAAGTTTGTAAAAGCCCTCTGAGACAAATTGTAATTCGTTTTTCGGACTATACAAATAAGATTTGATTGCTGTTTTTCCGAATTAATGACAAATCTTTCACGGCAAAGTAAAATTCATCTCTATTTTTTTGTATTACTGAAATACTTCAAAACAATAGAAGCTTCCGTTTCCTTCTTTGCTAGCTGGATTTAATGGAAGCAAACATGACCTGGTTCTTCAGTATAATCCAGTTTTACTTTGTTTTGGGTTTGAGGTACTGGGAGATACTCCTGTCCTTAAGTTTGTTGACGTTGCACAGGCACCTCCGGGCTTTGTGCTTGCTAGACATTGCAATGTTTCTCCAGGATCAGTTGGATAGTTCAGAAAAACAGAGCTGAATTTGTTGTCTCAAGCGACCGCAATACCCTTCTGTATCTGTGATACGGCATAAAATTGCATCAACTCCGTATGATTTTCTCTTGTTGCCAGAGCAGTACTGTACTGCCAGCCTCTATAACTATGTGACGTGTTATTCTGTGTTCCTGTGTTCCTGTGTGTGTGTTTGTGTGTGTGTGTGAGTGCAATGTTTTCAGAGATTTTTTACAGCATTCATAAACATTTTCATTGAGTTATATTTTAACTACCATCATATCCCATCCCTTCATAAGTTGCATTGAAGAAGGCATCAATTTGTTAAAGAAATAGTGTGTATTATACTGATACTGATACTGTGCTGCGATCACAAGAAAAATTCATCAAAGAAGAAAAAGATAAATGGAAAGACTTCTTTCTGCGCTTCCGAATCGTTTGCAGGATGTGGTGATCTTGTTTGATCAAATTTAATTGGAATTGGAAATAGACAAAGCTGACCAGGGATCCCACGCTTACGTTTGGCTTGAGCGCCATGCCGGTGATCCAAGCTGTGCATGAAACGGTTCTGTCCGCGCAGGAAAGCTGATTAGAACCTTTAAGTGAAAGAAAATGTTGAAGATCGATAAGAAAAATGTACAGTCTCTGCCAGAACAAACTGAGAAATCCAAACTGTCATTGTAATCTACAGCTGTTTCGGCAGCCCAGCAGCTTTGTCTCGACCACAGAGTTTAACCTGGTTCATCCTTTAACAGAGGACATAACCTTGAATCGGTGCCACGGAGTAATCTTTTAGTTTCATATCAAATGAAGCCTCCAGGAGATAACTGTGAGCCGGCCATGGCAGACCGGAAAGCCACTGATTTTGATATAAATATCTCCCTCCTAGAACCACCCCGCTTTCTAATTATATTAGGATTAATTGGCTGGGGTCTAAGGGACTCTAGTTACAGGCGTCCGACTTTTAATGCACACGAACCTTGTTGGAAGGGCCCTGGACTCAGTTGAAAAGCCTGTTAATTAGGCTTGTGGTGAGGTGTGATAAAAAGGGAGCAGCACATAAACAAGCCCCAAAAGAGGCGGGGGGGATGCTGAGGTCACCCACCACCAGACCTCCAACAGAGTCCGGCTATATCTCACAGGCCCACGTGCTGCTCTCACGTCTCCGGGGGGCAGCCGACGGGGGGGACTTTTCACACAGAGAAGAGCTACAGCCTTGCCTAATCTCATACCTGTCCGTTCGATTTAGCTGGAGGTGCATTTCTCCGCCACCACCCTCAATATGTGTCCGCGCGCTGCTGGGATCTAATGTCCGTCATAAAGTTAAACATCGGCAAGCCGCGAGGAGATTTTTAATGAGACCTCCGTGTTCATTTCATGCTCAATGTGGGTCCTTTTTTCTTCCATCTCTCTTTAAGGCTCTCCGGTGTTCCTCTTCTTCCCTCGGCCGAGAGAGGAGCTGTAACCACCAATCAGCTTTCAGCTCCCGTGGACTGAGACGGCGTCACGCTGCGCTCAGTGTGTTGCCAGATACAACCGCGGTGACCTCAGGTTACCCTTACGCTTCCAGTTTGACACCCATGGTATTTCCTTTGTGTAGAGAAAATTGAAATAAAACACACAAGAGTTTAAAGTGGCCACATAGAAGTCAAAATTTGGACTTCAGAAATCTTCAGTGTTTATCCATCAGTGTTTTTGTCAATTAGCAATCGCCGCCCTTTATGGCGAGCGCTCCTCCATCGCAGTCAACAAGGAAATGTTTTATCAAGGGCAGTCATCTGTTCCACAGGAAGCCTGTCTTAATGCATCACTCCAGCACAACTGGAGTTGGAGCAAAATTGGATTTTAGTTGTTTGGTTGTTGCCACGCATGAACAGCAGCTTATGATGAGTAGAATCAAGTACTCAGAAAAAAGCAGCGTCACGTGTCCGAAGTGCACACCCACACAAACAGTCATGCAATTCATAATGTTTCACAAGATGTCGGAGCGTTAAACCATAAAATAGTTCCGTTTCCTAAAAGAAAATTCAAGTCTCAGGTGGAAAGTAGAAATGTGATACAGTTTTAACCTGGTTTGTAAGCCTTCGGGCCCCCGTTAAAAACTTTTCAAAATGACATATTGTGATTCCTTTACCTTCCTTTACCATGCAAAAAAGCCTCATGTAGGTTGTGGGGATTTCTGAATTTGTTAATTTACTTCCACCTTTCACAGCTCACTGCTCCTCCCCTCACCTACAGCGAGAGGTTACTGTATATGATCACTATAAGCTGTCTTCCATGAGCCTGGTTTTATGCCCATTTTTGATTTGCACATTAAAAACATGAATAGAAATGCAGAAAAAAAAAATCCTGAAATACCATATAAAAGTTTTTTACACTTGAAGCAGGTGGAAAAATTGCTGTATCGATAAAGAGTTAGTGTGAATAAGTGCAATGGAGCCAGATGAGGGGAACAAAGGATGATGTTTAGAGAAAAATGTGTCTTAACAATCACCCGACTGGCGTGTCTTCCACCGCAGGAGAAAAGCAATGGTGACATTAGCACATGATTATCACATCTGCAATGCTAGTTGACTTTTTTTGTAGCATTTCCAGTGATCATTGTGCTTTTTTGCTGCATTTTTCTTCCCTGGGCTGTCTGAATTCATTTTGGAGACTGTCATTGGTAGATTGCAGAATGAACGCAGTTGACTCCTTGTTTTTGGTCATGTGTCATATAAAAAACAACATATGGAAACCAATCATCAATGGGGGGCCTTTAAATGTGTTGAATTTTTTTAGCAATTCCCTTCCCGTACGTGGAAGGTAATTACTACGAGAGCCAGACTGATGTGCAATTTTTTGGGGGGCCGATACTGAAATCCATATTAGGGAGTAAAAAAGTATTGATATCAATATATCGGCTGATGCAAAATGTTAGTCATAATACATAATAATGCATAATTCATTTATCAAACACTTGTTACAAATACATGTAAAGCAGATTATTTTTCAGATTAACAATGAGCTATTATTGTCTTAAATGACGCACGGTGCACTGAAACAGTGACGTTCACGGGATATTAAATTATCTTCACATCGTTTTCTGCACTGTGTTCTTTAAAACGAATTTGTTTGATATCGGGTGATAATGATAACGTTTATGTCACTACACAATATCTTCTGATAATATCGGCCAATGATAAATCAGTTGTGCTCTGTTCACTACATCCCACTTCTCCAATTCTGAGATTTTTTTTGAGAGAGAAAGATTTTATTGACACAGATATATTTCAATAACAATAGAGATACATGATGAAACCGGAAATTATTACTAGCCGTACTTTCTCCTCTGTAACGTGTTTTGGTTCACTCTCACTGCAGCACTTTCCAGACTAAAAAAAACTCCTCAAACCTGCTGCACCTGATATACAGGGCACAGCAGACACAGTCAGCAACTTACTGGTGATCACAGCGGAACAACAGATCAATTAGCAGCTAAACAGGCAGATACTCCCCACAGGAGCCAGTAGAGACCAAAATCCCAAATAAAAGAGGGCAAGTGAATACTGAATTGCATTCATGAATGCTAATGTTGCTTCATGTCTGCAGGTGTAAGTCAGCAGCTGTTTGCCGCCAACAAGTTCAACATATCACACATGAAAGAATGTCAACGTTTACAGATTCCTTCCCTCAAGTGGCCCAAAAATTATCGCAGGCTTAAAGAAACGGGGGTTTGGTTCTCTCAAACCGCTTGGGAACAGAACTTGTTCTGAACCTGTTTTGCTTTAAACATCGGAGTCGACTTGTTTAAACTCTATTCGACCTTGCTGTGTTTCCATCGATACAGACTCACACTGTGCAGGCAAACACTCTTCTACACCCAACAAGTTTTTACTTTTCATACTGCGAGATACCACAATGTCGAGTTGAATTTTAGGGAAAACTATGTCTAGAATGTCATACTACACACAAAGATCTGAGATCAGACACAACATTTAAACCACTGACAAGTGACCATCATAATGCAGTGTTCTGCTGCCTGTAGCTCATACTTTGACACATATCGCCCAACTAAACATTACTGCCTCATGGTAACAACACTCCCAAGAGTCGGATCCCTCCCAACTGCATAATACCCTTCGTAGCCCTTTTTACGATGAGCCCTATCTACACCACCACGGTTTATTTACACAGGACAAAGGAAAGGAGGCCCCTCAGTGTGATTTCAGATTACGAGCAGGTGTTCCACGATTAAAAGAGGACCAGTGTCAGTGACACAGCAACGTCAGACTCTCGTGTGACGTCTCACATACACAACCAGCAGCACTTTGCAAACGACGGAAACAAACAAACAATGGTAATAAGAATAATTTACCGCTCCTTTTATGCGGCAAGTTATGAGTTGGCTGCTCACTGCTGCTAACTGCTTTTACAGTGCCATTTCCACCAGCAAGGTTCAGTTCGCTTCAGGACAGTACGCATTTTTTTGCATTTCTATTGTCCAAAGCTGTGAATGGTTTCCTTAAATAGCGAATTGTACTGTGCCAGTTTTGTCACCCTTCGTTTGCACCTGTTTGCACCCTTTTCTACTTGTTTCGCCTCGCCGGTTCACTCCTTGCATGCTGACGATTCCATGCTGTTCCTACCTCTAACGCTGTGTCAGAGACACGTCTGCAACATTCAAACAGAGCAGTGATGGGCTACAGAGACACATTGAGTAGGTCGGTACAGGGTGCTCGGGATTGGCTTGCTAATCCTGACCTTCGACCTCCCCGGATAACAGTCCCAACGAGCACTCATGGGATGTGACAGAACCATGGACCTACAGGATCCATTGCCAATGATCTTGTGCCAGGTACCACAGGACACCCTCAGAGGTCCTTTGTCCGTGTCCTGACAGGTCAGAGCTGTACGTATAGCATGACCGGATCCGATGCATTATCAACAGGTGGTCTTAATGTGGCTGACTGGTATGTATATATCTATGTATGTTATATCTGGTCTGGTTCAGTTCATGTTCAGATCCTGCTCGGAGTTTTTCTTGAAATAAACCACCCCACAGCTATTTGTCACTGTCACAAATGCTGAAAGAGAGCACCCGATTTGTCAACCTCCACAGACACGACAGTCACGCTCACAGCTATCTGATGGAGTTCATCGCCAGAAAACACACGTTTTAAAGGAGTTCTGGGAATTTCCTCTGACCGGTGTATAAACCATTGCGTGTTTGTAAAAGGTGCCTCTTGAAGGATTGATTAGACATCAGTTTTCCAGGGCGTCGCGACGGCTGGTAATCAGAGCCCCACTTGTTTCCGCACAACGTGTGGTCGACTGATTGCTCCTCTTGGTCCACAGCTATTTTGTAATCTGAAGATTTTGTCTAGTGCCATTGATGGGCCTCCTCTAGGGAACATCAGTGATGCCAGGAAAGACTGCATTTAAGTTTAGTGTCAATGAGGGCTATGGATTATCTGCCTGTCCATTCATGTGTCTTGAATTTTGTCTTTTGTGTTTATCAACACCTCATTTTTCAACCAAAGTTTTATTTAATTGCTGTCTCATTCATTTTGAGTCAGACTATTCTATATATAAACGTGATCTTTTTTTCATAGGCCACCCCAAGTGATTGAAAACAACTACATACATTTATATGTGACACAGTTACACTGCAGATTTAGTTTAATATTATTATATAATGAAGACATATTTATCATCTGGATTAAGAATAAAAGAGACCAAGAAAGAGAATTTGAACTACACCAGCAAACAAATCATAAATAGTCCAACCACCTGTACCCGCTTTATCAATGCAGAGAAAAATTCTAATCCACTCATAAAATATACACCTCTGAGATGAGCCACATTCACCAATAATACAGTGGAATGAACACTGTGAAGGCAAATGAACAGTGCTGAGGGATAATGAAAACAAGGGACAGATACACACATTAACAGGAGTCCAGCTGTTAACAGCTTGAATTAAAAGTTAAAGTAAATATTGCTTCTGACACAATGTCTTGCAGGA